>CM062396.1:10474366-11674366 GCA_031304145.1 Cardiospermum halicacabum | reverse complement strand
TGGACTTCCAACAATTAACAAAATTACTTTTTGTGAAAGCTTTGTAGCAGTCAAGCAAATGAGGAAAGCATTTCTTGATAGCAGTCAGAGAGCATCAAAACCTCTTGAGCTATTACACGCTGACTTCTGTGGTCTAATGCAGTCTAAGTCACTATGAGGAAGCAAATATTTCTTTTACCTCACAAATGATTTCACAACAATGAGTTGGGTATATTTCTTGGGAGGAAAGTCAAAAAGTTTTGAGAAATTTAAAAGCTTTAAAGCAAGAGTTGAGAAAGACTGTGGGAATTTCATTAATGTACTTAAAACAAACAGAGGAGAAAAATTTAATAATGAAGATTTCAACCACTTTTGTAAAGATTATGGTATCCATAGAGAATTAACAGCTCCATATACACCCCAGACCAGAATGGTGTTGTAGAGTTGAAAAACGGAAGCTATTGTAGAGATGACACAGAGTATGCTCAAGGAGAAAAATATTCCTTACAAATTCTGGGTAGAGGCAATAACTACACCTGTGTACTTACTCAGCATATCTCCAACAAGAGTTCTTGAATTAGACCCCTTTTGAAGCTTGGCAAGGTAAGAAACCATTTGTAAGTCATCTTAAGATATTTGGTTGTGTTGCATATGGTTTGATACATATATACGATAAGAAGAAACTTGATAAAAAAAATATGATAAATGCATCTTTGTTAGATATAGCACACATTCTAACGCTTATAGATTGTATAACCCTTTGAAGAAATCAATTCTAATAAGAAGGTACGTAGTATTCAATGAAGATGCAGGATGGAGCGGCTTAGAAAATGAAGAGATTATTTCATAGGTTCAAGTTGATGAACTCTAAGTAAGAATTAGAAGGAGGTTCTGGTTCATCTCCCAGTTTATCAAGTCCTAGGAATGTCTTGGTAGCTCATGGCTAATGTTAGATAATTATACATCACTCAACAAATTTCAGTCTTAGTAGAGTTGTATGAGACAGTACAATTTGCTTTATCATACTTGATCCTTCAAGTTTTGAAGTGCTCTACAAAAGAGAGAATGGCAAGAAGCAATGAAGGAAGAGCTAGTAGCGATAGAGAAAAATGGTACTTAGCAAATGTATGACTTATCAGAAGGAAAAATGCAATTAGGTTAAAATGGGTATGCAAGACAAAATATGGTGTAGTTAGTGAAATCAATATGTATAAAGCACGGGTTGTGGCTAAGGGGTATGCTCAACAATAAGAGATTTACTATGGTGAGACATTCTCACCTATATTCAAATTTGAAATTGTAAGGCTCATACTTGCATTAGTTGTACAATTACAATGGTATGTCTATCACTTTAATGTGAAAAGGGCATTTTTGAATAAATAATTGCAAGCAGAGATTTATGCATTAAAACTTGAAGGATTTGAAATGGAAGAACATGAAACAAATGTGTATAAGCTTAAAAAGGCATTGTATGGACTCAAACAAGCTCCAAGAGCTTGGTATAGAAGAATTGATGGCTACTTTTAGAAAAATGGTTTCTTAAGAAGCAAAAATGAGCTAACACTATATGTAAGAAAAGAAAGGTATTGATCTAATCATTCTATGTCTTTAAGTTGATGATACTATATTTATGCAAGTTCCTACAAATCAATGATAATAGATTTCAAAGCACAAATGAAAAGTGAGTTTGAGATGTCTGACATGGGGCTACTACATTATTTTCTTGAACATGAAGTCTACAGAAAAAGCATGGAGTTTTTGTATAACAATTATAGTATGCTAAAGATCTACTTGAGAAGTTTGGAATGATGAAATGCATACTTACTAGTACACCAATGAACTCGGATGAAAAGTGGAAGCTTAAAGATGGAGGGAAGTCAATTAATGCAACTAACTTTAGAAGTTTGGTTGCTGGACTCATCTATTTGACACATACTCGACTTGAGATTTCCTTCTCAGTTGCTGTCATCTCCAGGTTTATGCAATAACCATCAATAACACATTTTGGTGCAGTTAAAAAGGATACTTAGATATGTTGTATGGAAAAGATGACGAGATCAAGTTGAGAGCATATGTAGATATTGAGTGGGTAAGCTACTAAGATGATAGAAAAAATGCATCGGCAAATGTCTTTTTGCTTTGATCACGAGAAATCTGCTAGAGTTCATAAAAATAAAAAGTTACAACCTCTCAAAATATGAAGCATAATACATATCAATGAATTTTATTATATGTTAAGTTGTCTGGTTGAATAGAATCATGGCAGAATTGAATCAAGAGCAAAAGAAGGCTACAAAGATCTTATGTGACAACAAATCAATAATATTTTTGACAGGAAACACAGTCATTCACAACAAGTCTAAATATACTCCTCTCAGGTACCATTACACTAGAGAATTGATTTCAAATAATGGGGTTGAAGTTAATTATTGTGGCATAGATCAATAGGCTGCAGATATTCTTACGTAGCCTTTTTATGAAGATAGATTTTGCTACTTAAGAAACTTATTGGAGTAAAAGATTTCGAATCAAGGGAGGGTATTGAAGTATGTTGGAAATCTAGTATTTAGCTTACTAATTATATTTAAATTATGTTTGTTAAAGTTCAAGGAATAAGTGTGATTGTATCTGCTCGTTCCTATTTTTTAAGGTAGATAATTACTTGAGTAATGTATTAGACTTAGTCAATCAGATTTATTAATTATTGAGTCTTCTCTTCCCCATTTCAATTATGTACTGGCTATATATAGCCTTTGGTTGATTATTGAATAAATCAGAATTACAAACTCAATTTCCCTCTGTGTTTCTGTGTGAATATTTTGTTTCTTGTTTAAAAAATTCTTTGAAGATTTGATGCATTTTGCATTGAGAATCAATAAAGTAAAGGAGCATGAATTTGTTAACTAGGAATCAGTAGCCTAATGTTTTTCTTTCGCTATTTTGGTGTCTTTTCTTCTGTGTGAAACGTTAATAGGTGATCGAGTGAGTATAGACCCATATTGTATAATCATTTGAAGTGCTTGGAGATTTTCGATCTTTCTTTTCAAATTATGCATAAATTTTGAATAATCACTTAACCAAAGAGATTATTTTACCTTATTTCTTTTTCTTTTATTTTTTAATTTTTGTTCTTTTATCCATTGTTGAGTATAGTTTACGAAATATATTTCAACATTGAGGGTAGTTTGGTGAAATTATACATTACCTTTTCATGGTAATAATAAAGTTACTAATGTTGTCCAGCACAACCAAATTGAAAACTATATATTATTGGTAGTTTCGGAAATATTTTCAAAATCGGGAATAGTTTGAAAAGTATTTTCAAAATTAAATGTAGTTTAAAAAATATTTCTAAAGTCTAAAAAAATGGAATAGGTTAAAAAATTTAGTGGCTTTTTATACTTCTCCATAAATATGTAAGATAAGGGTTTGTATGAGCATTCATGACTAAATATTCACACCACCACTGCAAACTTTATACAAAAACATCATTTCAAAAAAGAAAAACTCTCATCCTTTTACAGCATTTCACCTAAAATATCTATCTCAACCACCGAATTATCTTACCAAATACTTATTTTAAGCTGCTAGTTAAACAATTCACAACTAATCACTACTTTTAAGTTAACACAGCAATTAATGTAACCAAATATAGATTATATTTAATATTAATAAATGCAAACCAATTAATTACACCAACATTTTCATATTAATTTTATATCTAATCATAATAATCATTTAATAATTAGTTCAACAATTATTCAAACAACTATCTCTATTATAACGGCTATTTCAAACTATTAATTCAATGGATAATTTTAACCACCAACACCAAGTATAATCAAAAGCAATATTCAAAATATATATATATATATATATATATATATATACTTACAAAACTAACCTAAACTAGCATTAAACAAAATTTATTACATAAATACGTTACTAAAAATATATGGTGCAGCAATAACTAAGGTTTATCAAAATAGTAACATAACCAGTTCTATGTCCAAAAGTATGCTTCCGTATCTTTATTGGAAAAATATTCCTTAATTGAGAAGTTGAACAATTAAAAAACTTAGCCTATCCGATGATTTAATAATTCTTTGTGTGGATCATCATATTCAAGTTGTCTACAAAATTAGAAATGCCAAACTACTTGAAATTGTCAGTGTTACTAATAATGAGTTTTGAATTTTTTTTTACATATTCTAATCTTACTTCCTAATGGGAGATGCTACTACTTGTATTGTGATAGCAATAGCCACTGTATATATATACACACATTTATTGTTATTATTAGTAAAAACATACATAGAAAAACACATTTTTCCATTCTTTTTTTTATGGTATCAGAGCCAATGGCATCTCTACCACTAGTAACCACCTAAATTCCATCTTCTACCGCCACTTCTCATCACTCTTTCTCTATCAAATTTAACAACAAAAATTACTTCACATGGAATACTCAATTTCTTCTACTAATAAATTATTAAAATCTAATGTGTTTTGTCGAGGGGAGAAAACCCAAGTCATCATCAAAACTTCTTAATTTAGAGACATTAACAAATCAATAGGGATTATTAACAAATTCATAATATCAGGTTTGATTTAAAAAAGATCAATTGTTCTTACTTTGGCTTCTCTCTTCTCTCTTCGAGGAGGTATTTCCTTATATTATTGACATGTCATCTTCATTTGAAATTTGGACTGCATTAGCTAGTACCTTTGGCTCTGTCTCTTATAATAGAGAATTGCAATTCAATATTGAGCTTGAATAACTCAAAAAGAACAATATGACTGTCTCACAATATCTGTAAAAAGCAAAATCATTGGTTTATGAACTTGCATCAGCAAGTCATTCTATGACACCTTTAGATTTTAATGCTATCATCTATTATAATATTCGTAGCGAGTTTCATAGCATCATCACTACACTCAAATCTCAGACAAAAAATTGTATCTTTCAATTAATTACACAGTCATTTATTCGTACATGAAATATTATTAAAAAGTAGTACAGATACACCAATTGCTCATCTTACTCATCGCTAACAATCTGTGTCTAAGTCTCAAGCTTCTGACTCATCATCAGGTTTAACAAAAACACAACTATCAAAATGGATAGAATTGTGCACCACACAATAATTATTAACAGTCTCGTCGCAACAATCGTGGTCCTTGCAAAATAACCAATCTATGAAATCATATTGCAGATCAATGTTGCATAAGGTATGATTCTTGTCCACAATATGGAGTTCCACAAGCACATCTAGGTCCACAAGCACAACTACATATCCATTGCTACATCATTCTAGTGAAGGATGCCACCGGATAGTTGATTCTAGATCAAATTATCATGTCTAGTGAATGGTACCCCAGAATAGTTGATTCTGGATCAATTTATAATGTCAACCAGATTTGGCTTCATTGGATGTTTCAAATAAATACACTATAATGATCAATTACGTGTTCGTAATGATCATGGATTAGAGATTTCAAATATTGATAACACTCATATTTCTTCTTTTTACTAAGAAAACATATTACATGTTCCAGAATTGTCACAAAAGCTTTTATTTGTCTATAAGTTTTGTGTTGAGAATAACGTGTTTATTGCGTTTTGGCCTTCTTGTTTTTATATTAAGGATCAGGTCATTGTTTTTATATTAAGAATCAAGTCACCAAGAACTCTCTATTCAAGGGAATGAATAAAGATTGTACCTTTGCCCGTTGAAGGAAAGAAATCGGAGTTGATAATATCTCTTCACTCTTTTGATGAGTGGAATTCAAAGTTGGGTTACTCTAGTTCTAAAGTTGTTTCAAAAGTTCTTTGTCAAAATAAACTATAATCCTTATCTTTTTTGTTTCATTCTAAATGCACTACTTGTCGTATGGGTAAACAAACTAAGATTCATCTTAGTCTAGTCATTCATACTAACACTGGTCCTTTAGAAATTTTACATGTTGACGTCTGGGACTGTCTCTAGTTCTTTCAAACTTTGGGTTTAGATATTTTCTTATTATCATTGATGACTACACTTATTCACTTGGGTGTATTTCTTGAAATATAAAAGTGAAATTTTCTCAATATTTGTTCAGTTTAAAGCTTCAGTTGAAAACCAGTTCATTACTACATCAAATCATTTCAATCTAATTTCACTGGCGAGTTTCAAAAACTTTAAAAACTTGGTACTGCAAATCAAATTACTTGTCCTCATACCATTAACGAAATGGTGTCGCCGAACGATAACGAAATGGTGTCGCCGAATGAAAAATTCATCATATCGTTGACACCGGTTTAACTCTCTCATCACATAATAATGTTTCTTCCCGTTATTGGACTTCTACTTTTCAATCAACTGTTCATGTTATCAATACTCTTCCAATTGAAGTTCTTCATAGAGATAATCCTTATCATAAATTGTTAGGGAATTCTTTCTAGTACCAATATTACATCCATTAGGGTGTACAATTTCCCTTTATTACATCCATATAATTCATATAAGTTTGCCTATCATAGTGTTCCATGTGTGTTCCTTGGTCCATCCGTTCATCATTCAAAATTTCTTTGTTCAAATAAAATGTCAGTTCGTATCTATATAGCTCGATATATATCATTTGATGATAAAAAATTCTTTATTCCGTAAAGTGCGCTTTTTGCTACTGAAATCATATCTTCAACCATGGCTCGAGATACATTCCATCAATTTAGGTAACTTATCTTCCCATTTAAAATTCTATTTGATGGGAGAATTCTAGCACATAATTCAAGCAAAAACAAAATTCCTATCAACGTCTAATTGTAGATTTAAAGATATCATCTCTACGGGAATTGTTTATTTTGAAAAGAAAGACTTCGATCAAGATCTAATTTGAATTGTAAAAATAATTCGTTAGCATAATAGAATTGTAACAATCATAGAACTTGATATGAATTTTTAGAGAATTTTGAGAAATAGAATAAAATAACTAAGAAATCTAGCACTCAATTTCAATTGATTCAATAAGGATTAAGCTGATATACTAATCTCTACTACCTACTATCATCTTCAATTGCATAACTCAATTCTAGATCTCAGATTCACACCTAGATCATCATTAGTAATTTGTTAAAGATCTCTCGATTCGGTTTAACAAATCCTAGTTAACATATTGCATATATCTCTATACTACAATTCAATTAACTCATCAAGCACAATCTGTAGAAAATTCAGTGAAACTAACTATGATTAATAAGAACTATACAATCAAATCTAGAAATAGCAACATATCTTAGCAAATCAACTAGAGCTATTGGCTAAGCATAACTACTTCAGCATATACAATACAACATAGACTCATCATCATTATGCTTCTAGATCGAAATCTTACCAAGGAAGATGGAAGTTAAACTCTGTCACGATCTTCACTTCTCAAGCTTCCATCCAATTTTAAGAGATCAACAAAAACAGAGCATAAAACTTCTCTAAGAAACTTCACTTAATAAAAATCTAAGAATGCACACGAAGATAGAAAATATCTAACATTGTCAAAAAGGTCAAAAGGTTTCTCTCTCTCTCTCTTTTTTTTTTTTTTGCTTCTACTGAACTCCTATTTATAGTGTTTACTTAGTGGCAATTTTGAAATTAAACTAAAAAAGAAACACAAACTGACAAAGTGCATGAATTCAACTTATGTTTCCTGTTCCTTTTTCTAAACCTCTGTCGATACTTGATTTTGTTGCTAGGATTAGTTGCCTATTGCAGATTACATAGGCAAAGCATATTGATCATCGCCTTCTATTTCGCCACACAACCAGACGCTGCTCCTTTTTTCATCTACATTAACCTCGCCTTATCTTGATTCCATGGCGAGATATGTCCACTGTCACCCCTAGCGTCACCCTTTTGTTGAGGCGATATATAACATTAGGCCATGAAATGTCGCCAACTCATTTTCTTTGAGGCAACATTGCCTTTGATCCCTGAGTTCCTCGCCAAATTTGGCGACATGATATAAGCAAAGGACATATACTTCACCTTTTTCCTTTTTCCACCTTGGCGACCTCCACTTGTTGCACCATCTTCTGTCGCCAGCTCTATCTTTAGCATGCAGGCGATATCAGTGGGCAACTTCCTCTTTACTAATGAGCTTCGCCACCTTCTGAACTTGGACGAATTTTCATTTAGTCTCTCTTTATTTTTATTTTTGCTCTTTTCCGCTTATTTTCTTGATCTTTTCATCCAATTGCCTATCTCAACAAAATAGTCTATAATTACTTGAAAGCAACTCAATTTTATGACTTTTCATCTCAATTTCTTCCTAATAATGCTCATAAAATATATAAAAATATAGGTAAATTCTAGACTTATCACTCTTATGGTGACAGAGGCAGCTCTCCCACACATACCAATAATATCTCATCCCAATCTCTATTCCCTAATATTCGCACTTCACCAAATTCTATTTCTCCACAACGTTCCATGTTTTTTCATGTTCCGCAACCCACTCTGCCCATTTTTCCACAACAACCTATCTCTACTGGCAATGATTTTTCTTCGAATGATAATAGTTCTCTCTCATTGAATACCAACTCACACAATGATCCTTCAACAATGTATCCTCCTAGCAATTCTTGATATGCTCTTACTCTCCCAAATTCTCAATGTACACATCCAAAATGCTACTCAGACCAGACACATACACTCATTGTTTTTATAAGTACCGCCATCTTTATGCTAATCGATATTCTCTTACTACTTTAAGATCTAAGATTGATAATTTATGTGTATAACCATCTAATTATCTTTATGGTACAATATCTCTTGGTTCATTGTTTACTCTTGATTACTCACTTTCTTTATAGTAGAGTGATTAGGATGGTTGTGTTGATCATTGTCACTTTACTAATGATTTTGATATATATATATAAAAGATCTAATATTATTTCATTTCGGGGGCAAAGAAGTAACAAATTGTGGCTCGATCTTCCATGGAGGAGGAATATAAGTTTTTAGTCAATGAAACTTATGAATTTTTATGGATTAAATTTTTATTGGGAGACCTAGATATCTGTTTGGACTCACAACCTACTTTGTGGTGGGATAATATTAGCACCCTTACTTGCATTCGAATCCGGTGTTTCATGCAAGAACCAAGCATATCAAACTTGATTTTCATTTTGTTCATGAGCAGGTTGCTTCTGGACAATTACAGGTTCAATTTGTCTCTGCTGGTAATCAAATTGAAGATATATTTACCAAGCTATTGCCGACTGCTCGGTTCTTATTCTTGCATAGCAAACTTTATCTACTCGTACATCTTCCATCAGCTTGGAATGAGCTATTATAGATAATGATATATTGTGAAATATTTTCTGTTACATATTATCATGTTATTTATTATAGAAATATTGCTAATTGTATTATGCACTAGCCACTTGTATAAATACATTCATTTTTATCATTAATAAAACACACATAAAAATATACTTTTTAATTTGTTTTTCAGTCAGGAGATAAAGTATATGTTTGGGGCTGCTTGTGATTATGAAATAATCACTTATGGGGAGGTGAAATCCCAATCATACCCTTCTTTCCTCCTAAATTTACATGTTGAAGAATAATGCATGAATGTAAATGTAGGATGGAGGAAGGATAAGTTTGAGATTTCACCATCCCATAAGTGATTATTTCATAATCACAAGTAGCCCCAAACATAGACAAAAGACCCGATGAAATTTGAATCGACTCATTTGGCTAGAATAGGAAAATATTGAGCATTATCGCTCGAGAATCCTCAGTCGGTGATTTTGATCTTTCTGGAGATAATAATTTAATTCCAAATACCACGTCTGAATATGATTTGGTTCCTCGCAAGGATGTAGCACTTGATGTCATGTCAATTAAGTGTTTTTTTTTCTTTTTCTGAGCTATTGATACAATTGGCGTACTCGCGGTAAGTTGTGAAGTAATCATTAAAAAAATTAAATTCTCTAGCCCATTTATAACCAAACATCTTCTTATACCAATCTTTTACTTTTTCCTTTTCAACTCGTGGACCAAGTAATGTAGTCATATCTAGAATTTTATTGTATTCGCACCATTTATTTACTCTGATGCATAAAGCTTTTGAATAAAATTGTTAGGATTGTGATGAGAATTTAGGTATACCCTTGTATTCATAATTGGTTTGTAATTAGGATGATGCTTGTATCTATTATTAAATATCCTAAAAGAACAATATAGATCTAGTTGGTTAGGTTTTGGAGGTGCCCCATTAAGGTCCGGGAACCATAGAGACCATGGAGATCTTGAGTTTTAGGATTGAGTCCTGATATCCTGTGAGAGCCATATGTGGAGAGTTTGTGTATAGACTATAACCAATGTTGTTAGGATTGCCTTGAATCATAAGGATTTCCTTTTAGGAAGGATTTCCTATTTTGAGTCTGGATCTATTTCCTAATTGTTTGATTCTTTATTTTGGAAAGATTTGGTTTTCCTAATTTGATTGATTGTATTTCTTAGTTGGAAAGGAAACAAATTAGGAAAGTATATTTGATGATCACTATAAATAGATTTGTCTCATAAAGAAGAAAATATCTCATCCCTTTGGGGTGGTGATCATCGTATTAGAGTCATCATTGTATTGGAATCTCATCCCTTTGGGGGGGTGATCGATGGATTGAGGTCATGCCTAGTGGGGTAATGGTCATTGGATTTGGGTCATGCCTAGTGGGGGTAATGATCATTGGGGTTGGGGTCTCGCCATTAAGGAGATTTTGTATGGGGTTGTCTCACCATTAAAAAGATTTTGATTTGGGGTTATCTCGCCATGGTGGAGTTGTTCGCCTAAAAGAAATTCTGGTTGAGAAAGAAAGCAATTTTGTGTGGAGAGAGAGTGTTGTCTAAATGTCTTGTAATTCTTATTTCTCATAGTAAAGTTATTATCTTTCCGTGAATTAGGCAATTTGCCGAACCACCTTAAATATTGTGTTTGTGTTTGGGTTGATTGTTTTGGTTGAATCAAATTAGGAACTAGGAAATAATTGGGATAAAACCAAAAATTTCCTAACATGGTGACCATGGAGATCTTGAGTTTTAGGATTGAGTCCTGATATCCTGTGAGAGCCATATGAGGAGAGCTTATGTATAGACTATAACCAATGTAATTGGGTTGAGGAGTGAGAGAGTGTTATTCTAGTTATAACTATTGCTTTATTGTTACATAGTGGATTTGTCTCTCGTCGTCCTGACGGCCGTGGTTATAACCAATGTAATAGCTTGTGCATGCTCTTACAAATCCTTACCTCTTGTATTTGGAAAAATACAAGAAACCTTTTAATTTTTTAGAATATTTTTTATCATTTAATTTTAAAATTATTTTTTAAACTCTATCCAATTTTGAAAATATTTTTTAAGTTATATCCAATTTCAAAAATATTTTTCAAACCATTTCTAATATATAGTTTTCAATTTGGCATTGGTGGAAAAGATCATTAATTTTGTTGTTACCATCCACGGTTAACAAATAACGTTTACTAAACTACTATCAATTTTAAAAATATTTTTAAACTGCCCCATTTAGATTTTCCATTTGATTTTATAGGAATTATCATTAATTTTTAAAAATATTTTTTAAGTTGTCCTATTTAGGTTTTCCATTTGATTTTATAGGAATTATCATTAGTTTTAGGGGATTGTTAAATACCGCAGCAAACTTATTAATACCGCATCTACTATTCCAATTTTATCCTTTATTTGATTTCTACTCCACAACCTTATCTCCGGTATTCTTCAAGAATTCCAAGAACAAAAACGGTTTTCCCTCTAACAAGAGTCCTCCCACCTCCTTTTCCCTCTCCTCTAGGGTTTTGAGAAACATTGGCATGTCGATAGAGTTGACATAAATGTATTAATAAGTTTGCTGCGGTATTTAACAATCCCCTTAAATAAAACATAATGATACGAAGGTGTAGTTACTTCCATCAATGTATTCTATGATTATATAATTGAAAAAAAATTAAACGAGTTGAGATAATGAAAAGAAAATAATTGAAAAAAAATTGTTTGAACTGAGACGTTAAAAAAAATTGAACAAGTTGAGATGATGAAAAAAAATAATGAGTTGAGTTGAGAGAATGGAATAAAGAGTTTCATTAAGAATAAAAAACTATTTTTTTTATTTTTAATTATGTTGAGGATATAATTGGAAAATAAATGCGGTATTAATCAATTTGCTTGCGGTATTTATCACTTTTGTAGTTTTATTATTACGCTTTTCAAGCTACGTCTATTTCTTCCATTTAAGTTAATAGATAAGGTTACGATTGATATTTTTGGTTACCCCAAATTATTTTAAATCAGATTATAAAATGAGGATAATTGGAATAATAGTTTCAAAGCTATGAAATTTGAAAATAATTTAAAACAAAATATTTTTTCCAACGATTTCCAAAATCAGATATAAAACGTGAATTTTCAATATATTTATTATCAACTTCTTTGCAGACAGCAAAGAAGTTGTAAACTCTACTCTTAAAAATGAAAAAAATTATTGTGTGTAAACAGTAGAAGATGATTATCAATACCATTAAACCTGTTTTCAAACTTTCAAGAATGAGATCTTTGTTCAGAAAAAATTCATGAAACGCGGTTAAATCAACCTCAAAATAACATTTGAATTGCAAAAACGAAGATAAGTAGTTGATTTCTAAATTAAACTTCATCTGAATCTTTGATCATCATAGGATAAGAGAAAGTGCATAAATACCTTTTACTATAACGACTTACTTTTCAACTGAGGAAAGAAAATAAACTTAAAACACAATATATTAAAAAAAAAAAAAATTAAGACAATTCTACTTGAGTAGAATAAATATGAGATCAAAATGCATTGAGCAATTCTCTCACAAGAAGAAAAGGAGGGAGATAATTTCAATACTCCAAGGATGGATAAAACCAATGTTTCAAATATCCAAGAGATAATTTCAGTTATTCCCGAACATCATTTCAATTATTTCAAGATATCATTTTCTGATCTATAACCTAACTTTTCAGACAATCCTTACTGTTGTGGTATCCCACCTTAGTAGTAGGACCAATATCCCACCAATGTGTGTTTTATAATGGTATATTTTAGAAGTTAAAAGGGTGTGAGAAGTTAGAGAGGTTGGAACATTGTAGAGAGATACAAGCCATTCTCTATGCGTGTCTATGCGAGAGAACAAGAATAAGAGAGAGAGAGAGAGAGAGAGAGAGAGAGAGAGTTTGAGAGAAACACAAGAGAGAGTTCAAGTGAAGAAGAAGAGGTGAGAAGGCGTATTGCTCAAGTCTTCATCAATCTCATCATACTCTACAACTGGTCACTTGCGATTGTAGAAGGGTCTTCCCTTTCGTGTTCCGCCTTTTGATTTGCTCTTTCCACTCCATTATTTCGTAGTTATTTACCATCTTTGGAGATGATGACGATGTTGTATTACTAGCTTGACATGTGATGATTTTTGCTGGGTGATAGATTCTGATGCTTCATATCACCTTACTCCACATGTTGAGTACTTCACTTCCTATACCAGTGGTGACTTTGGTTATGTGAAGATGGGAAATGATGGTTCAAGCAAAGTTGTAGGCATCGGCATAATGTCTTTGAAGACTTCTACAAGTTGCAAAGTAGTGCTTAGAAGTGTCAGACATGTTCCTGATATTAGATTGAATTTATTGTCTTCTAGATCACTTGATGATGCTGGTTATACAAATTACTTTGGTGATAGAAAATGGAAGCTCACTGATGCAAATATGATATTGGCCCGTGAAAAGAAGCAGAGATCAATATATGTGATGCAAGCAAAGTTATCAAAGAAGAGGTGAATGTCGCTTTAGCTACATCATATGAGTTGTGGCACAAGAGAATTGTTCACATGTCTGAGAAAGGAATACAAATTCTTGACAGAAAGAACTTCCTTCCTGATGTTTGAGGTACATCTTTAGAACTTTATGTTGATTGTTTAGCTGGAAAATAACTTAGAGCAACTTTCCATTCATATCCTCCATTTAGGAGAAGTAATTTAATTGATTTGGTGCATATTGATGTCTGCTCTGTGTCTGAGAATTCACTTGGTGGTGCTAATTATTTTGTCACTTATATTAATGACCATTCCTGAAAAGTATTTGCTTTTTTTGTCGAAAACCAAAGATCATGTCCTAGCTCAATTTAAGGAGTTTCATGCCAGAGTTGAGAGGAAAACAGGCTGAAAACTCAAGTGTGTCCATGCAGGTAATGGCGGAGAGTATAGAAGGCCATTTGAAGAATATTGCAAAACTCATGGTATCAAGCTTGAGAAGATAGTACCAAAGACTCCACAGCCGAATGGTGTAGCAGAGAGGATGAATAGAACAATTGAAGAAAGGATTCATTGTATGCTCTCTCATGCAAAATTAAAGAAGTCATTTTGGGGTGAAGCTGTGATAACTGCAGTCCACTTAATCAATATGTCTCCATCAGTTCCTTTAAATGGTGACATTCCTCAGAAAGTCTAGACTGGTAGAGATGTGTCTTACAAGTATTTGAAGGTCTTTAGGTGTAGAGCTTTCCTTCACATTCCTAAGGATAAAAGAGCCAAACTTGATAGTAAGACAAAGCAATGCATTTTTCTTGGTTATTTAAAGAATGAGTTTGGGTATAGGCTATGGAATCCAGTTAATAGAAAAGTGCTTCGAAGTAGAGATGTTGTATTTTTTGAAGATCAAACAATTGATGATTTTCAACCTGAGAGATCAAACTCATCTACTAGTACAAATACTAGCTCAAATCCAATCATGTTTCCACGTGTAGATCATGGTAAAAACTTGGAAAATGATCCAGAAGATATTGATGTAGATTTGAATGCTGAAAATGATCATGGTAATGTGCCACCACATGGTGAAGAAGTCCCAGGAGAGTCAGAGCCAGAACCAGAACCTCATTTGAGAAGATCCACTAGAATGAGACAACCTTTTACTATATACTCTACAAATGAGTATGTGATGTTGACTGATGGAGGTGAACTAGAGAGCTTTGAAGAGGCTATGTCTCATGAACATAAAAGGGAGTGGTATAATTCTATACATGAGGAAATAAATTCTCTCTATGAGAATCATACATTTGAGCTCACTGAATTACCTAAAGGTAAAAGAGCTTTGAAGAATAAATAGGTGTTCAGATTGAAGACAGAAGAGAATAGACCACAACCAGGATACAAGGAAAAGCTGATTGTGAAGGGTTTTAACCAGGAAATGGAGGTTGATTTTGATTAGATTTTTTTTTTCCAATTATGAAGATGTCCTCCATCTGAGTTGTTCTTGGTTTGGCTACAACTTGCAAGTTTAGACTTGAAAGTGAACAACTTGATGTAAAAATGACATTTTTACATGGTGATTTAGAATGGGAGATATATATGGAACAACCTGAGGGTTTTCAAGTTAGAGGAAAAGATAAGCATGTTTGTCACTTGAAGAAGAGTTTTTATGGGCTAAAACAACCACCTCGACTGTGGTATAAGAAATTTGAGACATTTATGATTGATCATAAATTCCACAAAACACAAGTAGATCACTATGTGTTTGTGAAGAATTATCCTAAGGGGAATTTTCTCATCCTTCTATTATATGTGGATGATATGCTGATTGTTGGTCATGATGTTAAGAAGATTGCAAGTTTGAAAAGTGCCTTGAGTAGATCATTTTCAATGAGGGATCTTTCCTTGGCATGAACATCTCTTGTGATAGGAAAAATAAAAAGTTATGGCTATCACATGAGAGATATATATTGAGAAGGTGCTTAAAATGTTTTATCACGACAACGCCAAATCTGTTAGTTCTCCACTTCCAAGTCATATGAAGTTGAGTTCCAAACAATGTCCCACTGATAAGTCTAGAATTTACCTATATTTTAGTATATTTTATGAACTTAAATGCAGAGAAATTGAGCTTTAAGGTTGAGATATTGAATGGATTTCTAGTTATTCTAGAATATTTTTATTAAGACAGGGGCTTGGATGAAAAGATTTGGAAAATGAGCTAAAACAAGCAAAAATTGGAATGATGAGGGACCAAATAGAATTTCATCCAAAGTCTGCTGAAATGGCGAAATATGATTCAGAGAGAAGATGCCGCCTGAATACTTCGCCTACTTGCTAAAGGGATGAGGCGACATAAGAAGGTGGGATGTTCAAAGCCTCGCCTAAAAAGATATAATGATGAAGGTGACATGAGATAAAAATCGCATTGATGAAAATCTAAGGACGACGATAAGAAGATTTCTCGCCTACGAAACTCGCCAAGCTTGGCGAAATCTTCAGGCAACAAAAATGAAACTCGACATGATACAGGCGATAAGCAGAGGCTGTGATATATCATGTCACCCAAGAAGAAGAAATATTAAGGCGATATTGAGGCTATCTTGTCTAGTGCGTTTATGAGGCAATGTAGAGATAGGTGAGCAAGAATTAAGTCATTTATGTTCAGGTGAAAGAACAGGCGACATAAAAGAGATTTATTGTTACTTCGCCAATTTGTGTTTCTTTGTTAGCTTTATTTCAAAATTGTCACTAAGCAAAACTCTATAAATAGGAGCTCAGTTGAAGTAATTAGAACCTTTTGACATTTTTTGTAATCTGAGCTAAAAATTCTAAATTCTTCTGTTCATTCTAGAAAATTCTATTCAGTGAAGTTTCTTCAGGAAGTTTGAGCTTTGTTTTCTGTGATCACCGAGGATTAGCTTGAAGATTGTGAGGTAAAGACTATGACAGAGTTTAGCTTCAATCTTCCTTGGTAAGATTTAGATCTTTAAGCATGTTATGAAGATTTGTGTTGATTTGAATATGCTGAAGTAGAGATGCTATGTTTGATTTGCTGCGATCTGTTGTTAGTTGTATTTTGATTGTATAATTCTTGTTCAATTATAGTCATATTTACTCAATTTTCATGCAATAATTGAATTACAAGAACGAGAGTTAAGTAATCTTGTTATTCTGAAGCTTTATTTAGACCAGAGATGGCAATTAGGTTTCAGATCTAATAATAGAAGATCTTTGTGCTAGAGATAGGCAATAGATCTGATTTTCTACAAGTTGTGCTTATCAGTTATATAGATTATAGTATAGAGATATATGCAACTATGTAATTGAGATCCATTGGATAGAATCGAGAGATCATCTATAGATCACTAATGATGATCTAGGAAGTGACTCTGTGATCTAGAGTTGAATTGTGCAATTAGAATATAATGAATAGCATAGATTAGCATATCAATGTCATTATAGTTGAGATTATTTGCAAAACTGAGTACTGATTCCATGATTTGATTACTAAATGTCATTATTGTCTAAAAATCTCAAAACAAATTTATGAATCTTTACGATTTATTTTACTGATATATTCTTTTAACTGTTCAATTTAGATCTTAATCTCATTCTTTCTACTTCGTAGTAAACAATCCTTGTGAAGTCGATATCTAAAATACTACATTAGACGTTGATAGGAATTTGGTTCTTTAGTGATGTTTTATATACCAGTGAAAAAAATTCCTCATCAATTTCTTGGCGCCGTTGCCGAGGACTGTTCTTTTTGAAGATTGAGATTTACTTTGAATTGTACTAACTTGATTTATTAAATTACTTTTTAACTTTAAATTGTTTGTTCAAGTGTGTAGTGTATGCAGACAAGATCTAAGAGAACTTGAGATTTGCAGTTTGATCTTGAACCTGAGAGGATTATTAGACGATCAAACTCATTATTTAGATCAGCATCAAGAGCAAAATCTACTAGAATTACCATGTCTGGTGAACACTACAATCACAATAATAATTATGACGAAAGAGTAGATCCTAGAGCAGAAAGGATGACTTTAAATCAATACTCTATTCCACCTATAGATGGCATGCCTCAAGCCATCAATCTTCCGGCAGTAACAACGGATAACTTTGAGTTGCGATCTGGACTTATTCATATGGTTCAGCAAAATAAATTTGGGGGAGGGGCTGCTAAAGATCCAAATATACATTTGAATACCTTCTTGCATCTATGTAGTACTTTCAGACACACTGGGGTTGCTGAGGATGCAGTGAAGCTGAGACTATTTCCTTTCTCATTGAATAACAAGGCACATGCATGGTTGTATTCTTTACCACTAGGGTACATAAACAGCTGGGAGGATCTAGTCAGGAAATTTCTGGCTCGCTATTTTCTTCCTATGAAGATGGTCAAATTAAGAAACATGATTTCATCATTTTAGCATATCGAAAAAGAATAATTGTATGAGAGCTGGGAAAGTTTTGAGGAGTTGATTCGGAAGTTTCTGCACCATGGTATAGCTGCTTGGAGTATTTTTCATGACTTTTTATAGCGCTATGCCACCTCCAATAAAAATGCATATTGATTCCTCAGCTAGAGGGTCAATAATGGATAAGGAACCTGATGAAACGCATGATTTTATTGAGTTACTGGCAAATAATGATTTTGGTTGGAATGAGAGAGAGAAGGCTGCAACTAAAAAGCAGTCAGGAGTTTATGAATTGGAGTCCTTTAATGCACTCTCAGCACAGATAGCTCTATTGAATAAAAAGATGTATGATATGGTAGTGAATAAGCAGGGTTATCAAAATAAGAAGACTTCAGTCAATGCTGTAGAAAAGCAAAAACCAACTCTAGCAGATTATGCGCAAGAAGCAGCTTTTGCTGATGATGAAGAAGAGGCTGAGGATTTGGAGCAAGTAAATTATGTGAACAATAATTATGGCAACCAGCAGAGGTCATACTATCAACAGATGAACTAACCCTATCAAAATCAGGGTTACTGTCAAAGAAATCCTCAACTTGGTTACCGATAAGGACAGTCTCAGTATCAGCCAATGGGGCAGAAGAAGCCTAATATGGAAGATCTTCTCAACAAGTATATGGAAAAGACTGATTCTGTTGTTACTAACCACTCCACTTCAATCAAGAATTTGGAAACTCAAATGAGGCAACTTCTACAAGTGTTGATATTTTAAAACATAACTATTATTTGGATAATTTAATTTTTACTGGACTTAAATTTAATTATATACTTCCTCCAATTTTTTTTTACTCACCACACTTCCTGTTTACGCGCTTTCCAATGCTTAGTTTTAACGGTAAATATCTTTAATTATACATAATTGAAAAATATAATAATTTTATATTTAAAAAATAGACATCGAAACGAATAAAACAAGATCTCACGTTACTATATTTTTCTTTATATATAATTAACAACATACGAAACAAGATTGATGAATGAATAGTTGATACTATTCAAGTGTAGTCATTCAAAGAAAACGGAGGTAGTATATGATAATATATATATATTTTTAATATATATATAATATAGATCACTATTTTTTTTTATTTTGTATTTATCATAGAGTTGTTGATGAAGTTGATAATACTCATTTTGCCATAATGTATCATTATATAATTTAAAGGCAATTATATTTAAAGATTAAGTTGTTGTATAGGAGAAAAACCGTTAGATACTATTTTGCTTTTATATATATAGTTAAATATTTTTAAACATAAATATTGTTTGGATAATTTAATTTATGCTAGACTTAAATTTAATTTATATATATATATGATAATTTTTTTAATATACAGTAAAACCACTATAAATTAATAATATTAGGACCAATATATTTCATTAATTTAGCAAGATATTATTATATCGGTAAATTAATAATTTATTAATTTTGAAGAAGTTTTACGTATGACTTTTAAATTTCCAAGTCCAAAGTAAATTAACAAATTAATTGAATTTTTCAAGTTCATTGTTTTTAAATAAGTAAAAAGTTAGTTCATAGTAAAAAAAAATAAATTACAAAACCAAGTTTTAAGGCACATTTCTTCTCCATATACATTAAAGATGAACTCAATATAGATTTAAAGTTAAATAAAAAAAACAAATGATTATATATTCATTTTTACTAGACAATTTTAGAATTTGGAATCTTTTAGTAATTATTAATTTATAGTTTCGTTGGGACCAATATATATGCATTGGGATTTCAAAAAAGTTATTATCTTATCATTTTTAAGATTCAGGTTGGATTTTGTACAGGTCCCATAATCGGACTAAACAAATTATTAATTTTATCAAGCTTATTAATTTATCGAGTATTAATTTAGAGTGATTTTACTGAATATCCTATAGATCATTATTTTTTTAATTTTATATTTATCATAAAGTTTTTATTGATGAGGTTGATAATACTAATTTTTTCATAACATAATTCTTTTAATATTAATAAAAATATATATTAAATTTAAAGACAATTATATTTAAAGATTAAGTTGTTGTATGGGAGAAAAACTGTCAGATACTATTTTGCTTTTATATATATATAGTTAAATATTTTTAAACATAAATATTGTTTGGATAATTTAATTTATGCTGGACTTAAATTTAATTATATATATATGATAAAATTTTTTTAATATACAGTAAAACCACAATAAATTAATAACGTTGAGAATGATATATTTCATTAATTTAGCAAGATATTATTATATCGATAAATTAATAATTTATTAATTTAAAGAGCTTTTACATATGACTTTTAAATTTCCAAGTCCAAAGTACATTTACATATCAATTGAATTTTTCATCTTTTTTGTTTTAAATAAGTAAAAAGTTAGCTCATGGTACCTGATGCAGCGGGCTTTCGGCATTGATTTTGGGTATGGAATTTAGGGCCCAAATTCGACTGGTTGAAGCGAAACGACGATCTGAATTAAACTCACAGCTTTTGGCGTTTCGGGATTGTTTAGAGGGGGTTTTTGAACTTTTATTATTTTAAGGGTTTTCGTAATTTCGGAATTATTTTGTAAGGGTTAAGAGTAACGCTTTATAAAAGGGGTGTTTAGGGTTTCTAAGTGGCAGACTTGATATTATATTTTTCAGTAATTCAATTGAGCAAACGAATTGTTCCTCTTATTCAATTCGCAATACTCTTTCAGCCAATTTACACACGTTTCTGGCATCAGTACCAAAAAAATTAAATTACAAAACAAAGTTTTAAGGCACATTTCTTCTCCATATACATTAAAAATGAACTCAATATAGATTTGAAGTTAAAAAAAATAAAAATAAATAAATAAAACAAATGACTCTATATTCATTTTTTACTAGAAAATTTTAGAATTTGGAATCTTTTAGTAATTATTAATTTATAGTTTCGTTGGGACCAATATATATACATTGAGATTTCAAAATATTTATTATCTTATTATTTTTAATATTCGAGTTGAATTTTGTATGGTCCCAAAATCAGACTAAACAAATTATTAATTTTATCGAATTTTGACCGAACTGATATCAGGAACTGATAATGATTTGTAAACAACACGAACCGATATGAAACTGGAGTGGGACAGACTTACTTCCAAATAGTTCAATTCCTCTACCAAATGTGAAAAGTTAGTAAATTTTCCATGTATATAAACAAGTAATAAATTCTTTGCTAATTAAAAAATAATAATAATAACAAGAATAACTATTGATGTGTGTGAAGCTTTTTAGAGAAGACTGGTTTTGCTTATGTTGTAAAATTCATGTTATGTGCCTGTTAGTTTTTCTGATTTTGCTAAAAAGCTACTTTTGTATTAGTATGTGGGGTTTATATTTTGTCACTTGGTTAATGATCAAGTTAATACCTATGATATACTATGTATTGGTTATATGTTAAAAGAAGTAGTGGAGTGTAGGAATTGTAGTCTTATCGAAGTATATTCCAGTTTGAAGCTTATTTCTTTGTTTTTTGTTTATCTTCTTATTTCTGTGATGGTTAAGCCAATTTATTAATAGATGAACTCCGTTTATTGATCAGTAGAGTTCTGTTCATTTATGATTCCACCTTCATATCAGTTTCTAATAGTGGTATTAGAGAGGTTTCTTAAAGGGTTTATTGATCAGTAGAGTTCTGTTTATTTGTGATTCCACCTTCATATCAGTTTCTAATAGTGGTATTAGAGAGATTTCTTAAAGGGATCGTGAGTTCTATTGTTGTGATAGTTAAACATGTGAGATTGAGAGTTTAAAATTATAAGTGAACAAGCTTCAAGCAGCAGTAGTAGTTTAATTCCAGTACCAAGATTTTCTAGAGAGAACTACCAAATCTGGGCTGTTAAGATAAAGTTTTATTTGATGTCTTTTGGACTATGAGAATTTTTTGATGAGGACAAAGAAGTTCAACCTTTGAGATCGAATCCTGCCATCGCTCAAATTAAAGATCATGAATAGATGAATCAGAAGAAAGATAAGGTTGTAACATGTCTTCATTTGACTATTTCAAATGATGTTTATACAACCATTATGCATCTGGAAAAAGTCAAGTTTATTTGGGATGAGTTGAAAGGAAGATAAGAAAGAAGTGATATAGTGAAAGTTGTTAGGCTTTTATTCTTAAAAGAGAATTTTGAAATGCTCAAAATGAAGAAGGAGGAGACTGTGAAGGATTACTCCTCCAAACTATCTCAATTAATGATTTAGATGAGGCTCTATGGTAAGAAGATTGATGATGCAAAAGTTGCAGAGAATATATTGATAAGTTTACTAGAGAAGTTTGAAGTTAAAGTGGCTGCCATTGAAGAAACTTGTAACTTGAATGAGCTTTTTGTTTCTGAGATTTTGATAAAGTTATAAGCTCAAGAGTAGAGGATGTCTATTAGAAATGATGAGCAAGTTGAATGTACTTTCTATGTAAAATAAAAGGGGAAGACAATTGATGGTAAAGATCATAAAAGGCAGTGGTCTAACGACAAAAAGACTAAAGATCAGCATGTGAAGAATGATAGACTTGAGATTTTGTTTTGTTTAATTAAAAATTGAGGTTATGGCACTATCGTTGATGGGTTGCGAATCTTAAGTAGAGGTTGTAGTTTTACATGACTTTAATTAAAAAAAAATTAATTTTGCAATACGTTGTCGATAGGTTGCGTATCTCACGTAGAGTTTGCGATTTTACGTGGATTTAATCAACGGTTAATGATGCGACACATTCGTTAGTAGGTTGTGAATCTCACATAAAGGTTTCAGTTTTATGTTAATTTAACAATATTAATGTTGCGATACATTCGTTAAAAGGCTACAGAACTCACATTGAGTTTGCTATTTTACATTGTTCTAATTAAAAACTATGCATGCAATACCTTTGTAAATAGATTTTTAATACTATGTTGAGATTACGATTTTAAGTTATTTTTACAATTTTATGTTGATTTAAATAATATATATATATATATATATATTTATTGAGGTGCAACGCCATCGTTGAGAGATTGTGAATTCCACGTAAAGGTTGTAACATTAAATTGATTTAATTAAAAATTTAATCAGCGATACATTGGTTGATAGGTTCATAACCTCTCATACACATTAAGATTTTTCTTTATTTAATTAAAAATTATATTTGCAAAGCCGTCGTTAAAAAATTGTAAATTTCACTTTGATAATCCGAAATTATAATTAGAATGTCGTTATATAATTTATATAAACTTATTCAGTCTTATGATAAAAATATATATTAAATAATATATAATAAAAAATTTAAAATTAAATATTAGGTAAAAAATATTTTAAAATTATAATTATTTCGATTAGTTTTAACTATTAAATTACCATTAAATTGATCTAATCGCTGGTATAAGAAGGTAACTTACAATTACTTTCTTGTGAGGTCGGAAGATACTAAATTGTCGAAAAGAAATTATTATTCTACTTTAAAATCATTGCAACCACGATTGGCAACTAATTTAACCCAGCACAGTGGACTCAATAATTTCTTTGAATATAAACCAGACTACAAGCAATAAACGAGCTTAAAACATTACACACTTAAATTGTGCAAGTAAAACATAAACCCGAGTATCACTGATCAATGTAAACTTGCAATGGAGACAAGAAAATTATGAAAACATATTCATAGAATAATTTATATGAACGTCGATTTTTTAATTTTAATTCATTGGTGAAGAGTAAGTAAATATGATATATTTTCAATTTTTTTTTTAAGAAGTACCAAGTACAAAAAATTAAAAAATAAAAAATTGAATATATTATGCATTTGTTAGATTTTTCAAAATATTTAATATTTATAAAATTAATTTTTATTTAAATTTAGATATAATAATATTAAAACATTCCAGAATTCCTCTTCTATTAGTATTTATATATAAATTTATTTTTTAAAATTAAATTTAATGAAAATTTTCATATCAAAAGTTTATTTTTTATAATTTTATACCGTATTTTCGTAATATAATTTATTAGTTTAAAAATAAAATCTATTAAAAATAAATACATTTAAAAAAATAAATCTTATTTTTTAGAAGACTAATTGTTTAATATAATATTTTTACAACTTTAAGATAAACAAACTCTTCTTTTAAAGATTTTATTCATTAAAAAATAATAAAAGTTTACAAGTTTAAAACTTTGTTTAGTTAGGAAATAATTAAATATTATATGGTATAAAATCTCATTTAAATTTAGTTTTTTCAAAATTGATTCTAAAATTTTTCTATTAAAAAAACATATTTTATTATTTTTTTATTTTCCAGAAGAATAAAATATGAAATAAGAATTAGAGGCTCTTTGTTTTCTTTTCTCTTATTATGTAATTAGGTTTTATTAGTATATTTTATATTTACAATAAATTTAATAAAATTTAAAATATAGAAAAAATATTTTTGTTTAAGATATATAAAAAATTAAAGATAAATTCATATTTAATTATTGTTTAAATTAAAAACTTAATATAATTATTTTTAAATTTTTATTACAATTTGTTTTAAAATATAATTTATTATTTTTAATTGATATTAAAAAGCTACAATATAACATCATGGCAATATTAAATTTTTTAAAATTAAATTAAAAAAGTTTATAAAAATATTTTTAAAATTTAAATACAATTTATTTGAAAATATAAGATTTTATTTTAACACTTATAAGTATTTTCAGATATGAGTATTGTTTGTATAATTAAAAATAAAGTTAAAGTTATTCACTTGATTGATAGTTATTTAATAACATTAATTTTTTCTAAGGAAAATTTTTATTTTTATTATTTTATAACTTTTATATACATTATATAGTCATACAAACAAAATTTCCAATTTTAACTTTTTGAAATGAACTAAATTGACCTTATAAGTGTGAAGGTGGTTTGTAAAGAAGATCTATAATGATGAGTGTTTATTTTTGAAAATCAATGTTTGGATGGCTACCAAATATAAATGAAGTATTTTTTTTTAAAAAAAAAATTATTTGGTTCATTTTATATATTTTTTATTTTTTCTTTATAATATATTTTATAGATTATTTATTTATTTATTTTTATATTTATCGTAAAGTTATCATTGATTAGGTTGATAATATTAATCTTTTCATAATATATAATTATATAATTTTATTTTCATATAACAAAGATAATTAAAAAATAATATAAAATTATTATATTAAATTTAAAAATAATTATATTTATTAAAGATAAAGGTGTTGTCTTGCAGAAAAATTGTCTAATACTATTTTGCTTTTATGTGTGTTTGGTAGATAGATTTTTTAGGTGGCGATTAAAATTTTAATTAATGATTCGACAATAATATTATTTGGGAGAAGTTTTTTCATTAGCAATTAGATTTTCAATTTGCATTTCCACACAATAACTTGAAGTAGTAGTTGTCCAAAAATTGCTAATAAAAAAGCTCCCATTTACCCTCATTAATTTATAAGTATTACTAAAATACATTTAATAAACTAAAAGCTCACATTTTCAATAAATTAAGTTATTTCTAATATTATTTTTATTTATAAAATGTGATTAAAAATTTTCAGTAACTTTTTTTAAATTAATTTATATATTTTTAATTAGTTTATAATTATAGTATTATGTGTTTTTAGATTAAAAATCTCAACAAAAAAAAAAACTTCAAAATAAATGAAATAAATAATATTGTAAGTTTAAAAAATAATATATTATATCTTTTAACATCATTTACGTCTAACAGATACTTCAATATCTCATTATTATTATTACCAAACACTCATTTAAAATCGTTACTTCAACATCTAATCTAACAAGTAACAACTAACTATTACTTTAATAACTAACTCAACATCTAATATAATAGTTAACACCAAACATAATATATATACTAGAGAAAAATAAATACAATTTGTTTTAAGATGAAATTGCACTCCCATCTCATGAAGGATTACTAATTACACATATATTTTGATTTATATAACTTTTTACCTCCTTAACTGTTAGATAACTTTTTACCTCCTTTAGTTGACCTGCTTGATTTTTAAAAAGTCTCTTTTGACACTATTTTAGATGTTGATTTTTTTTAAAAAAAAATTATTTGAGTATTTTTAATTTTTATTTATATTTTTATTTTAATTATTTACACATGAAAAAAATAATTTTGAATTAATAATAAATATTATAAAGTATTTTTTAGTAAATAATGTCAAAACAATATCAAAATTAAAAAAAAAAACTTTTTAAAATTTACCAATTATTCAGATACTAAATACAAAATGTTATTATTTTATTGTCAAGTACACACTTGAAATTTAAATTGTTAAGTTAAAATAATTGGTCATATGCACTATTAGACATAAAATAAAAATTTGTATATTTTGAAACCAACGCTAAATTTTTTACACAAGCAAACATTCCATGAATGTTTTTCATCAACGAACCAATTTTATATATTTATTTTTTCATATTAAAAAAAGTATATTTATTCCTTTTAAATGGTGAGAGATGTCACCTATGTCATTTATTTTAAAATTTTGAATTCAAATATAATATTCACAAATTCATCTCACCAATTAATAATGGTCCAACCACAATTGAAATTTTTTTTTTCCAATTTTTTTTGGAATCCTAACTTCAAGAATCCAACATTCCAAGAACCCATGCTTCAACCAATTTGCCCTTACTAATCTCTAAACATATTTGCATAGAACTTTCCACCAAATAAATGAAAGATTTTATTACATTGCTAATAAAAGGTACGTTTTACAAGTTATTATTTTTGAGTATGGTAGGGATGATTTTAGTTATGTAGAGGTTTAGGATATATGATTTTTGAATGCATAGTAACATCAATTGAGAGATTGAATAGTGTTTTGAAGCAATTGTTGGGTGTTAAGTCTAATTTTATGAGATTTAGTTTACTGTTTCGAATTTTCATTTTTCAACTGTTTTAAGGTGCTCACACTCACGAAATAGTCCAATTAAGCTATTTTTCCCGATCTTTAAGATCAGGAAAAAGCCTAGCTAGTTTCCAGCTTCCATTACCGGGAAACAGAGCTTAAATTGGTCTATTTCCCGGGTGTAAGCATCCGAAAAAATCTAAATTTTATTTTATTTTTTTACTTCCCTAATACTTTTTTTAAACTTTTTTTTTAAAAGAATCTAGAATGGGATTGAAAAAGACCCTAGTGTACTTTAAGGCGGATTAGGTTGAAGGCGGGCACAAGGGTGGAGAAATAAAATTTATGTTTCTTGATACCAATATTTTACTCTCTCAATTGGTAGTAAAACTTTATTCAAAGATAAAGATTGAAGCTACTTGGGAATAACATTCATTGGCAACAAGTTGCACAAGAAATCAGTACCAAATTGGAGATCTGATGATTTCAAATTGTGATGGAGGATTAAATATAACATATGTATTTATTTATTGACACTGTTGCAAAAGACAAAAGACTTATTCTATAAGTCAGTGAAGTTGAAATTTGATAGAAGGAGCGAACAACATAAATGACAAATATCTAAGGATCTACCATTGAATTTGAAAGTCAAATCATCTAAGTCTTATTTACTGTAGAGATATTATTTAGTTATATATATCACTTTTGTTATGGCGTTTAATGAATATTATTTCTCCATTTTTTTTTATAAAAAAAAATGTATTTGAGATAAAAGAATAATTTAAAGAGGCTTTGAGTGTTTTTGGCACAACTTGATGGAGAAATGTGTGATGCCTGGCTATGAGAACTAGGAAACATAACCCTAAATAAACTATTTCCTTGTTCCGAAGGTTGGAAAATGAAACATTTAGTTTGTAAATAGTTCATTTTAGGTGTTGTTTCCTAGTCTTTAACCCTGGGAAACACCTATTTTTCCCACATTTGTGCATTTTTTCGTACCAATCTTCTTCACACATCTTCTATAGACATTATGATGATCTTGAGTTAGTTTCCCTCCCTCCCCTCATATTAGGTAAGTTTGGAAGGGAGGTATGTAACAATAAACCCCCTCCCTGGTAGAACCATAGGGTAGGAGCCTGACGCCACACACCTAATGCAGTATCTATAACCTGTAACAGTTTGTAATTGCAAAACCAATTATCTTTATCATAACCTAAAGGAAACATAAGATATTTAATTACATCCAAGAATATCAATATCTTAAATTTATAGCATTCAAATATGTCCACAAGTCCCAACAGCCAGCCATAACAAAATACTAGTTCAAATACAAGATCCCAAGTTTAATGAAAATTTTAGAATACAATTAAATGGCAAAACAGTAAAAGATGGTCATGCTGATGGATGTCGTGCTCTGTGATATGAAATAACACCTAGTTAATCGATGTACCTGTACTCAACCTAGGGTTTTAATCCCAGATTATAAAGTAGAAAGAAAGAGATAAAAGTAGCGTTAGATTATGAACTAGTCAAAGTTAACAGCTTAAGTTCCAACATACACATGCAAATGCCCTAAACTCAGCTCTAATCATGAAATCATACAATGCAAGTCTCTATGGATTCCCAAGAATCCGCTCAAGCAAATAACATACCAAATAGTCCTACCAATCATTCAGTTTTTGGTTTAAGTAATTAGCCTCAAACATTCATCAATTTTCATCCTTGTTACCGAGTTCCTTAAGTTTCTATCTAGAGGTTCTAAACTAAGTGATACTATACCGACCAACAAAATACAAGTCGTGCGCACATGGTGGTTCCCTAATTTCTTAAACAAAAACAACAGCAACACAACAAATTATATGGCCACTTAATTATGTCTAATTTTAGCATACAAACAATATAATTACCAACTTATTAACCAGCTCGAATGACTCAACACAATAGCCACAAATCAGACTGAAACAACACACTTAATTCAGTAATTAATAGATTTCAGTTTAACCAAAGTATTGCCCATAGTAGCTTGCAGCAGAAAGCGGAATATATATCAATTTAGTATAGTGTTGGCCAAAGCCCTGTATCAATAAATTCAGTATGGCCAAATCCGAGCAGTTCAGTAACAGTATTGGCACTTCAAGCCGTAAATTCAGAGTGAGGATTCTCTATTCCTGGGCATACCATGGATTCTACTAAGTAGCTATCTTAAGAAAAATAACATGATCTAAATATTCAATTAGCAGTTCACTTTCTAGATGTCAATCTAGTTATCAAATTTATTTATTGGTTATTATACTGATTACATTAACAGACCAGCTATAGTCTAAACTGGTAAACTCGGATAGAAGCATACAGAAAAATTTCACAACTGATGCAGCAAATAATAACAGTACATCAAACAACTGTCGGATTCAAAACCGCCGCTAACCTATAGATGCGCAGAACATAGCAAAATCAGTTTCCTACTCCTCCGTCCAAACAGTTTCCTCGGCAATACCTTCTGCAAGACGATAGAAAAATGATAAATCAACCAAGCACTAGAACTTGACTCGAACTGAACCTAACAGTTTAAACTCTCAGTCGAAATTGGACAGAACCCTAACCTTCTAATACAAATCCAAAATCACCAAAACACATCTTACTGAATTAAACTCCAAATTACTCCAACCGAAATCCTAACTATTGGACTCTTCAATCTGCCAAAAAACCTAATGTAACAGATTCTTAATAATTAAAGTCCCTAACCAAACAGAGTAATATCAAACTCATAAAAGAAATGAGACTTACCAGTGTTTCTCCACTTATTACGGCCAAGAAAACCCCCAATCGAAACCCTAGCAGCAAGGTTCTGTTTTCTCTCTATGGAAACTCTCACTAGAAGCTCTCAAATTCGTGATAGAAGAGGTTATGAGCATTCTAGGTTTTCTCTCAGGTTTATATAGTGTGGCAACTATAGAATACCCCCTAAAGACTTAAAGAATTACAAAATTAACTCTAAAACCAAAAACATACCAAAATACCCCTTAATAAGACCGAAATTAATGACCTTACTACTAGGCCTAAGAACCATCCGTTACAAGGTATAAGGGGGTAAAGGAAGGGAAGAGATGAAAATAAATTTAAATTCCCTTGTTTGGCTTTGATTTTTTGTAATTTAATGTAATAGAATGGGAAGGTAATGATTCCGTCCCGTACCACTATTTTTCTCGAAATTACTTCCCCCCAGATTAGGAGGAATGAGATGGAATGGAATGTTTTAAATTGTTAAATATCTTAACTACCCTCTCTTTCACGTGTTACTAATCTTCTATTTGTAACTCTTCTCTTTCAATATTTTTTATATATTCAAATCTTCTAAAAAAGATGGACTTCAACGATAGTTATCCAACACAACCATGTATGATCATAAGTTTGTTATTAACAAATAATTGTTCATTTTTTCTTTCATTCTATTTGCTAATAAACTCTATAGTGAACATTCATATATGTGACTTCAATTTCTTATTTTTGTTTGATTAATTTTGAACTTATATTATACCTCCATATTTCTAATTTATTTTTTTTATGATTTTTGTTTGATTATCTCTGAATATGATACAATGCATATATAATTTTTTTAGGGTTTTGAATTGGATACTATATGGGTTAGGTTTATTAATGTGCACTTTAAATTTGTCATTTAATTTTTTAAAATTTAATTATGAATTGTTCTGTGATATATTAGTGATTCTGAATGTATTATTTGTGTTACGTTAAGTAGATATTAGGTTAGGAATGAGGATTGTAATTTAAAAAATTTCTTTACGCATATATTTTTTTATTTACACCTGTTAGATGCCCAAGTAAGATGTGCGATTAAATCAATTCATAGTAATGGTTATTGGAAGTTTAATGTGTGTATTATTTGCTTTACTTATCACTCGGAGAAACGCGAGTAGACGTAGAATACCTCAAAGAATCATGAAACATAGGGAAAGGGTTAAGAATGAATTAATGAAGCACGTTGAGTGCCATGACAAACAATGTTATTATCTGTTCCATATGGGACCAAAATCTTTTCTGAACTTGTGCACTATATTAAGAAATAGAGGTGGACTTCAACCTATTAGATTTGCAATAGTTAAGGAGCCAGTTGCAAAGTTTTTGTATTTTATCGGACATAATGTCTGAAATCGAGCTATGTTAGTTATTTTTCGACGATTTGGAGAGTTTGTTAGTTGCCACTTCCATAGAGTGTTAGATGCTATATAAGAGTTGGAAGAGTTATATTTGGTACAACCTAATAGTGTTGAAGTACTTTCAAAGATACGCAACATTCATATGTTCTATCTATATTTTAAGGTGAAGAAAAATATTTATATTTTATAGTTAAATAATTTTGTCTATATAATATTTAATAAAATATTTTCATGTTAGGATTGTGTTGGAGCCATTGATTGTACCCATGTACGTGTCAGAGTTCTAGTGCAAGATGCTCCTAGATACCGTGGCAGGAAACACTAAAATGTGACAATTGTTTGATTTATATGCTTTAAATGGCATGATGGTATCTAATGAATGGTAAATGATTGTTTGATGTGGATGAAATTCACTATAGAAACCTTAGACGGTAATTAAACGAAATAAAGGAACTAAGCGAAATAATTGAAAAGTTAAAAAAAGTGAATCAAAGTGGAAAATATTCTGTTTTTCTCACATGGGCATCCTGGTCGGCGGCCTAGCAAAGGAGCCTGGGTGCGGGCCAGGGCGCCAATCACCTACGGTACGAGTTTTCGCGGCCTAGCAACGGAGTTAGGGCGCTGACCAGGGAGCAACGTGGCTACGGTACCATTTGTGGCGGCCTGGCAAGTGGCTGGCAGCCTGGTCATATAGACCAGGGCGCAAGCCAATGTGCCAAAGTGGGTTTGGTACCACTTTCCGCGGCCTGGCAGGCTGCCTGGTCACTTAGGCCAGGGCGCCAAGAAACCTTCGGTACCACTTTCTGTGACTTGTTCAAGGTGAACAGGGCGCCAGGAGACTACAGTGCCATTTTCTGCGGCCTGACCAGTAAGTTGGCGGCCTGGTCAAGGTGACGAGGGCGCGAGAAGCCCACCTTGCCTCTAGTTTCCTATTTTCTGATCCCCATCGGATACTACCGGTTATATGATGATGGTTGAGAAGTTAAGTTGCATTTGTGTGCCCACTTTGCTAATGAAAGAAACATATTTGTATGTGTTTATTTGAGCATGAAGGTGTTAACTAGGCATCGATAGCCTAACCCTTTCCTCTCTCCATTTTTCTTGTTTGTTTTCTTTTCGAAATGAATATGTGTCCAGGTGGATCGAGCTAGCATTTGAGAGTCGGGTTGGAAGCCCTCCTTGGAGTATTCATTACATGGCATCTTTTCACCTTGTTTATTTTGTATGCACTCTTGTAAATGTATCTAATTTTAAATATTCTTTTGTCAACTTGTTCACTTGGCTTAGTGACGAGTTGAACATTAAGCTCGATTTCACATGTTGATCCGAGTTTGGTGTTACTTAGTGATTTCACATGTAAACCTTATTGGTGATTATCAAGTGATGATGTATTTTAAAGTATTTATTTGCCACTTGGGTTGCAATTGCTATCATGTGTATGTATATGTTATAAGTATATGAAGTTATATGTATGAGTTGATGTGGCGTTTTGGTCTTCTACGCATCGGGTCCTCCAGGGATAGGGGTCGGACGCGACACTCTAAGCTAACTAGACCCAAAATCTGTCCGTGACATTAAAGCCAATAACACCAGACAACCAAGACCTTAGTTGAATTGGCTAAGACATCCAAGCAGCCAGGCTGCATAATCAAACGAACCCGGTCTTTACGACGTCACTGATTCAACAGAGAATCCGAGCGCGAGGATCTCTGGATTATCTAAGCGACCTCAAAACGGCTTCATCCGTGAAGCCTATAAATACCCCATTCAAAAGACCTTTGAAGGGATCGCACTCTGACTTCTGGCATCACCCTCATCGACACTCTGCAAGCACATCGTTCCCATGACACTAAGTGACACTAGTCACCAATTGACTCATGCCCAGTTCATCAACACTCAGGTTTGGGAACTTTAGTGATATTCTCATATTTTGTTTTACTTAAAACATTGTTTACTGACTTGAGCATCGGAGTGCCAACGACAAACACCACACAATGTCCCTTTTGGTTTTCAGATGTCTCTGTTTAGTGATTTCGGAATCAAGGATGAGCAGCCTTAAAGACTTTCTCAAGGACCGGTTCCGGATTCATCTACTTGAATCCGGACCGTAGACCCGTACATCTACAATTTTATGTGAATAAAAATAAATATCATTTATCACTTTAATTAAAATAATTCATGTATCCAAATATATCTTATAATCTATAAAAGGGTTTATTCCAAAAAAACACCGCAAGTTTACTGAATTCTCCAAAAAACCACACCGGTTTGAGTTTTCTCAATTTCACAACTTTTCTTCACAAATAGATAAATAGTAACCCCACATCAATTAACATAAAAAAGGTAAAACGGAAAAAATTCAAACTAGTGTGTTTTTTCGGAAAATTTAGTAAATTTGCGGTGGTTTTTTGGAATTAACCCCATATAAAATTAATTTATTTTTTAAATGTGAATATAAATATTTTTTTTCAATATTTCAGAACACCCTATTAGCAGTAATTTTAGAGAAATCATATTTAATATTTTAAAAAGAAATTATAATATAATTATATCGTACATTTTTCATTCTCAGTTGTAATCAAACCTTATGATTTTTTTAAAAAAATAATATGAAATTTAAATATTCAACACATTTTTGTAATTTTAATAATAAAAAATAGTATATTATTTTTTAAAATATTTATAAATTTTAAATTAAATTTATTTTTGAGAGGGTGGTCAAAACTGAATATTCTAGACAGAGGTAAGCTGTGGATCTTCAAGGTTAGAACAAAATCCTGATTTTTGTGGAAGTCTGGCGTACAGCTCACCTGATTTTCTAATGAGTATATCACTCGCACTAACTTCATGTTTATAATGTGTCAAAATTTTGCAGAAGAAAATTTAGAATATAAAAGTTAATTCATGATGATATTGATTACAAAGTTATTGAGCTTGATACGTTTATTTCCAAATCTGAAAAACCAAATGTGCATTACCACCTAATATGACCATTAGAAAAAAAGAAAATGATATAGTTATATTTATTACAATTTTTATTTTACTTAGGTAGTTGTCCATGTCAAATATTTACTTTAAAAATGGCAATATTTATAGTTTAATTTATTACTATTAAAAATAACTAGATAGTATCCGTACGCGCACCTTAAATTTAATAATGAATATTGGAATATTAAAAATATCATAATTATAAATTATAATTATAATTATATATAGATATAAAATTAAATAAAAATTTGATAAATAATAGTAAAAAAATCGTTTAGATAAAATATAGAAATAAAACATTATTAAATTTATCGGTGGCAAATATTTGAAATAATACATACCATTTGTATTTTATTGATGTCAAATGTATCAAAATTTGCAAACCATTCAATCATATTTTCCATGACAAGATCTTCATTGCATTTGACATTTTCGCCTTTACTCAATCTTTCTCTTTGCTGCGATATGTAAGATGCTTTGACCTGTATAGCAAAAATAGGAAGCACATTGGTAATTAAGAAATTTGAAAGAATTCTTTAAATAAATTTTATGGCACTTACAAAACAATCTACACAGAAGTAGATCATCAAGTGTTCACCATTTTCTCTATGTTGTTGAATCCGATATTTGGTTAGCAACAGAGCGGCAGAATCAACTGCATTTGATGTTATCCAATTTCGAACCCTTAGACCTTTGAAATCATATTTTAAGACTGTTATTTCAATTGTATTGTCTTGTAAAATAGCCTCTTGCTCCTTGTCTTCTTCCCTTACTAGCCTTCTATACTCCTTCTCTTCGGCTTCTGTTTTTCGCCTATTTTTTCATTTTCTTCTACATTTGAGTAGAACAAGTAGTCAGCTATTGCTAGCAGTGTAGGATGGTAATTGGAGGTGCACATTTTTTCTTGTTTTTGTAAGTGGCTTGATAGGAATGTTTTTGCTTCATTGCTGTCAATTTTGTATTGTTTCAACAACTCCTCCCTTTCTTCATCAAGAAAATGAAATAAACCACAAACACTCCTCTTTCCTTTTGAGGCCATTCTTTTCCTAGGCATATCCTAAAGAAAAGTAAAAACCAATGAAATGAAAACAAAAGTTATTATGATGGAAATAATAATAACATAACAGACAAAAATTAGAAAACAACAGATACAAATAGGATATATATAGAGACAATTAATATATGAATATACCGTAGTTAAATCATTAATAATTTTTTGCACAGACTCCTGGCAGTCTATGAGTTTGAAACTTGGGACGTCGTCTATTTCTTTCCTCTTGATTCGATCAGTTGGTCGCTTTACAGGTACACGTTTTATCATTTTTTCACTGTCTAGAATGACAGTGATCAATGCATATGTTGGAGTTTTTTCTTCACTCTTCTCGACATCTTGTTGATTGACTTCTTCTGCAGTTACTTGTTCCACAACGTCATCAGATTGTTGCTGATTATTATCTTTTTCCATAACGTCATAAGTTTGTTCCACAACGTCATCAGGTTGTTGTTGATTATCAGCTTGTTCCACAATTTCTACATCTTCTTTTTTTCCAGCTTCTTGATGCCTTTGTCAACTCCAGTGAGCAATTTGAATAATTCATCATTTTGAACTTTCTCTCCACTAGTAAATATTGAAAATTTTTCTTCTTATTTTCTCAAAAGTTGTTGACAAATCTAAGAGAAAAGTATTTGCATCCTGATAAATTGGATTATGTATTAATAATGGTACATATAATAATCTCACAAACTACAGAAATAACAATAACAATACTTTAACACAGATACATATATAACAAACACAGATACATAAACAACAGGCACAGAAATAAACTCGCAGGCACAGAAAATAACAACGCAGGTACACTTAGCAAACTTAACAGATACCTATAACAATTGTACATACACAGGATACATAAAACACAGGCAGCTATAAGGACAACACAGATACCTGTAAGAACCATAAAATAAATAACCATATACACTCATTATATATTCATAGCTACAGATAAAATACAAGCAGATACATAAAATCATGTAACAGGTACAGTTAACAGAATTACTTACAGCATCACCATCATCATTTGTCAAAGTCAATATTCTGTCTTCTATTGTTGGTTGAATTTGTGGTTGGTCAACTACTATCTTAGCAGTTCCTATGTAAGGTTTCCTAACCTCTTCAACCGCCCTTTCCTTTAAACTATCATCTGTCCAATGCTTGATATATGGGATCTCTTGAGGTAAGACATCACCAAAGACAAGTTTGTGAATGTAGCCAATGAGAAGTGCTGGAAAACACCCACCAACTTTTGTCTCATATCGATGGGAGGCCGTTGGTTTGAAAACAAACGCAGAATCATCCTTTGTGTTCCTCTCTATTGTTCCCTTCAACTTTTCCACATGCATTTTCATGTTGGAAGCAATAAAAGCACACCAATCATAGTTTGGTATGTCATCAACATTTTCTATTTCCAAAAGAATATCAAAAACCAAACTCTTGTCACCATGTGGTGTCAAGAAAATAGTGAATACAAACAAAACAAAAATTTTCTCGAAAAAATCTCCTCCTTCTGCATGTTTTTTCATGATTTCTAACATTTTTGTTATGGTAACATATTTTCTACAATCTTTTATACCAAAAACCTTTCTCCATTCATCTAAAATCTTATCCACATCTTTAGGAGAAGTTTTAGCTTTGACTACTTGTTTTCCCTCACACATTCTGTTTTCTTGTCCATATAGAGGTTTTCCTTTGCAAGGTAGAGCAAGAACTTCATAAAAGAAATGCGAGTTTGCATTAATCATTGAGCCGTTATGTAGAGTGAGAACCATGTTGTCATACATAGCTGTTAGAAGAGGGTACACTCTCCTGTCAACTTCTGTGATTTTAATTCCAAGAATTGCTCCAAAACCAATGCTTTTAACATCCTCCCTTTGTCTTTCAGTGACTTGTTCCAAAAATTTTGTAATCGAATTTGGAGTTGATACGTAGTTCACATGGTAAAATGAGCTATGGAGAAAAGAAAAGGCACATATATAACTTTGCGTGCACAAAAAAATAACCACACAAGTACATATAGCATCTCAACAGATACATATAAGAAATGCACAGACACAGATACATAAAACACAGGCACAGATAACAACCTCGAATATACAATAAATAACCATACAGGTACATATAGCATCTCAACAGATACATATAAAAATTACACAGACACAGATACATAAAGTACAGGCACAAATAATAACTATGCAGGCACAAACAATAACCAACAGGTACATATAGTATCTTAACAGATACATATAAGAACTGCTCAGATACAGATACATATATTACAGGCATAGATAATAACTTCGCAGGCAAAAAAAATAACCATACAGGTACATATAGCATCTCAACAGATACGCAAATACACAACACAGATAACTATAGAAAAAAGACAGACGCATATAATAAGTGAACATACAATGTTAATAGGTACACAGACACAATAATTCATCTAGCAATAAGAGAACATACCTCGGGACGAATTTAAAACTAGTTTTCTCATCAGGAATCCTTTTTGTTTCTCTCGTCTTCCTCATTTTCTTTTCCATTTCATTCTTTCTCACAAAAATTCTAAAATCTTCGTTTTTCCTTTTTCGACTTTGTGCCTTTATTTTGGTATATACAATCTCTGCATTAGGTTTCTTAGTAGATTGTTGTTTCTTCACCATTTTTTCTGTATTTACAAAAAAATTACTAAACTGAACAAGAAATTTGAATTCAAAACCCTGAAATTCAGCAATAACTTGAAAAAAAACTGTTCGAATACGAATTTTATAATTAAATTGGAGATTACCTGCAAATTTGTGTAGATTGTCGACTAAAAACTAGGGTTTGAGTTTGATGATTTGCTGGTAATTTTTGAGTGTAAAGAGAAATTGAAGACTGTGTATTTTGTAAATGAGTGAATAGTGCTGGAAGTTATGGTTTGTAATAGCGCGCATTCTTATTTTGAATGGTAGGGTTTCACACGTGTTAAACCTGTAACACAATAAAATAGTGAGTTACCTGTAACACAATAAAATAGTGAGTTACCTGTAACACCTAAGACACTCTCTTATCTTTTATGTCTGTTCAGATTGTCACGAGGGGTTGGATCACCTGAGAGTTGAAAGATATCGAAGTAGATTAAGTGAGTAGGGTTGTTTTAGCAACGTTGGAGTTTTAGAGTGTGTGTTTTTTTTCCAGAGATCTTAATAAGTGGGGAATCGAACCCTTAGAATGGCAATGAGCTAGTTATATGCAGCTTTAGCACGACTATTATGGGTGGGGATGATCCTATTATCCTCGAGGCTGGATCCTTCGTAGAATTTGGGATTCAATTATAAATGAGTCAAATATTTGTTTGATTCGTCATTGCGGATGGTTGGCCTGGACCTGATTATTTGTTTGGGCTAAAGATCCTTATGGACATTAATAGCCTGTTGGGTTTAATTGGGTTGTATGGCTTACCCACTTTTATTTTGGGCTTTAAGACTTTTTTTTTTGTGGTGAGTTTTGTCCTGGGCGGCTTTATATGACCGCTATAATGGGTTTATCGTTTTGTCACTATTTATTCACTTATAATTATATTGGTTCTCGTCAATATCCCGTCACAAATATGTGACAATTTGTGACAAGAAAAACCTGTTACTAAAATTTCGTGACAGATACCTGTTTTTCTTGTGATGAAATAAAAGAAAATATGATTCTATAAATAGTAATATATATATATATTAATTAGGAATTGCAATAAATATATATATATTTATTTATTTATTTATTTGTTCCTTGAAAATTAAATATTATTTTAAATAAATTATACGAAATTAGTGTCAGTTAGCTTATCGAACTCGAGCAACTCGTGAGGTTAAGTGAGTTCGTGAACTTTAAGTGAGTTGAGGTTAAACTTAAAAAATAAATTCGTTAACTAAACGAGCCAAGCTCGAGCTCGAGTTCGATTTCGATAAAAGTCAAACGAACCGAGCCAAGTTAGAGTCCAACTCGACTCAACTCGGCTCATTTCTAGACCTATTCTCATTTAGATAGGGATTTTTTTTTTCTTTTAATTGAAATAGAAATAAGTAGTGTCATGACTCATGATTTTGAATGTATGAGCATCTTTATACTCACGGCGGCATTGAAATGGGGGACTAGAATATAAATCTGATTTAGTGCCCAATGTGAAACTTGCAATGAAGATGTGAAACTTGCAATGAAGTTGTGCTTCATTTAATCTAGACATCGTTAAATTGAGACAAGAAAATGAAAAATAAATGACGACAAAATTATTTATAGAAAATTAAAATTTTTTAATTTTTATTTAATTATTATTTCTCTCTTAAAAAAAAAATGATATATATATATAATTTTGTATTTATCGTTGTTGATGACGTTGATAATACTCATTTTTCCAATAATGTGTCATTGTATAATTCTTTTAGTATAATATAAATATATAAAAATAAATATCAAATTATTATATTAAATTTAAAAGCAATTATATTTAAAAATTAAGTTGTTGTAAAAAAAAAAAAAAAAAAAAACTGTCAGATACTATTTTGCTTTTAAAAATATATATATATATATATATAGTTAAATATTTTTAAACATAAATATTATTTAGATAATTTAATTTATGCTGGACTTAAATTTAATTATATATATATAATATTTTTTTAATATAGAATAAAACCACTATAAATTAATATTGGGACCGATATAATTCATTAATTTAGCGAGATATTATTATATCGATAAATTAATAATTTATTAATTTAAAGAGGTTTTACGTATGACTTTTAAATTTCCAAGTCCAATGTAGATTTACATATTAATTGAATTTGTCAATTTCATTGTTTTTAATAAATAAAAAGTTAGCTCATGGTACCAAAAATAAATAAATTACAAAAACAAGTTTTAAGGCACATATCTTCTCCATATACATTAAAAATGAACTCAATATAGATTTGAAGTTAAAAAAAAAAAAAAAAAAAAAAAGACTATAGATTCATTTTTTACCCGACAATTTTAGAATTTGGAATTTTTTATTAATTATTAATTTATAATTTCGTCGGGACAAATATATATATACTGAGATTTCAAAAAAGTTATTATCTTATTATTTTTACGATTTGGGCCGAATTTTGTACTGGACCCAAAATCAGACTAAACAAATTATTAATTTTATCGAGCTTATTAACTTATCGAGTATTAATTTATGGAGATTTTAGTGTATATCATATAGATCATTATTTTTTTTTAATTTTATATTTATCATAAAGTTGTAACGGACCGTTTTCGCGCTTAGTAGTTTGTGTCGTACTTTAGGGGTTTATTTGGAATTTGTCCAGAATTTTAGTTAAAATTGTAATTTTTCGCAGTCAGGGGGTTATATTACAATTTCCTAGTATTAGAGGGGGTTAGCTGGTTATATGACATATTATAAATAAGTGATTAACATTAGGGTTTCAATTAGGGTTTCAGTTTTATTCCTCAGTTACGTAATTTGAGAGTCACAGAGGTTTCCATGTGAAGATCGGTGTGGTGTTTCGCCTTAGAGTTCTAGCATATTCTTGGTAAGTGTTCCGTCCTATTTCTGTCTCATTTAGCCTGTTCTATCGAATTTTTTGAGGTTTCCATGTGAAGATCGGTGTGGTGTTTTGCCTTAGAGTTCAGGCATATTCTTGGTAAGTGTTCCGTCCTGTTTCTATCTCGTTTAGCCTGTTCTATCGAATTTTTCGGATTCTAAATTTCGAGTTTACGTTCAGGTTCTGTCCTGTTCAGGGTTCAGTTTAGAGTTTTAGAACTCCCTATTCGAAATCAAGCGATTCTCGATAAGTTTCTTCGTTCCATTCCGGGTTCTGCTGAATGAAATTCATTCCTTATGATCTTAAGTGGGTTCTTTCAATCAGGTTCGGGTGGTCTAGAGATTCTGAGCGTTCGGATTCTAAATTCGAGAGGGTAGTCGGAATCAGTGGTATGAATCACGGTAAGATGTCTAGGGTTCGAACTCGGGATATAATGGGGTTTTGAAAGGGTTGGTTCTGTTCTGTCGAATCGGTGTCCAGAACAATCTTTATTATGCTGCGGTGGTATTCATATATTTGTATAACGATCTGTAGGAGCACCTGACGGAGAGGATGATCAAGCAACAATGTAGGTTGGATTCTGCTCAGATTGTCGTGCTCTGTGTGTTAGGTTAGTAGTTCATTTCTGGTCTTATATGATATTTGCTGTATGTTGATTGTTATATGCATGTGGCGTGTATTGCTGTATTGTGAAACTCTCTTAAACTGCCCTGTTTAACGATGATAATAAAATACGATAAACTGCCTGTTAAGATAATAAATTTACAAAATAATACTTCACTGTGCTTTAATTTTATAACACTCATTCATTGGAACTGATAACCTGTACTTAAAATAATCTGGTTTAAACAGTAAATAAACGGAACTATGAGTTTTGCCCTTAGTCAGTCTACTAGTAGAATATATGGCATGCCTAAGGATAGAGGATCCTCACTACTGAAATAATTGGCTTGAAGTGCATATACTGATTGTAGTTGAAACTACTACACTGATACTGTTTACTGGGCTTCGGCCACACTGTTACTGCTATTGTAATTTCGTTTTCCAATGTTAACTTCTTTGGACATAATTCTGATAATTAACTGGCTAAACTGTTAACTAATGAAGAATATATTTCTGGATGTTGGATTGTGTTAATGAACTGTTAATGGATGGTAAATAACTTTGATTGATGTTTGGATCGGACTTAATTAAGTGATCAAAAACTGGTTGATTTTCTGTCATTTGTAACTATAACTCTAAAAGTTAAATAACCAGACTTAAACCGTGAACTTTAGGATCCTACTTTTAGTTTGATAATTGAACATGAATGGTTATATATATAACGTATAATTAAGTTCTGACTAAAGGAAGATAATCAATAGCTACTGATTGATAGGTTGATTGGTGTGTAGACTAATATAGTGGACTTTAGGGAGTCTGTAGAGCCTTGCATTGTGTGCTCCCATGATTAGAGCCGAGTCTACGTCACTCTGTATGTGTATGTTGGAATGTGAGCGCTAACTTAGACTAATTCATAGTCTAACGTTTCCTTTATCTCTTCCTATTGTCTAATCTGGGGATAAAATTTCAGGTTGAGTGCCAGTACTCCTATTAATTAGGCGTTGTCTCATATACGGATCACGGCGTACATCATCAGCATTTCATTTATACTTTTGTTATGTTATTTTCATACATGGGTTTATGGACTGTATTTAGGACTTTTGTCATTTGGATTTGTATTTGATTTTGCAAGACATTAGCATTATTATGTTTCTTGTGATGTTTTATGGACTACTGAAACTTTAGGATTTTTTATTATTCGACTGTTATGTTTCTGTACTTGTTGTGTGGCATCAGACTCCTATCCATGGTTCTACCAGGGTGGGGTTTCGGCGTTACAAAGTTGTTGATGAGGTTGATAATACTAATTTTTTTCATAATATATCATTACATAATTCTTTTAATATAATAAAAATATATAAAAATAAATATTAAATTTAAAGACAATTATATTTAAAAATTAAGTTGTTGTATGAGAGACAACTGTCAGATACTATTTTGCTTTTGTATATATATTGACTAAATAAAAATAAATACAATTTGTTTTAAGACAATTATATCTAATTACACATAGATACACATTTTGATTTAAGTTACACTCGCCCATTTGACTTTGACTGTAAATTGACCGTTTATCTCTGTTAGTTGGTCTGGTTGACTTTTTAAAAAGTCTATTTTGATACTATTTTACATGTTGATCTTTTTTAATTATCTTCCGCATTTTTTAAATTTTTATTTGTATTAATATTTAGTTATTTATACATTAAAAAAATAATTTTGAAATAATAATAAATACTATAACATTTTGTTTGAATAAAATAATGTCAAAAAAATATCAAATTTTAAAATCTTTTTAAAATTTACTAACTATTTAGATAATAAATAAAAAATATATTTATTATTTTATTGTAAATTACACACATGAAATTTAAATAATTAGGTTAAAATAATGATTGTATTTTCCAATAAAAATAATATTTATTGTAATTTTTTTAAACAACAATTAATTTGTCAGGCTGAAAATAATTTTATAATTTAATTTTGTTTTGATATTATTCTATTAAAAAATAATGTTATAATATTTTATTTTGAAGTATATCATTATAAAAGTATTCTTATTTGCTTAATATTTGATTTATTGAATACAATTGAAGATATAATAATAATAATAATAATAATAATAATAATAATAATAATAATATAACATTATATGATATATATTTAAAAAATAGTAGGATATAAAATTATATATTAGCATGAAAATTAAACAAAATATAAATAAATCTTATGATTTTTTTTATATAAAAATTTAAAAATTATATTACTATTAAGAAAAGTAAATAAATAAATATATGTTACATTATTACTTTAAAATTATTTTTAAAAAAATAATTAAAATCCATAAATTAATAAAAAAAATGTTAAAATATGGAAAATAGACTTTTAAAAGTCAACCAACTAGAAATAAATATGAGGGAATTTGAATCCACCCGCGGGTTCCGACCCGCTCCAACCCGTTCGAAGTGGATTTAAACCCGCATCGCATAGGGGTGGATTCAATCTAATTTCAAAACCAGTACCGGGGCGGGCGGATTCAGTTCTATCAAAATCCACCTCACCCCGCACCGGTATATATATTAATTAAATAATTATATTATATTACAAAATAAATATATTTTATAATATAATATTATATAATTAATATTATTTCTAATATTTAATGTGTTTTTATTTTTCAAAATTTTTAATTGTATAGAATCTAATGTTATTTATGATTTTTTAATATTATATATTGATATAATATTTTATTATTTATTAGTTATATAATTCCAAATAATATTACGGGTTGGGACGGGGCAGAGTGGGTTTAATCCTGCTCCGCGCGGGTTGGATTTTTTCATAGTAAGAAAAGAATCCATTGGGGCGGGTTGGAGCGGATTTTGATTAGTTATGAAACTATCGGGGCGGATTCGAGTTGACCCAAAATCCGCTCCAACCCGCCCCGTTACCATCCCTAATAAATAATTAACTGATGGTAAGAGAATCAGTGTTAATTAAAGCAAAATGTGTATTTACTTGCGATAGGAGTGCGAATACAATTTATTCTTACTTTCACTGGAAAAAATCTTTATACCCTTCTAAAAAAAAATTAAATTAATTAATTTTTTAGTTTATAGTAATTTTTTTAAAAATAAAAATAAAAATTAAAACCCTCGACTTAATAATATAAAAATATATAGAATAATTTTATCATACATTTTTTCAATTTTCTAACGGTTCATATTATATAAAATTCATTATAATTCAAATAATATGAAGTTTATATATTGAAAACATGACTAGCTTGAAAATGGTTCAAAATCTAAAAATAATTTTATAATTTAATTTTATTTCGATATTATTTTATTAAAAACATAATGTTTATAAACGTATTCTTATTTATTTTAATATTCTATTTATTGAATAAAATTAATATATAATGATGATAATAATAGTATAATATTATATGATATATCATGTGTGTAAAAAAAGCAGGATGTAAAATTATATATTAACATGAAATTGGACAAAAATATAAATAAATCTTATAAATTGTCTTTAATATTTAAAAAATTATATTATATTATTAAGAAAATTAAATAAATAAATAAAAATTACAAAATTACTTTAAAATATTTTTTATAAAAATAATTAAAATTCATAAATATAAAAATATTAAAGATGCACAAAATAGTCTTTTCAAAAAGTCAACCAAATTAACTTATGGAAGTCAACCGTCAACATACAATAAAGCAACTTAGTTTCAATTAAACCAAATTGTATGTATTATACTTAACCAACTTTTAAAGTTGTGAGTATAATTTATTTTTATTTTAATTACAAAAATTCAAACACCTCTTAAGAAAATCTTAATTGATTAATTTTTAAAATGTGAATAATATATATTTTTAAAAAAATTTGAAACCATTTGCTTAATAATATTAAGATAATATTAAAATTATATAGGATAATTTTATCATACTTTGTTTTTCCAATCCTCCAACCTTTCACATCACATAAAATGCATTATTTTCTAAATAATATGAAATTTACATATTCAAAACATCACTGGTAGCATAACTTCCGTGAGAGGTTGGGGAAACTGAATTTTCTAAAAGATGTGAAAATTATTCTACATTGAAATCATCGCAAGCATAACTGCACTAACTTGATTTAATTAGAATATCATGATTTTGAATGCCAGACATCACACTCTAACACATTCAAATAATAAATGGTAGAATTTAGATTTTAGTTCCATTGTTAGATTGAGAATTACAAACGGGAACAGACTTATCTCCAATCGGTTCAAAAGCATATGTTTCCTCTGCTAGAATGACATCCCGAAGCCGTAGAACTGGGAAGCATGTAGTGCCTGCCGGAGATTAACAACATTTTCTATTGTGAGTACTAATCCGATGAGATTTCAAGCTTATAAAAGATTCTAATATAACGTATCTGGGCTCCAACGGTATTTTAGGCGGCGTTTAGCTTTTCTTCCGGCGTTTAACTTTTTCAAATAACGTTTCAATTGGTGTTTTAATAAATATTGTTTGATAACGTTTTAATTATATAATAAAATTTAAATGATGAAAAAGGACATGATGTAAAAGGAATAATTATTTTTAAATTTAAAATATAACTTTAAAATAATTTTTTTTTTATTTTGTAACATAAAGTAAATAATAGTATTATGAAAATCATATTTTTTTTAAATAAAAATTAAATATCTACTTTTCTGAAATTCAAATTAAAAAAAATTATATTTTATGAGTAAAATAAAATAGGTATTAATCATGTCATATATAAAATTACATTATATTATAAATATTTATAATGGTTCATAGATGTGATAAAATTTAATAACAATATAAAAAACTGTAAATATCATATAATATAATTAAATAGCTAATTCAATTAATTTTAAAACCAAACGACATATCTAATGAATATTCAAATCAAAACAACAAATCTAATTAATATTCAAATTAAAATAATAAATTCAATTATTACTGTAATCAAAGTGGTAAACATTATAAAAGAAAAATAGAACTATTCAAACGTAATTAAAACAACATATCCAATTAATATTAAACTCTATGGATTTCGGAAGGAGATGAAGAAGATTGAAACTCCAACTCTAGGAATTTGTCTAGTGGTCAAATAGAAAAAACAGAAATTTCTATTGTCTTCTTTTTTTTTTTAATAAGAAAAATAATTGTATATTAATTCCATGGTAAAATTTAATTAAACATAATTTTTCTCCAAAGAAATTAATTAATTAAAACCCTTATAAATCCTAAAATCTCACCTCCAATTGATAAATTTTAAATGATTATTCCAATAGTTCTGTTTTTGTTAAATATAAAACAATGAATTAGATACATTAAAATTTAGCAAACATGCATAAACATAACTAATAGATTTATATCTGAATCAAAATAATATAACATATAAATTTTATCAGAAGTAAAGAAACTTGGGTTGGCAGCGGTAAAGAAATAAATGAGAAAAACGAGAAAGAATTAGAGGATAGTTTGGGAAGAAAATTTTAAACTCTATAGATTAAACACTAAACCCTCTTATGAACGTGTTGGACTTATAATGTTTATGGGCTGGCCCAAGCCTTACATTAATTGGGGCTTGGGGCCATTGGGCCTGGGTGATAGGTCCACCCAAGATAGACTCAGCCCAGATCTCACTTACTTGTCCATGAAGCAATCGATTAGTAAGATATCAGGAGATAAGAATTCAAGAGTTTGAATTCAAATGAGTCCTAGTTCAAGTGAACTAGCCAAGGATTGCTATAAATAGAGTCCTCCTCTCATTCATTCAATCATCCCAAACATCACATCTTAGAGCATTCTCTGAAACGTGAATTGCAAATAGTGTTTGCAAAGTGAAATCTATTCTAAGATTTCCAAGAGTTTAAGATTTGAAGAGATTCCGCGTTCGTGTTCTAGAAGTGCAATTGGGGTTCTTAGCCGGTGAACTGAACGATATTTCCAAGAGATTTATCGTCGATCAATTGACAGTAATCTCCATTTCCTTTTCGCTTATTGTTTGTATGTTGATTGCGTAGTATGCATATAGGATCAACATAAATTTCAGAGCCTGGTTATATTACTGTTGTTGGTCGTAATAATTACGCTGTCGTTTTTTTTTCTTGAATAAAATATAAACGAAGTGCTGGAAATAGTATTTTGCATGTGATTTTCGTGACCTTGTTTGAGATTTAATTTATTGCACGAATTTTCCAACATGCATATTATATATCGTTGGATTCGTCTTCGAATTATGAATCCGTCGATATATTATATGAATTTTTTCGACAAGAAACGAAGGAGTTATGGCCTTCCGAAGTTTGGGGACAGATTCGAACGAATCAGACCCAAACAGTACTAATGTTTTTCATGTTGAGCAACTTTGACCAATCACAGCTTCGGAGAGTGAAATTCACCGTCGACGATCGAAGCCCCGAAGACGACAACCGACGGCACGACTGGAGAGAGGACGGCGAGAAGAGCAAACGGCCGCCGGCCCGACCGCCGTCGCACTACGGCAAGGCAAGGCGTGCACCTCACGCGCTAGGCGGGCGCGTGAGGTGCACAGGGGGCGGCCTGCTCCCCAGTCAGCGTCCCAGTCAGCACTTTTTACTGACTAGGCAGGCTGACACTAGGCGCCACATGGCGCACAGGTCAGCACTGACGTGGCAGCCACGTCAGCCCTAAAGGCTGACTGTGCAGCTGACGGAGCAGCAACACGGGGCAATGCCTCGGCTTTCCACGTGTCGTTGGCGCGTGCATCTGCCATGCGGCCCTGGCCGGCACATCGCCAGTCAACCGCCGACCTCCAATGGCGCGTGCATCTGCCACGCGGCCCTGGCCGGCACATCGCCAGTCAACCGCCGACCTCCAATGGCGCGTGACTACCACGCGCCACCGCCGGCGACCGAAAAAAATTTTCAAAAAAAAATATTATTATTATTTTCGTTTATCTAATTTTTTTTTTTAAAATTTTATTTAAAACCTAACCTTTATATGCCATTTTTTTTAATATTTTGAGCATGCAATTTTGTGGAAAGTTTTTGAAATATTATTTTCAATTTACTATGGCATTTAATTATTGTTTTTATTAATTTACTAATGCCGTTTGCATGCTATGGCATGTGTATTTTTGTTTTGCACAAGTTATGGTTCATAGATATGGTTATGTTGTGGACAACGACTACTGGGTGCCCGCTGAGAGGGCTGCTCAATATCCAAACAGGCACCTTGCACCGACCCTCATCTACATATTCCTTCCGAATCTTCCTCAAATGATGGTGCCACCTCCTTTTGGACATGCTTATCCAGTCCAGCAGCAGCATCCGGCTGCCCCACCACCTCAACTTCCACATCAGATGGGTTTTAGATGGGCACATCCTTTTCCCCATCCACACCCCCCGGTGGGACATTATTTCGGTCCACCGCCTCCTCAGCATCCTCCGATGGTTCCACCACCGGCCCCAATGTATCCTTGAGCATTATCCAGTTGCTCAAGCTTTTGTTCCTCCTCCTCTTGAGCAACATTCGGTTGCTCAAGCTCATGCACCTTCACCGTTTCCGCATGTGCATAGAGCTTATGTGCCTGGAGAGAACATCAACTTCATGGATGACATACTTGCAGAGCAACAAGCGGCTGCCGAAGCTGAGTTGCAGCAGCAAAATGAGGCAGATGATGAGTTCGAAGATGAGCTCGAACCTCTAGAAGATGAGCTCGCCTAATGAAATGGTGAAGGAGAAATCTCCCGAGTGGGTTGATGAAGAGGAGGACGAAGCCCAATGGGCTGAAGAGGAGGAGGAGGTCGCCGAGTGGAATGGCGACGAAGAGATGGCAGTCGTCGATTTGGACGCCGACGAACCTGAGATACCTGACGAGGCTCAGGATGGTGATAGTGTGATTACTGAGCTCAAGTACACCCCTTTCACACCTTCCGATTGGGACCCAGAGGACTATCCATAGACCATATATCTTTTAAAGTTATTCATGTTTTGTTTAGAACTGTTTAGCATGCAGTTTTTTTATTTAATATATTATAGATATATATATTTTACATGAATTCTTTATGATTATTCCTTGGTTGTTGAATAATTTAGTGGATGCTCTAGGCTTGCATGCTTAGACTTGTTTGCACACTGCATGATTAACAAGTTGATGAAGTTTGAGGATAAGGATGGTGATTGGGTAGATTGCCTATCTTCTTCGATTCCCACTCGGATTGATTCGATGAGTTTTTATTGTTTAAGCTAGTGCATTTATATGATTATCGGATGAATATGCTAGATTAAACATAGATGGTCTTATGTATCTTTTTGGTGCTTGTCAGTGATGGCCTCTGCTACTAAGTCTATTGTCGCTGAGCTGAACAAGGGTGACAAACTCAATGGAGACAATTACGATATCTGGCATCGCAAGATCCAGTATATCCTCGTGGAGCAAGAAGCTCTCGAGACCCTTTCGAACACGATGGTCGAACCAACGAATGGTTCCACTGCACAAGTGAGGCGTGATATGGATGCCTATTTGTCCTGGAAGCGCAAGAATAGCATTGCGCACATCACCATATTATCGAGCATGGCTGATGATTTGATGTGTGCTTTTGAGGATTACCACACTGCACAGGCTATGTGGGTAGCACTAAGAACAAATATGGTGGGACTTCAATCACCAAGCTCCGTTGGCTAATGATTAAGTTTGATACTTATCGCAAGCGCGGTGATCATACTATACGCCAACATCTTCGTGAGATGGCTAACATGGTCCGCGAGTTGAAATCAGCTGGTCATGTCCTAACGGACGAGCAACAAGTGCAGGCAGTGATAAGGTCCCTCCCAAACAGTTGGAAAAACATGAAGATAAACATGACACATAATGATAACATCAAAATGTTTGATGATATCTCCCGTCATGTGGAACTTGAGGACGAGCGCTTAGAGGCGGCAAAATCCTCTAGTCAGCTTTACATGGCTGATTCAAATGTGCGTAGGAGCAGTAATACTAAGCGTAAGAGGGGTAATAAGGGCATCAAAAAAGATAAGGATTCGAGGAATCCTAATAAGTCCGGGACCAAAAACCATCAAAAGAAGGCCAGACGTGGAAAGGGGCAGAAAAGAGACATGGGAAAGATCAAGTGTTACAATTGTAACAAGATGGGACATTTCGCTCGTGATTGTTCCGAGCCAAAAAAGGAGTTATCCTATTCTGATCTTAATATGTCTAAAGTTTTTGTTTCTAGCACCGTTTTGCTTGCCGAGTCTTATTCTATGTGGATTGTAGACTCAGGGGCAACCGGCCATGTAGCTAGAGATAGAGGAGCGTTCGTAGAGTACCGACGCATACCGCGTGGTACAAGATAGATATATGTGGGGAACAACTCTCGAGTTGAACTTAAAGGGATCGAAACTTGCAAACTAAGAATGCAAAATGGCCACGTTTTACTACTACATGATGTCCTCTACACTCCTGAGATTAGACGTATCCTTGTTTCAATATCTGTTTTGATGACTTTTGGATATAAACTTGTGTTTGAATCGAAAGTTTTGAGTTTGTATTATGACTCTGTTTTTATTACTTCTGGATGAATGGCTGATGGATTTATTTATCTTTGCATTGATGATTATGTGAACCCTTCTTATGTCGATAGTGATACTAGTTTTACTCTTGTTGCATCTGGTGATATTGATATTTCCACTTGGCATGCTAGACTTGGTCATATAGGACAAGATAGAATGAACAGGTTGGCAAAAGAGGGGATTTTAGGATTTTATAATTGGATCGAGTTGCCAGCCTGTAATTATTAAATTAGATACATTAAAATTTAGCAAACATGCATAAACATAACTAATAGATTTATATCTGAATCAAAAGAGTATAACATATAAATTTTACGGTAAAGAAATAAATGAGAAAAACGAGAAAGAATTAGAGGATAGTTTGGGAAGAAAATTTTAAACTCTATAGATTAAACACTAAACTCTCGTATGAACGTTTTATAAACTTTCTAAAAAGCTCTAATTTTCGATTATAAGTTGTTCATCCTATAATATAATATATATATATATATATATATATATATATATTATGTTCAGAGTTTTGACTCAGTCGAAACACTAAACCCTTTACTAACAAAGTAGCCATATAAAATAAATAAATAAATAAAACATCACCTTTAGTTTTTCAAATATAAATACAAAATATAAAATATGAGTTTACGCAAATACAAAATATAAAATACAATTTAATATGATAAAAAAGAATTTAATATCCATATACAGTAAAAGAAAATCCTAAGAACATTTGTTCTCATGACTTCACATTACAAAATATTAAAATAAAGGTAGATTATTGCAGCAGATTTTGTCTACGAAGATAAAGCAAATTTTCTGACGATTTGCAGCATTTTCCATTATTTTTCCAGATGCAGTCATGCGCAGAAAATACTGTTCAAGTGAAATATGGAAGATGTCAATGGGTACATAAAAAGTTATTATAAAAATAACAATATTTATAAGTGAATTTATTATTTTTACAGAATAATAATTTTATATATATAAAAATAAATACCATTTATCACTTTAATTAAATTAATGTATATATCTAAAATACATTTTGTAATATAAAAATTAATTAAATTTTCAAATCTGAATACAAACACCAGACCATCAACTAATAGTGTGATATTGTGGCGGTTATGAACTACATAATTAAAATAATTTATATTAAATTCAACCGCCATAATTGTGATGATTAATGTATTGAGCGACAATTAAAAATATATTATTTTAAAAATTAATTTTATTAATAAATTTAAATTTAATATTTTTAAATATGTATTAACTTTTTTAATAAAATAAACTATAAAATTTTATGAGTGGGTAATGATAAAAAGATTTATTATATTATTAATATTATAAATTTACAAATAGCTCCACGTATCCAATTCAATGTCAAGTGTTAGTAATTTAGTGGAAAGTTATTTTTCATTTTTAGTTTATATTTATTGTAGTATTCTTCAGCCACTACAAAATGCAATATTTGTGGCGCTTTTATACCGTTATAATTATGTCGTTCATGGAACTAAAAAAAACGTCATAAATATATTTGTGGCTTTTTTACTTAGTGGTTAAAAAATGTCACAAAATATAATTTGTGGTGCTTTTTAACCGAGAATTATTTTAAGTTAAATATTTGCTATTTTTATATTTTAAATAATTTGAATTATCGGATTAGCAAATGATTTTAGAGTAACGATATTTAATTAAAAAATATACCATATAATTATATCATACCATTTTGATTTTCAGTTGTAATTCAAATCTTATGATTTTTTTTTAAAATATAAAATTTAAATATTCAACCCATGTTGGTCATTTAAATAATAAAAATAAACTATTTTTTAAATATTTATAGAATAGAAATTACATTTATTTCATGTGAGGTTGGTGAAAACTGAATATTTAAAACAGGAGATAATACGTTCATGTTGGAGTTTAGTACAATTTGAACTCACTCTCTTCTAATAATTGAAATGTCCGCATCCGAAACAAAATCCTGATGTTTATGAAATTGTTCTTGATTTGTAAGGAGTATGTCACTGGCCACTATCTTCATGTTTATAATGCGTCAAAATCAGATGAAAATTTAAAAAATAAAAATCAAATATGATGATATTTATTAAAAAGTTCTTGAGCATGATATGTGGATTTACCTGTATAAAAAATTGAGTGCATAACCACATAATTGTACACATATTTATTTAAAAAAAGTTTATTTTACTTATATAATTGTCCAAATAATGATTGAATATTTACTTTAAAAATAGTAATATTTATAGTTTAATTTAATATTTTTTTATAAAAGATTACTTAATTAGAATATATATATATATATATATTAATATTATAATAATCTCTACACATGTTAAAAAATTTAGTTAATTAATTTATTTAATGAATAATAATTTTATATTTTTAATTTTAATTTTTTTTAATAATTTGGTACCACCTCCACAATAACATTAATATATATATATATATAATTTTTCTCCATCTTTTCACTTTTCATATAGTATAAATGTATTATAATTTAAATAATAAAATATTAATAAATTTAAAAATATGAATTATTTTCTTGTTTAACTAATGGACTTTTTTAATGAAATAAAAAAATGAACTGTTATTTATTTATTAATGAAATAAATTAATGATAAAAAAATAATTTATATAATTTTAACAAATTAAATTTTAAAAATAATAATTCAAATAATATAAATTTAATTTAATTTTGACAAAAAATAAACAAATATAATAATTAAAAATAAATAAAAAATAAAAATTATTGTAAATTAATTAAAAAAATTGAGATTGTGAAATCATAGTTGATATGTTTACAAACCCGACGTAGATGTTGCGATTTAACGTTTATTTAACTAACAATTCAAGTTGCAATTCATCATTTCTAGGTTGCAAAAATAAGTGTAGATACATCAATCTTGGTCTTCCTCTCCCTCTTTATAATCCTATTGGATTCATCCTTTTATCTATCGGTTATTGTCATCTTCCTCGGGGTATATTGTTGTTTCCTACACCCTCTCACTTTTGCATGTAGCTGGTCAGGTTCAATGTTTGACTTTCCACTCTTGCCATGTTCCAAACCAACTTTATTGGCTCAAGCTCCTAGCTTCCCTTGTTAGTGATAACTTTATTGCTCCTGCCATCATTGGGCTCGAATTCGCGTATGGGTTCCTCACCCAAGGTTTGACTATCCTTTAATTTGACCCTGTCAATTTGATTGGTCAAAGCTAAATTGGTCATTGCAATTGATTTCCAATGACTATTGGTCATTAACTCGGGGTAGGCTGTTTGTAATTGATTCCGAATGGGCTGTTTGTAATTCATTGGATTTTTTAAGTTGTTAGTTACACTAGCCCCTGGGCTTGGTCTATGAAGGAAGTGAAGCAGGCCAAGCCCATCAACTTCCTTTCACCTATTGAGTTCCCTTGGTTCCCTCCTTGATCTGATTATATGATCTAGTTGTATTCCAATTACTAGTTTGTGTGTAATAATGACTTTTTGGGCGGCTCAGTCAGATTTAACTCAGGCAGTCGCTTCTCAACTGCTTTGCCCCCACTATGCTTATCCCTGTACGTCTTCTTCATCACTTCCCAATGCAGGTTGGCTTTTCAAAAGATCTGTGAAGGATCCCATCAATTTTGAACGGCTCCACTTCCTCTTCTTTCTTTATTTATCTCAACAGTTCTCTATTTTGTGTGTTCCGCTTCCTTTTCTTATGTAAATTTTTGTTCTTCGTCTCTTACTTCTCAAAATGTCTTTCTCTTTTTTGCGTTTGTTTTCCGATGGTCCTGATGAGTCCCAAAAACCTTCTTCTGGCGTTCCAGTTTGTCGTCACTTGTTGCCTTCTGAGCCTAGGTTCCCTCCTCGCAGCCCTAGGCCTTCTTCAATTGCCTTGTCCTTTACACCCACTCCCAATCGTCGTTTCACTCCTGTGCTGTTAAGGATTCTTCCTCCCTAGAGCCATCTGACCTCAACCTTGTACTTAATGTTTCTTTAGGTGAATCGTGTCCTTCTGATGAATCTGTTATCCCGTTATCTGAGCCTCCTTCCCCTAGAGCTAGGAATCCTCATTTTGACAAGTTGAAATCTAGGGTTTCTCGGCATGAACTTGTGCCCGCTTTGAGTCGAGGAGAAATCCCTTCTAATGTCTCTGTAAGGATCCCAAAACCTTCCGAGCGTTCATCGAGGCTTAAGTTAGTTGAGGTTGCCTTCGATGTTCTGTCATTCGGGCTAGGCGTTACCTTTCCACTTCCCTACTTTCTCTGCCGTATACTCTGTGAGATGCCTGTTGCTCCTGTTCAATTACATCCACATGTCTTTGAGTTCATTTCCTCATGCCATGACTTCTAGGTTGCTCAAGGATGGGGTGAACCCTCGTTTGATGAGTATGGGGGGATTTTACAAACCAAATTGGTTAAGAGGGGTGTCGTAGTTTACCGCTCTTGGGACGCCTTTATGAATCCCGCTCGTTTAAGTCCCTTCTCTGATAAACACTGGTTATCCAAATGGGTAGTCATGTCTGGGGATTGGGGAGATGAGGTTGAACTGAATGGTCTTTTTTGTATGGTCCCTACCTCAATCCACCTCTCATGTGTCGTTTTTGTTCTTAGGTTTATTTGTTGTTTGTTTCTAGAAATTACCTTACTATTATGATGTTTACACTTTATGTTTTTTTTTCAGAGGTCAGGTTGTGGAACGCTTGGTTTACTCTTCCTTCCCAAAGATTAAAGTCCTTCGTGATAGCGTAATGGGTATATATTCTGTTCTATCACCTCTTTTCACTTGCTTGGCCTTTCTTCATGCTTTCTCTTACCCCCTTTTTTTTAGATATGGATCAGATGCCTCCTCCCCCTCGAGTTTCATCACCAGTCTCGGTTTTGAAGGAAAAAGGTTCTGGTTCGAAGGGGATGTCCAAGGCGGCGACCTCATCTCCTAGTCTCTCTATCGACCACCGTTCCTTATTTATGAAAGCTCTGACTCCTCCCATTGGCTATTCTTTGGCTCTTACTCCCCCTACTACTAAAAGGCCTGTGTTGCCTCCTCCTGCTAAAGTTGGGAAGTGGAAAGGTAACGCTCTATGGATATCTCATCGTCCCTGAGTTCTGGAAAGTATTCTGAGGTTGTCTCTTTTTTCGAGGCCAATCTCCTCAGTGAAAAGACATCTCAAGTTGCTCCCAATTCCTTATCGAAGGCTATAGAGTGTTGTGGCTCGATCGCTTGCCTGGTTAGTTACTGTTATCTCTTTTTTTTTTACTCTATGCCTCATTCTCGTCATTCTTTGCTATTTTCTGTTGCTATGATTATGCCTTACCTAGCTTTGGATGTGGCTATTTTAGTCTCATGGTTAAAATGGCTTATTTTATATCTCGCTTGTGGTTATTTCCCTTTTTACTAACGTTTTTCCTTTTTCTTTTTCAATCTACATGCGCTGCTTTCAACGCCAAGCAATTGGCAAACCAATTGTCTTTTGACTATGAACTTTTAAAAGCTAAGCACAAAGAAACGTTAGCCAGTTTGTTTTCCTCTCATACGGATCTGGAGAGATCCCAAAAACTGGTCACCAAGCTTGAGGTCGATTTGCAACATGCCCATGCTCTCAATGAATCTTTGAATGATCTGTTCGTGAATTCTGAGTCCAGCCTCGATAAACAGATGGCTAAGCATCAAGAAATGGAAACCCAGATGGGTGGTCTTCTTCGCGAAGGTTTCTTATTGGCACAGGAGGAAATTTTACGTCTTTATCCCGACAGAGACCTTTCTGGCATGAGTGCTCCTCCTGTCACTTCCAATATGCCTGACGTCAATTCCCATTCTAGTGACGGTGGAGTTGTAGCGGATCAAGGAGGTCGATCAGATGAAAATGTTTAAACTGTTTGTCCAGGCTTTGGACTCGTTTTGTGTTAATGCTTAAGGATTTAGTGTTTTTCGTTATTTCCCCCTTCTGGACTTGTAATTCACTTTGGACTTTGAACTTGTTAATCTGGGGGCTAAGTTAACCTTTTGCGTTCCTTTTGGATTGGGTCCCTAAGGGCCTTTATTTCGGATTTTCTTTTATTTTGTGAACCTTTTGGGCTTTCAGCCTTTAATTTGGCTTATGCAAAAGTTGTTAGGCGGTTGATTAACTCATATGGTTTGCGTCAAGCTTTGAAATGGACAGATCGTTTGTTATGTTTGAGCTGTTTATTGGATTGTGTAGGTTGGACCAATGAATTTTATTAACTTTGGCCATTATGGTGATGCACCTGTCTGGTTGTAAATATTACTTTGTCTTAGAAATCAGCTAACCTATGGGACGTCTCCTATTAGATCAGCTTGACTCAATGTATTACTTTAGCCATTTTATTGGCAATTTGCCTTCCCTTGGCCGAGTATGTTATCCTGCCGGGTCGCTACCCTCGACTATCTTTTTGGGATTACAGCAGGTTGTGCCTGTTCGTTGGCAACCATAATTAATCATTCTGTGAATTTTTAGTGATTCTTGCACTAAATTTGAATCTCATTGTCTCAATGTGCAGCATTGTGGACTGCTTCATCTCAGTTTAATTGTAATATATAACAACTCAGAATTGAACTCTCAATGGCAGAAGACTTTTCATTAAAATTTACATACACAAAATAGGGGCAAAATAGCCTCCCATGAGTGGCTCTTGTGCATCGTTGCACTTCTTGGAATTGAAATAGCTTTCCTACCCAATTCTACTGGTAATACTTTCTCAAGTGTTTCATGTTCCACGAATGCCGGAGCACTCTTCCTGCTGCATCGCTTAGTTTGTAAGTTCCTGGTTGGAGCTCTACTTCAACACGGTATAGCCCTTCCCAATTTGGTCCAAGTGACCCATCTTCTGACTTCTTTGTGTTGATTGTAACCTTTCTCAACACATAGTCGCCTTTTACTAGCTTTTAGGATTGGACCTTGCTGTTGTAATACCTTGATATCCTTTTCTGATAAACCTCAATTCTTCTTGCTGCTAATTCTCGCTTCTCTTCCAGCAAATCTAGCTCGCCTATTATTTTGGCGTCATTTTCACCATAGTCCAGCTCTCTGGATCTTGGCGTGACAAGCGTTATTTCAATAGGTTCCATGGCTTCTACCTCAAAGGCTAGCGCAAACGGTGTTTCCCTTGTTGACGTTTTCTCTGTCGTTCAGTATGCCCACAGTACACTTGGCAACTCTTCCACCCAAGCCCCTTTTTATCATCAAGCTTTTTCTTTAATAGCTTTTTGATTATTTTATTCACTGCCTCTACCTGACCATTCGATTGCGAGTGGGCAACCGATGCGTAGCGGTTTTGGATCCCATAACTTCTGCAGAAATCTTGAAAGCATTGATAGGTTAATAAATTAAAAGACCGAACGTAAAGAAATAACCAGATTAATAAATTAAACTAATTTAAATATTTAAATTTAAAATAAATAAAAAAGTATTGTTGAACTAAAGTAATATAGAAGAAATTGTTAGATGGAAAATAGCATTGCTTTTAATAAAATATGAAATAAAATGTGGAACAATTGAAATCTAACTAGTTAAATAATTTTTTCTAAAAATTAAGTTAAATTTTTATATTCGGGAAAACCCCTAAGCAATAACACATTGGTATTTGTAAATCATAACATGTTCTCAAATCAATACCATTTAGAGAATTAACACATGGTAATTACCAAAAATTCCCAAGTTTTGAAATGTTTATTTTTCGCCACCGTTTTCCAAAACGTGGTGCCAAACCGCCTCATAAATAGAAAACACCAATAATAACAGAAAACAACTTTGCTTTTGTAAACGGGGGCAGTTTGGTACATTGTTTGAAAACTGAAGGTGGAAAATCAAACGTTTCAAAACTTGGGGGATTTTGGCAATTATCCTAGGTTTTATTAGTATATTTTATATTTACAATAAATTTAATAAAATTTAAAATATAGAAAAATAATTTTGTTTAAGATATATAAAAAAATTAAAGATAAATTCATATTTAATTATTATTTAATTTAAAAACTTAATATAATTATTTTTAAATTTCTTATTACAATTTGTTTTAAAATATAATTTATTATTTTTAATTGATATTAAAAAGTTACAATATAACATCATGGCAATATTAAATTTTTTAAAATTAAATTAAAAATTTTTATAAAAATATTTTTAAAATTTAAATACAATTTATTTGAAAATATAAGATTTTATTGTAACACTTATAAGTATTTTCGGATATAAGTACTGTATGTATAATTAAAAATAAAGTTAAAGTTATTCACTTGAAGGATAGTTATTTTATAACATTAATTTTTTCTATGGGAAAATTTTATTTTTATTATTTTATAACTTTTATTTACATTATATAATTATAAAAACAAATTTTCCAACTTTTACTTTCTGAAATGAACTAAATTGACCTTATAAGTGTGAAAATGGTTGGTAAAAAAGATCTATGATGGTGAGTGTTTATTTTTGAAAATCAATGTTTGGATGGCCACCAAATATAAATGAAGTGTTTTTTTTTTTTTTTTTTTTTTTATAATTTATTTGGTTCATTTTATATATATATATATATATATATTTTCTTTTCAATATATTTTATAGATTATTTATTATTTATTTTTATATTTATCATGAAGTTATCATTGATTAGATTGATAATATTAATCTTTTCATAATATATAATTTTTTTATATAACAAAGATAATTAAAAATAATGTAAAATTATTATATTAAATTTAAAGATAATTATATTTATTAAAGATAATGTTGTTGTTTGGCAGAAAAATTGTCTAATACTATTTTGCTTTTATGTGTGTGTTTGGTAGATAGATTTTTAGGTGGCAATTAAAATTTTAATTAATGATTCGACAATAATATTATTTGGGAGAAGTTTTTTTTTTCATTAGCGATTAGATTTTCAATTTGCGATTTCCACACAATCACTTGAAGTAGTAGTTGTCCCAAAATTGCTAATAAAAAGGCTCCCATTTACCCTCATTAATTTATAAGTATTATTAAAATACCTTTAATAAACTAAAAGCTCACATTTTCAATAAATTAAGTTATTTCTAATATTATTTTTATTTATAAAATGTGATTAAAAATTTTCAGTAACTTTTTTACAATTAATTTATATATTTGTAATTAGTTTATAATTATAGTATGATGTGTTTTTAGATTAAAAATCTAAAAAAAAAAAAAGCTTCAAAATAAACGAAATAAATAATATTGTAAGTTTAAAAAATAATATATTATATCTTTTAACGTCATTTACGTCTAACAAATACTTCAATATCTCATTATTATAACCAAACACTCCTTCAAAATCGCTACTTCAACATCTAATCTAACAAGTAACCACTATTTGCTACTTTAATAACTAACTCAACATCTAATATAATAGTTAGCGCCAAATATAATATATATACTAGACAAAAATAAATACAATTTGTTTTAAGATGAAATTCCACTCCCACCTAATGAAGGATTGCTAATTACAAATATATTTTGATTTAATTGATATTCAATCTCCTTAACTGTTAGGTAACTTTTTACCTCCTTTAGTTACCTGTTTGATTTTTAAAAAGTCTCTTTGATACTATTTTAGATGTTGATTCTTTTAAAAATTATTTGAGTATTTTTAATTTTTTTATTGATATTTTTATTTTAATTATTTACACATTAAAAAAAATTGAATTAATAATAAATATTATAAAGTATTTTTTTAGTAAATAATGTCAAAACAATATTAAAATTTTGAAATTTTTTTTTTTAATTTACCAATTATTCAGATACTAAATAAAAAAAATATTATTTTATTGTCAAGTACACACTTGAAATTTAAATTTTTAATTTAAAATAATGGGTCATATGCACTGTTAGACATAAAATAAAAATCTTTATATTTTGAAACCAACGCTAAATGTTTTACACAAGCAAACATTCCATGAATGTTTTTCATCAACGTACCAATTTTACATATTTATTTTTCCATATTAAAAAAAAGTCTACTTATTCCTTTTAAATGGTGAAAAATGTCACTATGTCATTTATTTTAAAATTTTGAATTCAAATATCATATTCACCAAATTGATCTCACCAATTAATAATGGTCCAACCACAATTGAATTTTTTTTTCCAATTTTGTTGGAATCCTAACTTCAAGAATCCAACATTCCAAGAACCGTACTTCAACCAATCTGCCCTCACTAATCTCTAAACATATTTGCATATAACTTTCCATCAAATAACTGAAAGATTTTATTACATTGCTAATAAAAGGTACGTTTTACAAGTTATTAAAATTTTGAGTATGGTAGGGACGATTTTAGTTATGTAGAGGTTTAGGATATATGATTTTTGAATGCATAGTAACATCAATTGAGAGATTTAATAGTATTTTGAAGCAATTGTTGGGTGTTAAGTCTAATTTTATGAGATTTGGTTTACAATTTCGAATTTTCATTTTTCAACTGTTTTCAGGTGCTCACACCCAGGAAACAGTCTAATTAAGCTATGTTTCCCGATCTTTAAGATTAGGAAAAAGCCTAGCTAGTTTCCAGCTTCCATGACCGGGAAACAGAGCTTAAATTGGTCTATTTCTCGGGTGTGAGCACTCGAAAAAATCTAATTTTTTTTACTTCCCTAATATTATTTATTTATTTATTTATTTTAAAAGAATCTAAAATGGGATTGAAAAGACCCTAGTGTACTTTAAGGCGGATTAGGTTGAAGGCGGTCACAAGGGTGGAGAAATGACAATTATTTTTCTTGATACCAATATTTTACTCTCTCAATTGGTAGTAAAATTTTATTCAAAGTTAAAGATTGAAGCTACTTGGGAATAACATTCATTGGCAACAAGTTGCACAAGAAATCAGTACCAAATTGGAGATTTAACGATTTCAAATTGCGATGGAGGATCAAATATAACATATGTATTTATTTATTGACACTGCTGCAAAAGACAAAAGACTTATCCTATAAGTAAATGAAGTTGAAATTTGATAGAAGAAGCGACCTACATAAATGACAAATATCTAAGGATCTACCATTGAATTTGAAAGTCGAATCATCTAAGTCTTATTTACTGTAGAGATATTATTTAGTTATATATATCACTTTTGTTATGGCGTTTTATGAATATTATTTCTCCATTTTTTTTATAAAAAAAATGTATTTGAGATAAAAGAATAATTTAAAGAGGCTTTGAGTGTTTTTTAGCAGCAAAAATACTGAGCACTTCTGGTGGTTATTTATTTATTTATTTTTATTTATTTTTTTTACAAAGAATAACAGAAAGTGCCTAATTCTTCAACAATTTTCTAACCTTCCGGAAAATAATTCTCTTATCTTTCAGAAATTTCAGCTGCACACCATCTCTTCATGTACCCCCAACTTATTTTCTTGAGTGCCTTTCACGAGTTCCCAGGTAGGTAAGTGTTTAGAACTCGAGTTTCGGCTTCGAATTTCTCCGAATTTCGGCCTCGAATTCTTGGCTTGGATTGGATAAGGACCAAGAAATAACTTCAGAGTGTTTGGCTTCAACTTGGCTCAGGATTTCACTCGGACATGATTTTAGGATATGCTTTAGGCCCGGACTGTTTCGTGGCTCGCTCTTACTCACGATGCCCACATCATTCCCCACATTTTGCCTTGCTGCCCACCGTACCCAATCAATGCCCCATGCACTTGAGGAACACCTGCCAAAACAAACAACCCTATCGAGGGATTCTAATGCACAAAAATTATTAGAACAGTGTATGGAAAGTGAAGAATAAAATGAATTCTCTCAAAAAATAAATATATCAAGGTTCAAAATCTCATAGGGTATCTCTACTACATGTTCCCAATTGCCTACTCAAACAGATCATTAGAATTCCTTAAACTGGTGTATTATTAGTTTCAGGCGAATAAAGAACGAAGCTATTCCAAATAACTGTCTATTGTTCAGCTCAACATAATCAATATAAAACCTGAAAAATAATTAAATATCCAAACTGCTCCAGTACCAGAATCAAGTTATACATAATGCTCAATATATATAATAGGGTTAATCCCATAAAACCCATATACTTTTGCCAAATTCACCAAAAAACCACGTTAATTTCATTTTTCACCGATTTCCCACTCTACCGTTATAAACCATCTGTTTCACTATTTCATTCTGTCAATAGTTGAATTCCACTTAACTCTGAGGGCTAAAAGTGTCTTTATATTATTTTTATTTTTAATTAAAAAAAAAAAGAACCACAGTTCTTCTCTTCTTCTTTGATATAGCTTTTTTTTCCTTCTTCTTCTTTGAAAGAGATTTTTTTCCCTTTGTTCTCAAAGATTCCTTCTCTAATTTAATTTTTGTTAACCTTCTCAATAAAAAAAAGTAAATAAAAAATTCTACTCTCTATTTTCAAAATCCTTAAAATAAAAAAGTGTAGTTTTTCAATGAAAATTTGAATAAACAACAAATCCATGGTAAATCTACTGGAGAATAAACAACAAACGCAGATATTTTTGATTTAAAATGAGTAGGTGAACAAAATAAATAAGGATCTCATAGCAGTGGAGGTAAAGACGTCGACAAGAGAGTTAATTTAGTATGGGATTTGTAGAACAGAGTAGAGTTTTCTTGTACAATCAAGAATCTGATACCAAAGCTTGTGTTTTAGGGTTTGAAGGACATCATACCAATATTTCTTCCCATCACACCAACACCTGTTGCGTACTTATTTGGATGTTCTTTACAGGTAAAGAAGATGAATATGTGGGTTTTGATGGAGATGGTAGTCGTGGTTTGTAGGAAGGAGAACTTAGAGAGATGTAATTGAACCAACACCTGCTTCTGGCGCAAGTCGTGTTCGTGGAGGAGCTAGTCCGTACAATGCTGATCTTGAGCATGAAGGAGCAAGACTGTGGAGGCGGCGGTGACTAGAGATCTCTGCCAGAGGAAGAAGAAGGCGTCAGCTAGGGTTCTTTGCCAGAGGAAGAAGAAGAAGATTTCAAACATCACTTTTTTAATTACTTTAAAAATAAATAAATAATAAATAGATAATAAATGATTTTAAGAAAGATTTAGAAAAGGCATAATATATCTTTTAATCTAGAAAGAAAATATATTTTTTTAAAGAAATTATTTTTTTAAATTAAAATTTTTAATTGTGAAAACCCTAAACTACCCTTTTAAAAAATGGAGGAAATTGGTGGATGTAAATTGTACAGTAAAATTAACTGTGACAGATGAAAAAGTGGGTTTTTGGTGAAAAATAAAATTGATGTGGTTTTTTGGTGAATTTGACAAAGGTATGTGGGTTTTTTGGGATTAACCCTATATAATATCTCACCCCCAACTAAAATAGTACATCGTCCCTGATGTACCACAAAACATATAGAATGAGATAGATATAGAGACAGTACCAAATCTGTGAGCATATAATATCCAAAACAACCAGTGCCAGCCAACCATAAATAACCTACATAGTCAGGAAAATATAGAAACAGCACAAGATGAAAAGCATATATAAAAGAGATAGTCAACTGTGCTCAATCTGCAAATCAAGCATTGATCTAGGCCTGTAACTCCTCAATCTTAGCTTTCAAGGCTGTTTGTCTTGCCTTGAATTGAGCAATTTCTTCATTGTCTTCCTCACGGTTTTTCGCCATAGTCTCTAGCATTGCAGCTTGAGAGTGAACCAACTCCTGCTGAGTAGCTACAGTCTGCTGAAGCAGAGTCTTTAAAGGTGTAGGAGCAGAAGTGTGGGGAGAAGTGGTAGAACCTGGCTCGCTGGAGGATGCAGAGGAAGAACCGGACCCGCGAGATCTCTTTTCTTGACGAGCTCGCTCTCTCGCATTCAGAAGAGAAGGCATGACTCTCTTTTCGCGGACATAGTTGACAGTCTTGAAGGAGATCACAGAATGAGTGATCATGTGATAGCCGACACCATCAACATCTAATCCTACCTCCCTATAGAAACCAGTGATAAGGGAAGGAAAAATAATAGATTGGTGACCGAGCTTACCATTAAGCTGCTGAGAGAGCTGAAGTGAGATGAGATGCCCCAAGTTGATAGCATGCCCATTCTTTAAACAATAAAGTACTCAGACCCTATCAAGAGTCAGACCCCATCTGCCCACTGGAGTGATGGAATAAGAGCAGAAGATGTTCCAGACTTGAGCTTCATAGCATAAATCCTCTATCCTAGTGTGGCGGGCATCAGCTGTGTGGTCTGGACCACAGAAGTCCTGTAGAAGCATCCTCTCAGGCATTCGTTGAATCTCATCCGACCACCCAAAATTGTAGTTAGGACACTCAGTCCGAGGAATCCCATAATATTCATTGATGTCTTCTTCAGTGAAAGCAGTCGTTATCCCTCGAACTCTAGCCCAACCATTCTTCCTAATGCTCAAACCATCAGTATTGATGTAAAACTCTTTGACTATGGCAAGGTTGGATGGTGGTCGTGCAGCAGCCAACTGTAACCAACCCCTCTGAGCTAGAACATCTCTCCATCCCAATTGCTGCAGGAGGTCCTCATCAATGCCCTTTTCTTCAACAATTTGGGAGTTCTCAACAACCCTCCTCCTGTCTTCGACCCATTTACGATGCTGCTCCTCCATCTTAGCTTCCTCATCTCTTCTGATTTGATCTGCACGTTCTTCGTCCACAGCAGTGCGGTGAAAAAATCTGGAATTACGGCGACTTATTGCAGCAGAGAGAGGAAGGGGAAAAGAATGAAGGATGGAGGAGGAATTGACTGGCTGCTGGGAGTGGGTGGCCGGACTGGCAATGTGCGTGGGTTTGTGGCAGTGTGTGTTTTGATGTTGTGTGTGTGCTTCTGGGAGAGAATGCGAGCGAGAGAAGAGAGAAATACTCACCTGCGCGCACCCAGCTACTGCCAATCTGATATACGCTACTTGTCGCTCGCTGGCAACAAGGCTGGCGACAAGGCGTTTATGTCGCCAGCGCTGATGAATGTATGCGTTATTTGTCGAGATCTGGCGACATGAAGGCTTGTCGCCAGCACTGAGATGTATACGAGTGCATTGTCGATCATTGGCGACAAGTCTGGCGACATGAAGGCTATGTCGCCAGACCGAACCGAAACTTGTCCTTTTGAGCCATCTGAGTCATGTGCTGGCGACAAGCATGGCGACATGAAGGTTTGTCGCCTGCAGCGTTCAAACCTGCACACTCTACACTTTTTTTTTACACCCAACAAAAAAAATAATTGAAGAACAAAGAATAAAATATAAACATAATTAAAAATAAAAGACACTCAAACCGAATGTGAAGAACAAAAATATTGGGTTGCCTCCTAACTAGCGCCTGGTTTAACGTCGTGGGCTCGACCTTGCTGTATTCTATTTCTCATCCAAGTATTGTATGGTAGCAACTGGAATATCCCTATCACCTCAGTAATAAAATTTCAGCCTCTGACCATTGACCGTGAATTTGTGGCCATCATTCTCATCTTCCACTTCTATGGCACCATTTTCATGACATGATGAACTCGAAAAGGTCCGGACCACCAAGACTTGAGTTTTCCTGGAAACAGTTTCAAACGAGAGTTATAAAGTAGAACTTGCCGACCTAGAGTGAACTCACGATGCATAATGTGCCGATCATGCCACTTCTTTGTTCTTTCTTTATATAACCGAGAGTTCTCGTAGGCTTCAAGTGTGAATGCATCCAGTTCTTCTAGTTGCAAGAGCCTTTTCTCTCCTGCTGGCTTGAGATCAAAATTCAGGTATTGGATTGCCCAAAAAGCTTTATGTTCCAATTCCACATGTAGATGACAATTCTTTCCATAGACTAATCGGAATGGAGACATCCCAATTGGTGTCTTGAATGCTGTGCTATACGCCCAAAGAGCGTCATCTAACTTTGAACTCCAATTGTTTCGTGCACGACTCACCGTCTTCTCAAGAATGCTCTTAAGCTCTTGATTGGAGATCTCTACTTGACCACTAGCTTGGGGATGATAAGGAGTGGTGATCTTATGTTTTACCCCATATTGTGCCAATAGCCGGTCAATGAGATGAAAAGCGTGTGCCCCCATCACTGATTATTGCTCTTGGAGTCCCAAACCGCACAAAAATATGACTCTTGAGAAACTTTTGTACCACCTTCCCATCATTTGTTGGGGTTGCAATGGCTTCAACCCACTTGGAGACATAATCAACAGCGACCAAAATGTACTCATTCTTGTTGGATGGGGGAAAGGGTCCCATGAAGTCAATGCCCCAAACATCAAATAACTCTACCTCAAGAATACCTTTCTGAGGCATCTCCCACTTCTTGGAAATATTACCTGTGCGTTGACAACGATCACATCTCTCGATGAAGTTGACATAATCCGCATACCATGGAGCCTGTGCTGCTTGTAAGGAATAGAGCCGTTCATCTGGGAAGCTCTCATTGATGTCCACAGTAGTCTCTAGAGGAAGATGTTCCAACTTAGACAAATGATCTGCAACTTGATTTTCAGTTCCTTTACAATCTTTAATTTCCAAATCAAATTCCTGCAGCAATAAAACCCAACGAATTAGTCTAGGCTTACTATCTTTCTTTTCTACCAAATACTTGATAGTTGCATGGTCAGTAAAAATAACAACTTTAGACCCTATCAGATAAGATCTAAATTTATCAACTGCAAAGACCACAGCTAATAATTCTTTCTCAGTAGTGGTGTAGTTGCACTGAGCATCATTCAATGTACGACTGGAATAGTAGATGGTGTGGAATACACGATCGCATCTTTGACCTAAAACAGCTCCAACTGCAAAATCACTTGCATCGCACATTAGTTCAAAAGGAAGGTCCCAGTTGGGTGAAATAATCACCTTAGCAGAGACCAATTTATTTTTCAAAGCATTGAAAGCATGCAGATAATTATCATCAAACTGGAAAGAATTTTCTTTCTCCAACAACATACTCAGAGGTTTAGAAATCTTGGAAAAATCACAAATAAATCTTCTATAAAATCCTGCGTGACCTAAGAAACTCCTAACAGCTTTAACAGAAGATGGGGGAGGAAGTTTTTCTATCACCTCAATTTTTGCTCTATCCACTTCTAGACCTTTGGCAGACACCTTATGCCCTAAGACTATTCCCTCTGTGACCATAAAGTGACACTTTTCCCAATTTAAGACTAAATTAGTCTCCTCACATCGCTTTAACACGAGACCTAAATTTTCTAGACAATGATCAAAAGATGTCCCAAAGACTGAAAAATCATCCATAAATATTTCCATGTATTTTTCAATCATGTCAGAAAAAATAGCCATCATACATCTCTGAAAAGTTGCAGGGGCATTACATAAACCAAAAGGCATTCTCCTATAAGCAAAAGTGCCATAAGGGCAAGTGAAAGTGGTCTTTTCCTGATCTTCTGGAGCTATGGCTATCTGATTATATCCTGAATACCCATCTAGAAAGCAATAAAAGGAATGACCCCCAACCTATCCAACATCTGATCAATAAAAGGTAATGGGAAGTGATCTTTCCTAGTGGCTTTATTTAGCTTCCTATAATCTATACAGACTCACCAACCAGTAACTACTCTCTGAGGAATCAACTCATTTTTCTCATTAGCTACTACAGTTATACCACCCTTTTTAGGCACACATTGGACAGGACTAACCCATGCCGAATCAGAAACAGGATAGATAATACCTGCATCCAGTAACTTGAGAAACTCCTTTTTCACCACCTCTTGCATGTTGGGATTTAATCTCCTCTGTGCTTCAATAGATTGTTTGTGGTCCCCCTCCATCAGAATCTTGTGCATACACAGAGAAGGGCTTATCCCCCTGATATCTGCAATTTTCCAACCTATTGCTTTCTTGTATTGCTTAAGAACCTCAAGCAATTTTTCTTCCTGCTCATGGGTTAGTTTGGCAGATATAATAACAGGTAAAGTGGAAGAATCACCCAAAAATGCATACCTTAAATGCTCTGGGAGTTGTTTCAACTCCAACGCTGGTGGTTCTTCTATGGATGGCTTGGGTTGATTTGAGGTTAAAGCCACCTCACATTGCATTGTCTCTTGGTAGGGACTTTGGTCTAACTCCAAAACTACTGCAGCTGCTTCCTCTCTTTCTTCTTTCATATTAGTTAAAGCAGCTTCCAATGCATCTATAAACAAGCAATCTTCTACAGTCAATTCCTGTGGATCTTCCTGGACTGTAGAAATCCTCATACACTTTGGGTATTCTGTGGGGTACTTGAGGGCCTTGAAAAAAATAAATTTTATCTCCTCATTTTCCACACTTATCACCCGCTTACCTTTTTGAACATCTATGACAGCTCTACCAATGGCCAAAAATGGCCGTCCTAGGATAAGTGGTACCTCTAAATCAGCCTCCATGTCTAGAACAATAAAATCTGCGGGATAAATAAATTTTCCTACCTTTACCAAAATATCTTCTATGACACCCTTTGACTTCTTCAGGGATCTATCAACTAACTGCAGTGTTACCGATGTAGGCTTGCAATTCCAAGACCCAATTTTTGAAAGACTGAAAAGGGCATCAAATTGATGCGGGCCCCTCAATCACAGAGAGCTTTTCCTGAAAATTGATCTCCAATGGTGCATGGTATGACAAAGCTCCTAGGATCTTTTAATTTCTAGGGGAGGTTCCTCTGGAGTATGGCGCTACACTCCCCTGTGATAGCCACACTCTCATAATCACCCAGCTTCCTCTTCTTGGATAGAATGTCTTTCATGAACTTCACATAACTGGGCATCTGCTCTAAGGCTTCAGAAAAAGGAATATTTATCTCCAATTTTATTCAAACATCCAGGAATCTCTTGAATTGCTGATTCAACTTCTTTTTCTTCAGCTGATTAGGGAAAGGAGGTGGTGGTACTATGTCAGTCAATTTACCCTTTTGGGAAGCCTTGACTTTTGGATCTTGAGTCTCTGTAGTGACCCCCAAATCAATCTCCTCATTGCTCCCCTCATCTTTTTCATCAGGGGGTGTACCCCCTCTCTTTTCTGTGAGTTTTTCTTTTGGCTCTATCTCATTCAGAACTCTCCCATTTCTCAAGGTGACCGCTTTCACAGACTCTTTCTCATTCTTAGGATTATTCTGGGGATTACTGGGTAAAGCCCCAGCTTGACGATCTTGCATTGCTTGAGCCAATCGACCCACCTGAACTTCCAAGTTCCGGATGGAGGCCTTGGTATTGTTATTCTCCACTTGTTGAGCTTGCATGAATTGAGTCTGAGTCTGCATTAGCTGTTGTTGTGACTTGACCAGTTGAGCAAGCAGGTCATCTGTGGTAGTCTTCTTCTCTGCCGGAGCTTGAGATGTGAATCCTGGCGGTGTGTACTGCTTTACAAAAGTGCCTTGAGGTGCCTTTCCCATTGGTTGATGAACTTTGTTAGAATCTTGCTTCCACCCTAAATTTGGGTGACTTTTCCAACCTGGGTTATAAGCCTGCGAATATGGGTTATTGAAAGAAGATTTATTAGAGACAAAATTTACCTCTTCCGCAGAGCCCTCAGTATCTTGTTTGCAGCTGCAATTCTCCACATTACATTCTTCGATTGCATTGACATCTGAGACGCTTAGTGAATCCACTTTCTTAGTCAATGCCTCCAGCTGAGCAGTTAATTTGTCATAATGACTCACTTCATGAACCCCGGCTGCTCTCTTTTGTAGGTTCGTTTGATTCCCAGTGGACACTCATTGCCATATCTTCAATTCTCTGGTACGCATCTTCATACGTCATATTGGCAAGTGATCCACAAGCAGTCGCATCCAATACCGAACGCGTAGTGATATGCAAACCTAAATAGAAAATCTGCATAATAATTTCATCAGCTAAACCATGGTGTGGACATTTTCTTACCAACTCCTTTATACGCTCCCAAGCCTCATAAAGTGTTTCTCCATCTCCCTGACGGAAGGTAGTTATCTCATGTCTGAGGCGTGCAGTTTTGGCTAGTGGAAAGTATTTTGCCAAAAACTGTTGCACTAACTGGTCCCTAGTGGTAATTGACCCGTTAGGGAGCGACTCCAGCTAACTCCATGCCTTGTCTTGCAAAGTGAATGGGAACAATTTCAAAAGTACAGCTTCTTCTGAAAATCTGTTTGTCTTGAAGGTTCCACAGATTGCAAGAAACTTTTTCAGATGTTGATTGGGGTCTTCATTCGAGAGCCCATGGAATTGACAGGAATGCTGGAGCAGGCTAATTGTGGAAGTCTTGATTTCAAAGGAAGCCGCTTCCACTGGCGGAGGAATAATGCTCTGATGAATCCCATTCAGAAATGGTGCTATAAATTCCCTCAAGGTGAGGCGCTGCTGAGCTTCCTCTCTACCTTGTTCCGCCATTCGTTGTTGTCACAGTCTATCACGTAGAATTCTCTCTGGTTCCGGAAAAGGATCGATGAGGTCAATGTTTGAACTCTGAGTTCTACGCATAAACGACAACTCTGCAAATACAAAAATAAAATAATTTAAAAGCCTAAAGTATAGAGATTTAAAGAATGAATACTAAGAAAATAGTTGTAGTCCCCGGCAACGGCGCCAAAATCTTGATGTCAAAAATCCTAATAATATAAAGTGATGCAATTACTAAGTTTCTCTATACGCAAGTGCACGTGATCAAGTAGTAAAGTGAATTAAATTCAGGTTGTCGAACCCACAGGGACTAAAGCTAATCTAAGATCAATTCTATAAAATTCCCTATAATTAAGCGTAAAATTTATGAGAGCAAATATTATGAAAAATCAAACAAAACTAATTTCTTAAGGTAAGGATTCAATATAGAGCTTAAGTTCTAGGTCTACGAATTCACCTCACCAGTAACCCATCATGCCTAATATGTCAACAAGCTTTTATTTTTATTCTCAAGGTTTACTATTCCCAAGGTTTCTTCCGAACACACATGAGACTATCTACCTATTCTAATTCCATATTCCTATGTGAATAGTTTAGGCAAACGCATTATAAACACCTATCCTTGAATATGTGAACTTTATGTTCTATTCCTAGCAACATAAATAAACACATTCTCTTGCCCTAATCTTATCCAATAAACCTCTTCCAAGCATTCATTAAATTACTAAATCATGCAATTGGCGATCAAGCAAAGCACGCATTAAGCACAAGCAAGAGAAAGAATAAAAACTGTTTCATTCATAAAAGTAATAACCAAATTAGGGTTACATGGTTCGGCTACTTCGTAGCCCTAGACTGGGAGTTTAGTTACACATAGCAATCATGTTTACTCTTCCTAACATAATCATTCCTAAAAAGTGAGAAAGAGTTCACCGATTTTCCGCTCTTGATCTCGCCTTCCGAATGTTGATCTTGAACTTCCGTGTTGCTTCTCGCAGTAGTCTCTTGTTCTGAATCCAGCCAAAAGTCCTTTCAACATCTCAAAACTTCATACTTATAGACTCATCTGAGAAGTGACCAAAATGCCCTTGAACAGCAGGTGGAATTCGCCCTAGACGGTCTCTGGCTACAAGGCTGGCGACATAAGGCTCTTGTCGCCAAACAGCACCACACCTTGCACTTTGGAGTTGCTTGATTTCGTTCGCTGGCAACATAAGGTCCTTGTCGCCAGCCACCGCAATTATCGAATTTCTCAGGTTGTTGATTCGTTTGTTGGCGACAAGTCTGGCGACATAAAGGCCATGTCGCCAGACACTTCAGCGTAGTGCTCTCCCGCTTCTATCTTCGCTCGACCTCGTTTATCAGAACTTCGACTTTCCGACCATATAATATTGATTATCACTCTTTTACCTATTCAACTCAATCACCTGCAATATCTTAACAAAATCATCAAATAACCAGATAATGCTCTGGGTTCATCACAAACGCTTAAGAATTAACAGGAGAAATTCATATAAGTCAGAGACTTATCAGACTCATCCTGAGTTTATCGATTGGTTGCGCACTGTGGCGAGGGTTTTTTATATTAAGGCCTTCACTAAGGAAGAGAAGGTTAAAATTGTGGCGATTAAGTTGCGACAACATGCCTCGATTTGGTGGGAACACGTTAAAAAACAGTGTGTTAGGGAAGAAAAATTGAAGGTGAAACGCTTGGACAAGATGAAGAAATAGCTACAAAGAAAGTTCTTACCTTGTCATTACCGACAAGAGGCGTTTATCGAGTATCACAATGTCAAAAACGCAATTCGACAGTGGAAGAGTATACCGAGGAGTTTGATCAGTTGCAGATGCATTGTGATATGGATGAGAAAGAAGAGCGGATTGTGGCTCGGTTTCTAGCTGGTCTACGAACGGAGATTTCTGACCTTATTCATTTGCAACAGTATTGGACATATGAGGATGTCTGTCGATTGGCCTTAAAGGTGGAGTCGCAATGCAAAAGAACAGGCAGTGCATCCAAATTTCAGAATCAATGGTCAGGTAAAGGTTTTTGAGGAAAATGAGAGAGTTCCGCAATAAAATTGACACCAACTGCAGTTAAGCATGCGAGTTCTGAACCTGCAGCGAAAGGGGAACAGAGCAACACGGGAACTAGCAGGGGAGGGACTACTGCTAAGCGTTGTTTCAAGTGTCAGGGGTTGGGACACTTTGCTGTAGATTGTGACGTTGGTCGAGAATCCAAACTATGACGGGGAACTAACTTATGACGAATCTTATGGTTAACCAGAGGACGCGGAGCGAGAATAGGATGAAGTGATTTATGCAGATTCTGGTGAGTCTTTAGTCGTTCGACGAGTTTTAAATATTGTTGTTACGGAAGATGAGTCGTGGCTTAGGCATAATATCTTTCATACTAAGTGCACTACTGCTGAAAAAGTATGTACTGTGATCATAGATGGGGGAAGTTGCGATAACGTAGTTTCCACTACTATGGTAGAGAAGTTGAGGCTGAAGACAGAGGACCACCCTCAACCATATAAGCTGTCGTGGCTTAAAAAGGGGAGCGAGGTGAAAGTTAGTAAGAAATGTCTTGTACAGTTTTCAATTGGCGAGAAATATTCTTATGAGGTGTGGTGTGATGTGATTCCCATGGACACCTGCCATATCTTGTTGGGAAGGCCATGGCAATTTGACAGAAAAACGCAGCATGATCGGTTTAGAAATACCTACAGTTTTAAAAAGGATGGTAAAGCTATTACTCTGGGCCCTACCGATTTGAGAAAAGAAGTGCAGAATAATCTGTTGTCCAGATCAGAATTCCGGGAGGAGGCGGTACGTGCACCTGAACTTTTTGTTGTTGTAGTGGTAGAGCCAAATACTGCAGGTCCTGAAGTCCCTACAAAGTCTGGCCCTTGCTTAAGGAGTTTGCTAACATTGTACCGGAGAAGTTGCCGCCTGGGTTGCCACCAATGAGAGACATTCAGCATCATATCGACTTTATCCTAGGAATTGTTATTCCTAATAAGGCAGCGTATAGAATGAGCCCTAAGAAACATGAAGAGCTACAGCGACAAGTGCAGGAATTGCTGGAAAAATGTGCGATTAGGGAGAGTATGAGTCCTTGTGCAGTGCCGACATTATTAGTCCCTAAGAAAGACGGAACGTGGAGAATGTGTATAGATAGCAAAGGTGTCAATAAAATTACAATCAAGTATCGTTTTCCCATTACGCGATTTGACGATTTGATTGATCAGTTACATAGGGCTACTATCTTTTCGAAGATAGACTTGAGGAGTGGGTATCATCAAATCAGAATGCGAACTGAAGATGAGTGGAAAATGACATTCAAGACTAGAGATGGCCTGTACGAGTAGATGGTGATGCCATTCGGATTGTCTAACGCGCCGAGCACTTTTATGAGATTGATGAATCAAGTTTTTCGTTCTTTTATTGACAAATTCGTTGTCGTATATTTTGATGATATCCTGGTTTATAGTGCTTCGATTGAGATGCATTTGCAGCATCTACGAGAAGTGTTCGTGGCCTTGAGTGAGCAGAAGTTATATGCCAATCTGAAGAAGTGTAACTTTTTAACTAATCATGTGACTTTTTTGGGATATATAGTATCACATGAAGGCATTCAGGTAGACCCGATGAAGATTAAGGCCATTACAAGTTAGGGAACTCCGAAAAATATCCATGAGGTACGCAGCTTTCGTGGATTAGCATCTTTTTATTGAGGTTTGTTCGAGATTTCAGCACTATCATTGCACCTCTTACGGATTGTCTAAAGGGGGAGTAAGTTTACCTGGACCAAAGAGGCGGAAGCGGCATTCCTTTTGCTGGAAAAGAAGATAACTGAAGCCCCGATTTTGGTTCTTCCTGATTTTCATGAGATTTTTGAAGTACATTGTGATGCTTTGGGCGTGGGTATTGGGGGTGTACTGAATCAGAAAAATAAACAGATGGCATTTTTCAGTGAGAAGTTGAATGAAGCAAAGAAGAAGTATTCGACGTATGATAGAGATTTCTATGTCATAGTGCGGAGCTTGGAGCATTGGCGTCACTATCTTATTTCGAGGGAGTTTGTTTTATATTCTAACCATAAAGCCCTGAAATATATTAATGCGCAGCAGAAACTGAATGCTAGGCACGCGAAGTGGGTGGAGCTGCTTTAGGTTTTCAATTTTGTAATTAAGCATAAAGCTGGAGTGATGAACAAAGTGGCATATGCATTGAGCAGAAAACATTCCTTGTTGTCTACAATGCAGGTAAAAGTTTTGGGCTTTGACTCTTTTAAGAAATTATATATTGATGATCCGTATTTCGGAGATGTCTGGAAGAAGTGTCAAACAGGTCCGTTCCAACAGTTTTTGTTAGTGGTTGATTTTCTCTTCAAGGGAAACTGATTGTGTATCCCTACGTGTTCTTTAAGGGAGTCCATTATTACTGAGAGTCATGCAGGGGGCTTAGGTGGACACTTTGGAACTGATAAGACGATGGTCTTGCTGTGTGAGCACTTCTACTGGCCTCGAATGGAGCGTGATGTGGCACGTTTTGTGGAGAAGTGCTGAGTATGTCACGTGGCCAAAATGAACGGTACTAATGCTGGATTGTACATGCCTTTACCTATTCTAGTTGCACCGTGGGAAGATGTCGGTCTTGATTTTGTATTGGGGTTGCCGAGGACACAACGGAATAAAGATTCCATTATTGTGGTGGTCGACAGATTCTCCAAGATGGCCCACTTTATTCCCTGTAACAAGACCTTTGATGCTTCATAGGTTGCTCATTTATTTTTGCAGGAGATTGTCAAGCTGCATGGAGTCCCTAAAACTATGACCTCAGATCGTGATGTGAAGTTTGTAAGTCACTTTTGGCGTACATTGTGGCGGCATATGAGAACCAAGTTGCAATTTAGCTCATCTCATCATCCCCAGACCGATGGGCAAACTAGAAGTTGTCAACTGAAGCTTGGGGAATTTACTGCGAAGTCTGGTTGGTGATAATCCATGACAGTGAGACGTGGGGCTACCTCAGGTAGAGTTTGCTTATAACCGGTCACAAAATCAAACAACGGACAAGAGTCCTTTCGAGATAGTCTATGGGCGAAATCCAATTGCTCCTCTGGATCTCGCGCCTTTACCCTTGGTCAAGCAGTTCAGTTCTGACGCAGATGAACATGCAAAACGGATTAAGGAGTTGTATTCCGAAATTCATGACAGGATTAATAAGCAGAACATGAAGTACAAATAGAGGGTGGATATGCGACGGAAGAAAGTGGTCTTTAAAGAGGGTGATGTCGTGTGGATTCACCTCAGAAAGGAACGACTCCCAGCTAGCAGGTTTGGCAAATTACATCATCGAGCTGATGGTCCATTCAAGGTTCTAGAGCGAATAAATGACAATGCATAAAAGATCGAGCTGTCGGATAAGTACAATGTATCCGGGACTTTTAATGTAGCAGATTTATCGCCCTATCATACAGACGACGAAGAACTTGGAGAGCTTGTTTTGGTGAAGATGAATTAGATTCGAGGACGAATCTTCTTTCTAGCAGGGGAGAATATGATGCACCGGGATTTCGGCATTGATTTTGGGTATGGAATTTAGGGCTCAAATTGACAGGTTGAAGCGAAACGTCGATCTTAATTAAACTCATTTTAAGTTAGGTAAAATATTTAAAAAAAAACAAAACAAATAGATAGAGATCTTAATTGGATTAAGACTTTTTACATGTAGCATTTAATTTAAGTGTTATTAAGTCTTAAGTGAAAAAAAAAAAAACAAACGGCCCCTTAGATTTAAGCCAAATGTTTAACCCAAATGGAATAATTAGACTAATTGATGCACCGGGCTTTCGGCATTGATTATGGGTATGGAATTTAGGGCCCAAATTTGACAGGTTGAAGCGAAATGACGATCTGAATCAAACACATTGCCTCTGGCGATGACCTACGATGAATTTTGGCGTTTCGGGATTGTTTAGAGGGGTTTTTGAACTTTTATTATTTTAAGGGTTTTTTCGTAATTTTGAAATTATTTTGTTAGGGTTAAGATTAACGCCTTATAAAATGAGTGTTTCGAATTTCTAAGAGGAAGACTTGATATTATATTTTTCAGTAATTCAATTGAGCGAACGAATTGTTCCTCTTATTCTATTCGCAATACTCTTTCAGCCAATTTACACACGTTTCCGGCATCACTAATCTCTTGAAGTGCTAAATATCTAAAGTGAAAATTCTAAAAAATAGGCTTTTTAAAATTCAAAATACAATTATAGACTTGATTTGAAAAACATACAAAGAAAGACTTTTAAAAGTTTAGTTTTCACTCCATAGGTCAAGTTTTCCAAAATACCGTGAATTTGTACAATTCAAAGATTCTGTGAATTACGGTCACAGTCTGTGAATTACGGTCAAAGTCTATGGAGTGAAAATCAAACTTTAGTTTTGCAAACTTTTCAAATGTGGCCTATAATTGTATAATAATTTTTTTATGACTTATAAAAAAAATTCCCATATCTAAATGGTCGATGAGAAATTGCCAATAAATTTATAATTTTGCAAATAAATTTTATTTTATTTAATTTTATTTAAAGTTTTATATTAGTTATAATATCACTAACAAATTTTTATATTGCTATAAGGCATTATTGGGCGATGTTATAATAGCCCTTTTTTATATTTATGTCATTTATATTAATGTAGTTATATTATGTATTTAATTTATTTTTTTTATCTAAATTAATATCAATTATAAGATTATATACAAACTAAGGCTAGATACGAGCTGTTGAAATTTCAATTTTGAAATTTCTTAATTTATAAATTAATATCGAATGATAGTAATTCTTAACTGGAAAAAACTTTAAAAATCATAATTGTACATGTTTATAAAGTAATAATAAATAAATCAAATTCTTTAATATAAAAATTGAGTTTTGAAGGTAGAAATAGATGATCTAATTCTAGCATATTCTCATCTGATTGATTTATTTGTTGTACAACCTTAAGTACAAATACAAATAACCATCTTAAATACAAATAAACCATAATTTACGTAAATTTCTTAGAATTTATCATTAATGTAGTTCATTTTAATTTAATATACACAACTTTTATTTATCTGCTTCAACTATTGAATTACTACCAAAGAAGAAAAAATGGATACATATCATGTATTTGTCATTTGGGGTGATAACCTCTATAGTATAGATAATTCTTCGTATTACTACAAAAATGCATCCAACAATGAGAATTTATGATCCTCGAGGATTCGTAATTATTTATTAATTTTAATTAATTGTAATTATATTTATGAATCATGTAATACTTCACTGACCGGTAAATTTGTTAGGCCAGAATCAAATGCTCTAATATAAGTATTATATTTGTTTTTATATTTTCACTTTTGTTTTATTATTATTTTTTTATTGAGATATTTCATTGATGTTTCTAATGATGTGAACATTCTCATATTTTTGTAAATATCCTTAAATTGTAGTGTGCTTAATTTTCAAGTAATGGTCAATTTTATACGGTCATGAAAGATGAGTCGATACACACTAAGCTATTAGAGAAATTTCTAACTTTTGAGTCTACTTTTTTTTTTAATGAATTTGAAATAAATCAATTGATAAGATGTATAAATTAGTAAATTAATGCATATTTAGATTATCATATTTATTCGGTGATTTAATCTTTTTATAGGTTCAAATAAATAATTAATAGTTTATTTAAAGAGAGAGTCACTAACCTTGAAAAAATTTTAATTGTTGTAGAAAAAATTAGTTTGATACCTATAAATACCGATATTTATCTAACTTGTGCCTAGGAGGCACAAGTTAAGAGCAATTAATTGTTTATTTTATATAATAATTAATAAATGCAATTAATAAACACATGTTTGCTTCTAGAAAATGAAATAAGAGAGATAATGCAATTAATTCCAACACTCTTTACACTTTTTTCAAGATATTTTTCCACAATTTATTTATTTTAATTTTATAAAAAAATATAAATATATTAAATGATAAAAATAAAAAATTAAACATATCGTATTTTTCATGAAATAAATTTAAATGACTATTAGAATATATATATATATATATTAATATTTTATATAATTATATGAAAATAATTTCAGATATCAATCTAAATTTTAATTATATAGCATTACCAGATATCAATTTAAATAGTGAAATTAAAATTAAAAATATTAATTTGATATATGGAATTATTTTTATATAATTAAATATAAAATAGTATTTAAAAAATATATATTCTAATGGTCATTTAAATTTATTTCATGAAAAATATGATAGGTCTAATTTTCTATTTCTATCATTTAATATATTTTATATTTTTTTATAAAATTAAAATAAATAAATTATGGAAGAATATTTTGAAAAACAATTATAAAGAGTATTGGAATTAATTGCATTGTCTCTCCTATTCTATTTTCTAAAAGTAAAAATGTGTTTATTAATTGCATGGATTGAATTGTATTAATTATTATATGAAATAAGTAAAAAAAGATAAACAATTAATTGCTCTTAACCTGTGTCTCCTACACATGTTAGATAAACCGTTATTTTAATAATAATAAAATTTAACTAAATTAGATTTTTAATATCGTGCAATGCGCGGATTTATTTATTAGTTTAAAATATCGATATACCCAAAAATCCCTTTAAAAAGCCTATTACAATTACTACGTAGGTTTTGAGGATATATAACTATAGTTAAATTATATTTTTATTTTTAATTATATTATATATATTAATATATTTGATCCTAAGTATGAATTTAGTTTTCAAGGTATATATAAGGGTAAATTAAATCTATAGGCCACCAAAAGTTTAAAGTATAATTATAAGCCCATTTTAAAAATCATACAAATCTAAGCTTTTTAAAACTTTGTTTTCATCCTATAGGCCTAACTTCCCATACTACCCTTTTCAATTAAAAAAATAGTAAAAATATATTTTTAATTTACTTAAAAAAAAAGAAAATGTAACCTTCCAAAATTGCCCTTCAACTTGTTAGGACTGGTTCTGTTTTTGTTCATCAGATTCCATTCAGAAAAAAAAAAAACGATCTTCTTTCTCCACCATCAACCTAATCAATCGTAAGTCTCCATCTTCTCCTTCACCATTTATAACAACGAAAGCCTCCATCTTCTCCTCCGAATTGAAATCTTCTATCTTCGCCTCTATTGACAGCTTCTGCGTCATCTTCTCCAATTACGACCTAATCGATCGAAGCCTCAACCTCTTTTTCACCTAATTCATCGAGAGCCTCCATCTTCTTCTCCACCGTATCGAAATCATCCAGATTTGTCAACGGGTATTGATTTCATTGAAAGCTTTTGTGTCGATCTTCATCCTGCTGCTCAAGTCGTCGACTGGTGTGGAGATAATTGGAGAATTGATGAATGTAAGGTTCTAGTCATGGTGGTTTGCCGCTAGATCGTGACACATCTGCCGCTAGGTTGTGGGGCTGCTTGGTCTTCTTTGATATAAAAGGTAAGCTGTTGATTTGAATTTGATGCATTTTGGTTTTGTTCTAGTAATAATTGTGGGATGCTGAAAGCTATTATATTGAAATATTTGGTCTTTGTTATTCATGTATTTCTTCGTTATTCACAATCTGTGAATTGATAAATATGTCATTGGTAGTAGATAATTCATGGCTTAATACAGAGACTATGAATTTTGATGTGTATTATTGTTGAATGTTAGAGTAGTTTACAGTCATTGAATTGTACATAGTTTATAGCAGTGATAATACCGTGAAAAAGAAACTATAAGGTGTGATGCAAACTGCTGTTAGATTGAAACTGGACTAAAACTGTTGTTGTAATAAAAATCATGAGTGCAGTGGATTAAAACTGCTATTAGATTGAGTTAACTAGTTAGGTAGATAGAGATATAGAAAGACTTGGAGGGCATCCCTACGTACTTCCTTAGCAAAAAATTTTTATGATAAATTTATCTCTATTTATGTTTTCTTGACCTGCTGCTATTGAAAATTTTGTTTCTGTCGATTCTATATGTTGATTGGAATTTGTAGTGTATTGTTGTTGAAAGTCTGTGATCCTTGTTTATAATCTATGAATTTTCTTAGTTCCATGATCATTATTCACTGTTTGTGAGCAAATAACTCTATCTACTATAATACAGGTTGTGAACTGATGTGTTGTATTATTATTGACAGTGTTTTCTGTTCACAGACTGTGAACTGATAACGTAAACATGTGTGAGTTATATTCACAGTCTGTGAGCAGATAACACTGTCAACTATAATACAGGCTGTAATCTGATGGACTACATTATTATTGACAGTGTTTTCTGTTCACAGACTGTGAACTGATAATGTAAACATGTGTGAGTTATATTCACAGTCTGTGAATAACATTCAGAGTTTCTGAATAAAGATCATAAATTCATGAACTGATGATGGTACTTGTTATCTTACTGGTTGAATTAATTTTTTCAGATGAATTATATAAGAGCTGTTCTATTCTACGACGCAAAGTGGAATGGTACTGAATATAGTGGTGGAGAACCCGGGGCTGAGGTTTTCGATTTAAACACGATGCTGCAGCAATTAATTGATAGGATTTCGTCCAAAAAGAAAGACAAAGAGAGAAGGAACGTCTGCAGCTGCATTTCATGTGGAAGAATCCAGATGGCATAAAAATTAGGATGCCTATTAATGACGATGGTGACTTGAAGTTTGCTTTTGGAGAGAATCCTTTAGTTATTTATGTCGATAGTGATGGTCGATCAAAGGAAAATATTACAGCTTTGTTGCAGATAAATCGATGTTAGGCTCAATAGGTTCAACTACAACAATCTGTCACTTTTTGTGAATCTTCAGGACAAAGAGAGATGCTTTATAAGATAATGATTTGCTACCAAGGAATAATATTGATTTTGATGATCCCGATTTGCGAGACCTAAAGAAAAGAGATATCATTCAGCTGCTGAAGGTAAAAGACAGAAAAAGCGTGGTAGGTGTCAAATGTTGGGTCATACAAGGAGAATATGTAATAATACAATGAGAACAGCTAGTGTCGACGAGACAAACGCAGACCAGTCATCTCACATAGATCCTACCGAAACTGAGACCTTGGACAGTCTTAAGCCGATTTTGTCATAGTATGACCAGCACCTGTGTAGTTAGATATGGATAATTATATGTGATCTGTATTCACAGAATGTGATCCATGTTTTACTATGCTGTATATTAGCTTTGAATTACAATCACAGACTCTGTACTGTGTTTATTTATGTATTATATGATCTGTATTTATAATTTCAGTTTAATTATTAAGTATATTATTTTTGAAATTTAATATCATAATTCAAGTCATGTTTAATTACGTATTACAGTAGCTGTGAACAATAATCACAGACTGTGAACTGCATTTCAGGTCACAACCTGTGATCAAAGATCACAGTAGTTGCAGGCTCAATTATGGCATCTCAAAAGGTAAAGATGGACATCCTTCAACTAAACATAACATATTACGGTTCCCCACATCATCTCATAATATTTTGTCAACAATTGAATATGCATGTATACCACTCATTCCTTGTGCTTGTATACTTGCTCATTTTTTGAGCATCTTAGGCTTAAGGTCATTTTTGGACTACCACCGAAGAGCGATTTATCATCACAGAAAGGTTTAGGGGATTAATTAATCGTGACTTCACTATCTCCTAACTCATTGGACGAACTGTGATCATTGATCACAACCGTGATTACGGCTCACAGTCTGTGAGCATAGTTCACAGTCCAAAAATATGGATGTCATGGCATCCCAAAAGGCAAGGATGAGCATCCTTTAACTAATCATAACATATTACGGTTCCCCCCATCATTTCATAACATTTAGGCCACAATTGACTATGCATGCATACCACTCCTTCCTTGTTCTAGTGTACTTGCTCATTTTTTTAACAGCTAAAGCTTAGGGTCATTTTTGTACTATCACCAAAGAGCAATTTCTCATCAAAAAAAGGTTTAGGAGCCTGAATAACCGTGACTTCACTATCTGCCTAACTCGTTGGACGAACTGTGATCATTGATCACAGCCGTGATTACGGGTCACAATCTGTGCGCATTGTTCACAGTACAAAAATATGGATGTCATGACATCCTAAAAGGTAAGGATGAGCATCCTTCAACTAAACATAACATATTAAGGTGATCAACATCATCTCATAACATTTAGGCCACATTTGACTATGCATGCATACCACCCCTACATATTAAGGCGTAGGGTCATTTTTGGACAACCACCAAAGGCATGGCATCCCTAAAGGAAAAGATGAGCCTCTTGGTACTAGACATGACATATTATGGGTCTCCACATCATTTCGTAATATTTCGGCAACTACTGAATATGCATGCATACCACTCCATCCTTCTACTTGTATACTTACTCATGTTTTGAGCAACTAAGGCATGGGGTCATTTTTCGACTATCACCGTAGAGTAATTTCTCATCACATAAAGGTTTAGGGGCTTGAATAATCGTGAGTTAACTGACTCCCCAACTCATTGGAAGAATTGTGATCGTTGGTCACAGCTCGTGATTACGGGTCACAGTTTGTGAGCATAGTTCACAGTACACCCATGTGGATGGCATGGCATCCCAAAAGGCAAAGAGGGACCTCATTTAACTAAAAATAAAATATTACGGTTCTCTACATCATTTCATAGTATTTTGGCAACAATTGAATATGCATGCATACCACTCATTCCTTGTTCTTGTATACTTACTCATCTGTTGAGCAACTTAGGCTTAGGGTCATTTTTGGACTATCAGTGAAGTGCAATTTATCATCACATAAAGGTTTAGGGGCTTGAATAATCGTGAGTTGACTGACTCCACAACTCATTGGAAGAACTTTGATCGTTGATCACAACTCGTGATTACGGGTCACAGTCTGTGAGCATAGTTCATAGTACACCCATGTGGATGACATGGCATCCCAAAAGGCAAGGATGAGCCTCTTGAGTCTGTTTATAACAAATTATGGGTCTTCACATTGTTTCATAATGTTTCAAAAAATATTGGATTTGAGTGCAAACCACTTAATCCTCCTACTTGCCTATTTACTAATGTTTTGAGCAAGCAATGCATGAGCTCACTTTTCGACTCCAACCGAAGTGCACTTTGTTATCACAAAAAGGTCGAGGAGTATGAATATTATGGCAAAGCATTCTTGCAAGGAGCATATGGGCAGCCAATCAACCCTACACCAGGTCCTCTTGTCTAATTTCTTATGTTTTGAGCTCCTAAGTGATGAGGTCAATTTTTGATAGGATAGAAACGTGAATTTTATTTCAAATTAGGCTATTAGGGTTGGATAAGCGTGCCTTGACTGCCTCCCCATTTCTTTGAAGCAACTGTGATGTTGATCACAGACTGTGATCGAGTGGCACAGTCTATGATTAGAGATCACAGTGCTCTAATAGGCCTCATATAGGCTCCTTAAAGACATTCAGGAACCTCACGCAATGTAAGTGAGACATTCTGTGAGGTCTCACTGTAAGCGACCTGAATAATAACTGTGATGTCTGATCACAAACTGTGAGTGAGTTATATTCGCATCTGATGAACACGGATCATACTATACAAAATTTGGCCAAACATTATCACAAACTGTGTATGTAGATCACAATTCATTTATACTAATTAATTTTAAAGTACTGTCAATTCAAAAGCATCCTTAAAGTGTACAAAATATAATTATCAATATCATCCGCTCATATCCAAAAGTAATGCTTTTAAATACCTATATTCTAAAACGAAGCGATACAATCACGCTTGAAAATTTGGATGTTTAGCCGTAGAAGTTTTAAACACAAAACTTGTAATGTACTCCAGGATGAAGCCTTTGCTGGTCGATCCTGTACATGCTCATAATACTTTGCACCTAATAAAATCAAAGGGAGAATGAATGGAAAACACTTAAACTGTTCAGCGAAATAGTTTCTTTATATTGTTGAATACCTTGAATGAAGCGAAATAGTTAAACGTTGCTTCTAAATCGATTTTGACCACCTTCTTTTATAAATTTTTCCTGTAAAATTGAAATAATATAACCCATATTAGAGTTGTAACTAATAAAAGGGCTTATTTAATAACACTATAGTTAGATTTAAGCAAACCACAACTCACAACAAACTGTAAACATAGTACGCAGGCTTGTGAATGGCATTCACAGTGTGTGAATATAGTTCACCGACTATGAATATAGTTCATAGTCTTAGTCAAACACTGTGAAACTTCAACATAAACGTGTTGGTAGTAAACACTTAACAAAAAACACACATTTTACACATAGTCGCAATTCCCAGTTCATAACCTACATTTAACATACTAACAACATAATGAATACTGTGAATATTCACTGGATTGTGAAATTCGAATCCAAAAGCCAATTAACATTTACAACCAAAATTACAAACAGACAATATTTAAGACCTTATAAAAACCAAATGAAAACCTAACCCTAAGTATGACTATTTGCAAAATAAACAAAGCAAAACCTGTAAAATGAATACTTGTACAATAACAACAACACATGCCATATCATTCCAACACACACCACAAGAAGAAACAAAATACTAAGAAGAAGCAGTGACCGAGAGTGACCGAGAGCGACTAACGCTGACCAAATATGACCAAATGTGATGAGATATCGAATAATATCTAAACTCACCTGCGACGGCGACGTAACATCAATGAAGCGGCAATCAAACTCTGGACACGACGAACAATGACAAAGAACTGACGATGAACAGCGAAGAAGACGCTGCACAGTGGAGTTTTTGAGTCTTTGCTCTTGACACGACGAACAATGACAAAGAAATGACGATGAACAGCAAAGAAGACGCTGCACCGTGGAGTTTTTGGATCTTTGCTCTGGAGACGACGAATAATGACGAAGAACTAATGATGAACAGCGAAGAAGACACAGCACAATGGAGTTTTTGAGTCTTTGGATTTCTTTCGCTTTCGAATTTCAAATAGTGAAGATGAAAGTGTGGTTTTGATTTTTAGAAACGGTGGTCATACGTGTCATTGAGGCTATGAGTGTAATTTCACTCTTTTATTATATTTCTATCTTAATATAAAAATGTATAATGGCATTTTTGTTAATAAAATTAAAATTAAAGGGCAAAAATGAAAGTTAGGCCTATGGAATGAAAACAAATGATTAGATTTGTATAAATTTCAAACCAGGCCTATTATTGTATTTCAAACTTTTGGTGGCCCATTTGGAGAAATTTTCACTATATATAATTTCAATTTTTTTAAAAAGAAAAATTACTATCTTAATTATACAAAATATTATGGTGTTTATGAAAACCACAATTTAAGAAAAAGATCCTATTCTATATTTTGTATAACCTTGAACATCTGGGTCAAATGAGGATTTTAGCAACGGTTCGGTAAGATTTTTATGAATTATGTTTTCTACATCACGTGACCCTATTTATATGGTCATGAGATAATATCTTCTTAGAATCATGGTTTTATTAGGATTATTGTTTCCTGATTAATTTATAATTACTTTGCTTATTTTTCATTTAATTAAGATTTTATTGCTTATTTTAATATTTCTCGGGGATTGTGCCAGTTCATCTTTTCCTAATAATTAATTAATTAATATTATTATTCTATTAAAGATAATTGGACGAAACGTAAAATGTGGTGTCTGACCCCTAAGTATTTATTTCGTAGGGCCCTAAGACTTTCGATCAAACAGGTCTTAGACCTTGGGACCTGCCCATTTGGGAGGGAGTCCACTTACCCAAAGGGCATGTTCGTTTTTCCCAAATATTCTACTACTTGAGGGCTGTGGACGACTGAGTCCATCTATATGGTGTAGCATTTGATCCTTAAGTTTCTTTCTTTCAAAATCATCTGGGCTCTTCTCCAGCATATTTTTCATCCATTGATGACTTTGACGGAATATCTTATGAGGTTCATAAACTACTTATTCGGTCGAAGCATATTTTGTGGGCCTATTATTAAAGGAGGCTTCATGCTTATGGCTCTGCACAGTCCTTTTCTTTAAGGTCAATATGACTTCGGCCGTATTTTTGAGAGCTCCTGGACCATTGTTGTTCAGTACGGTCTTCGATTAATACGCGATACGGGCATATCAATACGGTTGATACGGGCTATTATGAACTTATCGACAAATTAATTTTTGATTTAAAAATAATTCAACTGAAAGATTTTTTAAAAATATGTAAATTTTAAAAACTTATATTTTACGTAATTTATTAAATAGGAGGGACCATAGAAGAAAAATACATTTTGTAATACCTAATACCACTTCACATTTAACTAATGCATCTTTTTAATCTTTTCACGGCCTCACTTCCTACTTCTACTTCTGTGGTTTTTCTTCTACTTCTGCTCATTCTTCTATTTTGGTTCTTTTCTCTTTTCTTTATACAATTCAAACAAGTTTCTTGTTGGCTAAGTCATCCAATTGCTTCTCCTTGCTTTGCTGTAATCTTATTGGTGATTGTTAGCTATTTCGTCTTCATTGTTCTTTGCTATGATTTTTTATTTTTATTTTTATTTTTTTACAGCTGATATATTCATTAGCATTAGATTGTTAGAAGTGTATTTAATTCAAGCATGTTGATGTGCGAATGACTGGTTTTGTCTAGTGTTTGCGTATGAAGGACCATTGTAGTGTATTTCGCATTTGCCTAGTCGCTGCTTGTCTTTTTGTATTATTGTAGAGACGATGGTTAGGGTTAGGTTTTGCATGAAGGGTTTCCTCGGGATGCATGCATTAAGTTTTCTCTCAATAAGGGTTTGTAGAGTTCACCTGCCTATGAGATGTGGTTAGCAATCGAAGTGCTCATTCGAAGGTGTTGTATAACTTGTGGAATGTATTGCTTGCCCTTGCCCTCATCGATATTTTTTATCCTCGAATGTTTTGAATATGATGTCCAGATGTCTCAGTCAAAAGAATCAGAGATTTCGGTGAAACATTCTCACTCGAAGACGTAGAGACCTTTCCAAATCTAGGTGTAGATGAGCCTAGCTCTAGCTGAACTACACACTCTACACCAAAAGTGGGCTTCGATAACTATTATTCTATTATTTTACCTATTAGATAACTATTATTTTTTCAATTAGATAAAATAACTATTATTTTACCTATTAGATAATTATTATTTTTTCAATTAGATAACTATTTCAACATTTATCTATGCTATCTAAGGGATGACCTTAGATAACAGGTATTAAATTGGTTTCTAAAATGGATCTTAAATAATTGTTCCAAAAATATTATCTTAATTTTTAGATAATTGTTTTGTTAATGTTATCTAATATAAAATCTTAGATATAAGTTTAAAAAAAATCTGTATTTAAGGTTACTCACTTTGAATAACATTTTCTAGTAATTGTTATCTATACCGATAATTTTAGATATCTATTATTGAAAATTGCTCTCTTTTAATAACGATTTTTTAAATAAAAAAATAATAAAATAGCTATCATTGAAAATTGCTCTCTTTTAATAACGATTTTTTTTTAAAAAAAAAAACAGCTATCTTTGAATATATATATATATATATAAATAATATTCTTATTACAATTAGTATTCATTAATTGATTAATTGATAAATCAAAATATCCATGAAAATAGAATGAAAATAGTAATTGTAAATAATAATTAAAGAGCGATCCAAAAACTAATTCATGTAAAATTGATATATATAAGAATTGTTTATATGACTTTGTTGAAGTGTTAGATAATAGTCATTACTAATATATTAAAGTATAGTAATAATGAAATCACATAACTAATATAAGAAATAGGTACATAAAACATTTGTGTGCTATGTCATATAAAGTATATAAAAGAAATGAATGACAAACTGAGCCCAATTAAAATATTATCATCTAATAAAACCTCCTTTAGTAAATGAAGTAACTCCGTAAAACTCTTATCACTTAAGCCATTAATTGCTTTTAGTGTACATAAACTTAAAATAAAAGACAACCTAGTGAACTTTTTGCATCCCTCATATAATGGTTTTTCTCAATTAGAATTCAATCTTTCAAAACTTTGAAAGCAATCATTACGATTGTTTTCAACTGCATTCACCATTTCATCAAAGCAGTCGACCATCATCTTGTTTGAATCCACATTCCGATAAGTGATTTTATTATTCCCTCAACCAGTTTTTATCTTACCATGCTTGGTCCTTATGGAATAACTACGATCCCTTAAATTTAAGATTATCTTTCGCTATGTGAGGATGAAGGCGCTTAGTAAATCCATAATCTAAACATGGACAAAGGATATCATGAGAATATTTTATATGCATTAAAGCAAATTTTATGAATTCATCTACCCCATCTTCGTATTCTTCAGACAATCTACTAATTTGCATCTAGTTTCGATCCATAAGCATCTAATTAAGTTAAACAATCAATTCCATTAGTAACACCACATATTGATACAGGGTTAAAAGGAATTGAATTGCTATCCATATCACCAATATGCACATTTTTTTCAGGAGTTCAGAAGTTGAGAACTCCAAAGTTAAGCGTGCTTGACTACGAGCAATCTAGGGATGGATAACCTTCCTAGAAGTTTGTCCCGAAAGCATGCGAGTAAGGACAAAGCATGCTGGAAAGCATAATGGTGGTCTGTGGAACTAGTGGTTCGTCTTAAAACCGACTATCTGACAAGGTAGCACCCTGTCACCGGGCCTCAGGTCATCCGGGGGCGGGGGTCGAACGTTATAAATGGTATTAGAGTAATCTTGCGATCGCGAGGTGTGCTTGTGGATGGAAGAGCTCAAGGCAATTGTCTAGCAAGGGTTAAGATTCTAGAAAGATTGTGGGCACAACGATGACATTGTGTCCTAAGACGGGTGGATTGTAATACCTCATGTTGATAAATGGTTAAAAGGAATTAAATTGATACCTATATCACCAATTTGCATATTGTTTTTTGGGAGATAAGAACTTGAGAACTCAAAAATTAAGCGTGCTTGACTTGAAGCAATCTTGGGATGGGAGACCTTCCAGGAAGGTTGTCCGAAAAGTATGTGAGTGAGGACAAAGCATGCTGGAAAATGTAATGGTAGTCTGTGGGGCTAATGGTTAGCTTTAAGATCGGTACTGTAATAACATGGCGTTCTGCCACCGCGCATTGAGTCATCTAGAGGCGGAGGCCAGACGTTACAATTAATGTCATAGTGATACTAAAGAAATGGTTGATTGAGATAAGAAATCAACAATCTGGCTTTTACAACTTCATCTATCAAGTGAAGCATATAGAGTTATAATTATATATAAAAGCCGCCTATATGAGATAAATGATTACATAGAAATCCTATCTTGACTTATTTGTATTTCTTATGATATATAATGTCTCACTTACTAATAGAAAATAATCCTCCATATTATTTTTTTTTTCCTGAGGAAAATGTAATTTTACTAGAATCACATTCTCTTTTCTTTGACTTTGGTCTCCATACTTGGTGGTTTCCTCAATAGGTTCATTTTCTTTATCAAGAGGTTTGTATTTATTCTTTTCCTTTGGTTGTGTCAACTTCTTACCACTTTTCAAGTCAACAACAAGTACTTGAGCTTGTTCCTTTATCCCCTTCTTATCCATAAGATTAGGTACGGTGTCACTTGGAAGTGACCCTTGAGGCCTTTGGTTAAGAGCCTCCAATAATTGCGCCATTTGAATATCCAAATTTTTTATTGAAGCAGTATGATTTGTCAATACGACATCACTTTTCTCCATGTATTTTACTAGAAGATCCTCAATATTAGAATTCTTCTGACTTTCTTGTTGCTGGTAGTTCTTGTACTGTTGTGGTCCTTATTGTTGTTGTGGGTAACTAGGTGGAGTTTCTCTCTGATAATAATCTTGATTTGGATAGAGTTGATTCTTTTGTTGATTATTAGGCCTCTACTGATTCCCATAACTTTTGTTAACATAATTAACCTATTCAAACTCTTCAGTTTCATTATTTTATTCACAGGCAGTTCTATTAGTATATATCTGACAGAGTCAGACTGTCATTATCAACTCCATTTATTGAAGCCTTCTTGTTCTAATTTCCTTGCTTAGCAGGTGCTATTATATAAATGTTTGTATTCAAAAAAATTTTCAGAGCTATTAAGACATTGAAGAACTCCAGTTCATAGACTCCAAACAGATTTTTAGTAATAGCATTATCTATCTCAATCACCCGAAATCATTATTAGCGAGTAGCTCTATAAAATCATCAGCTTCTTCAAGTTCCTTATCCATCCGTGATCCCCCTGCCAAAAAATTAATGTGCATTTTAATTAGAGGTGGCATAGCACTATACAAAGTCATCACTATACTCTAGGGTGCAATACCATGATAAAGACACTTCATGATGAGTTTCTTAAATCTTTCCCAACTTTCATATAGTAACTCCTCGACAATATTCTGGAAAGAAGAAATCATGTTCCTGAGTTTCACCATCTTCATTAAGGGAAAATATCTAGCCAAGAACTTTCTCACAAGATCTTCCCAATTATTTATACATCCTGGTGGCAAAGAATATAGGAGAACATGAGCCTTATTGCTCAAATAAAATGTGAATAATCTCAATTTCACAGCATTTTCTGATACATCGTGATGTTTAAAAGTGCTTCACAAATATAAGAAGGTATTCAAATATTGATTCAAATCCTCTATAATTCCTCCTTCAAATTTATTTGCTGGACCATCTGAATAAGTCCAGACTTAGGCTCAAAATGTTTAGTTGCTACAACTGGTAAGTTGATGGAAAGAGGCATTCCATCAACTGATGGAATTGAGTACTGTATCAGGGTCATTATAAGCTCACCATGCTCAGACCCTCCTTCCTCTTCGCCATTAGATAAAGGACAATTGTAGTGCTACCTAGATATGTTTACTTTGAAATCTGACCTTAAGTGTCTCAAAGTTTGTTTCAATTCTAAATCAAAGTGAAAATCTTGAATCTCTTGAGATATTGTTTGCATACGCTACACACTCAACAAATAATTAAAACATAAAACAAAAAATAAATAAAAGATAAAAGCAATACGCAAAAATTCTTGATAATAAAGTTGCAATACCCGACAACAGAGCCAAGAATTGACAGAGAATTTTGAGCACTCTCAAATCAACGTCTGAAATAATATTTTAGATATTGTCCCACTAAGATTGTTTTTTAGGAATAATTAATGAAATCAAGATGCTGGTAAGAAAACTCATTATAAAGTAGTGATTCGTTCAGATCTAAAATGTAAATGTATGGAGATACTAACAACTTTTGTATAGAATTTATTTATATTGAAGAAATTGGCTATTCTATTGCTCTCAATTGTCCACAATCATATTTATTAGCATGAATCAAATATTTGAATTCAAGTTCTCTATAGATTAACAGATCTGATTAATTGAATATCTCTCGATTCATTCCATTAATACTAATTAGCAAACTACCTATATCTCTATAGTACAAAATTACTAATTCATGAAGTTCAATCTGAAAAATATGAGTCTAACATCATTTATCTCTAGATCGACACTTCGACTCTTTGTTCTTAGCAATCGACATCAAAATTATAATATTTTGTTACACAAGACATCTAACAAGGTTGCTTAATCCTCGTCCTCAAAACATCAATTAAGTTCATGAAAATCAAATAAACTTGAAATAACAATCAACTCAGATTCGTATTTCAAAATCAAGCATTCAACAATTGATCACAATAGATAACCTTGAGAGTTTAGCTACTCATAACTATTTCAAGTTCAACAATCATACACGGAGTTTCCATAGCTAAAGTATTTAGAAAAATATTGACATAGAAGATTCAGGAAGAGTCTCGTCACTACTTATTCCTCATGAATCTTCAGCTAAATCTCTCCAAGATTCAAATTAAACAAAAGTTTCTAAGAAACTGTAAAATGATCAAAAGATTTCAAAATATTCTATAATAATCAAGGTGTAACAAAAGATATCCTAATTGCAGCAACTGGGCGCCTATTTATAGAAGTTTAAAACCCAGTGGCAATTTTGAAATTAATCAGAAAATAAACACAAATGGCGATGCTTTAAATGCCAATTACCAGCGTCTTTGCCTTCCCATAACAATATTGTGGTTCGCCAACAATACCATCGTCAAAGTTTGTCACCTACCAGGGTAAAAATATAGGCGACACCTTTTTTAGTAGATAAGATATCGCTAATCAGCCCCGCCAGCTGTTAGGCGATACGCCTACAACTTCAACCTATCACCCCTCATGTTTTGCCTTGCATGTGTTTCTTCTTGTGATAGTCATTCTTGAATACTTTCTCCATCACCAACTCTCCACTCTTCTTTGGTGAGGCAACTACAAACTCCAACAATCGCCACTCATCATCTTATTTCTACCGATACTTTCATGCGGAGGTCAGCACATCAATTTCCTACTCTAAGTACTCTGACTTGGACAATTTCACTTTTAGTCTATTCTTTATGCAAAATTACTCTTTTATCTCCAGTTTATTCATTAATTCGTCCAAGTCCCTGTCTCTTTAAATAGTTCATAATTTACCTGAAATATATTCAAATTTCCATCAATTAAGCTCAATTCTTTCTCAATAATGCTCACAAATCATCCTAGAATAAAGGTATATTCTGAACTCATCGGTAACTTAGGTGGATGAGACTAGTTTAGCATCTAATGGGCGCAGCGAACACCATCGTCTTAATAAAATTGATCGTACAAAGAATGAATAAATAAGGTGTTTTTATTCGAACCAAAACTCCCCAATTCTAATCCTTTTATAAAACTAAAAAAATTATTAAAAAATCTCACAAAAAATCGTAATAGAGAATTCTAATTTCAAACTTGAAAATCTCATCACTTTATTTTCTTTTAGTTTAAGTCTTTGGATGAAATTGTTGACTTTGACTTTACTAGCGATTTGTGACTTTAATCATTGAAAATCTTCAGATTTATAAAATTACTTCCAAACTGTCCATAATACCAAAAATAGGTAAATTAATAGAAAATTTTCAGTAATTTTCTCAAATAATAAAGTAAAATATATAAAAATAATGTATATTTTGTGCTCACCATTGCACTAGAATGATGTATCTATTTTTATTACAATAACATTTATTTTATGCATGTCTACAAAGTGCAACTATGTTGTCAAATATTTACTATAAAATAATATTTATAATTTCATTTATTATTTTTTAGAATAATAATTTTACATGAATAAAAATAAATATCATTTTAATTTAAATGACTCATAGATCTCAAATACGTTTAAAAATATATAAAATTTATTAATTTTTCAAACTTGAATAAAATATTATATTATTTGTTTTTATTTTTAATAATTTCACAACCATCTTATCAGCAATGATTTTAGAGTAACCATATTCAATTAAAAAAAATTAATAATATAATTATATGATACATTTTTATTCTTCATATCAAATGCATTCTGATTCAAAATTTATGAATCTATATATAATATAAAGTGGAACTCTCAACGGGACCCACAAAGATGACGTGGCGCGCTGAGAGTTCGGCTTTGGGTGGAAAAATAGCCATTTTAGCTATTTTTGAATTTACACGATATTTTGATGAGATTTTGACAATAATGCGATATTTTGACGAGATTTAAATTTATCTTATATTTCATCTTTTCTTTTCATTTAGTCATTTATAACCCATAAATATAAAAAACAAACGTAATAATAAATTATAAATGTTCTATATCTCTCTTTATCTTCTAACGAAAAATTGATTACTTTTAAAATTAATGAATTTAACTAACCATTTTCTCTCATTTATATATCTATTTCTCTTCCACTTCCTCACATTCAATTAACCACTCAATTAAAATGGTGTTATTTTTTGTCTTTTATGTAGAAATATCTATTTCTCTTCCACTTCCTCACCTTCAATTAACCGCTTAATTAAAATTGTATAAATAGAGACAAATGTCATACAATTTTCTCCTTGCATTTTCATTTATCAAATCCAACAATTTCAATTTTAAATAGCGATATCTTCTATCATCGTCTTGGGAAAGAGGCTGAGAGGACCAATCTTAGTAGCGAGAGAACCGGCAGCTTTCGATTTCACCACCGGTGATGCTCAATGACAATTTGAGTTTGGTCGAAATTTAACCACATCTTAATGGATGGTTGGAATGATGAAATACCACCGCGAGTTGGAGAGAATATGATTTGGAAGCTTAAGTGTGATGGCGCACCAAAATGAAGAAGATGTCCGAGCTACTTGTATTATATATGAGCTTTTAAATTATTATTATTATTTTTTAATAATTTGATTAAGTCTCTTGGTCTCTTGTATGTTATATAATAACTAAATGTTTGTGCTAGATTGTTACTTATCTCAATATGAGATAAGCTCAAACTTAAATTCTGATTCAAAAATCACAATTTTATTTAGTTAATTAACTATCTTGATTAACATCAATAAAATTAAAATTTCAATCTCAATATAACCAGGGTAGTAATAGAATCATCATCAATTTAGATTTTCACTTAAACAATTTAGATTTATCAGATTTAATAAATTTTAAACAAAATTTAAATTCATTTTTTATATATTTAAACTCACCCTCCATTAATGGTTAAATAATTGAAATTCATCTATAATACAAAGAATTAAAATTTCTCCGAGAGATAAATGAAGAAATTTGTGATCATGAAACTAAACTTCAATGATCATGGAACTCTTTAGAGCAAAGTGACCAGTAAAACAATTGACTTTTATGTATTTACTTTCGAAACATGTTTTTTTCTTTTCTTTCCAAAACTGTTATTATATTATTGTAAATAAACTAGAATACATTCTCCGAGGTGAATTGGATTCTCTAGACTTTTAAATTAAGAATATTTAATTTATATTTAAATAGAAATAAAAACTTTATGTTACTACTAATTATTTCACTAAAATCTTTTGCATTTTTTATTTTTAATAAAATTTAATATAGATTTAATTTTCATTTTTGTTATATACTTTAACTCTATTAAATAAAATTAAGACTATATAATATTATTAATTATTCCTCTAAAACCATTTAAATTCTACCAATTTAATGAATTTGAATGAAAATTTAAATACATCCTTTCATATATCATCCTTCCATACTTTAATTTATAATCTATTAGTAATTAAACTATTAAATAATAAATAATAAAATTTTTAAGTAAAATATTTAATTAGACAAAATACTCATTCATGATTATAATTAAAAACTTGCTCATCTCTACAAATTAAATCTATCTCTTAAAATTAGTATTCTATATTTATATGTACAATATATAAAACTCTTAAATAATATCAAATTTAATAATTTTGTATTTATTTATTTTTCTTTAGAGTCCAAAAATTGCTTAACTTTTATATAATGTTATCCATTGAAAAAATAAAATCCTAAATAACTATCCTGTGCGGGTCTAAAGATGACTGTTCCAACTTCCAACTACATGATGATAGTGGTTTTCAAGAGATCAAATTCTATAATTTGTTAGATTAGGGTACAAATAATGAAATGACTTCAATTTAGAATAAAATAAATTACTGTTATTATGTATCTAATATTGTAATAATAATTAATAAAATAATATACCGGTATTTAATATATTAATAATTAATGATAGGGTTATTTTCTTCTTTTTTTTTTTTTGTTATTTTATAACTTTTATTTACACTTTATAGTCCAACTTTAAAATTTTTACAAAAATAGTCTTTCAAACTTTCACTTTTGAAAAATGAACCAAATTGACCATTTTACCATTTGTGTGATTTGTGAAAATGTGAATGTGGTCTGTGAAGAGAATTTGTGAAGGTCTATTTTGAAAATCAAAGTTTGGATGACTCAAAAATACAAATAAAGTTTTGTTGGTTTTAGTTTAAATTTCTAAACTTTCTTTGGTCCATTTTACGTAATTTTCCCTTAATTAGTGTATAAAACTAAATTAAGAATATAATGGTTTTTTCCACTAAAATGATTAAAATTCTATCCAATTATCACTTAATAAAATTAAATAATTTTAAATATCCAACAATTTTTTTTTCATTCTACCACATCTCTTATATTGAATTAAATTAATGTTTATAACATTTTAAATAAAAAACTTTATTTCTCCATACTCAATAATATTAAACATCTACACAATAATTAAATTTAAATATTAAATATTATATTAATTACATTAAAATATCTACTGAAATTTTAAACTTATCTATAAATTTAATCACAATTTAATCTTGAGAATATAAATTATGGAAAAAAAATTATTTACCTAAAATGAGTGACTTAAATAATGGTCAAATAAGTAATTGGTGGAAGTTGTTTAATAATAAAAATATCTAAATGATAAAGATGTGTATGAAAAACCATATAAATGGTTAGATTGAAATACAAATTGAAATGATTGAAAAATACAAATTAATAAGTATTATTAAAAGTAATATTTAAATAATTTTTTTAAAGAAGAGTTATTAAAATTTTATAAAATAAAAATTATAGAAGTATAATTGTATTGTTTTAAAAAAAATTATCAATATATTTTATTCATTTTATATAAATTATTTAAAATTTCAATTATTAATAAATCAATCACCAAATATTTACTAAAATAAAATAATAATATAAAAATAAATATTTAATAATAATAATTTTAAAACGAATGATACCGCACAAAGTGCGAGCATATTTACTAGTTAAAAAATAACATGAAATTTGAATATTAAAACACTTTATTGTTTTTTTAACAATAAAAAATAGAATAAATTAATTTTAATGTTTATAGAATAAAAATCATATTCATTCCATTGAGAGGTTGGTGAAAACTGAATATTCAAAACAGATGTAAATTATTCTTTTTTGTGTTTACCACAATTTCAACTCTCTCCCTCTCAGATTGAAACCCAATCATCCCGAATAAATTCCAATTTTATGCACGGTTTAATTTACCTTAAAAACTAGAAAATTAATCCTCATTAAAATATAAATTTAAATAAACTAAGGAAAAATTACATAGAATGTACAAAATAAAGTTTAAAAATTCAAAACTAAATCGGTAAAACTCTATTTCTATTTTTGAGTCATTCATACTTTGATTTTTAAAAATAAATTTTCATATCTTCACAAATTCTCTTCATATACTATTTTCACACATTCACAGATCAATGTAAAATGTCTTCACAGAAGGATAAGACGGTCAATTTGGTTATCTTTTAAAAGTAAAAGTTTGAAAGATTATTTTTGTAAAAATTTTAAAGTTAAGCTATATAATATATATAAAAAATTGTAAAATAAAAAAAATAAAATAACCCATTAATTAATGTATATAATTGAAATTATAAGATTTATTTAAGAAAATAGTTAAAGAAAATAAAAATTCTTCATCAATTTAGGTGCAATGGTGAATCTGATTTCTAATAATGACGGTATTAGTTCTAAGGATGGTACTAGGCACTAGCTTCATGTTTATTATTTGCCTAAATTCTGTTTAAGATATATTTTTTAATAATAATAATTGTGACGTCAGACCCTTACCCGATTATTAACCCAATAAGAGACCAACGTCACCTCATCAAATTATATTTACCAATTAATTATCCATTTACTAATGTCGTATATTAATAATCTGTTATTCGAATCATACATCAAAACATTAATTATATGTACATACTAGTGACATTCTTTATACAATACAAGTATTTAATTTACATATCAAGTATCCATATAACAAGTTACACTTTAGCCCGTAGGCCAATTCTTCATCAGTTCATCAAACTTTCTTTATTATACAAGTACGCATTCTGATTATACATATAACTGTACATAACACCATGATTTTACTTATCATCATTCCTTCTCTTAACAATTTCATTTGCTTCACATGGTAACCTGCCCTAGTCTTTTCCTGAAACCATATCTTCATACATAGAGTGATCCTTGATGTTTTCCCCCCGATTGCCTTTCCTAGATTGTTTTTAAATAAAGGAAAAAGAAAACATAGAAAATAAAACGTCAGGCAACAATGCTTGGTTTGTACCCCGTGCCCGGGGCATGCAACACAAATGCTTACCTTTATTTTCAATACAAGTCAATAATTCAAACAAGTACACCCAAGATCAATCAATCCATAAAATGATTCCAAACATCATTACAAAGGCAAATTCATTAAAGTTTCCAAGAATCCAAATAATGTAAATTTTTCATGTTAGTTTAACTTACATGTGGTTAGTAAGTCATATAGGAATCCATTTATTTCCATATATTCTATTATTCAATAAGATTTCATTTAGCCTTATACTTTTAATCATTTGAGATTTAAACACAACTTATGTTAGTTATTCATTTTCTTATTATTGATAGCCCTCTTAGAATAACCTATGGAGGAAAACAGAACTGTTTTGGCCCGAGCCGCCGATAGACCCGAAGGCCGCTAATAGACCCGAAGGCCGCCGATAGATCCGAGGGCCGCCGATAGACCCGAAGGCCGAATCATCATCATCGTCTCATTTCATTCAACTTTCAGGGTGAAGTGCACTTCTAGTTTCTAAGGCATGCCTTTCATCCTCTAACGGTATTCTACAAAGGCTATCGCTTCAATTCATCTTTTCATATGTTTATACTATTAAATCATTCTTTTATTAAGTACTAACGATACCATCATCATTCAATTCGATGCTAATAATCACATTACTTCTATTTCCAATAGGATGCATAAGCATCCAATATCATCCATAAATTAAATATTTCTTTCAAATATTCTTTTACAAGATCTCTATTTATGTCATCTTTACATTTATGTATAAATTATCTCACATTATACTAGTATACTATGCTAAACATCAAGTAAAAGTGTTGTTATAAAAGTTTATTATCTAGTGGTAACAATTCCAGTTTTCAAACAAACTGAGTAGTTCGAATTCGATTTGGCATAATTTATTCTATAGGTATTTAATTAACTTCAAACCACTTCTATCATTTCCGTAACTCATTCTTATATGTTATGATGGCTTCACTTGTCATTAGTTCAAGGTCAAAATATTTTTAATCATCTCATTTTCACCATTCCAGATTCACTGGAATCTGGAACAGTGTTACAAGGCTGATTTCACTTTGCTTAAAACCTTATCCAGTCAATTCTAATTATCATGATTTTTGGTGTGACTCTTATTTTAGGTCTTAAATTTCTACTGTTTAAATTTCAGTACATTTCGAGGCTTTTAGCTTAGGTTTTGGTATGCCACAAAATTAGGTTACCAAACTGCCCTGTTAGGGACAGTTTGTATGTATTGGACTCTTATCATTAAAAGGCTTATCAAATGAACTTATTTCACTTTTAAATTTTCCAGTCTACTAATATACATGTAAACCAACAATTTTCACTTACACAACTTTTTCCAACTAGACCTCTAGCTATTTTTCACGTTTGTATCAAGTTTTAGACATGCCCTGTTTCAGGACAGTCTGCATGTATGGCCTTCTTGACATCAATTATGGTATTAAATGGAATTATCTCAGCACCAAATTTTACTCGTTCACACTAGACTTATAAAGGAACATTTCATTCTTGTAGGGCTTGGTCTAATTATATTTTTAACTATTTCTAAAAATTCAACCAAATTAGAGGACAGTTTCAGTATTTTCTGGAGTAGGCTGGAATTGTTTTCAAAACCATATCATTTTATTCAAACAAACATCAACCATCACAAATCTATTATTTCTTAGAGCCAAATACTTCAAATAAGTCTCTACTAACTTTATAGCATATGTCCATACTTCCAAAAATGTTGATCAAAATTTTTTTAAACCAACAAACAATTATATACATCACCATAAAAACCATTTTAGCATGCAAATCATATCAAACATGAAACCAACAACAAAACCTTTAGGGCTTAGGGTACAAACCTTATTTGAGAGCCTTCTCCTACACTTGGTCTTGCTCCTTAAGGTCCTCTTTTGGTTCTACTAATCACAAAAACAAGAGTTTAGCATTCCTTTTTACAAGTTTCTACCATAAACAACACTAACAACAACCTCATGCTAACTTGGGTACTTTTCTAACTAATACCATAACTTTCAATTTAAGAACATAACCAAGGGCATTATAACCATTCTAATAACATTCTTAACATCTATAAACCATTTCTATACTAAACTAGGATCAAATCACTCATATATGAAAGTTAGGGTTTGAAATCCTTACCTTGTTTCTTGATGATTCTTGATGTAATTGATGTTATAAGCTGTGTTCTTCTTGGTTTGATGGTGTTTCTATGATGTAGCAAGAGTATGGAAGAGGTTTTGAGAGTTAGATGGAGGAAGAAGAAGAAGAAAAATGGAGATGGAGGATCTTAAGGGGTGGTTGGCCAAAGGAAAAATGGAGAGAAATGGAGAGAGCTTGAGAGAATTTTAGAATGGTATAGAATTCTCTATATAACTCCCCCTCCCCCCTTAAATACTAACCTCCTCATGAACAAGTTCAATTTAGTCCCTCACCTTTCTAATAATTTCATTTCACTAGGAGGACAATTACCAATAACCACCACAACTTCAATCTATTTGCACTTAGGTGAAAACTTTTCATTTTAATGCATCTATACCCTTGGACCAACTTTGACTTGCCCTAAATTAATTAAGAGTTAACTTTTAACCCAAATTAAACTTGGAAATTAAAGAACATAGCCAAAATTTTCTATAACACCTTTAATGCATTTTACCACATCCTATGTGTAAAATGACTGAAATGCCCTTGGACTTTCCTAATATTTACTATAATGCCACTAGTACCCAAGTTGCACGTCTTATGGTTCTAAATTATCTCTAATAACCTATTTACTATTCTAATAAAGGAATAAAAATTTTATCGAAAAAATTCTAGCCTATAATTGCGGACCTTACAACCCTACCCCCCTTAAAAAGTTTCGTCCTCGAAACTTTACCTGTATCGAATAAGTAGGGATATTGTCTTCTCATGTGCTCTTCCGTTTCCCATGTAGCTTCCTCTACCGCATGATTTCTCCATAACACTTTAACTAGAGGGACAGACTTGTTTCTCAACTGCTTTACTTCTTTAGCCAATATCTTCACCGGCTCTTCCTCATAAGATAAGTCCGGTTGAACCTCTTTTTCCTCTTTCCTTAATACATGGGAAGGGTCTGAGCGGTATCTCCTAAGCATCGACACATGGAATACGTTATGAATCTTTTCCAATTCCGGCGGTAATGCAAGCCTATAGGCTACTGGGCCTACTCGTTCTATAACCTCGTACGGCCCAATAAACCTAGGAGTTAGCTTTCCTTTTGGCCCAAATCGTAATACTTTCTTCCATGGCGATACTTTAAGGAAGACTTTATCTCCGACTTCAAATTCAATGTCCTTCCTTTTCAAATCAGCATATGACTTTTGACGATCCGAGGCCTCCTTTAGTTTGTCTCGAATAAGCTTTACCTTTTCTTTTGTCTCTCAAATCATCTCTGGTCCTACCACTTTAGGTTCGGACAATTCAGTCCAGCAGAGAGGTGTTCTGCATTTTCTTCCATATAATGCTTCGTAAGGAGCCATTTGTATACTTGCTTGGTAGCTATTATTGTAAGCAAATTCCACTAGTGGCAAGTATCTTTCCCAGCTACCTCCGAATTCAAGTATACAACACCGAAGCATATCTTCTAATATCTGAATTACCCTCTCCGACTGTCCATCCGTTTGAGGGTGGAAGGCCGTACTGAAATGTAATCGGGTTCCCATAGCATCTTGAAGCTTCTTCCAAAATCTGGAAGTGAATCTGGGATCCCTATCCGATATAATCGATGAAGGAACACCATGTATCTTTATTATCTCTTTTATATACAATTCTGCCAATCTTTCCAAAGAGTAATCCATTCGGACTGGCAGAAAGTGTGCAGACTTGGTTAACCGATCAACTATAACCCATATAGCATCATGCTTCTCTCTGGTCATAGGTAATCCTACCACGAAATCCATGGTTACCCTATCCCATTTCCACTCCGGTATGCTTATGGGTTGCAATAGTCCAGAAGGCACTTGGTGTTCTGCCTTCATTGACATATTAAACATCTTCCCACAAATTCGACTATACTCATTTTCATACCTGGCCACCAGAACATTGCTTTTAACTCTGAAACATCTTGGTGGCACACTGGTGGACAGCAAAGCCTGATGGTGAGCTTCTTTTAGGATCATTTCTCGTACACCCAATTTTGTTGGTACATATAGTCGATCTTTGTAGTACAGTCCACCATTTGCTTTCAGTTGAAATTCGGTAGGCTTCCCATCTGATATCTTCCTTATCCATTTTCCTACTTTTGGATCCGACTTTTGAGCTTCCAGTATTTGTGGTATCAAATCAGGTTTCGCCTGTAGTTCAGCCACAAGAACATTATCTTTCAAGCTCAGATTAGCCATTAACATTGCCAATGTATACGCAGACTTCCTACTCAGAGCATCTGCTACTTTGTTCGCCTTTCCTGGATGGTAATCAATTACACAATCATAGTCCTTTAGGAATTCCATCCATCGGCGCTGTCTCAAGTTCAACTCCTTTAGAGTAGGAAGATATTGGAGGCTCTTATGATCTGTATAGATATAACACTTCTCGCCATACAAGAAGTGCCTCCATATCTTTAAGGCAAAAACAATGGCTGCTAACTCCAGGTCATGTGTGGGGTAATTACGTTCATGTGGCTTGAGTTGCCTAGAGGCATAAGCTATCACTTTTCCATCTTGCATTAGCACACACCCCAATCCTTGTAAGGAAGCATCACTGTAGATAACATATTTTTTCCTTTCCTCCGGTTGTACTAAGATAGGAGCTTCAGTTAATATTTTCTTCAGACGCTCAAATCTTTCTTGGCATCTACTCGTCCATTCAAACTTCACTCCTTTATGCAATAATCGAGTCAATGGATTAGCTATAGAAGAAAATCCCTTCACAAATCGACGATAATATCCAGCTAACCCAAGGAAGCTCCTTAACTCCGCTACATTCCTTGGGGGTTCCCATGCAATTATGGCTTCTATCTTCTTCGGATCCACACTAATCCCTTCCTTCGATACCACATGTCCCAAGAAAGTTACTTGTTCCATCCAAAAATCACACTTGCTCAGCTTAACATACAATTTCTTTTCCCTTAAGGTTTGTAACACTATCCTCAAATGCTTATCATGCTCCTCTGGAGTCTTCGAATACACTAGGATATCATCAATAAATACCACCACGAACTGGTCTAGATATGGTTTGAATATTCTATTCATTAGATCCATGAAAAATGCCGGTGCGTTGGTGAGACCAAACGGCATTACAATGAACTCATAATGTCCATATCTGGTTCTGAAAGCAGTTTTAGGAATATCCTCCTCCTTAATCCTTAATTGATGATATCCAGATCTTAGATCAATCTTTGAAAAGACTCCAGCTCCCCTTAACTTATCAAATAGATCATCTATGCGTGGAAGCGGATACTTATTCTTCACTGTAAGCTTATTCAGTCGTCGATAGTCGATACACAACCTTAAGGATCCGTCCTTCTTGCGAACAAATAAGACTGGCGTACCCCATGGAGATACACTCGGTCTAATAAATCCCTTATCTAAGAGTTCTTGCAATTGAGTCTTCAACTCCTTTAACTCCGCAGGAGCCATCCTATACGGTGCCATAGACACTAGAGACGCTCCTGAAATAAGTTCAATACTGAACTCTACTTCTCTTTCTAGAGGCAGTCCAGGTAGCTCTTCTGGAAACACATCCAAGAATTCTGACACCGTAGGGATAAATTTGCTTTCCATACTTGGTTTATTCAGCTCCATTACGTGAGCAAGGTAACCCTTACATCCCTTCTTAAGCATTCTTTCAGCCTTAATGGCTGAAATTACATTGTCAAGGCAGTTCCTTCTATCACCAGTAATAGTTATTTCCTTATTAGAATTTCTAAGGGTTACCTTCTTGTTTCGACAGTCCAGCTGAACGTTATATTTCGATAACCAATCCATCCCAAGTATAGCGTCAAACTCCCCACTCTTCAATTCTAACAGGTTACTATTAAAAATTTCTCCTCCTACTTCTAGTGGTACATTCCTATAAACTCGGTCAACAATCATTTCCTGTCCCAGTGGGTTGGAGACTATTATACTATAATCGGTTTTCACCGATTCCCATCCTTGGTCCGAAAAAATTTTATTACAAATATATGACAATGTGGACCCGGGATCAATCAATATAAAGACAGGTGTATTAAAAATATGGAAAGTACTTGTCACCACATCGGGAGTGTCTATCTCTTCTCGCCCTCGCATGGCATATGTACGTGCTGGCGCCTTTCCCTCTGCTCGGCTACCAGCACCAGAGACTGCTCCCTTTCGATCGCCACCTTGAGTAGGCTTAACATTCCTGGTAGCTGTAGAGGCTCCTTCTGCCGGTGGCCTAGGCTTGTTCCGATCATTAGGACAATTACGAGCCAGGTGCTCTTGAGAACCACATATGTAACAGGCACCTGTAAGCTTTCTGCATTCACCCCAATGTTCCTTACCACAAATTTGGCATTTAGGCTTTTCTGATCTTGTTCTAGCAACTGAGGGAGTACTAGCAACTGACTGGGCAGGCTGATTACCCCTGCCTCCTTGACTTTTAGGTGCTGTTCTTGTTGCCTCCATATTGGTCCTCTTACTTGGATTACCACCGCTGGTGGCCCTACTTTTCGAACCAAACTTTCTTTTACCTTTACTTTTATCAATATTACGTAATCTTTCTGCTTCTATGGCCCTCTCCACTAACTTATTCAAATCATCAGTCTCAAGGGCCAATAGAGTCTTTCTAATCTCCAAATGTAACCCCTCTCTAAACTTCCTGCACTTCTCTCTGTTGTTGGGAATTAACTCGGGGCCATACTTGCTCAGTCTTACAAATTCAATCTTGTATTCCATTACTGATTTGTCTTTCTGCTTCAAATGTAGGAAATCCATTCTCTTCTCATCTAGGAATACCTGGCCCACATAGTTCTTTCTGAACTCTTCTTGGAAAAATTTCCAAGTAACCACTTCTTGGCGGACAGTACTAACCAGTGAGGTCCACCATCTGTATGCGTCTCCTTGCAGCAGGGATACTATACATTCTAGTTTCTCCTCTTCGTTGCAATGAATTTCCTCCAGTACCCTGCTCATATCCTCCAACCAGTCTTCAGCTTTGGAGGGATCCTCATATTTAGAACCAGTGAAATTGCGGGTTTTCCTCTTCGAAAGTCTTTCTAAAGCTGGTTTCTCTGCCCTAGCAGGTCTAGCCAATCCTTCTTGTACTACATCCTCTAGGAGGTCCGCAATTTGAGCAAACGCCCTCGCTTGCTCAGCCATAAGGTTAGGAGGGATGTTGATAGATTCATGCCCCTCTGAGGGCTGCCTAGGAGGACTTGGATTTCTATTCAGATCTCTAATGCTCTCAACACTTCTACTTGTACCCTCCTCCGCGTGTACGGAGGTAGCCCTTTGTGAACTCATGTCTTCTAACCTACATATCCAGGAAGCAATCGGGTTGGTACCAATGACACAATTATATTTATGCAATGCAATGATTCCTTTTGTATCTCTAATGCATAAACAAGGCAAACGATTGCAAACAATTACAAACAAGCACAAACAAAAGTGTCCCAGACCCTGCTCTGATACCAAAACAAACATGTGACGTCGGACCCTTACCCGATTATTAACCCGATAAGAGACCAACGTCACCTCATCAAATTATATTTACCAATTAATTATCCATTTACTAATGTCGTATATTAATAATCTGTTATTCGAATCATACATCAAAACATTAATTATATGTACATACTAGTAACATTCTTTATACAATACAAGTATTTAATTTACATATCAAGTATCCATATAACAAGTTACACTTTAGCCCGTAGGCCAATTCTTCATCAGTTCATCAAACTTTTCTTTATTATACAAGTACGCATTCTGATTATACATATAACTGTACATAACACCATGCATTTTACTTATCATCATTCCTTCTCTTAACAATTTCATTTGCTTCACATGGTAACCTGCCCTAGTCTTTTCCTGAAACCATATCTTCATACATAGAGTGGTCCTTGATGTTTTCCCCCCGATTGCCTTTCCTAGATTGTTTTTAAATAAAGGAAAAAGAAAACATAGAAAATAAAACGTCAGGCAACAATGCCTGGTTTGTACCCCGTGCCCGGGGCATGCAACACAAATGCTTACCTTTATTTTCAATACAAGTCAATAATTCAAACAAGTACACCCAAGATCAATCAATCTATAAAATGATTCCAAACATCATTACAAAGGCAAATTCATTAAAGTTTCCAAGAATCCAAATAATGTAAATTTTCATGTTAGTTTAACTTACATGTGGTTAGTAAGTCATATAGGAATCCATTTATTTCCATATATTCTATTATTCAATAAGATTTCATTTAGCCTTATACTTTTAATCATTTGAGATTTAAACACAACTTATGTTAGTTATTCATTTTCTTATTATTGATAGCCCTCTTAGAATAACCTATGGAGGAAACGGAACTGTTTTGGCCGAGAGCCGCCGATAGACCCGAAGGCCGCTAATAGACCCGAAGGCCGCTGATAGACCCGAGGGCCGCCGATAGACCCGAAGGCCGAATCATCATCATCATCGTCTCATTTCATTCAACTTTCAGGGTGAAGTGCACTTCTAGTTCCTAAGGCATGTCTTTCATCCTCTAACGGTATTCTACAAAGGCTATCGCTTCAATTCATCTTTCATATGTTTATACTATTAAATCATTCTTTTATTAAGTACTAACGATACCATCATCATTCGATTCGATGCTAATAATCACATTACTTCTATTTCCAATAGGATGCATAAGCATCCAATATCATCCATAAATTAAATATTTCTTTCAAATATTCTTTTACAAGATCTCTATTTATGTCATCTTTACTTTTATGTATAAATTATCTCACATTATACTAGTATACTATGCTAAACATCAAGTAAAAGTGTTGTTATAAAAGTTTATTATCTAGTGGTAACAATTCCAGTTTTCAAACAAACTTAGTAGTTCGAATTCGATTTGGCATAATTTATTCTATAGGTATTTAATTAACTTCAAACCACTTCTATCATTTCCGTAACTCATTCTTATATGATATGACTGGCAACGATGTTTTATTTATGTATTATTCTGTTTTGTGATGTATTGTACTGTACTGAAATCATGTTTTGATAAATTGTACACCGTTGTATTGTATTGTATATTTTTGTATTTGGATTGATTGTATGGTAATGTTCCAAAACTATTAATTGACTAATACCCTTGACTATATTTCCTAGTTCAATGTTTGAGAATATCTGTTTGTGCAACTTAATCCTAGTTCAATTTTTGTGTTGTTCAATTTTTTGTTTTTATTTGATTTGAATTTTTTATGTATTGTTTTCAGAAATAAAGATCATTATTAAATAGTACAAAAACCATAAACCAAAATCTTTTGCACAGATGTATCAAATCTCCTGTATTCTAGAAAAACTATAACAAAGGTAATTCATCGAATAGATAAAGTGCATAATAGATTCATTCAACAAAGATTTAATCACTCGTCCGTACGAAAACCCTTGTCTATGTGAATGAATCAGATAACATAAGAAATTAATTTTAATGGAAGGTAAAATTAAAATACAAATAATATATAAGAAATTGATTTTCACAAAGGGTAAAATTAAAATACAAATAATATATAAGAAATTGATTTTAACAAAGGGTAAAATTGAAATATAAATAATATAATGGGATAAATTGGAAAAAGAAAAATATGAAACAACGTGGACACACCGATAAGGTTGGCAAAATGGGTAGGGTTTTTGAGACCCTACCCTTACCCAATTCAAAAAGGGTAGGGTAAGACCCAACCCATTTAATTAAAAACATCCATACAACCGGGTTTAGAAAAAACCCATGTATTTGAGGGTAGGGTAAAGGTATAACCTAGGGTCTACATTTCACCCAATTTAGACCCTTACTTTTAAATATTTCTTATTCAAACTACACTAAGGTCCCATTTGTTTGTTTTATCTATTATTTATTTAAATTTTATTTGTAGATCTACCACAAAAGGTCATTTTTATTTAGATTATGCTATCATTTTTGTTTTTTAAAAAATCATAAATTTAGGGCATTACTAAATACCGCATCAATTTTATTAATACTGCAATCAAAATATTAATTATACCCTTTTCAACATTGATGAATTTATAAAGAAAATCTCAAGTGTAATTATGGCAGGTGAAGAGAAAGAAAATATGTGCTGTGTTTTAATCTGAAATCTCCTTAAACGGCAAATATGTCCAAAAGTGCAACTAGATTCTCCGAAAATTTCGTTCTTTAAGTCACTCAGAAACAATTCATGTTTAGACTTCCAAAATTTTGAGTGAAGAATGATGTCATGGAGACATTAATTGATAAGGTAGATGTAAACTGAATTCGTGCAAGAGTTTTAAAATTTATATGGTACATGAAACTGGAAGACCAATATTATTTCCGTATTGTTGACAATCTTGACGCTCACATCATTCATTATCGTCTTTTGAATTACTTCCATGGATCTTCTCCATAATATGGTTTAAGAAAAAATTCAAACGAGTTGAGATAATGAGAGAAAGAATTTTATTAAAACTACAGTATCAAAATATTCTGGATTTGAAAAAAAATATTAAACGAGTTAAGATTATGAGATAAAATTTTTTATTAAAACTACACCGTTAAATTTCTGAATGTTCTCCATTATTCTATCGTTGATGAAACAATTCAAACAAGGAAAAGAATTTTATTAAAACTATAATACTAATTTGATGCAATTATGTTAAGGGTATAATTGGAAAGATATGCGGTATTTAACATTTTGGCATGCGGTATTTAACACTTTTGTAAATTTATTATAAATATATAGTATTTTCCATTTATCAATTTTTTTTTATCAAATTTAATAAAATTAGCTTAATATATTAATTTATGCTTCTCTCTTGAATTAATATTTTTTTTATATATTATTTTATTAATATTGCTATAATATATATATATATATATGAATATAGACAAAATGTATTTATTACTCATTGGAAATTTAAAAAGTGAGTAAAAATATAATTAATAAATGAATTTAAAATGAATTTTTTTATTATAAAATATTACATTTTCAATACCAAATAAATAATGAATGCAATAAAAAATAAGAAAAAACAATTAATGCATGTTATTTTTTAAAATAAAAATACTATTTTTTTAAATTTGTATATTTTTTTCTTTAAAATATTATTCTTTTAATTTGATAATAAGTGTATTATTGTTTTATTTTAAAAATAATGTTTTTTTGAAATAACTTTTTATCTATTAAAATGATAAATATAATTTAAAATATATGAATACATTTTATTAATGTTTAAAAGAAAAAAGAAAGGAGTATATAGGTAAAATTTTTAATTGTTCATTGTGAATTTAAGATGTGAGTAAAAATGTAATTAATATACTAAAAAAAATTACATTTAAAGTACCACTTTTTAAATTGTGAATGAACAATTAATGCACTTTTTTTTTTAAAAATAAAAAACTAATGCTTATTATAGTTATTTTAAATAAAAAAATATCTCTAATTTTTTTAATGTTATTATTAAATTTGATAATAAATATTTATTTTTAAGAATAATTTCAAATTTTAAATAACTTTTATCCATTAAACCATGATAATTTTTTTCTTATTATTTGATTGTAAGTAATTATAATAGTATATTTTAAATTCCATTTAATTGATTTCATCTATTTTATAACTTAAATCAAATCAAATTGAAATAGTTTAATTTTAACATGTTTAACTCGAACCAAAATTAAAATTTAAATGAAATTAATTTGATATTCTTAAATGAAACTTTGATCGATTTGATTTTATTCAATTGGATATTAATAGTATTTTAAATAATTTTTTATTTTTTTATGTTTCATTTACTAATATGTAAATATATTATGTTTAAACTAAATATACAAATTTGAAAACATAAATAAACTACTGAAAAATAAAATATATAAATAACAAAAATAAATAAATAAATATATTTAATGAATTTTCAAATTTTGAAATAAAATAAATTTCCCCAAACATAGATGATTACAAAAATATTAAATGATGAAGGGTTTTATTAAGGGTAAGGGTCTACCCTTTCATTTTGAGGATAAGGTCTCCTCTTACCCATATCTTTTTAGAAAGGGTAAGAGGGTCTAATAAGGGTTTGGGTAAGGGTAGACCCAAACCCTTACTTTTGCAAAGCCTACACACCGAATTGGTGTGTTGAGAAAATAAGAAAAAATGGGGATTTTGAAACAATTAGAAACATTAATGAACAAAATAATACTCCTAACACACAAACTCTGTTTGTGTTGTGATGAAACAAAACAAAACCGCACGCAAGGTCTAAACAAAAAATAATGTAGGCATATTTACTATAATCACTTTTTCTTTTCTATGGTTAAATATTTAATTTAAAAATAGTAATATTTATAATTTAATTTTTTTTAAATACTTAATTTTTTATTAGAATAAAAATAAATACAAAATTTTTACTATAATAATTTTTTATTAGAATAAAAATAAAATATTTAAGAAATCATACACTCTATCCATATCTTAATTAATTAATTTTTTAATATGAATAATATTATTTTATCTTTAAAATTTTAATTGTAATAGTTATGAACCAATCTACTTAATAATAATAATATAAAAATATACAAAAATAATTTATCATTTTTTTAAATTTTTTAAAATTTTCATATCCTGTAAAATGCATTATAATTCAAATAATATGAAAATTTTAAATTTAAAATATGTGTAGTTTTTCTAATTTGTTTTTTTAATATGAATAATAATAAGTAATATTGAATTTTCTAATATTCCTAGAATAGTAGTCACAGTTATTTTCTTGATAGGTTGGAAGATACTGAATTTTTAAAAACGATGCAAATTACTATCGCCTGACCTTAAACGATGCATCTTGGACTTAATCATCTTTTATAAATCTGGTTTACTACCCAATGTGAAACTTGCAATGAAGTTGTGCTTCATTTAATTTAGACTTCAGTGGAATGGTTAAAGGGTGACAAGAAAATGGAAAACAATTGACGATAGAATCATTTATTAAAATTAAAATTTTTTAATTTTAATTTAATTGTTATTTCTCTCATCAAGACTAAGTGTTGTAATATATCATCAATTTGTATATATATTTTGGGCCGTTGGGGTTTCTTTTTGGATTGGTGACAGGTCCAAATCATTGAGTGAGCTCACTTTTTTATCCGATCCGGTTAGCTTGATCAGTCTAATGAAGAGCCGCGTCTATTTTGTTGGATATCCGAATGCACCCTTAACATTATCTATAGAAGTTTGTTTTTCAGTTTCTGTTCATTACAACGAGAGAAAGTCTTCACTATCTCCCGCTCTTGTGCTCTGTCGACTGCTTTGTTAGGTTTCTTTCTGATTTTGTTGTGTAGTTGTTCTAGTTGTTTATTGTTTTAGATTTCTGTTGTCCTTACTTTGTGGTTATTATAGTTGTAATGATTTGAAAACTGTGTATTTTTTATTTACTTTGTGATTCTCGTGGATTAGCTCTGAGGTGGACCACGTAAAATTGTTGAGTTTGTTATTGTATGTTTTCTCTTATTTTATTGTTTTTGTACTTTGACTTTAAAAAAATTGGTATTAGAGCATATTTCTTGAATAAAAAGCCTAGGTTGTTTGTCGATCTTTGTGCGTATTTGTAACTTATAAATCTTATGGTGTTTTTGGTGCTACTCATGTTGAGTTTCTCACCTTTCTAATCTTTGATATTTGTAGATATGAGAAAAGAAGTGGTGACTTGAGTGTATCTAAACTATGAGCTACAACCTGTTATATTTGTATATCTAAAGAAATAGTAAGTTGTTTCTTACAAAATTATAAAACCTAACAAAGCAATTGGGTTACTGTGTCTTTTAGTGTATTTGCTTTTCTTTGTGTATTTTTGTATCTAACAAGATCTCTGAGTGGTAGGTACCAAAGGAGCAGCTGGAGAAGAAGGCTAAAGATGACTCTATGAGAGGTTTCGGGTAAGCAAAGGAAATAGATCCTAAGAGAGGTTCCGAGATCTGTACCAGCTTTGTGGATAAGGCATCAGAGAGTTAGCTAAGTATCTAAACCCTAAACCTTGACTAGTTAGTGTTGTACAAACTGCCGGACTTCTACTCAAGACATTTGAGTCTTGAGGTGACCTTGTTTGCTGATTGATTTGTACTTGTTACTTGATTAAAATTGACTGTGTATATTTCATAGCTTATTGTGATACTTCTATGTGAATGTTATACTGTGTTGTTACAATACTCTAAATTCTATAATTATAAGTGCAATTAGTTTGATTTACTCTGTCTTTATGTGTGATTAGGATTCTTTGTTCGTAGTTTGTACATAAGCCTTGACATCAAATTTTAAGTAGGTTCTTGGTCTTTTGGAAACTGCTTTCAAAACACTTTTCAAACTATTTTAAATCATTTCTTAAACAACTTTTGTGGTTGTTTAAAGGAATTTAAAATGGCACATAATACTACTAAACCTTCAAACTCAAGCACAATTAACATTGAAATTTTTTATTGTTCACAAGACATTGCATTATGGCAAAAGAAAATGTTTTCTGCTTTGGTCTACCATGGCATTGAAAGTGATGTGGACAAGGACTACCTTATTGATGCTTTTGATGCCGAAAAAGTTTGGATAGCAAAATGTGTATATCATACCATCCTGTTGCATCTATCTGATGATGTTCTTACTGTTATTGCTCATGTCAAAACTGCTTCTGAATTATGGAAAGAACTGAAAACTAATTATCTTTAATCTTACATTCCTAATAGGATAATTAGTATGCAAAAATTGTTCAGTTTTAGATTTACTCAAAATAAATCTATTAATGAAAACTTATTTGTTTTTAAGATACTTGAGCAAGACCTAAACGACAAAAAGAAAAGAAGCTGAGAGACTCAGTGATGAGTACTTAGCCATGGTTATGCTTCATGCCTTACCCGAAACCCACAGTGTGGTGAAGTAATTTATTTCATTTTCCAAAGCTACCTTCACCACCAAAGATATATTGATACTTAGAATTTTAGGTCTGTTGGTGAGGGAATGATAAAAATGGAAAATGAAAGTCTCTTTGTTGATAAACCCGATAGCAATAATAATAATAAGAGGAAGGCAAAAAGGCCTCAAGGAAATAATTGGACTGAGAATAATAACTGTAACGGACGGTTTTCGGGCCTAGAAGTATAGGCATTTTAATTCGGTTTTATTAGGGGTATTTGGGTGATACTCTAAGAGACTAGAATTAAAATTCTAAATTCTTGAGTCTAGAGGGAAGTGTTCTATCATTCGCAAACATAGAAGGGTTTTAGAAACCCTAGACGTCAAAATTTGTTCATCAACGGCTGAGAGTGTTGTTACGATTGACAGCGTTCGAGAGAGGGAGATTGGGGGTGTACAGTCGTTCTGATTTCCTTGTGTTCCTTTTCGATAAGTTTCATCTTTCACAGTCTCAGTCTTGGTAATGATTCGCGTTCTTATTTGAGGAATATTCTGGAATCCGGTATATGTGTTTCCCTGCCGAAGTTCAATCCGTTAGGGTTGTGGTTAGAGTCTTTAATCGTCTCGATAAGTCCTTTTCCATTATTCCATTTTAGGTTCTGAAATGTAACACCCAAACACCTGTCCCGACGGAAAGGGACGTGGAGAGCGGATGTCACGTGCAGAATAGATGCGGATACAGATTTAGATAGATAGATAAAGATATACGGAACAAATATACAAATTCAAAATCAAAACTGAAAGACAATTCTTGTTATTTAAAACATTTCCAAAATAAGCAGTTTAACTACAAGTTCCAGATAAAGGAAATCAAATAGAAATAACCAAATGTACTTATTCTGAAGTCAAAAACCAAAATATAGTGCAGCGGGTACAAAGTACTGAAATCAGTCCAACCAAAATAAAACAGTAATGAAATCTAAGTCTGAAGAGGATGCCATATGATGCTTGATGCTAGTGATATCCTGCTATCCCACCTAACTGTCTGAACTCAGCAATTTCCATTCCTAAAAAGGGGTTCAAGATATACAAAACAAAAATGAAAAAAATGAAGGCTCAGACTATCTATGTCTGGTTAGTAAGCTAGTGCCCAACAAACACACACATATGCATCTTATTAAACAGAATAGTATGTCACAAACATATGCAGGTTAGTTAACAAACATAGGGTACAGACAGAAGCAAACAAGTTGATTAACAAATCAAATTATCCCAATTACAAACCCATTTTAATGATCTAGAATAAGTGATTGCAGATTATTGAATTTACTGTCTGAAAAAGGCTTAACAGTTGTCAAAATTATTTTCTGAAGGGAGACTGATATCGAATTAGGAGTTCGGTATGCAGTCCGGCATGTTATTGGGTCAGAGAGCATCACCAGAGTTATCAGATTGTAATTCGGTAAGCAGTCCGGTAGATAGCTTGGTCAGAAAGCAATTACACAAGTCCAATGAAGGTTTTAAGTGACAGTTCGGTTCCTATTTTGGTATGAAGCTCGATCAGAAATTGTTAAATCCTCAAAGACACACCAAATTGTAATTCGGTACCCAACTCGGTTAAGAGTTCGGTCAGAGAGGTTGAACAGTCTCCTAAGGCTTACACCGAACTACAGCTCGGTAACTAATTCGGCACTAAACTCGGCTAGAGAGTTTTTCTAATGGTCATAAGGCTGGCCGAATTGTATTTCGGTAGCTAGCTCAGTGAAGAGCTCGGCCAGAGACCATCTTATGTCCAAATTTGAGTTTTCAAGTGACAGTCCAATACCTAATCCGGTTCCTAGTCCGGTTACGGACACTGGGCATATTTTCAACCTAGTTCAATTATGTCTTTCGCTATTCAAGTTTTAGCTATTCAATTGGGTCTATTCCTAACACTTACAGCCAGTTAGGAGTCAGAATTCAACTACCCAGAGGTTAGAATCCAAAGAAAACAACCAACAACAACAAGAATCAAACCAACACATGACAAGCATTCTTAATCAGAGACAAAACGAATTCATTATTATTGAGTCAGATTACCAAATTATTTAATGGTGCTTAACTTACCAGGCCTGTTCTTATTTTAATAACAGAAATCGAGAAAAAAAAAATAGAAAGATAAGGTAAAACCCTCAGAGGTGGATCATAGATCCCAGAATGATGTCGTCTCACCCAGAATGAGCAAAGCTCCAGAATGATGTCGTCACATCCAGAAAAAGGTTGGCAATCAAGGCCATATACATTTTCGTGCATCGATGTATACATCTAGTTTCGCTATAGCATGTTGTTCTTATCGTATTAATCTTAGGACAGGACTTTAACAGATTACAGAGTTCAATATTCAGATTAACAGAAAGATACGGATACTAATTTACATGTCCACATATAAGTAGCAGAATTCAACGGATACTTGTAGAATTTTATCCAGATAGAGTACAGATATAAAGGCAGCAATTATACCCAAACAATTCATATTAAAATGCAGCAGATTACACCAATCAATTCAGATTTCAGCTTGTATCAATTTAATCAATTACACACAAGTAAACAAACAGAAGCAAACAAACGTGAGGGCATAAACATGGCTACTAACCTTATTCGCTAATCTAAATCCACCGAAATTACTCCGGTCGACGGTCCCCAACTTGGTCTACACCAAATCAAGAATAAAATCTATAAATAGAGAAAATAAGGGTTTATAATAATCAACAATCAAAGTCTCAATTGAAACCCAAAAGACCCAAATCATTAGAAACGAAAACCCTAAATCAATTTTGAAATCAAACTTCAAATCAGCAACCCCTAATTCAAGTCAAAATCCCCAAATCATTTAAAGTTGATTTAAATCAAAGAGTAGAGAAATCATTACCTAGATTGTGAAGAAACCGAGGAAAGCACAAAATCCCAAGTGAAAGCTTGACAAACGAAGTTTAGAAATTCGTAGAGTGACTTTTTGATTTGAGAGGAAAATAAGAACACGTGAAATCACGTTTCTAGGTTTTGGTGACAAATGAATCCAAAAGCTTTCTTTTCGTATTTATATGAGTGGCAAATATCGCCACAAACCCACATGGTTCAAATGGTTTTAAAAATAACCCCATTTGTAAAATAATTACAAAATTGCCTCAAATGTCAACTTGTTTTCAAATGTAACCCAAAAGTCAAACTAGTCAAATCATATAGTCAAACTGGAAAAGTCAACATTTTCTAAAATGCCCATTTTACCATTATACGAAAAATAAATAAAAATTAAATAAAATTTCAAAATACGCAAACAAATAGCTCCAGATTACGGATGTGACAGAAATTCTAGTGGAAAAATGACAGAGGTGATATGCCATTCCATGTGCACACAAAAAATTCAATTTTCAGCACTAATGACATATCATTTCATCACTATTTCAACCACGACTAGGTAATCATTAGCTAATTAATTTAGGTGATACAATGTGCACACAAACAATTCAATTTTCATAATTTACCATTCCAATAACCTCACATAGGTGAACTCATTCAATTATTCAATTAAAGTTGTCAACAACTCAAATTAATACCAATATGTACGTCTCTGTAATTTCAATCTCATTAATCAATTCAATGCATGAACATATATCAAATATATGAATTTAATTATGCTTAGACATAGGCAAACTTACCATATTTTAAGTCATTAAAAGCAACATGTAACGTTCACTAATCGGGCCTAGATTTTAATTTAAAATGCTTAAGAGTTTTTATGAGTCAATTCTAAGAAAAATTAAGTAGTCTTTAGAAAATTTCATTTTTATCTTATTTATATTCATATTATTATTTCCATTGATACATATATATAATTACTCATGATTATAGTAGAGCCAATTTTAATGGTTCTTGCTATAAATCATTTGATTTTATTTTAGTTATATTCTTTATAAATTTGGTTCTTTAATTTTTTTTAAAAAAATTTTATTTGAGACAAATGGATGTGTAGAGAATTTGGTAGAGAAAAAAAAAAGAAAAGAATTTTAGCCCTTACAATTTTTAGAGCCTAGCCCATTAGAACCATTTACACGCTAATCACTTACTCTTTTCTTCTTCGTTATACACACACGCACAAAATAGAAGGCAACCAAAAAATAACTCCATACCTAGACACGATAGAGAGAGTGAGAGAGGTGAAATCAGGTTTGAGAGTAGGAGAAAAATTATGGTTCTTCTCCAAATTCCTCTCCTACAAACTTCTGGTAAGTACAATCTCTTAGTTTGGGTGTGAGGGTGTTTGTTTGACAGAGTTAAATGAACCCTCCTTAAATGGTGATTTCAGGAGCTCAGATTGTGACTAATTGTTAGTGGGACAGCTGTGAGTGTGTCAATTGGGGCTTGTGAAGGTAAAGATTTAAAACTCATCTTGTTGTATTAGTTGTAGTATTAGGTTCTGTAATTTGTGGGTGTAGTAAAAATTAGGGTTCTATGTTGGGATGGTGATTTTCCCCCTAAAATTCTCTACACATGCCATGTTTTGTTTGATCAAAATATTATAAGAGGTTTTTGAAGTGAATATTTAACTTACTATTATTTTTTTTTGACAGTTTATGATTTTCAAGTCAAGACAGTTTTAAAATGAATTAAACATTTCTCTATTGATTTTATCATGTTAAAAGAGTATTCTGTTTTTAATTCATGATTTATGGTTGATTTGGGAAAAATGGTTAGTATGAGAGTAATTGTAATTTTGTTCCATTTGGGGTCTCAGGTGACCTCCAAGAAGTGAACAAAAGTTAGGAGGAGGAGGCTCACTTTTGGTGATTTTTGGACTTGGCAATTGAGGTTGGTAAACCGATTTTCGCCCTTACATATTGTGTGTTTTGCTGTGTTTTGTTTGCTGCATTTGATTGTTTTAAAGATTATTGTTGGCATTAGAAATAGGATTCATATTATAGACTTTATTTGGTTTATTATATAAATAGTTGGCGTGGAGCTGCTTGTGTGATGTTGTTGTGATTATTGGTCCTTGTTGTGGGTGTGACTTATTGATATATTAGTGATTCTTAGCAATGATTAGAGCTCTATTTGTAAAACTAGATTAATACAAAAGTGGAACTCTCTAAATAGCCCATTAGTTTTTAGAAATGGTGATGAAAAGGCGCCTTAGAGGTTCAAAAGTACTTCGACACCATTGCGGTGTTTTGGCGGAGAGAAAATGCCAAAAATTAGTGAGACTTCGGTTTAAATGTGGGGCTTCGGTCTGTTATTGAAACTCCGGTCTATTAGTGTTGAGTTTATAATGAAAAAATGCGGAATTGATCCGATAGTGGGACTTCGGTCCAAAGTGTTCCCGTTTCACCTATCGAGTAGACTATTCGGGTTATTTATTGCTTAATGAAATTGTCTTAATTATTTACTAGTGTTGCTTCTTTTGGTTTTGGGTAATTTTATGCCTTATTTTGGTGATAATGTTTTCTTGATCGAATGTGGTTTCGATTATGTGTTTGGGAGATGGCTTTGCAATATTGTTGTTTGAATGTATTAGTGTTCTTTTGTCTTGTGCTTGACTTTGGAGATTAAGATGTCACATATAGGAGAAATTATGTCACATATAGTGGCAATTGTCCAGTTGATGTCTAAATTTGTTAGGGTTTGACAAAAATTGGTATTCAATATACTAGTCTTTATTTGAAAGCTGAGAAAGATTTGAAGACTCTTTTGGAAGTGAAAGATTTGAAGACTGTTTTGGAAGTATTATATTTGACTAGGAATTGTATTTATAGCTTATTAGAATTGCAATTAGGAAAGAATCTTTTTCCTCTTTTTTAGGAATTCTAGTAATAATAGGTTTCCTAGTTTATTATGATTTACTTGGTAAGTAAATCATTGTTCATTATAAATATGATGCTGTAGTCTTCAACTGTAGAGACACAAATTGAGAGATCCTGAGTGTCTTCTGAGTTTCTTTCTTGTGAGCTTGGGTGAGACTTGTAATTGAGTTAGAGAGTGTTTTCTGGTTGTGGCTGTAATATCTTTTGCTACATAGTGAAAATCTCTGTCCGTCCTGACGTCCGTGGTTTTTTCCCGTTTTGGGTTTCCACGTAATCTTGGTGCGTTAATATTTTGTTTCTTGTCTTTTGTTTTGTTTACTTATTGATCGAGACAAATTCCGCTGGGACGAGACCGATTTTCCTAACAAGTGGTATCAGAGCCGAGGTTCGTGTGAGTTTCGATTGTTAAAGTAAACATGTCTACAAGCAAGATGTACACCGGAAGATTCGATGTGTAGAATTTTGATGGAAAAATCAATTTTGGCTTGTGGCAAGTACAAGTCAAAGATATCCTGATCCAACATGGATTGCAAAAGGCGTTGAAAGGGAGAACAATTGCGGTAGTCTCTGAAAGCTCTGGTGAAAAAGAAACTGGTAAAGAGAAGTCTGAAAAGTCCGAAAAATCCCTGATGAGTGACGATGAATGGGAGGAACTCGATGAGAGAGCTGCAAGTTTGATACGACTGTGTCTGGCCAAGAATGTTCTTGCGAATATTCAAGGAACAACGTCTGCAAGAGAACTTTGGGGAAGACTTGAAGAGTTGTACCAAGCAAACAGCGTCTGCAATCGATTCTACCTGAAGGAACAATTTCATCTATTGAAGATGGATGAAGGTACGAAAGTTTCTGATCATCTAGCAGAACTCAATGGGATCATCTCTGAGTTGGAGTCTATTGGAGTGAAGATCGATGACGAGGATAAGGCATTGAAATTGATCTGGTCTCTTCCTGATTCATACAAGTATATGAAACCGATCCTGATGCATGGAAACTCGACGGTAAGTTTTTCAGAGGTTGCGAATAAGTTGATCTCTGAAGAGAAAAGACTGAAGAGTGAAAATAATAACTCTGATAATCAGTCAATTCTGATGACTCGAGAAAAGAATGGAAAGAATGGGTACTCCAAGAAGAACATCCAGTGTTGGAAGTGTGGACAAAAGGGACATCTGAGGAGGGATTGTAAAGGAGCAAGTTCGGCAAAGGACTCCGTTGATGGAGATACTCCATGTGTCTCCTTGCTAGAAGCTGATGAAGGTGACTTCCTCTAAGGAGGAATGGGTACATCCTCATGGCAGGTCGCTAACCACCATGGTGCCATGAAAGAGGATGTAGTACTTCTAGCGGCCACAAGTTTTGCACATGGGCATTGGACTGGCGTTAATGCGGTTGTGTGGTGGATAAGATGTCGATGGCTGATAAACTTTCTTGAAAGCCAGTTAAGGAAGTTGCACCATGATTTAATCAGCAAGGGTTGTATCGACATGTGCCGGAATAAATCTTAGGATGGATCGTTTGATGGTTCCTAAGTGTGTATATCTTCATGGTGGGATATGATGGCTCGATGTAGAGTCATGGTCGTCGTTTAAGGGACGCAAGTTTAGGGAATTTTTGTCAAGGGGTGGTTTGTTAGGGTTTGACAAAAATTGGTATTCAATATACTAGTCTTTAATTGGAAGCTGAGAAAGATTTGAAGACTGTTTTGGAAGTATTATATTTGACTAGGAATTGTATTTATGGCTTATTAGAATTGCAATTAGGAAAGAATCTTTTTCCTCTTTTTTAGAAATTCTAGTAATAATAGGTTTCCTAGTTTATTATGATTTACTTGGTAAGTAAATCATTGTTCACTATAAATATGATGTTGTAGTCTTCAACTGTAGAGACACTAATTGAGAGATCTTGAGTGTCTTGTGAGTTTCTTTCTTGTGAGCTTGGGTGAGACTTGTAATTGAGTTAGAGAGTGTTTTCTGGTTGTGGCTGTAATATCTTTTGCTACATAGTGAAAATCTCTGTCCGTCCTGACGTCCGTGGTTTTTTCCCGTTTTGGGTTTCCACGTAATCTTGGTGCGTTAATATTTTGTTTCTTGTCTTTTGTTTTGTTTACTTATTGATCGAGACAAATTCCGCTGCGACGAGCCCGATTTTCCTAACAAAATTGACCATGTCATATTAGACTCATTTCGCTATAGTATCAAATTAATAATTTTGGTTGCTTCACATTTAGATTTCAATAATTGTGTTTTTTTATTATATTGTCAGAAAAAGGTGATCATGAAGGTCACTTGTGTAATTCCGGGAGGCCAAATGGATAGGCCGTTGGTCAAGTGGCTTGTAGAATTGTGTTGTTTGATAGTCATAGATATCAGGTTTAAAATTTGGTTATATTTCGAGTTCATAGGTTGTGTTTTGGAACTACACAAATGGCTCAGATGGTCACAACTAGCATCGAAAATTTCAGGTTTTGACAATGAACTTCTTTACTTCTGTACTCTTTCATTTTAACTTTGTTTTGAGTAAAATTTGTGGACAAGTGATCATTTGGATGTTAACTATTTATTTATATTTTTTTAATAATTTATTAGGCTGGTTTTTATAGTTAAAAATTCGCAAAATTCCTTCAAGTGTTCATAAAATTTCATATTTAATAGCAAACTTGTTTACTTCTGTACACTTTCGTTTTAAGTCCGATTTGAGTAAAATTTGCGGTCACGTGTTCATAATAATGTCTACTATTTAATTATAATTTACTAGACTGTATTATTATTATTTTTGTATATAATTAAATATTAAAAACTCACCGACTTACAAATCGCAAGTCTAGTCGGGTGCCAATAAATGCATAAAACAAATAATAAAAATTTCAAAGTTTTGTAGTTGAGTTTTCTAGTACTATTACTTTTGTGTTAGGATAATTTTACCCCTTTTATGCTATCTTAATTTCTCCAAGCACAAGTAAGTGTTTGTTAGCCCGAATTACAGGATTTGTGGTTTTGGTTTCTTATGGTGCAAGTTACCTTGCTTTGCGCATCATTATCACCAAAGGTAACTCTCTAATGAAAAAAAAAAATGGAAGAGCATATAGTTTCCATATTAGGGGATTTGATTGTGGTATGCTTTTTTGAGTTCTTTAATTCTTGAGTTTGTTGGCTTGTGATTGCTTGCTTGGGAAGCAAGGTCTTGTGGTGTTTTGTTTTAGTCACTTGTGTGCTTATCTTAGTGTTACAAGTTACAAATTTTAGGGCATTTTGTGTGTGTTTGTTTTTGGGACATGGATTTACCAACTGAGCTTTATAGCTTACCCTATTATTCTATTTGTTTTTCTTGTTTTTTTTCGTCCTCGAATCTATATATTGACAGGTGGTCGAGCAGATAGTTTTTGGTCGGGCTCGGAAGGCCTCTCATGAAGTGCATTGCATCCATGGTAGTTTTTGTGTATAGGTGCATATAGTTAAAAAAATGAAAAGGTGTATAATGTATATAGTTTTGCTCTCTAGTTTTCTATAAATAGTTTTTGTATATCTCTACAATTTAAGTTTATTTCATATTGGTTAGTCTTCAATTTGATTTTGCATATTGTTGTATTGTATTTATGTTTTTGTGTTAGGTTGTGTTCTATTGTGGTGTCCGGCGAGGCTAACCATCGAGAAGGTCTATCATCGGATCGGAGTCAGGCCGAGTTGTGACATCACACAACACATATTCACAATTCCATTTTTAACTTAATAGTCCAATAAGTTCCACAAAAATCAATACAAGCACTACCATTCAATTTTCAAGAGTAATAACATTGAGTTATATATATTACACACAAATACATGTACACATTCAACTAGGCATTTAATTCAAGCACATACATATCAAAATTCAATACCAATTCAATTCATTATTGTTATATGGTTAGTCCAAAGGAACAAACAATAAACATTCAACATCCAATATATAGTTAATTCACAAACATTCACGATAAACAATTTCATAGTCCAAATACATTTTGTTCCATTAATTGATCCGTTAAAAGGGGTGAGGCACAATCAGGCTACGCAATATCTTAGTCTACAATTATCCATATCTCAATTAGTCAATTTATTCCATTCCTATACTTTCACATATACCGATTTCATAATCGAATCTATTTCCTATGACACAAATATATAGGATATTTTCGTTTTTCCACCCATTTTATAAAAATAATCCAAAATTCCACCCACTTTTAAAAATAATTCGAAACATGACCCAGTTTTATGTGAAAAGTGGTTTTGGATCAAAGTTTTGTGGTTTTACTCTATTTCTATATTTTGTATTAATTAAATTAAATATTTAATTTATACGATCATTATTAACCAAATATTAAATTACATTATTTTTAATATAAATTAAAATAAAAATAGTTTTTAATTTTAATTAAATAATACATTTTAATTTATTATCTTTAATAAAAAATTCAATATAAATATAAATTTATTTCATTTTATTTTTAAATTAAATAATATATTAAATAAATTCATATTTATTCTGAATTTTTAATTCAAAATAAGAAAAATTAAAATCGATTATTTCATAAAAATTAAAATAAAATAAAATTATATTTTTAATACAAATGTAAAATAAATATAATTTTATTTTAATTTTTATTTTAATTTTTATTTTAATTTTTTATTAAATAATATATTTTAATTTTTTTATTTTTTTTAAAAATTAAAAATAAATATGAATTTATTTCATATATTTTTTAATATAAAAAATTAAATAAAACAAATTCATATTTATTTTAACTATTTTTATTAAAAATAATAAATTAAATCGTATTATTTAATTAAAATTAAAATAATTTTATTTGTATTTTATTTTTATTTTGATTAAAAATAATGTAATTTAATATTTGGTTAATAATGATGATATAAATTAAATATTTAATGCAATTAATATAAAATGTATAAATAGACTAAAACCACCAAACTTTTGTCCAAAATCACTTTTCACATAAAAATGGGTCATGTTTCGAATTATTTTTAAAAATGAGTGGATTTCTGGATTATTTTTATAAAACGGGTGTAAAAACGAAAATACCCCAAATATATAAGTCTATAAATGTCTCATACAATCCTATACATGCTACTATAACTAAGCAAACAATAACATAAATTATGTATGGTGAAAAACGGGATACGAACCTTTTATCGTTGATCATAAGCTTGCACTTGCTTAAAAGGATTTTTATATGAACTTGTACTGCTATTAGAACCTATACACTACCAAATAGCATACATTATGTTTAAATAATATAATAGAATTCAACCTAAGACAAATAACACAGAATAAAAACAGTTTGGTCCAGTTTTAGAATTTATCATTTTTGACTATGAGATCGTACAAATTTGTGTACAAGATCTTCACAACTTTTTTAGAAGACATAAAAATAAAGAAAACTCAATTGGATTGACAGCTTTCAGAGATCAAATGAAGAATATATGATTGGATGAATTTGGTTCGTCGCTTAAGCGATTTAGCAGACTGATGTTTCGGTTTTGGCCAAATACGACCATGCAGATGCACGAATATGAGGATGGTGTCTTCAACAAAGTTGTAGTACATATTCTAATCAAAGAAGTTGTAGAAAGACAAAGAAAAACCAATTCTAATCAAGGCATTCCAAGTTCAGACGAGATAGTTATAGCCATCTAAAATTTGATTCTAGAACTGACATCTCCTAGACGGACATGGATAATTTTTGACAATCTGAGCAGATTTTGGCAAGGTTTGAGAATCAAGAGTTATAAAATTTTGTAGAGGGATGAAATAGAATTTCATCGACTCTAAAATCACGTCAATCAGACGTCTATAGAAAAAGTAACGACAATTTGGAAGTGGACAGCGCAGACCAAAAGTCAGAGTTTTTTTTTTTTTTTTTTTTTTTTAGAGAAAAGGGATTTAGGGTTTTTGAATGTGAAATAGAAGAGATGAAAAATTCTTTTTAGGGAAAGAAAACAACATATATATGCATACTGGCTAATGGGTTAATTGACTATGGTTTCTTTAGAAAACTTTTATTATTTTTAAAATCACCCAAAAAACATACTTTAAATTAAAATTACTAGTTTTAAACAAAAGTTTATATTTTCCAATTAAATCTATTTTAAATGAAAATAAGTTCAAATTTTTGACGGACCAATTCAAATTAAGGTTTTTAAATACAGGTTTTATAATTACCATTTTACACTCCAGGAAAAAATTTCAAAAGTAACCATTTTAACTCAATTAAGACTTTCAGTTTTTACTCAAATCATTTTCAAAAATTCATAAGACTCTAAAAATGATATTTTTAGTTCCAAAATTATATAAATTCAAATACAAATAATTTAATAAATAATTTAAAAATGGTTCAACTTCTAGGCCGGATTTACGGACGTTACAAGAACCCTGATAGAAAGAGTTAGAAGCCTATTATTCCAAGCCAACCTTCCTAAAGTGTTTTGGGAGGAAGCTTTAAGTACTACTACTTATCTAAAGTATATATCTATATCATCCTCTATTGGTTTTAAAACTCCTCGCGAGCATGGTACGACAAACCTCCTAATCTAAATCATTTAAGGGTTTCGGTTGTTAAGTGTTTGTTCATCATAAATCTGATAAAATAGAACCTAAATCTATTATTGGGTTGTTTATGGGTTTTTAACCCGGTAGAAAAGGGTACATGGTAGTGTATAAGGATAACACCCGGTACAAGTTCATTGTTAGCAGGAATGTAACCTTCTCTAAAGATAATTTTTCTAGTTTCTTGGATACCAAGGAACCAAAATATACTAAATAGATTCAGCTTGACTTATTAGACTTTGATATTTAAACTGATCCTAATGCTAACAAGCAAAACTTAAATGAAAATCCCAACACAAATAATCAAGATGAAACCGAGCTTGAATCTAGATATCATTTAGATCTTGTAGAACCTGTAAATTGAGATCCTGATTTTGTGACTAATCAACCTGATCTGAGTATGGATGAAACATATTAAGAGCATGATCTAGATAATTACATTCAAAGTAGAGATAGGGTGAGAAGATCTACTAGAATCCTCTCTAGATATAATGACTATGTCGACACCAATCTGATTATCTATGCTTTAAATGTTGATTTTGAAACTAATATTCCAAGCACTTACCCAGAAGCAATCTCATGTGCTGATTTCGATAAATGGAAAAGAGTCATGGATGAAGAAATTGACTCTCTTGTTAAGAATAATACTTCAAAATTAGTGGATAAACCTGAAAATAAAAAACTGATAGCCTATAAATTTATTTATATGAAAAAAGACAATATACCAGAAAGTGATGTTAGCATATTTAAAGCGGGATTGGTGGCTAAGGGTTTTAGCCAGAAGCTGGGATTAACTTAAATATTTTCGTGTGTAGTCAAATATATTACAATTAGAATAATGTTGTTGTTAACTGCTTATTTTGATTGGAAACTTGAACAAACGGACATTAAAACAATATTTTTACATGGTTATTTAGACAGAAACTTATATGGACAAGCCTGAAGGGTTCTGTAAATCTGGGAAAAAGGTGTGTTTGCTTAAAAGATCTTATATGGTCTTAAACAGTCCCCAAGATAATGGAATGAATATTTTCACCTGTATGTTGTAAAAATTGGTTTTCAAAAGAGGATGTTTGATGTACGTCTAAATAATCTATTTATAATATTCCTGTTTTTATGTTTTGTATGTGGATGACATATCACTGATGAGCCTTGATATTAGACTGCTGAATGCTGTGAACACTGAGTTGAAAAGTGAATTTGAAATGAAGGATTTAGGGGAAGTCTCTAAAATCCTTGGCATAATATAACCATGAAAAGAGATAACATCTATTGTATATTGATCAAAAGAAATATTTTCATACGTTATTATGTGCTTTTAATATGATTGATCCTAAACATAACGGTTTCCACTAGCTGCAAGTCATAACTTGAGCATGAATTTTTCTTATGATGATAACATTTTTTCGACTATTCTACATGTAGAGGCTATTGGAAGCCTCATGTATGCTTTGGTTTGTAACCGATCAGACATAGCATATGTAATTAGTATCCTAAGCAGGTTCATGCTGAAGTTCAAACAAGAACACTGGAATGCCATAAAAGGAGTGTTCATGTACTTAAAATGTATAATAAAATATATTTTGAGTATGATAAGTTCTCCAAAAATGTATGTATTACTGGTTATACTAATCCAGACATTGCTAAAGATTATGAAAATAGGAGATCCATTTCTACTAATGTATTTATGGTATGTAAAAATTATATATCATGAGATCAAAACTTCAGTTTGATGTACCTTTATCAACCACATAATTTGAGTATATAGCCTTATCGGAGAGAATTAAGGAAGCACTTTGGATTCAGTGGTTGCTTAAGGAAATAAATTTACTTGATTCTAAAGCTATTATATATACAGATAGCCAGGGAGCTCAGAAGATTAGCAAGAGTCCTATTTACCATGACAGGACCAAACACATTAAGGTAAAGTATCATTTCATTCAATTAAATGTTCTAAATGGCATTGTGCAGGTGGAAAAGATTTCTACGGATTTGAACCCCTCTGATACGGGCACTAAAGTGGTATCTGCAAATAAGATTCTATTCTACCAGAGTTTCTTGCATATTTATAATGTCTTGTTCGCAAGGTTTCTAGACCAATGATGTTACGAGAAGGAGGTTTGAAGGTACAAGGATGTGAAAGTGAATAGAAGAATTTATTTCTAGTGTTTTAGAATGATATATGAGGGGAAATTTTGTTGTAATATATCATTATGTATTCTTGTATCAATTTGTATTTATTTTTTGGTTTGTTAGGTTTGTTTTGGTTTGTTGGGTTTTCTTGTTGGACTGGTGACAGGTCCAAATCATTGAGTGGGCTCATTTGTTTGCTCTGATCTGGTTAGCTTGACCGGCCAAATTAAGATCCACACCTATTTTGTTGGATACTCAGATGCAGCCTTAACCCTACCAATAAAAGTTTCTCTTCCATCTTCTAATCATTTTGTAGTGAGAGACTCTTCATTGTCTCTCTCTCTCTCCTATGCTCTTTTCAGTACTTTGCTAGGGTTTCTTTATGATCTTGTTGTGTAGTTGTTCTGGTTATTTGTTGTTCCACATTTATGTTGTTCTTACTTTGTGGCTGGTGTAGTTGTAATGATATGAGAACTCTCATTTAAAATCCCCGTGGATTAACCTTTTGAGGTGAACTATGTAAATTTTGAGTTTGCTATTGTATGTTTTTTTTCCCCTTATTTTACTGTTTAAGTAGCTTTAACTTTAAGAGTAAGAAAATATGATATTTCCCAATTGTTTCAAGAAGTAACAAAAAAAAAATAATGCATAAGGGTCTTACAAGCCTCTGTACTTGGTTATATTTTTCAAATCAGCCCTCCAACTTCATAAAAGGTCAATTAACCCCTTAACTTTTAAATTGTGTGTCAAATAAGCTCTTTTTGCTGATGTATAGGGCTTAATTGATATTTTGAAGTTAACATTTTTTTTTTCTCAGATCGGCATCCACATCAGTAAAATGGCTTAATTGATCCACCGTTTGGAAGTTGATGGGCTAAATTGACCATCAGTAAAGTTTAAGGGCTCACTTGAAAAATACAGTCAAGTTCGGGAACTCCTAAGACCCTTATGCCTAAAAATAAAAAAAAAATTAAAAAACTCGGATTCTAATTATTCACTTCTTGGATTTGTTTTTAATATTTAATACTTATAAAATCAATTATTATATTAATTTTAGATATAATTATATTAAATCACCGCTAAATTCTTTTCTATTATTATATAAATTAATTTTTTTAATTGAAATTAGTATAGTGGTCGTAACAAAAATTTATTTTCAGAATTTTAAACCTTAATATAAATTATTTTTTTTATAGAATTTAATAGTTTGAAAAAAAAATCTATCAGTGACGACGACGACGATCCTTGTTTTTAGGAGGAGAGTGTAAAAGTATACTTTAATATGAGATGTTTAAAAACTTTAAGATAAATAAATTCTTTTTTTTTTAAATAGATAACAAATTCTAAAATTATTTTACAAAGATTTTATTCATTAAAAAAATAATAAAAAATTTACAAGTTTAAAAATTTGTTTAGTGGTAAAATAACTAAACATTATTTTGTACAAAATTCCATTTTCTAAATTTGTATTTAAGCTGATTCTGAAATTTTGTTTTTATTTAAAGAAAAAACATATTTTAAAGTAAAATTTTATTATTTGCCAAGATATAAAAATATGAGAAGAATTAGAGTCCCTTTGTTTTTCCCCTCCTCGTGTCTAGTTAGGTCCTATTGGTATATTTTATATCTATACTCAATTTTAATAAAATTTAAAGCATATAAGAAATTATTTTTGTTTAAGATATATAAAAAAATTAAAGACAAATCATATTTAATTATTATATAATTTAAAATTTTATTTTCATAAATTAATATTATTATTTTGAATTTTTTATTATAATTTATTTAAAATATAATATATTATTTTTCATTGATACTACCTTTCAAAATAACATTCATAATATTAAAATGTACTAAAAATTTTAATTATTATTTATTTAAAAATATAAACTTTATGTTAACATTTAGAAATATTTTAAAACATAAGTATTATTTTAATAATTTAATTTATACAAAGTTAAAGATAAAGTTATTGACTTGAAGGATAGTTTTGTATATGTAACATAAGTCTTTTAATTTTATATTTATATAAATTTGTTGTTATTAGGTTGACAATATTAATATTTCTCATAATATATAATTATATGTTTGTATAATAAAAATATACCAATAAATATTAAATAATTATATTAAATTTAAAGACAGTTATATTTATTAAAGATAATTTTTTTTAATTGGCAAAAAATTGTTGGATATTATTTTTCTTTTATATATATATTTATAGTCTAAATAAAAATAAATACAATTTGTTTTTAAGAATAAATTGAACTCACACCTCATGAAAATTACTAATTATACCTTGATGGTAAGTTGATCGTTTACCTAGGTTAGTTGCCTGGTTGCCTTCTTAAAAAATCTATTTTGACACTATTTTATATGTTTGATTTTTAATTATTTTAGAATTTTTAAATTATATTTATATTTTTATTGTTTACACATTTAAAAAATAATTTTAAAATAATAATAAATATTATAATATTATTTTTTAGAATAAAATAATGTCAAACTAATATCGAATTTTAAAAATACTTTTTAAAGTTTATCGATTATTCAGATAATAAATCAAAAATTATTATTATTTTATTTTAAAGTGCAAACTTTGAAATTTAAATTGTTAGGTTAAAATAATGATTGTATTTCTCAATAAAATAATAGTTATTGCAATTTTTTTAAAAAACAATAATTAATTTATTAGATTGAAAATGATTCAAAATCTAAATATGATTTTATAATTTAATTTTTATACTATTTTATTAAAAAAATTAATGTTATAATATTTATTTTCAAGTATTTCACTATAAAAGTATTCTTTTTTTTTTAATATTTGATTTATTGAATACAATTAATATAATAATATTATAACATTATATTATATCATGTATTTAAACAATAGTGGGGTGTAAAATTATATATTTTATGAAAATTCAACAAAAATAAATAAATTATATGAATTTTCTTTAGTAAAAAAAATTAAAATTATATTATTAAGAAATAAATATAAGTTACATTAATACTTTAAAATTATTTTTTAAAAAAATAATTACAATTCATAAATTAAAAAATGCTAAAAAAAATGAGGAAATGGACTTTTAAAAAATTCAATCGATTAACAAAAATAAACAATCCATTGACCGTAAAGGATTACCAACTAAATCAAAATATGTATTTGCTTATAATTAACCATCTTTCATGGTGTGAATACAATTTATTCTTATTTTAATTAAAATAATCCATACACTTCTTTAGAAACTTTCAATTAACTAGTTTTTAATGTAGATAGTGATTTTTTTTTAATAATATGAAACCCTCGAATTAATAATACTAAGATAATAATATAAAAATATATAGAATAATTTTATCATACTTTTTTATCATATAAAATACATTTATAATTTAAATAATATAAAATTTATATATTCAAAACAATTCTAGTTTTCTTAGTTTACTAGTTATTATTTAAAAAAATATATATTATTTTTTTTTAATTCCCACCATAATAGTTACAATTACTTTAAAAACTAAGATAATACTAAGATAATAATAGTTAAAAACTAAAAAATATATATTTTTTTTTTAATAATATGAAACCCTCGAATTAATAATACTAAGATAATAATATAAAAATATATAGAATAATTTTATCAAACTTTTTAATCATATAAAATACATTATAATTTAAATAATATAAAATTTATATATTCAAAACAATTCTAGTTTTCTTAGTTTACTAGTTATTATTTTAAAAAAATATATTATTTTTTTAAATTCCCACCATAATAGTTACAATTACTTTCTTGAGGGGTTGAAGGATTAATTGCAATTACCTTCTTGAGATGTTGAAGGATACTTTCTAAGAGAGGTGCGAATTATTCCACCTTTAAATGATCAAACTCTGAAAATTTCGTAATTTTGAATCCCGACATCACATTGTGCTATATAAAAATAAAGTTGCTTATGCTGAATTGACTCTGATTTACTGTACAATGTAAAATTTTCACTAACATTGCGTTTGGTTAGAGTGATCCGACAATAGATAGAAGACAATATAGAAATTTGGATACGACACGATATAAAAATTAGGGACAGTAGAGTGTTGGCTTGCGGTGGACAAAATTGAAAGTTTATATCCGTCTCCATAATAAAGTTTGGTTAGGGGTCAAAACTGAAAAAAGTGTTAAAAAGACCAAATTACCCTAAAATTTTAATATACTCTTGACGTCGGTGATGCAAGATGATTTTTTTTTTTTATTATACATCTAGAATTGATAATGATGGGGTATTTTTGACTTTCCAGAATTATGCGCGTTTCTATCTCTATTTTAGAAAAATTGTACATCAGTTTGAAGAAGTATAAAAATTTAGATTGTAATTCCGCTGTTAAATGGAGCCAAGAAAATTGGGACGGCTAGATATGCTAATTGGAGATAAAGAATGATTTGTAAACAGCACAAACTGATATCATATTGGAGTTGGACAGACTTACTTCCAAACAGTCCACAAAGCATATGTTTCCTTTACTAAATGTGAAAAATAGTAAATTGTCCATGTATGTAAACACGAAATAGATTCTTTGCTCAGATAAAAAAAAATATTAAAATAAAATAAAATAAAATTTAAAAAAAGGAAAAAAGAAAAAAAAAAAAAAAAAAGCATAATTAATGACGTGTGTGAAGCTTTTACAGAAAAGCAATGGTACTTTTGATATCAATTTCATGTTATTTGTCTATTAGTTTTTCTGATTTTGTAACTTATCTATATTTTCTTAAAGTTATTTTTGTATTAGTCTATTCGATCTATATTTTATCACTTGATTAATGACCAAGTTAGTATCCAGTACATACCATGTACTGGTTATCTGTTATAGAAGTAGTAGAGTGTAAGAATTATAGTCTTATTGAAGCATATTTCAGTTTAAAGCTTATTTTAGTGTTCTCTACCTAGTTTCTTATTTTTGTGTTGATTAAGCCAATTCATTCATAGATGAACTCAACTCATTGATCGGTAGATTTTAGTTCATTTGTGATTCCACATTCATATAAGTTTCTAACAATGGTATCATGGTTTCTTAAAGGGAATGTGAGTTCTATTTATGTGAGAGTTAAATGCGTGAAATTGAGAGTTTAAATACTAAGAGTGATTAAGCTTCAAGCAACAGTGGTGGTTCAATTCCAGTGCCAAGATTTTCCAGAGAGAACTACCAAATTTGGGCTGTTAAGATGAAGCCTTATTTGAAGCCTTTTGGGCCATGGGAGTTTGTTGATAAGGATAAAGAAGTTCAACCTCTTAGATCGAATCCTACCACTACTCAAATTAAAAATCAGAAGAGAGGAAGCATAAAAAAGATAAGGATGTAACGTGTTTTCATTTGGCTCTTTCAAATGATGTTTTCACAACCATTATACATCTGGAAAATGCCAAGTTGATTTGGGATATGTTGAAAGGAAGATAGGAAGGAGGTGATAGAGTGAAAACTGTTAGGCTTTTAACTCTTAAAAGAGAATTTGAAATACTCAAAATGAAGAATGAGAAGACCATGAAGGATTACTCCTCTAAGCTATCTCAGTTATGATCCAGATGAGGTTATATAGTTAGAAGATTGATGATGAAAAAGTTGCAGAGAAGATATTGATAAGTTTACTAGAGAAGTTTGGAGACAAAGTGGTTTCCATTGAAGAAACATGTAACTTGAACGAGCTTTCTATTCTGAGCTTTTGATAAAGTTATAAGCTCAAGAACAGAGGATGTCTACTAGAAATTGTGAGTAAGTAGAAGGTGCTTTCTTGGTAAAATAAAAAGGGGAAGACAGCTGATGGTAAATATCATAAAAGGCAATGGTTTAACAACAAAAAGACTGAAGATAAGCTTGTGAAGAATGATAAAAGCTCATCAATGTAGAGAGGCAAGTTTCCACCTTGCGATACTTGTAAAAGAACAAACAATTTGTGGCATAAATTCAAATGCAAATCTCAATTTCATTGTTACCATGGTAAGAAATGAGGTTAAGGAGAAGTTTTATAAGCTCAAACAAAGCCAATCTCAATAGCCCCAACCATTTCAACAAGCAAACTACATTGTGAAAAATCTCAAGCTGAGAACATTTATTTGTCACTACACAGACCAACACTGCAACAACAAAGACATCATGGTACATAGATAGCACTTGCACTAATCATGTGGTTAAAGAAGGGACTCTCTTCATTTTAGTCAACAAATTAGATCATACCAAGGTGAACCTTGGTAATGGTAAAATAGTTCAAGCCACAGAAAGAGGTATGATTTTTATAAAAACGGTTAAATGACCTAAATATATTCATGATGTGTTGTTGATTCCTAACTTAGATTAGAATTTGTAAAGTGTGTCTTAGTTGGTTAGAAAAGGTTATTTATTATCCTTTAAAAATTATTGTTGTGTAATTTTTAATGAAAATGGTAGTGCAGTTGTTAGATTAGAAATGAGCAACAATAATTTTCCATTGAGGTTAGAAAACATCAAACATTCTGCTCTAGTTACACAACAAGAAGCATTTAGTCTATGGCATAGAAGGCTAGGTCATTTTAGTGCATCTTCATTGATGTATTTGAAAGCTAATGATATGGTTGAAGATCTTCCCTCAATTGCGTAGATGGTTTGTACAGTTCATGTAAATTAGGAAAAATTCGTAGAAAACCATTTTCTAAAGGAACTAGATTTAGAACTAAGATGAAACTAGAGCCCATACACATTGATTTATGCGGTCCCATGAGCATGTTATCTTTGAATCAAAGCAAGTATTTTATGTTATTTATTGATGATTTTACAAGGCATACTTGGGTTTATTTTTTGTCAAGTAAGGCACATACATTCTCAATATTCAAAAGATTCAAATCTATAATGGATAATGAAGCAAATGTGAAGATTAAGATGGTGAGGTCTGATAATGGCAATGAGTATACATCAGCAGAGTTTAATAAATTCTGTCAAGATGTTGGCATCAAACATCAGTTAATTGTAAGTTACTCTCCTAAACAAATGGTATGTGTGAGAGGAAAAATAGAATAGTAATAAGGATGGCAAGATGCTTACAGGCTGAGGCTATTCATGCTGTAATTTATCTTCTCAATAGGCTTCCAACCAAGGCTATTAAAGGAATGACTCTATATGAAGCTTGGACTAGAAGAAAAAAAACCCTCTATAAGCCATTTGAAAGTATTTGGTTCTGCTCGCTACTCTCAAATTCCAGCAGCAAAAAGAACCAAATTGGATGATAAAGCTTCAGTTAATATTCTCCTAGGTTGTGTTGAAAATGAAAAATGATATAAAATGTTCAACTTGAAAACTTAAATGTTAGAGATCGGCCACAAAGACATTTAAGTGGATGAAGATGCCCTTTTGGATTAGGAGAATGAAAAGGTGAAGAGATGTGTGTTTGAAATTTCACCAAAAATTGTTAAAGAAGAAACAACTTAGGTTCAAATTGAATCAAAAGCTACAGAAACTATAGCTGAATCTGATTATCTAATATTGAAGACAACATCCCTTATTGAAATTTATAAAAGATACAATTTTATAGTGGATGAACCCACGACATTTGAAGAAGCTGCACAACATGGGGAGTGGAGACAAGTCATGAAAGATTAGATCTGCATGATTGAGAAGAACATGACATGACAGCTTACTACAAGACTTAATGATAAGAAGATGATTGAAGTTAAATGGGTGGTTAGAACGAAGCTAAATCCTGATGGCTATATCTTTAAACACAAAACAGAATTGGTGGTAAAAGGCTATTCTCAATAGCCGGGAGTATATTATGGTGAGACTTTAGTGCAGTTGCAAGGCATGACATAGTGAGATTGATACTTGCACTAGCAACACAATATGGATGGAGAGTTTATCACTTGAATGTTAAATCATCTTTCTTGAATGGCATCCTTCAAGAGGAGATTTTTGTTAATCAACCTGATAGATTTGTGATTGCAAGAGAAGAAGATAAATGGTACAAGCTTCATAAAGCTTTGTTCGAATTGAATCAAACTCCTAAAGTCTGGTATAGCAGGGTTGGTGGCTATTTCATTGAAAATGGATTCATTAGGAGCATTAATTAACCTACACTTTATGTCAAGCAAGGTACTGATTCAAGAAGATTGATCATTTCTTTTTATGTTGATGGCATTCTTGTAATAGGTGATGATATTCAAGGGGCTGTGTAGTTCAAAGAGACCATATTAAAGGCATCTAAGAGGAATGACCTTGGGTTAATAAAATACTTCCTTAGAATAGAAGTAACTCAATATGAAGATGGAATCTTTGTGTCACAAACCATGTATGCTAAAGAAGTATTGAAAAGGTTCAAAATGGATGCTTCTAAATCTATTTCAACCCCACTTGTTGTAAATGTGAAGCTATCCAAAGATAATGGAAGTGAGAAAGATGATGGAAGTTAGAAAGTTTATGCAAGTTATTTTAGAAGTTTTATTGGAAATCTTTGGTACTTAACATCCAGCAGACCAAATCTCTTGTTCTCAGCTAGTCTACTGTCAATGTTTATGCACTTACCAAGTGATAAGTCTGTGACTTAATATACGTTCCTCTAGTAAAACTTAGACTTTTGTGATGTATTTGAGAGCATTTCTTGAGAAATTGATGTTTTTATGAGCGATTTCAGGTTTCTGAGCCCGAGGGACATTTTGAAAATTTTAGAGTGCATGGGAGTTTGAAAGGAGATGGTGGAGACTATAGAAGTATTGAAAAGAAGAAACCGGAGCGAGAACTGAGCATTTCTATCTGAGGGTAGTTCTGTTTGAGGATTTTGACAATTATTAAAGAGGTTCAGTTAGCAATTTGAGGTTATCGGAAGACAAACGAAATGAAAGGAATAAGACATCGAAGATCATACGATCCTATTGGAGGAGATTGTAGAAGAGCATCACGGGTGAATTCTCTCTTCCATGTTAGAAAAAATAATGTTAGTTAGGGTTTCCTCCATGATGATGTGTAACTAAGTCTATTCTTAAGTATACGATGTAACCACCTTATAACTCTAGTGACGAATCTTGTTATGAATTATTTAGATGCTGTCATTTTCTTGATGCTTGATCATAATGCTACATGATTGATTGTCCATCATTATCTTATTTTATATTCTTAAAAAAGAATTGTAGAACAGAATTAGGGTTTCAGGAATACATTGAACGAATGCCTAGGAATAGGATTTATGACATGTATTTTTATGACAGTGTGTTTAATGCATCAATCTAATTGGTTTGCATAGGGATACGAGATTGATTAAATTGATAGGTTTCTAGGATTTGGAAGAACTTAGAAATAAATATGATTTTAGAGAATAAATGAACATCCATTTACATGATTGTGATCAGAGATTAGGGCAGGTGAATCGTAGATCTAGGATTTCTCGTTATTGAACACTTATTTTTTAAGTTTCATAATTTCATTCACATATACTAGAAAATTTGTACGTCTAATTAGTAGGGTGTTTATAAGTTAAATTTAATTTGCGTAGTCTTTGTGAATTCGATACCCAAACGAAAGTTCTCCACATTACTTGATAGTGTATACTTGCACTATCAAATTCGCTTATACGGGATTTTGAACATCACCAAGCATGTTTTATCTTGAAGAACATTAAAGAGTTTTCAGCTACATCAAAGGTACCTTAAACTATAGCATTTGGTATGGCAAAAGTGAAGTTAAATTAGAAGGATATGTTGATAGTAACTGGGCAGGTTCTAAAGATGATTCTAAAAGTACTACATGGTTTGCATTCTCATTTGGAAGTGGTGCTTTCTGTTCGAGCTCAACTGAGTACATTGTGGTAGAAAGAGTTTCAAATTAAGCTACTTGGATTATGAAATTTTTTTATGAATTGAGAGTATAAATTCAAAGAGCTGTTATGATCAAATGTGATAACATGTTAGTTATTTCTATGGCTAAAAATCCAGCATATCATGGGAGAACAAAGCACATTAAGGAAAAGTTTCATTCAATTCGTGAAACAATTGCTAATAGAGAGATTGAACTCATCCACTACTGTTCAAATTATCAAGTTGTTGACCTTCTTACTAAGGCTTTTCCTAGTAATCAATTTGAGAAGTTGAAGGAAAAACTTGGATTGTCTCTTAAAAGTTTTAAGAATGAGGGTTGTCTTGTGTGAAACTTTTAGAAAAAAAACTAATGTTAGTTATGTTGTCAATTTCATGTTACGTGTCTGTTAGTTTTTCCAATTTTGTAACATAACTATATTTCCTAAAAACTGCTTTTGTTTTAGTCTATGAGGCCTCTGTCTTGGCATTTGGTTAATGACCAAATTAGTACCTATGACATACCATATATTTGTTATTTGTTAGAAGTACTAAAGTCTAAGAATTATAGTCTTATTGAAGTTTATTGAATCATATTTCAATTTGAAGTTTATTTGTGTTCTCTGTGCAGTTTCTTATTTTTCTGTTGGTTAAGGCTACTCAGTTTACTAACACATGAATGAACTCAGTTCATTCATTGGTGAATTTCAGTTTATCTGTGATTCCACCTTTATATCAGTTTCTAACAATAACACAACATGATCAATGAAATTACTATGACACATGAAATTTGCAATAATTATATACTTCTGTTAGACCTCACATTACTAATGTTTACCATAGGAAACATAAGAAGGGGGTATTTTTGGGAATGAATTAAAATATCCAACAAAAGGATTGTATCAGGCGTGTGAAATTGTCGCGTGAGATTGTTATTAGCAAGTTGTTAGTAGGGTTGTTAAGATGTAGTAGTAGTACCAAGCTAGTAATAGTATATAAGGAGAAAAATAAAAGTAGTAGGCTATCACATGTTTTGTTATTTTCTAAAGTGAGAGCCCTAGGCTGGAGCTGTGAGGTGCTCGAAATCTCTTGAGATTTGTACGTATATTCTCTTTGCAATACAATTCTCTAGGCTTCTATTCAGTTTTTCTGCCTATTTTCTACTAAACTTATCATTGATATCAGAGCTTCTATGATCTGATGGGAGGGAAGAGAGGTGGATCTTATAGTGCTGGATGGGAGAAAAGCTTTGAAACCTTGCGGGAGAGGTTTCAGAAGAATTTTGAGCTTCTACAGGAGGAGAAGCAAATTGAGCAAGAGGTTCAGATACAGGCATGGGAGAAATCTCAGATGGCGATTGAACAATCTCAATCTAAACTTAGAGAGTTAAGAGATGTGGTAAGATCATTAGTCATGCCGAAGGAGACCTATGATCCTAAGACATCAAAATTGAAAGGGAAGCATCGTGAGAGTGAGGAAGAGGACTCATTAGTGGATAACAGTCCACGAAGAGATCGATGCAGAGATGAGAAGTTGCCAGATCTGGTGCGATCGGATGTTGAAAAGTCGAATTCAGTCTAGCAACGAAATAGACAATTTATGAAATGAAGGGAAAGGGGAGATTCTGACGACTTATCACTAAGAAGTAATTACGGGCGTGGAGACAGAATCAAAAATCGAGACTACCAAAGGAGAGATGAGGATTGGCGTGGTTAGGAGATGAATGATGAAGATCGGGAAGGAGGTGATGATTTTAGATTTGCTCGGATGAGAGCCGACGATGGAAGAACTCGAAATTATGAGCGATGTCGATTCGGGGATCAAAATGATGATTGGAGAGCAAGAGACTATGATTACCGACAGGGCGGGGGTCGAAACGATGACCGACAATGTGATTTCAAGGCAAAAAGAGTTGAGTTGCCCACATTCAATGGTATCGATCTCGATGGTTGGATTTTTAGGGCTGAGATGTTCTTCGAAGCTAGTCGATTTTAGGAGAATGACAAAATGCGACTAACTGCATTAAGTATGGAGGGGATGCCTTGGCATGGCTTCGGTGGTTGAAGAGCAGGACTAGAATACGAGATTGGGAGGAATTCAAAGAAAGGTTAGTGAAGAAATTTAGACCGTTCAAGGACGGTTCATTATGTGAGAGGTTAATGTCGCTTAAACAAGTAAGCACTGTAGAAGAGTATACTAATAAGTCCATTACATTGGCTGTTTCTCCACCTGAACTTACAATGTTAGAAAATGCCTATAAATCTGGTTTAAATGGAGATGTAAGGAGTGAAATAGAATTGTTAAACCCTAAAAACTTGGAGCTAATGATGATTATGGCACAGCGAATAGAGGTTAAGAATAGAGAGGCCTGGAAAATGAGAAGTAATTGATCTGGTGGAGGGAATAAGGCCAAGGACTGGTTGGGAGGAAATAAAGTTAGTGAGGCACAGGAAGGTGGTGATTATAATAGTAGTCCTGGAGGGAAACAAGAGGATGGGGATTCCCTTAAGGGAAAATTCAAGAGACTTACATTAAATGAGCTGCAAGAGAAGAGGAGCAATGACTTGTGTTTTAGGTGTGATGAAAAATACTCACCTGGCTATAAATGTAAGTCAATAAAGATGAAAGTGTTGGCTGTTATGGAGGAAGAAGAAGACGTGGATGTGGTAGATGAGGAGAAAAAACCTGAAGAAGAAGTGGAACTAGACCACCTAGAGTTATATGTTGTTTCTGGATTAACAGGTCCAAAGACTATGAAGCTTATAGGAGAAATTGCTGGATAAAAGGTGATAATCCTAATAGACAGTGGTGCAACACATAATTTTATCACAGAAGCTGTAGCTAAGAGATGTGGGTTAGTATGTGAATCAACTGAGAACTATCTGGTGGTCATGGGAAATGGTGACAAGGTGGGAAGTGCTAGGAAGTATATGAGAGTCACACTTAACATACAGGGGTTAGATATTTGTAGAGACTTTTTGTCTATGGAGTTGGGAAGCTTAGATATAATTTTGGGAGTTTAATGGTTACGAACTCTAGGGGATGTGATTATAAACTAGGAACAGATGCTGATGAAGATTAGAAGAAATGGGGAAGTGATCACTATACAAGGAGATCCGCAATTAACTAACACTCAAGTTAGTGCACAAACCCTTTGGAAATCAGCTTTGGCAGAGGATGATATGTATTGGCTACAGATGGAAGTTCAAATTCCTGGAAAGAGGAGCAACAGATATGGGAATCAGAAGAAATTCAGACTATTTTGGACCAGTACCAGGGGTTATTTAACGTGCCTTATTATTTACCACTTCACAGGGAGAAGGAGCACAAAATTAAATAAAAAGAAGGCACAGAACCTATACAAGTAAGGCCATATAAATACCCTCATTTTCAAAAAATGAAATAGAAAGACTTGTCTAGGAGATTCTTGAGCCAAGAGTGATTCAGCCAAGCAATTCGCCTTATGCCAGCCTTGTTTTGTTGGTGAGGAAAAAAGACGGAGGTTGGAGGTTCTGTGTGGATTATAGAGCCTTAAACAGGGCTACTATCAGTGATAAATTTCCAATTCCCGTCATAGAAGAGCTTATGGATGAATTATTTGGGGCAACAATCTTCTCTAAGATTGATTTAAAATCACGGTACCACCAGATCAAGATGCGGGAAACAGACGTGGAGAAGACAGCTTTTCTAACTCATGAAGGCCATTATGAGTTTTTGGTTATGCCTTTTGGGTTGATCAATGCACCAGTTACCTTCCAAGCTTTGATGAACCAATTATTCAAGCAATATTTGAGGAAATTCATTTGGTTTTCTTCGACGACATTTTGGTGTATAGTAAAGATCTACAACAATATTTGGTGCATCTACAAATAGTTCTGAAGATTCTAGTAGATAACAAACTGTATGCAAATCTTAAAAAATGCTCATTTAGGCAGTCAAATTTGGAATACCTTGGGCATGTATCCTGCCAAGGAATAGCAGCAGATCCAACTTAAATTGAGGCCATGGTTAGATGGGCAGTTCCACGTAACTTAAAGGAACTAAGGGGATTCCTTGGACTTACAGGATACTACAGAAGATTTGTTAAAGGCTATGGACACATTGCAGGACCCTTGATTCAATATTTGAAGAAGAATAGTTTTAAATGGAGTGTAGAGATAGAAGAGGCTTTTAATATTTTGAAGCAAGCAATGGTGACAGTACCAGTACTGGCACTGTCGGATTTCAATCAACCTTTTTACTTGGAGATTGATGTTTCGGCTTATAGGTGGTGCAGTGTTAATGCAATAGGGCAAACCAATCTCCTACTTCAGCCAAACAATCTCAACTAATAAAAATTACTCTTCAGCTAATGAAAGAGAATTGTTGGCTATTGTTCTTGCAATTCGAAGGTGGAGGAGCTACTTACTTGGTCATAAATTCTTTATTAAAACTGATCAAAGGCCATTAAAATTCTTGTTAGAGTAGCGAGAAATTCATCCGGATTACCAAAGGTGGATGGTGAAACTTATGGGTTATGATTTTGAGATTGACTACAAACCTGGAAAGGAAAATCTGGTGTCTGATGCATTGTCGATAGTGCAAAGGGATAAGGAGCTGAGGGTATTTTTATCAACAAGGGTCTTAGAAACTCCTACTCTGAAGCAAGAAATTGAAGGAGATATCAGTCTACAAAAATAATTTGAGGCAATACTTAAAGATCGAGGTTATAAACCACATTATACTGTTGAACATGAACGTCTACTTTACAATAACAGATTGGTAATTCCAAAAACCTCTCAGCTAATTTCTGCTTTCATTCGTGAGAGTCATAATACGGGTGGCCATGGTGGTCCTTTAAAAACTTACAAAAATATATTTGCTCAAGTAAATTGGGAGGGGATGAAAAATGATGTTTATAGGTTTGTGGCTGCTTGTCTCACTTGTCAGCGGAATAAGTACTTGTCTCTATTTCGTGCAGGACTTCTACAACCACTGCCAATTCCACAGGAGGTCTGGGATGACATTACAATGGATTTTATTGAGGGAATGCCATAATCTCAAGGCTATTCTGCCATTCTAGTAGTAGTTGATCGGCTGAGTAAGTATGGCCATTTTCTGCCACTCAAACATCCTTACACAGCTCAGCCAGTGGCAACCATTTTCATCCAAGAAGTGGTGAAGTTACATGGATTTCCTGTTACAATAACTTCTGATGGAGACAAGGTGTTCCTTAGCTTATTTTGGAAGGAGTTGTTTAAAGCTCAAGGGACGGCATTGAGGAATAGTTCAGCATATCATCCTCAAACTGATGGAGCTACAGAGGTAGTCAACCGTTCCTGGGAGACTTATTTACGCTGCTTTGCTGGTGAGTGTCCTAAGCTGTGGGTGAAATGGATAATATGGGCTGAGTATTGTTACAACACTATATATCATAGTGCTCTGGGAACTTCTCCATTTCGAGTGTTATATGGGCGAAATCCTCCACCTATTATTCGGTTTGATCGTAGAACAATTCCAGTTGATTCATTAGATCAAATGTTGAAAGAAAGGGACATTTACTTAACCAAAATCAAGAAGAACCTCTAAGAGCCTAAAGCATTATGAAGTCACAAGCTGATAAGAGTAGAAGGAATGTGGAGTTTAAAGTGAATGACTATGTGTGGGTGAAGCTAATTCCATATAGACAACTCACAGTGATGAAAAGAAGCAATGAGAAGATGGCTCCAAAATATTTTGGATCATTCCGAATTGAGAAGAAGATTGGCATAGTGGCTTACAAGTTACAACTTCCAGTGGGATCCAAAATCCATCCGGTGTTCCATGTGTCGCAGCTTCGAGCTGTAATAGGAGAACATTCGAACGACATTACGTTGCCAGATAAATGGGAGGAATCACAAGGTGCACAGGTCTATCCATAAAGAGTCACAGCAGTGAAGTTCAATGTAGAAGAAGGTAGCAGAGCAGTGTTGATCAAATGGAAGAACCAACCTGATGCAGAAGCTACTTAGGAAGATTTTGATAACATCAATTGTCAATTTCCAGACTTCCACCTTGAGGACAAGGTGAAAGTAATGGGGAGGGAGTAATGTTAGACCTCCCATTACTAATGTTTACCATAGGAAAACATAAGAAGGGGGTATTTTTGGGAATGAATTAAAATATCCAGCAAAAGGATTGTATCAGGCGTGTGAGATTGTCGCGTGAGGTTGTTATTAGTAGGTTGTTAGTAGGGTTGTTAAGATTGTTATTAGTAGGTTGTTAGTAGGGTTGTTAAGACGTTGTAGCAGTACCAAGCTTGTAATAGTATATAAGGAGAAAAATAAAAGTAGCAGGCTATCGCAAGTTTTGTTATTCTGTCAAGTGAGAGCTCTAGAGCTCTAGGCTGGAGCTGTAAGGTGCTCGAAACCTCTTCAGATTTGTAAAAGCTATCAACTTCATTTAATTCATTTCATAAAAAATTACAAAATCCCTTTATAATATCAACATATTTCATTACCTTATAGTAAAAGCTAATAAGTACTATGCCAATCACTACTCTGTAACAATTCCAGTCAAACCATGAATGCCAGCTCCAGCAAAATGTCCATGATGACCGCAACATTGCTTCCTGTAGTAGCTCTTGCAGCATCCACCAATCTCCCTCTTCTCCAAGCTCAAACATGCAGCCCTAGCCACTGATTCCACTCCAATGGCGCTGGTAAAAGGATCAGTATGATCTGTACAACACTTATGCTCCTTTGCTCTACTTTCATGGCCATGAATGCCATGATCATGATGATGTTTTTCAGAACCTGGACAGTGTACAAATTGGTGATCATGATGATGATGTTCATGACAATGACCATGTTTTCCCACTTCTTGGATTTCTTGCATCACAAGCTTATTCTGCTGTTCAGCTGATTCTGAGCAGGTGTCCCTACAACATGAGCCTGAACATCCTTTCTGTGCTTCAATATCATGATCATGGTGGTTTTTGTGATGTTGATGATGTTCAGTACTCACACAATGTTCCACTTGGTGACAGTGAACATGTTCTCTAACTTCTTGAATTTCTTGTATTGCAAGCTTCTTACTTGGTTCCACAGATTCTGAACATGTGTTTTTACTACAGGAGCCTGAACATCCATTCTGTGCCTCAATATCATGATCGCGATGTTCATGATGATTGTAATGATCATGATGACTGAGATGATTGTGATGATCATCGTGATCGTGATGTCCATGATGACTGTGATGATCATGATGACTGTGATGATCATGATGACTGAGATGATTGTGATGATCATCAGCTGCACTGCATACCCTTTTCTCGTCAGCCAAGGAACTACAATGGTTATCACTGCACATACTAGAATGACATCCTGAAGCAGCAGAACTGAGAAGCTTAGTTTTTTCAGTTTTAATCTCCGAGCAGCAATGCTTATGGCTGTGAGTTGAATTTCGAGTGCCTGATTCATTTCCATGCTTATGAACTGATTCTGCTGGAGATTGGCAACATTTTCCACCATGTTTATGAGCACTAACCTTGGTATAAGATTTGCAGCAGTTTAGTTTATCGTTATGCAGTAAATTCTCTGATGATTTGCAGCATTTTGCACTATGTTTTCCAGATGCAGTCCTGCGCCTTCCGCGCAAAAGACGCATACTATTCAAAATGACCAACAGGCAGGTACCCACATCAGCCAGAACTGCAGCCCAAACTAATGGATAGCCAGAAATACCCAATGCGACAATTGCAGCCTTGGTACTAAATGAGATAATGATGTTTTCAATCACTTTCCAATTAGCTTTCCTAGCTAGCTTTACAGCTTCAGGAATTTTAGTTATGTCATTCGACATAAGAATAATCTGTCCTGTCTCGGTCGCTAGCGCTGATCCAGATACCCCCATTGATATACCAATATCTGCAGTAGCTAATGCTGGTGCATCATTTATTCCATCTCCAATCATCGCGGTTGGACCATCTTTCTTAAACTCTGTGATAATTTTCGCCTTATCTTCTGGTAGAAGCTCAGATTGGACTATGTCAAGCACATTCCCTAGCTGCATTCACATAAATTTAATTGAGGATCAAAACTAGAAAACAAAAGCCAAATTCATAAATAAAGGAAGCGAACCTCTTCTTGCGCATGCATAGCTGCTGCTTGATTATCTCCTGTAAGCATAGCGGTCTTAATCTGTAATGATTTCAGGTTCTTGATTGCTTCAGCAGTCCTTGAACGACAAGCGTCAGATAGACTGAATACTCCGACTGGGGTTGATCTGCAGTATATGTATCCAATAGTAGTCCCCATTTTCTTTCCAGCATTTAACAACGGAACTAAACAAGCAGACAGCAAAAAGAACTCAATCAATCATTCATCATTACATTATTAGTTACTAAATACGCATCCAAAGCCAATAAAACATTCAAACCTGCTTCACAACCAGCTCTATGCGCGATTTTTCTGTTACCAATGTATATACTTTCCCCTGCAACTTTACCATAAATTCCTTCTCCTGGAAAATTCTTATAGTCCTCCACACTTTCAGGATTCGGATCAATGGAACGCATCTTTGCATACGCAACAAGTGCAGCTGCCATTGGATGGCTTGATTTGCTCTCAATGCTCGACACCCTACATAAAATTTTCCTATCAACACAATACATACAGATATAAAACAAAATGAACTACTATGATAGTTCTGACTTGCATACCAGAACAGTAGAGTATTGAAGTCAATCTTTTCGCCAAGGGATTGAAAATGTGAGACAACAAATTCCCCTCTTGTAATTGTCCCGGTTTTGTCAAAAGCCGCAACCTTAATTTTGGCAAGAATTTCAAGAACATTGCCGCCTTTGATAAGCAGGCCAGACCCAGCAGCCTTAGTGAGGGCACAGTATGTCACAACAGGAGTTGACAAGATCAGCGCACAAGGACACGCACTCACTAACACAACCAATGCTAAATGAAACCAAAAGCTTTTGTTTCGCACATGTAAGGCCAATGGAACCACAGCCAAGCAGGCAGAGAAGAGTATAACAGCTGCAAAACAACATACAACATTCATTATAAATCATCAATCAAATTAACAGAAACACATGCAGAAATTTCAAACCTGGAGTGTAGAACTTGCAGACTTTATCAATAAGTATTTCAGTATTGGATTTGTATTTCTGAGCTTCTTCCACAAGTTTCGCCATTTTAGCCACAACACTATCTTCAGCTACAGCAGTAGTTTTCACTCTAATGTAACCTATAAACAAAAATGAAAATACCCTTTTAAAATCAACACAAGATTATCGAATTCGCATGCGAAATTGATGAGAATTTAAGTAGTAATACCATTTAAGTTTATGGTGCCTGCATAAACAAGTGAGTCTTGATTTTTGGCAACTGGGTATGATTCACCAGTCAAAGTCTTTTCATCAACTTCACAATCACCATCAACAACAATGCCATCAATTGGTATGGATTCGCCTGCTTTGATTGCGATAATGGTGTCGATTTTCACATCATTGACATCAACTTCTTGACCAGTTTCAGCTACTATTGCCTTCTGTGGCACTATGCTCATCAATGCTGACCTCTCAGCATTTGCCTGATACATTGAAATTATGTGAATAGATTGATTAAGAGTATAAAAAAATGACAATAAAGGTTTATGGAATGTTTTGAAACCTTGTGACATGCTATTGTTTGAAGCCATTCTGCAATGGAGAAGAGAAAGACTATGGTTGCTGATTCTATGTAATCTCCCATAGCTATTGTACCCACCACTGCTCAAATAAAATTGGAATATCATTAGCTATAATCAATTTTAATACATAGTTAGGCCCATTAATTTTTATTTTAGTGTCCATGTCCAAACATTTGAAGCCCATGTTTCTCAATAAAAATTTCAAAATAAAATCAAGCCCTATGTGTTGGGTTTTTGCTTCCAAATATGCTAAAACAAAGAAAAATAAATCAATAATAAAATAATAAGAAAAAGAATAAATCATTAAAAATAATAAATCAATTTAAAAAATTTATATATTTTTCTATCTCATGAAGTATAATTTGGATTTATGTAACAAATTAAAAAATGTTTAAAATTTTGCCAAAAGAAAATTCTAACTTAAATTAGAATTTAAATTCAAACCAAAAATAAAATTTTATATATTTGTAAACTAAATAAATTTGAGTAACAATTATATAATATTTAAATTTAACCACCCATTATAATATATTAAAACAAATTAATCTAAATTCTAATCACTAAATAATTCAAATCCAATATTTTTTTTTAAAATATTCAATAAATTTTAAATTGATTAAATTAATAGAAAAATATTTAAACTCAATCATTCAATCTAACAATAATTGTAAACAGAAATGAAGTTTGTTACAATCACATATTATATGGTTGTTTAAATCACAAATTGCGTGTGAACTAATAACTCTACTATATAACAAACTAATAATAATAAAAAATAAAAAGAGCATGAAAACAGAAACCAATATCATATTTTATACGAAGAAGCAAAAAATAAGAAGCTTTTGAGTTGTAAAGCCAAAAAGCTAGAAGGACAATCCAAAAACCATCTTCTTTATATTATTCTTTAGGATTTGTTACTTTTGTCAAAGTCGCCATTAACAAAAGCAATAAAGAAGAAAATGAAATGAATACCTGCAATGGACATAAGAATGCTAATGTCATAAGGCCTGAAATTGCGAATTGAAGCAATGACTTTCATTAGAATTGGATAGATTCCGACTATGACTGCTCCAATTGCCAACCATTTTAATGGATCATAAATGTACTTTAAAAAAGATAGTACTAATAATACACCACATCCTATTGTATATGGACTTGGCCACTTCTTTTTCTCTTTTGTTACTCCATATGCTCTCACGTTTGCTTCTAATCGTGCATCATTTAACGCCTTCACTGTTATCATAAAGCAAACAGTAACGGTTAAATATAAAATATTTGGTATCGTTCTTTACTTTTCCTGAGATTAAAAAATATACGGATTCCATTAAATATAAAATTTTGATATAACTTGATTAATAATTTTTAAATTTTTAAAATATATTTTTATAATTTTTAAATAATTTACAGAAATATTTTTTATTTTATAAAATACTTTAAAAAAATAAATATTTAATATTCATTTTTACAAAATAAAATCAATCATAAACATAATTAAAGTAGAGTGTTTTGGATATAAATATCTCAAAATTATATTTAAAATAATTAAAAATGAAATTTACATAAAAGAATCTATATACATACATATCATAACATTAATTATTTTAACTATAAATGTCATTTTCTAATATAGTCCATGGTTTTAAAGTAATATATACGTTCTTTTAACTTTTGGCTATAAAAAAGATAAAATAAAAGTGGTGTAAACGTAGAAGATAAGTTTGGTATGTTTATTTAAAGTGAAATTATTCATTAATATAATATTAATGACATATTAATATATAAATAAATATTTTTAAAATTATTTTTAATAATTACACGTGTGTATTTGTGTCTTTAACTAACCAGAAGCATTTGCCCCATAGGAAAGAATAAGACCAAAATCAAATATGAAGACAACTTTAAATCTTTTCACTCTTTATATCAAGTTCTGCACACGTCTATATACACAACAACCATGTGTTTATTATTTTTGTATTTTTATTTTTATTTTATGGCACGACATTTAATAAATAGAATCGGTGCTTGTCATATAAAAACAAAAAATATAAATATATATTTATAGTGGAATCCAAGTGTACATGTCATTTCATTAAAATCTTATACTGATTTTGCAAAATTGAGAAATAAAATGGTTTGTGCAATTAATTTTTGTTTAATTTGTTTAGGTTTCCAAAAACAAATAGATGAAGAAACTGAAAAGAAGTAAACATTGTTTATTTAATTAATTATTTTTTTAAACATGCATCAAAACTGATTTAGACAACATGCAAAGCACCACTTCAAAGAAACAAAACAGTGTCTTTTTGTGTGAAGAAATTGCAAAACAGAAAAGAAAAAAACAAAAAGAATCAAAATCAATGAAAATTAAATTAATATAAAATAAAATAAATTACCAATTTGAAGCTGAGAAATGAGAAGAGGGTCATGAAGAACAATGACAGTTCTTGAAGGAACAATCACAGAAACCTCTTTAACACCATTTAATGAGTTGAGAATGTTGTGAATCAATGGAACTTCTGATGAGCAACAGATTCCTAGAACATCAAAATAACTCTTCTGCAATTTTAGTTTTTCCATTTGAGAGAGAAGGGTAAAATGGTAATTAAAAAATTATGAAAGAGAGGGAGAGGGAGAATGAGAGAAGTGAGATGAGGAGTGAGGTGAGGAGGGGGTATTTATGGAAGGGGAAAGGTAAGGGTAAAATGGGAATAAAAAATGAATTTATATATTGATATGAGAATAATGGTTTTAGCTTTTGGTTTTAGAATCAAAGAGCTCAAGAAAATTAATTGGATTCCACATGTGAATCCATTGGTTCCTTTATAAGCATATGTGCTTTATTTTGTTTGTATCTACATATCTTGATTAAATATGTAACATCTTATAATAATCATAATCAATCTAAAAAGATATATGTTATTTTTTCAATTTTTTAATATTTAAAATTCATTTTTTTAATATATTTTGATTTTTTAAAATTTTAAATAATGTATATAGAAATGAATTTGAAATGTTTTATAAATTATGGGTTTATCTTGAGAGTATTGTTGTTTGGTGATAGATAATACAAATAAAAATAGGAGTATATAAGTAGTGTTAGATAAACATTTTTATTTAATATTTTATTTTAAAAATATATCATCTACAAATTTATATATATATAAATTTTAGATGGTCAATGAATTAGTTCTAGTAATATAATATTATTATTGATTTTAGAAATTATTTTTGTGATTATTCATATAATTTTGTAAATTGAAAAATAAAACATTTAAAATCCGTATATTAATATGCTAATTAAATATAGAATGAAATTTCATTAATTTTATAGAATTATAGTAAAAATAATAAAATATTTTTTAATTATCATTAAATATATAATATATTAATTATTAAATACATACCATAATGTTTTACTCTTATCTTTGATAGAGTAGGTTGACCTTTAACTTAATAAACAAATTAATCAAATTCCTTTATTATTTAACAATAACTACATTAATAATTTTATGTTAATTTATTAATTTTATATTAAATTTTTAATGAAATATAATGCAAACGACCATTACTATAATAAAGTACTGTTCAAAAATTTTATTTTGTTTAATAATTTATATAACTAAAAATAATATTTTAATTTTCTTTAATCACTTATTCAATAATTTATTTTACATTACATCTAAAACCATACTAAAGTTCTCAACCAACCCGTTAAATGTGTCCTTTTTTTCTTTTTCTTTTTTTAAGATTTGAACTAGAAAAAGAAATTGACTCTAGGTGTCCACCATTCGATCCGAACAGAAAATCAAATTAAATATTAAAATGTCCATTTCAATTAAATTAAATTTTTTAATTTGGTCTGATATTCAATTTACACGTTTAGAAATATTCAGTTTACGGTACGATCGATACGATCGAAATTTTTGATACCATCCCGAGCTATTATTTAAATTTTTTTAACAATTTAATTCAATTTATTTATGTAGTATTTAGTAAACAAGTCAAACTCATGAAAATTAAAAGAGTTTTGACTAAACATGGATTAAACCCTTTCATTAAACATTGAATTCAAAGTTAAGGTAATTAAAATAAATTCATTAAAAAATATATTTTATTATAAATTTTTAAATATTTTATAGTAGTAATATTTTTATAGCACTTCCAAAAATATCAAATGAAATGATCTACTAAAAAAAAAAAGTTTACACTCATTATTTTTACACAAATCATATTTACCCAACTGAAAATATAATTTTTTTGATAATAATTTGATAAATTTTAAATATAAGTGATTAATTATTGCATATCCATTTATACCATTATCAATTTATCATATTTTCTTTTATATATACAGGGGCAGGTCCAGAAAAATATTTAAACAATATCAATAATATAAAAAGAAATGTAGTTTAGGGTTCATTATTAAATTAGAGAAAAAAATTACTTACTATACTTATGAAGTGAAATTGAGTTAGTCAAATACGGTGAAAGAGTGGTAGTCGCCGGCCACCGTAATTGATCAGTGTCTAAGTGATGAAGTAAGGGTTGGTTTTGGTCACTTAACTTGCTTTTTTGGGTTTTGATCTTTCAATGGGGTAATGAGGGGTTTAAATATGTAGTAAAAATAAGAAAGGTATTGATTTAAATTAAATCCCGTGGGTGAGTGTGCATTTTTAAAAGATAGAAATAAAAAAATAAAGTTGAAGCTTTACTTGAATTGGTGGGATACTATTTTTAAATCATTAAAAAAATGAAAAAAAGAAAAAATTGAAAAATTGAAATACATATATATGTATATATAATTTGAAGTTGTAATTAAATATTTGGATACTATTTTTAAATTATTAAGAAATTAAAAAAATTAAAAACAAAAATTTATTTTAAAAAATAAATGGTAAAGCTTTAACTAAAGTAGGATATTATTTTTTAGGGTTAATCCCAAAAAACCACCACAGGTTTGGAATTTTTCCCAAAAGAACCACACCAGTTTTGTTTTTCTCCATTTTACCAATGTCATGATAAAAAAATGTTAAATTTTTTTAAAATGAATTTTGGATTTTGGTGGGATTCCAAGAGATGGGTCCAATAGTGGTGGTTCGTCGACAATTAGTGGTTGGACGAAGGAAAAATGATAGAAAAATTAATTTTTGACAATTTTTAGTTTTATCGAATCTCCTTTGTTCAACCACCAATCACCGAGAGACCACCACTATTAAACTCATCTCTTGGCGCATAACTAAATTCATAAAGGTCTCATTAAAAATTTTAACGTTGTAACCTTACAGTGGTAAAATGGGGAAAAACAAAACTGGTGTTGTTTTTTAGGAAATATCCCTAAAGGTTTCATAACTTCTGTTAGGTCAAGAGTGAACGAAGGAAATGTGGTTTCAAACCTACGATGGGTTTTTGGGATTAACACTATTTTAAATTATTAAAAAAATAAAAGAAAAATAAAAAAACTAAAAAAAAAAAAGAAAAAAAAAAGAAAGAAAGAAAGAAAGAGAAATATTGTTTGAACTCTGGTGGAAAAATAAAAGAAAAAGAAAAATAAATAAAAAGAACAGTGAGCCACTCTCGTAGGTGAGAATAAGAAAGAGAAAAGAAGAATAGACAAGATTGAACACAAGACCTAAAGATGGTTCTATGTACCAATTTACCACTTTTCTTCTACTTCACTTATATGTCACTTAATATTATTGTATATATATATATATATATATATATATAAGAATAAAATAACATACTTGATACAAGAGACCTTCTGTTCTTTTGGGTTTCAGGATTCTAGAAGAAGTGAATGAATGGTCAGCTAAGAAAGCAAAATTTTCTCACCTGCTAACTTTTGGGTGCATTGTCTATGTTCATGTTGATCTTGAAAAGAGAGATAAGTTTGATGCAAAGGCTATAAATTGCTATTTTAGGTTTTGAGATGATAAGAATAGATATATTCTGAGACACTGTGATGTGACATTTGATGAGAATAACTTGTATAATGATGAGACCGAGGTGTAATCAGAAGATGTGGAAAAAGTGGTAGTTGAGGTTGCGTTGTAGAAAAATTCACAACGTGATGTTTTTGCAACACCACATGAAAATCCAGAAGACACGAAACAAGATCCGAAGCCAGACACATCTAAAATAGTGTTGAGGAGATCTATTGGAGTTATCAGGGCATCAGAACGATATTCCCCATTTTACATTTTTTATTATTGAATGATGGAAGGGAACCAAAATCCTTTGACAATGCTTTACAAGTGAAGGATTCGATAAAGTGGGAGCAAGTCATGGATGATGAAATATGGTCCCTTGAGAAGAATGACAATTGAGAGTTAACTGACTTGCCTATTGGGAAAAAAGTCTTGTTGAATAAGTGGGTATTTAAGACCAAGAAAAAAACTGATAGTAGATTTAGGTTCAAGGCACAATTAGTGGTTAAGAGATACTCACAAAGGAAAAGTATTGATTACACTAAAATATTCTCTCATGTTATGAATTTAACTATAATCTAAATTTTATTAAATATTGTTGCAGCAGAAAATTTGCATCTTGAACAGGTGGATATAAAAATAGCTTTTTTACATGAGGATTTGGAAAAAGAAATCTACCTACAGCAACGTGAGGGTTATGAGATTCCTAGTAAGGAATACATAGTGTTTAAGCTCAAGAGAAATTTATATAGATTGAAGCAAACTCCAAGATAGTGGTACAAAAAGTTTTACTTTTCCATGTGCAATAACAATTTTCACATGAGGGAAAAAGGATCAATGTTGTTATTTCAAGAAATTCATTAACTCCTATGTTATCTTACTTTTATATGTGATTGATATGGTGATTGTAGGTTCAAGGATGAAGAAGATAAACAATCTCAAAAGTATATTGTCATAAGAGTTTGAGATAAAAGATTTGGGTGAAGCAAAAAAATTCTAGGGATGAGGATTTCCCAAGTGAAGTCTACGAGAATTTTAATTTTTTTTTCCAAGAGCAATGCATTGAGAAAGTGTTGTCTTGGTTCAAAGTTGATAATGCTAAGCCTAAGAGTACTCCTTTAGCTAACCATAAAAAATTGTCAAATAAACAATCACGTAAAATAGCTGAGGAGCATGAACACATGACAAACATACCTTATGCTTCTGTAGTAGGAAATTCGATTCATGCTATGGTCTGCACTAGACCTGATATAACACATGTTATGTGAGTTGTTAGTAGATATACGTCAAATTTAAGGGAAGATCATTAGGAAGCTGTGAAGTGACTTATACTTAAAAGGAATGGCTAGTACCTCAATTTGCTATGAGAATGGTAAGGTAGTAGTATAATGGTTTTTTTTAATTATTATGATATTTATGGGGATATGGACTTTAGTAAAAGCACATCCATATATGTCTACACTATAGATGAGACAACAGTAATCTGGATGTCTAAACTTTAAAAATGTGTTTCTATGTTATCTACAGAGGTTGAGTATATTGTAATAGCATAAGCTAGTAAAGAGATGATATGTTTGACTGGTTATTTGGAGGAATTAGGTAAGAAGTTGTATGATAAGATTTACTAATAATCAAAGTGTCATAGAGTTGGTGAACAACCCAGTGTATCATTTTAGAACAAAGAACATCTGGCGTAAGTATCATTTCACTTGTATTTTGGTGGAAGAATGTGATATATATTTGAAGAAAATTGAGGTGCCAAGAATCCAGCAGACATATTGACAAGGTGTTGATGCTGGGAAACTGGGGTTGTGCAAAAACTCGATTGGTCCACTATCACACTAGAGTGGGAGGTGTTGCGACTAGGTCGGGTCATTGTTAGTGTTTGGATACATTGGTTTGAAGAATGAAAAACTTTGAGATGACTAGATCGGTCTCCAAGTGGGAAAATTGTTGAGATATGGAGTATGATAATGGATTTTGTGGTATACACTAAACCTGTCACGTCTGTAAGATAGGGCTATTTATTTTCGTATTTTGAAATTTTATTTAATTTTTATTTATTTTTCGTTCAAGGGTGAAACGGGTATTTATTTTAAAAGTTGACTTTTCGGTTTGACTATATGATTTGACTAATTTATCTTTTGAGTTTATTTTGAAAACAATTGAACATTTGAAGTATTTCTGTAATTATTTCTCAAATGGGGTTATTTTTAAAATCACATGAATATGTGTGGGTTTATGATTATATTTACCACCCATATAAATATGAAAAGTTGGTTTCTAGAAACATTTGTTACAAAAACCTAAGAATCAACTATACATGGTCATCTCTATTTTCTCTCAAATTTAAAAAAAAAAATAAATAAATAAGCGATTTCTAAACTCCATATTTCAAGGTTTCAATTAGGGATTTGTGCTTGGCACAGATTCATTTTGTCCTAGGTAATGATTTTTACACCTCTTTTGTTTAAATCACTTTATTTAATTTGGGGATTTTGGGGATAAATTAGGGTTTGGCAATTTGGTGTTTTTACTTCAATTGGTTTGAGTTTTGAAACCCTTCGATTTCAATTTATGTATTTTGGGTCTTTCGGGTTTAATTTGGGATTTAATCGCTACTCTAAATTGTAAACCCTAACTTTCTCAATTTGGGGATTTATGTATTCTATCTTTGATTTGGTTTAGATCAAGTTGGGAATCGTCAACCAGAGTAATTTTGGTAGTATTGGATTAGCGAACAAGGTTAGTAGCCATGTTTATGCCCTCACGATTGTTTGATTCTTTCTATTTTTCTGCGTGTAAATTGATTAAACTACAATAAGCTGAAATCTGAAATCGGTTGTATAATCTGCTGCTGCATCTGAAATCGGTTATGACAGCATTCTTGTTTCTGCTTATGAGTGTCTAATATGTGTTGGTTTGATTCTTGTTTGTTGCTCATTATTTTTGGATTCTAACATTTGGGTAGTTTGAATTTTCACTCCTAACTGGCCGTAGGCGTTAGGAATAGACCCACTTAGATAGCTAGAGCTTGAATAGTGAAAGACATAATTTGAACTAGGCTGAAAATGTGCCCAGTGAACATAACCGAGCTAGGTACCAAATAACATGCTGAACTGTCATTTCAAATTTGAACCTGGAAGGTAGGATGGTCCCAGGCCGAGCTCCTTGCCGAGCTAGTTACCGAAATATGATTCGGTCAGCCTTGTGATCAATAGAGTTACTCCCTGGCCGAACTTCCAACCAAATTAGTTACCAAACTGTAGTTCGGTATAAGTCTTAGAAGACTATTCAACCTCTCTAACCGGACTCCTTACCAAGTTGATTACCAAATTACAATTCAGTATGTCTCTAAGGTTTTAAAATTGTCTGGCCGAGCTTCTTAACAAAATTGATGTCGAATTGCCACTTAGTCATCTGTGGAATTCGAATAAGTTCCTTCTAACCGAGCTACATGCCAAACCTCTTACCGAATTTCAATTCGGTAACTCTGGTGATGCTCTCTGGCCGAATAACATATTGTGCTGCTTACCAAACTCCTATTTCAGTGTCGGTCATTCCTTTTGAAATAATTTGATGATTGTTAAGCCTTTTTCAGACGGTAATTGCACTAATCTATAATCACTTATCCTAAATCACTTAAAGGGGATTGTAATTGGGATAACTTGGCTTATTAATAAACTTATTTGATCATGTTTATTACCCCCATGGTTGTTAACAAATCTGCATATGTGTGTGACATTTTAATCTGTTAAATAAGACGCATATTGTGTGTGCTTGTTGGGCATTGGCTTACTAACCAGACATTGATAGTGTGACCCTTCGTTGTTTAGATTTTTGTTTTGAATGTTTTGAACCCATTTTGGATGGAAATTGCTGAGTTTAGGCAGTCAGGTGGAATAGTAGGATATCATTCACATGTCAACATCAAGAATCATCTAACATCTTTTCAATCATTGTTTTATTCATTATTATATTTTGTTGAACTTAATTCACTATTTTGTAACCACTACACTATGTTTTAAGTTTCAATCTCCAATAAATATTTTGGATATTTCAGTTTGATTATATCTTCATTGACTTTGCATTTAAACTATCAGTTTTTGACCAGTTTCAAATGACAAGATATTTCAGCATTAATTATTATATTGTATTTTTGTTCACTATTTATGTGTTATCTGTTTATCTGTCCGTCCGATCTGCACATGACATCCAATCTCTGCGTCCCTTCCGTCGGGGTGGGGGTTCAGGTGTTACATTTGTTGGTATCAGAGCACCGGTTCTCAGTTGCTTCTTGTTATGCATTAGAATTAAATGTGTTTGTGCATTGTTTTCAAACTCATGATATTGCATATCAGGAATGGAGTCTTAGTGGTTATATCCTTACTTACACCAGCTTTTGAACATTTTCCAAACCCGTAATTCTTTAACTTGCTAATTTTTGAATTATGGCTGGTAGACGCCATAATTAGGGGTGGGAATAGGCCAGGCAGCCTTTCAAGGGCCTACAGCCTGGCCTATATAAGGCCTAGCCTGGCCCAGCCTATTTAATAAATAGGTTAAATTCAAACTTTTTCAAAAAGCCTATTTAATTAAATAGGCCAGGCTCAAGCTATGGTAAAAGCCTCTGTAACTTAATAGGCTGGCCCATATATTATTTATATGTACTTTTATTTATAAAATCTATTGGCATGTTTATTTATAAGTTTAAAACTCAATATTTTATTTATAAATATAAAGCCCAAACTTTATTTATAAATATAACTAGTTATTTATAGGCTTTTAAACAGGCTTTCAGGCCTAACAGACTTTTAAACAGATCAGGCCAGGCCTATAATACAAGCCTATCGTAGGCTCGTAGGCCAGGCTCAGGCCAGAGTATTAGAACGCAGGCCGGGCCTATTTAACCAAAAGCCTGGCCTGGCCTAGCCTATTCCCACCCCTAGACGTAATATCCCCACTGGAAATGGCAGTACCTCTGATGATAATCGTGCACCCGATAATGCCACTGCTTAGACTCGGACTTTTTAAGAAATTGCTACTATCCTCCGCGGATTGCAAGAGGGATGAGCTAGACCGAAGAGGTCGGCGATTGAGCGACTTTCTAAGAAGAAGATCGAATTGTTTAAGGGGACCAGTGATGAAGGCCTTAAAGTGGCGGATAACTGGTTAAACGATATGTCTCGTGTTTGTGATGAGATCAGGTGTGATTATGGTGAGAAATTGGAGTGTTTGGTTTCCCTTCTTCAGAGTGAAGCAGTCCGTTGGTGGGAAGGAATGGTGCAGACTCTGGACCGTGAAGTCGTGGTCAATTTGAAGTTCTTCCGGGAGCAGTTCAAGGAGAACTATATTGGGCATGCCTGGGCAGAACAGAAGAGAGTTCAGCTCCTCTATCTAAAGTAGAGGGATAGATCTGTTTAGGATTATAAGAATGAATTTGTGAAGCTCTGCCAGGTATGCACCTGAGATGGTTCCTACTCTAGTTGACCATTGTAGAAAGTTCAGATATGGGCTGAATTTTAGATTCAGAAGTTGTTGGCTACTTTAAGGATTGATGACTTCCATGAGATGGTTGAAGCTGCAGTTGACATTGAGGTGTTATTTAAGAAAGACCGAAAGCTTGAGAAGGACACCAAGAGTGGAGCTGTTGTGGTTGGCCAGCATCATAAGAAGAGTAAGACTCAAGTGCAGAATGTTGGAGATGGCTCAGTTAATCAACCTCGGCCTTATAAGGGTACTGGAGGAGGCTCTCAGCCGAATCCATCTGTTCCTAGTGCTCCTACTCAAGGCAACCGAGGTGTGAGTTTCCTTGGTGCACTACTTGCAACTGTCATCATCCAGGCGAATATTTCAGGAAGACTGATGGTTGTTTCTAGTATGGTTCTAAGGATCAATTGATCAGAGATTTTCCTCAGTAGGGATCTGGTTCTGAAAGAGTGCCTGCTTCTAGGGACTCCTATTCTGTTTAGAGGAATGAGAGACCAGTAGCATCACAGTCCAATGGTAGTAGAGGTGGAGCTCAGTCTGGAGTTTCTCCTAGGAGAGATTTAAGGGCTCCGGCTCGTACCTAAGCTCTGAGGGGTCGTGAAGAGGCTAATACTCTAGATGTGGTGACAGGTACCTTCTCTATCATTGACACTCTTATTTATACTCTGTTAGATCCGGGTTCTACTTTATCGTATTGTCTGTAGTAGTGTCTTAGAGGATAAGGGTTGGGAATCTAGTTTGACTGATAAGGATCTTTATGTCACTAATCCGTTGGGTAATTGTGTTGTGGTTAACCGTGTGTACCATGACGTTCCGATTGTGACTGGTAGGATTACTTTTCTTAGGGATTTGCTGAAGTTGAAAAGTAATAAGTTTGATGTTATTCTAGCTATGGACTGGTTGTCTAGACATGAAGCGATTATGGATTGTAGGGCGAAGAGGATTACCCTTCAGTCTTCGCAAGGTTGGGTTACCTTTGTAGGTGATTATAGGAATCCTCTTGATAGAGTAGCGTCGGCTGCTTTGTGTGATAAATTGCTTAGAAGTGGATGTGAAGCATTTGTGGCTTATGTGGTGGAAGTGGATAAGCCACATTCTGATGGAAGGTTCATTCCGACTGTTAATGAGTTTTTGGATGTCTTTCCTGATGAAATTCCTAGTTTGCCACCACAGATAGAAGTGGAGTTTACTATTGAGCTTGTTTCGGGCGCCACGCCAATTTCTATGGCTCCGGCAGAATTAAAAGAGTTGAAAGTGCAGTTGCAAGAACTGTTGGATAAGGGTTACATTCGGCCGAGTACTTTGCCTTGGGGTGCGTTAGTTCTGTTTGTGAAGAAGAAAGACGAAACTTTCCGATTGTGTATTGATTATCGGTAGTTGAACAAGCTTACGGTGAAGAATAAGTACCTCTTCCTAGGATCGATGATTTGTTTGATCAGTTGAGAGGAGCTGGTGTGTTCTCTAAGATAGATTTGAGGTCTGGTTTTCATCAGTTGAGAATCCGGGAGTCGGATATTCCTAAGTCAGCATTTCGGACTAGGTATGACCACTATGAATTAGGGGTGATGCCTTTTGGTTTGATTGATGCTCCTACTGTCTTTATGGATCTAATGAACATGGTGTTTAAGCAATTTTTGGACCAGTTTGTTGTAGTGTTCATTGATGAAATTCTGGTGTATTCGAAGGACAAGGATGAGCATGCTAAGAATTTGAGAATAATTTTGCAGATCCTTTGTGAGAAGCAGCTTTATGCAAAACTATCCAAATGTGAGTTCTAGATAGAAGAAGTTACCTTCCTTGGTCATGTGATTTCGAAGGATGGTATTAAGGTGGATCTGAAAAAGATAGAAGCTGTTATAGCTTAGAAACCACCTGTAAATATGACTGAAGTAAGGAGTTTTCTGGGTTTGGCAGGTTATTACCGTCATTTTGTGAACGGATTCTCCTCCATTGCAGGTCCTTTAACTAAGCTTTTACATAAAGGAGTTAAGTTTGAATGGACTAGCAAATGTTAGGAACGATTTGATGCTTTGAAGAAGTTGCTTACTGAAGCTCCTGTTCTGGTTCAACTGATTGAAGGGGTGGACTATGTTGTATACATAGATGCTTCATTGTATGGGCTTGGTTGTGTGCTTATGCAAGAGAGTAAGGTGATTGCTTATGCATTGAGGCAATTGACGACACATGAGCGTAATTATCCTACTCATGATCTAAAGTTGGCTGCAATTGTCTTTACATTAAAAAGCTGGAGGCATTACTTGTATGGGGCGAAGTGTTTTGTGTATACAGACCACAAAAGTTTCCAGTATCTACCTACTTAGAGGGATTTGAATTTGAGACGGCATAGATGAGTTGAGTTTTTGAAGGATTATGACATGGAGATCAATTACCATCCAGAAAAAACTAATGTGGTAACGGATGCTCTTAGCCACAAATCCATACATGCTTTGTATGTTATGATGGCGAGATTGAGTCTAAATGATGATGCGCTAGTAGCCGAACTGGTAGTGAAACCAGATTAGACTGCTAGGATTTTGGAAGCTCAAAAGTCTGATGAAGTAGCCTTGGAGTGGGCTAAGAAGTCGGAGTAGGGTAAGAGGACGGAAGCATCTCAAAGGGTTTATGGTAGTTGGTATTTCGGTGATCGGATTTATGTACAGTTACCTGATAATCTGAGAACTGAGATACTGATAGAGGCGAATAGGCAAGTGTATGTTATGCATCCTGGTGCTACCAAAATGTATCACGATCTGAAGGTGATGTATTGGTGGCCGGGTATGAAGAGGGATATTGTTGAATTTGTTGGGAAGTGTTTGGTCTGTCAACAGGTTAAGGTAGAACATCAACTTCCATGTGGTTAGCTTCAGCCGATATCAGTTTCGGAATGGAAGTGGGATCGAGTCACCATGAATTTTATTGTTGGGTTGTCGTTGACTCATGAGAAGTTTGATGCGATCTGGGTGATTGTGGATCGTTTGACCAAGTCTGCACACTTTCTGCCAATCAGGGTTGATTATTCTTTGGAGAGATTGGTTGAACTGTATCTGAAAGAAATTATGAGGTTACATGGGGTTCTATCGTCTATCATTTCAGATAAGGATCCTAGGTTTACCTTTAGATTCTGGAAGAAATTTCAAGAGGCTTTAGGAATGAAGTTGAATTTCAGTACTGCCTTTCATCTGCAAATTGACAGGCAGTCTGAAAGGAAAATTCAGACTTTAGAGGACATGCTTTGATGTTGTGTGATTAAGTTTGGTGGTTCTTGGATTAAGTATTTGCCTTTGGTCGAGTTCGCTTACAATAATAGTTTTCAGGCGAGTATCTGTATGGCTCCGTATGAGGCTTTGTATGGTCGAAAGTGTCGTACTCCATTGTGTTGGACTAAGTTGAGTGAGTCTCAGATTGTGGGACAAGATTTGATCCTGGAAGCAAAGGAGAAGGTTAAGCTGATTAAGGAGAAGCTTGAGAAAGCATCAGATTGGCAAAAGTCCTATGCTGACTTTAAGAGGAAGGACATTGAATATCAGGTCTAAGATAAGGTGTTCTTGAAAGTGTCTCCATGGAAGAATGTTCTTCAATTCGGTAGAAAAGGTAAGTTGGCACCACGTTTTATTGGACCTTATGAGATACTGGAAAGGATTTATCTGATTGCTTATCGTCTTGCTTTGCCACCTGAGTTGGAGAAGATCCATGTTGTCTTCTATGTATCGATGTTAAGGAGGTATCGTTTTGATCCTTATCACATCCTTACACGTGAGACTATTGAGATTCGACCGGATTTAAGTTAAGAGGAAGATCCGGTTCAGATTCTGGCTAGGGAAATGAAGGTTTTGAGAAATAAGATTGTACCCCTAGTTAAGGTCCTCTGGCGTAGCCACGCGGTTGAGGAAGCATCGTGGAAACCAAAAGAGACTATGCGACGTCAGTATTTGTATCTGTTCAGTCAATTCGGTAGAAATTTCTTAAGTGGGAGAATTATTGAGATATGGAGTATGATAATAGATTTTGTGGTATACACCAAACTCATATAATTTAAGCGCTTTATTTGGTAGCTTTTTATATATTTTATTCTCGTAGGTTATAAATATTGGTTTCTTGAAATGTATTTGTAACAAGAGAATATATTACAATGAAATAAAACCCTAGCCGCAGATGGATTAGTCAAATTGGAAAACCACGTAAATTTGTGTGTCTCTTTACTTTACTCCCTCTTTGCACTTTTTTTTATTATCTATGGTGTTTAAATCCTAACAAAATACATGTCAAAGTTTCTTTGATCCGATCGGTAGCCCGGTTATATAAAAATAAGTAATTATATTTATTATTATATATAATTGAAATGGAAAATTAATTGTATCTATTTTATTAATTATGTTGATGTAGTGAAGTTTTGGCATAAATTTTAAAGTTTATTTATTTATTTAGTGTATAATAATATTATTATATGTCCTCAGTTTTTTATCACTTGGAACATTTCTTACATATACACAATCCAATACTTATTTTTAACGGTAAATATCTTTAATTATACATAAATAAAAATTATAATACTAATATATTTTAGAAAATAAACATTAAAACAAATAAAACAAGATCGTAATTGACTATATTATTTTTTATACATAAACAACCGTAATTGACTATATTATTTCTTATACATAAACAACCGTATGCGAAATAAATTGATGGATAAATAGTGCACACTATACTAATGTTTCACCTATTAAAATACGGAGGTAGTATATTTATATATTTTTTACACCAAGTTTAAATTGATTGTATTATAAGTTTAAACTATTATTATTTTATATATTTATTAAAATTTCGATTTTTGTTTAAGTAATGCGGCATTATATACATTAGTTTCACTAAATTTAGTATCTTTTTAATTAGTTATATTTATCAATATGAGTGTTAATATATAATTTAAAGTTAATTTATTTATTAAATAATTAATAATATTATTATATACTTTTTACTGTTATTACGGATCAATTTCGTTCATAAAAATTTTGAATTTAAACTATTACTATTATAACTATTAAGTTATTAAATATGGAGTGAAAATCCTTATATCTTGCCGTACATGGCATGTGGCATCCCATATGTAAAACCTTGGGAAGTTTATTACCTATTTAATTAGTTAAACTGATGCAATAGAGTTTGAGGTAGAATTTAAATTATCTATTCATTAATCAATAATATTATATAATTTATATTTATTTATTTTTATATTATAAATTGATTATGTATTATAACCGTTATAAATTCAAACTATTATTATTATATACAAATATATTAAAAATAATATATATTCGAGTTGTACGGAACATAGGAACATAGGATTTGTTCAATTTTGGGTTTGGAACTAAAAGTTACCATTCATTCAGATTTCTAATCGGATTTGGATCAAATTCTATAATTTACAAACCGACATAAACGAGTTGATCCGATTCGATCCGACCATTGCTATCCCTGATTTATATTCATTATTTTAAAAAATCAATATTTATACTACTACAACTATATGTTTTTAATAATAATTTGATAACTTTTAATGAAAGTGATTAATTAAACATACCTCATTATCATATATATATATATATATATATATATATATATATATATATATATAATTTTAGTATATCATATCATATCTCATCTTAGATCTTGTTTTGATGACAATTAGAACTGTTTTGTAATGTATTCTGCATTGTACTTCATATATTTGTGTGGTTGGATAAATCTGATATAGATTTTGACAGAAAAATCATAATAGCAAATAGTGAGAAGCACAATTAATTTTGCTACCATGAGTCAGAAAACATAAAAAATATATATATATTATAATAATAATAATAATAATTTAAAAAATTTAAATTGAAATAAAAATAATATTAAAAAAATAAAATGGAAAACAAATACTACCTCCGTTCTAAAATAGGTGAAACATTATCATAATATTCACTATTTATCAACCAATTTGTTTCGCATATTATTTTATATGTATAAAGAATAATACATTTAAGTGGTGGGATCTTGTTTTATTCGTCTTAATGTCTACTTTTCAAATATTAAATTATTATAATTTTTAGTTGTATATAATTAAATATATTTACCGTGGAAGATAAATAATGGATAGTGTGTATTTTAGAAGGAAAGAAATATAAAATAAGATAAACACACATTTGGTATGTTGAAAAAAAATTAAAAAATAAATTGAAACAACTTGAAACATTAATAAATTAAAAAATACAACCCAAATATACCAAATAAACATGGTTTGGTTTGGGTTGTGATGAAACACAACAACCCAAACAAACAAAACATACAGGGTCTAAGAATAAAATAAGGAAATTAAGGAAAGCTTGTGTATTCATTCGTTCTAGGAACCCCAACTCAGAATACGTGAAAGATTGGAACTGTAAAGTGTAATGAACACAACACCAAACATCTTCCTTAACTTTTCATATACTTGATTTGATTTGGACAACGACAGAGTACATGACATGTTAAGATTTTGGAGATCAAATTTGATTGTTTTCAAATAATCTAATATAGAGGATGATGGGTCATACTATTACATGAAACTTGTTGCAACCACCCATGTAAATAAGTAATTTTATTTTACTTATATTTTTTTTTATATATGATGAATAAGTGTTTAATTAATGTATGTAAAAAATTATTATTATTATTATTATTATTATATAATAAAGATAAAAATATAATTCTATTATTGGAACTCATCTAATTAGTACTGGGATATAAAATCTTAATCATTCATTTTTAATTATATTGTCATATAAATATACACTTTCTAATAGTTGAAATATATATTTATTACTATTAAATTAAATAATACTTCCTCCGTTCCAAATACTTGCAATATTTCACGCTTTCCTATACTTGATTTTAAACGTAAATATCTTTAATAATATACAACTAAAAATTATATAAATTTTATATTTGGAAAATACACACAAGACGAATAAAACAAAACCCCATTTGACTATATTTTTCCTTATACATCAGAAATAACACAATAAAGAAAATTGATCAATGAATAATATACACTATTCAAATGTTGCAACTAAATAAAAAACGGAGGAAGTACTTTTTTAAGAGGATCACAAATAAACTTTTTAAAATTTAATTTTAATTCACTCAACTAACGAATTTTTTATTTTTTATTTTTAATTTTCATATGACTTGTACTTATTTTTATTTATTTTATTATATTTTATTAAGAGAATATTTATTTTTATTATATAAAAAGTTTCAGCATTGAAATAAATGGTTAACCAGTGCCAATGGCACTTTTAAGTTTTAACTCAATTAAGTATGCAGTTGAGATTTAATTTATTTATCCTACAATTTTTTAATAATAAAATTAGTAATATAATTTAGAAAAATTATCCTTTCACCTATATTTTTAAAAATATTCTTCAAAATTTTTAAATTTTAAAATTATTATAAAAACTATTAGGGTTGCGGATGGTTTCTTCTGTAAGTGTTCCAGAACCAGTAGTAAAGCTGAAAAAGAACTGGTTATTTGAAACTGTATCGAAATGGGTACCGAAAATTATATTTTTGGGTACCGGTTCCGGATCCTTAATTGGAACCGGACCGGACGAGCACCGAAATTTGTACCGAAACCAAACTGAAACCGGTAAAGGAACCAATTTTTCTAATATATATAGTTGTTTTAGGCAAATTTGTTTCTAATAAAAATATATATAGTTCTCTTCTCTCACAATTTCTTTGTTATTTTCAAATTGTATATCGCAATTGTAATTTTTAAATAAATAATTAAAAAAGTAATATTTTTAATCTTTTTTTTTTAATTTCTGCACCATCGAATTGTTTCAAAACACACACACAAATAAATATATATATATATATATATTGTTATTTCAAATATATTTAGAAATTAAAAATGATCCTGAAGTTTTGAAGATTTTTGTTCCAAGAGCTGAAGTGGAATACTAGATGTGTTCACTTGAACAATCTATCTAGTATATTTATTTAATTTTTTAATTATTTTTTTATATTACAACTAAATTATGTTAAATTACTAAGTGTATGTTAACTAATTATTATTATTTTTAAAACGAAACGTAGAATATGGAAGTTTAGACTCAAGTATGTAGAACATTTGAAACTTTTTTACTATTATTATTATTTAAAATTATGCATAACTTATTTGTAAGGTTGTGGAGTTTTTAAACTTTTTTTTTTTTTGTCTAGACATGAAGTTTAAGTTTATTAGTGAAGTTTTTAGAGTTTGTTGGTATGCAATTTGAGAACCAATTTAACAAATTGATTATGGTAATTGAAAACATTAGTAACTTTCTCACATGTATAGGTCTGTTTAATTATATCGGTTTTGGAATGATTATTTTGTAAATATAAATTTGACAACCAGTGATTTCACCGGAGTTTTTCAATAGTTGGATTAATTGTGAAAAGTTTGATTATCTTCTCAGAACCGTACCAAAATAATCGGTACCATTGGAACCAAAACCGTAATTAAACCGAACCAAAACCACACTGAAACTGATACTGATTCTAAATACTAACTGTACTATATCAGTTTCTCGTAAATAAAAAACTGGTAATTCGGTTATGATACCGGTTCTTTACCAAACCGGTACCAAAATCGTCCCACTCACCCCTACCAACTATTCCAGTCTTACAATCCTCATTTTAAAATGAAGTGGTTAGAAGTATAAGTAGTGATATTATCTATTATATTCCCTAAAAGAATTAAAATACTTTAAAAATAATAATAATAATAATAATAATAATAATAATAATAATAATAATAATAATAATAAAACTACTCACACATTCTCTAATGAATCTAAATAAACATTTATTTGAAAACTATTTTTAAAATATAAGATACTACTTATTTTGTTTTATTTTTCTCATACATTTATATTAATGACATCCAATCCTATCACAGTTCAACATAAAAGTTATAGTCATCCACCGGTGATGATGCAAACTAATAAAATAATTATCATTATATTGCCTCTCATTCTCCTCTCATCTTCATCATATTTTTATATTTATAATAGACAATCTTCAACACTAGAATAACAACAATTCCATAATTATATACATTCAAATATGATACAATTCCTCTCCATCAATTTAAGCAAAACAAATGTTATAATGATAACTGAATATTATGTATGACTTCTTGCAACTTCGTAATCTATAGGCACAAACCAACTTGAACAACTTTGTAAATATGAAAAAATTTTGTGCGAATCGGATGAAGTAGAAGACATGATGAATGTGATACGACATATATTTCTCTCAAAAAATAATAATAGAGATGAGTTTGAGTAGCTAGAATTGGATATATGCTGAGAGCGTCGACCATATGAATATTTTCTTTTCATCTCGGAACGTCGACTCTATGAATACTTTTCTTTTAATGTGAAGGGGTCAATAGATTCTTCAACCCGGGCTAGGTGTTTCCCATCGTTCGAGCGACGGAGCCTTCCGACTATAATTACTATGCGGATTCTGGTTTTTCAAATTCAGCGCTGTAGGATTTCCGGAACGATTCTTGATCACCTTTTATCTCTTTTATTCTCCATTTGGTTGGAAATTTTAGAGTCTGGTGATAACTTGAAGGGACCGCGCCTATTTGATGGATCAATGGGCGACCCATGATGAGGTTGTGAGAGAATACTGCATCTACCAGTAGAAAATGAGTACCCAAATTCACACCTTCCGCGTAGACTGGGAGTACAATCTCTCAACAGTTCACTTAGCTTCTTCGCTAAAGCCTGTTAGAGTGATTGATTCCCTTATTATTAGGGATTCATCTAAATGAATTTCCTTCAGCACTAGCATGAACATTATGTTAGTCGAGCTTCCGTTGTCAATTAAGACTCGTTTTAGTTTGCAATTTGCAATTAGGAGTGTGATTACTAGGGCGTCGTGGTGAGAACTAACCAACCCTTGCATGTCATGATGAGTAAAGGACAATTTGTAACCGAGGGGGTTGAGGTAGGACGCACAGACGTAGAGTTCACACTATTGAGTTCTCTAGCATGTCGTTTTACCGCTGATTGGGTGAGACCAATGATTTCCGAACCCCCGTAAATTACGCCAATTACTTTTTTGATGTTCAGAATTTCATTCGGAATTTCGATGACCTTAGATTCTTGATCCTTGTTTTGTTCTCCTTTTTCAAGGGTTTGTTTTTCCTTTCCCATCAGGAAGTCTCGAAGGCGTCCTTTCTTAAGGAGGGATATGACCTCGTATCGTAGGGAAACACATTCTTCCGCTGGTGCCCATGATCATAATGGAATTTACAGAATTTATTATAATCCCTTTTGTCTGTGGACGCGCGCATCTGTTCCGACCAAGTGACGAATAACCCCATGGTTTCGAGCACTGCTACGAGCGCATTTGGTTCAATAGATAGGTAATTTTCAAGAACGACCTTCTTCTTTTTATTTTGTCTGCCCGATCAAGATGCCTCAGTGGAGTTGTTATCAGTGGGAAGCGGGTCATGCTTCTTGTAGGGGTCAAACCTACTTTTTGTCTTCTTTGGTTTGGGCATATTCACTTTCCTGAATGACCTCTCTTTTAGCGCGACAATTCGAGCGAGGTCTTCATCCAACTTGATTTCTCGATTGGTCATTCCCAGTACTTCGTCAAAGGTTTGAGGTTCGTAATCCAATATCATGGTATACAACCGTGATAATGGATTTAACATTTTCCTAAAGGCTTCGACAGCTATGGATTCGATGCAGTTTGAAATTTTAGTCTGCTCGTCCACGAACCGAGCCACATAGCTTCTTAAGTTTTCATTTTCTTGCTTTACTACGGAAAATAATTGGTCTATTTTCAAACGGAATTTTTTCCTTGTAGAAAATTTTATAGTGAATTCATCCACCAATTGGGAGAATGACTTTATTGAGCCATGCCATCGGTCCAAAATGCATACTAGAGCCGGTCCGACTAGGCTAGGCGTAAAGTATTTCGCGGTTATGACTTCCCGATCTTCCTTGGGGAGTGCTACTAATGATATTTCCGCACAATACTCCGTGACATGTTTGTCAAGATCGGAATCCTCACGAAATTTAGACGAGAGCTGTGGTAGCTTATTGTGCGGAGGCAACTCTACTACAGTTATATGATCAGCAAATAGGGAGAAGATATGGACGTTCTTGCGTGTGGTTTGAATGGTACTGCTACGTCGGGATTGTGCGAACTAGGGCTTTGAACTTTTCAGCGTTGTTGGCTGTAGCCTTTTTGAATTCCTGAAATTCTGTCGATATCTGATCCCGAAACTCATGTCAGCTGGTTTCTCGGACCTCACTTTCCTCATCTTCCTCATTTTCCTCCCGTGTGTCTTTGCCTTTGACATCCTTGTTATCCACGTCATTTGATTTTTCGTGAATATCATGGAGCTAACTTGCGAACATGGCGTTCTCAGCCCTAGTTCGTGCATTTTCCTCTTCCAAGTAACGTATACGCTCCTGCAAGTTGAGGAATTATTCGGCATAGACAGTTTCCATGGATGTGGTAGGTTAAACATGCACCACCTTGGTGATCTTAGAACAATGTGGGTTGTCATTGTTTGAATCAAACGGCGGGCCCCACGGTGGGCAACAAACTGTAGACGTGCGATCTATAATCTGGCTTCATGCAGTGGAAACTTGAGCCTGTTCTAGATAGAATCTTAGCGGACGCTCGTTCTTGATCTTGTAATCAACAAATAAAGATGTCTAAAAGCCGTGAGAGACATTGGTGTGGTGTTTTTCGTAGGCACTCCAACGCTCCAGTCAGTATAGAGTTCAAAGATTGAAGCAAACAATTGTAAAATGACACATACAAAGTACCTTGAACATAAGTGTTGGATGGATTATCCCCTTGTTAGACGATTGGTAATCAAAATCAAACAAATCACTGGAGTGACATTGTTTTCTAAGATATAGACTTTCAAGCTCTCAGGTGGTAAAAAATGTGATCCCTTCAAGGTCTTTCGGAAGGGTATTTAATAGTTTCGCGGACGAAACTGTTGGTAGGATCCCAAAAGCCTCGTGCCTTGATCCTTCGCAAGACCAGGGACATTATATGGACTGGGTCAACCTGACTAAAGCGTCTAACCATGTGGACATTCAAGTTCGCAATGGGCTTTGGAGCCTTATTGGGCCTGAGACCTGTATAAGTGGATTTGGACGTATAACCATTACTAGAATAACCTAGACTTGTTCTAATTTAACTTGGGTCTGGAGGCTTGTTTGGATTTACGTGGCATGCAGACGTGTGGTCCGGTCCATTTGGATTTTCATTGGCACTTTTAACTTAATTAAATATGCCGTTCCAATTTAATATTATTTATTTATTCGGTATAATCCTAATAATAAAAGTAGTAATATAATTCAGTTCCTTGCACCTACATCTTTGAAATTAATCTTAAAAAATTTCAAAATTTAAAATTATTATGGCTGTGTTTGGTGCGACCAGCGTTTTTATTAGCGTTTAGCATTTTGGACAGCGTTTTTTAAATAATGGATAGCGTTTAGCGTTTTAACTAGCGTTTTTAATAAATACTGTTTGGTAAACTAGCATTTTAATTATCTAATAATGTTTAAATGACGTAAAAGGACATGATATGAAAAAGATAATTAATTTTAAATTTAAAATATGATTATAATGAAATTAATTTTTTTTTCAATAAATAACAAAAATAAATAAATAATACATTTGAAATAATCAACTTTTTTTTTCTCTGTCTTTATAAGAAATATATTTAATTTATTTAAATCAAAAATAAAATAATTAATTAAAAAGTAATTATCATAAAATAATTTGATAAAAAGAGAAATTATTTTGAAATTAGTATGAATAAGGATAATTTTGTAAAAGTAAGTTTAAACTCTCTAATTGAAACTCTAAACGTTACTCTCAGCAACGTTTTGTAAACTCTGTGAAAAACTCGGAAGGGAAAATTATAAGTTGAAGACGAAATACAGATTTTTAATGCTTTTAGAGTTTTGACTGATTCAAAACATTAAACTTTGTAAAAAAACGCTAGTGCCAAACATAGGGTATGATAACCGCTTCCGGTTTATATCCTAACTTAAATAATAATATTATCTGTTATTTTCAATGGAAAAATTAAAATACTTTTAGATAAATAAATAAATATAAAATATAAAATATGACATAAATATTTTATTTTTTTTTCTCATATTTTCATATTAATGGCATCGAATCCTATCCCAATTCAAATAAAAGCTATAGTCATCCACCGGTGATGATGCAAACTTATAAAATAATTACCATTATATTGCCTTTCCTCTTCATCATCTTTTTATATTTATAATAGACAATCTTCAACACTAGAATAACAAAAATACCATACACAAATGTTATAACGATGACTTTATTTATATATGACTTTGTATCTTATTGTAAACAAGAAACAATTTTGTGCGCGAATGATGAAGTAGAAGACATGTTCAATGTGATGTGACATATTTTTCTATAATAGAAAACGGTGGATATGATGTGACCATTTAGCTCTCAAATTATTTGCCTTTTTAATATGCTTTGCATGTTCTCCTAAGTTTATGCCATGAATAATCCAAAGTAGCATTTATGTGACTTGTCACTACACAAATGTTAGCCTATAAATAAGCTACTTAAATATAGATCTTCTTTCAATGGGCTAGTTAGTCCCATTTTGGTAATTAGAAAATAAAATTAAAATTTATAAAATATATTTCTACCATTTAATAACTAAAAAATATTTCAACTATTATTTACATATAGTTGATCTTTAGATTTTTAATTAGTATAACAACATTTAAAATAATGTCTGGTGTTTAAGAGAACGTTTGTGAATGTTGTTAGGGGTAATTTTCAATCCAAATGTTAATAGCAAATTATTTTATTAATAGATAATTATATTTATATATATAATCAAATTTAATAATTTTATATTTAATAGATAATTTAAAAAGTAAAATTGTCACCAAGTATTCAATTCAACTGTTAACTTAATAGTTAATTTAGAATTTTATCTAATAACTCACTATTATTGATATAAAAAAGTTAATTGAAAATATGACTAAGGGTGGCAAAATGGACCGGATTTGCTAAAACCATCCATGTCCACACACATTTGGATCTAATAAATCCATTTAATTGATGATTCAGCCCAACAAATGTCCAATCATTTTCAAATCCTTTTCTTTTAGAACAAAATCAAGTCTGTATCCAGGATTTTTCAAAATCCTTAAAAAATTCTACTATCTCTTTTCATTTGAATGAAGTAAAGTGAAAATTCTTTTAAATGAACCTTTTAAACTTTTAAATACAATTATAAGACTGTTTTTGAAAAATATACAAAAACAGACTTTTAAAAATTTGGTTTTCACTCTATATGTCAAGTTTCGTGACATACTGCTGAATTTTTACAATTCACAGATTCTGTGAACTACAGTCACAGTTTTTGAATGACCTATGGAGTGAAAATCAAATTTAATTTTGCAAACTTTTCAAATCAGATTAGAATTGTATATTAAACTTTTGATGTCCTTTAAAAAAAACATTCCCTTGAATGAATAATGAATTATCTTTTGGAAAGTGTGTTTGTCATACCATTTGATGATATTCTCTTTCTTCATTTATTACTTTTTTTTTATATATCAATTATCAATATTATAAATTATAGAAAGTATTTATTTAACCTTTTTAAATTCCAAATCATCATCTCATATAATTTTAAAATAAAATGTTAAATTTTTTCATTTTAATTTTATTGTGATAATTTATATTTTATTAAATATTTTTAATTATTTAAAAAAATTAAAATATGTAATTTTTTTATTGTGTTTTTTTAATTATTTCTTTTCTTACAAATACTTTTAATTATATTATTTTTAATTATCTTCCTTTTTCATATAAAGTTAGATATATTCACTTCTTTATTTTTATATTATTATTAAAATTAATTAAAATAAACTTTTTATTATAAAAGTGTTATTTTCTTTTATAAAATATTATATTTTCATTATAAATTTTTTCTTATATGAATCGAAATTTTTTATTTTACGATATGCACGGAATAGTGAACAAAGTATTTACTTGTATCATTTGCAGTGGATCCTTTCATCCAACAACTTGAATTTTCCGTATCCTATAACACTTGCTATGACTCATATGGGTTTCAATATACATGAAAATAAATTTATAAATAATTAAGTATTAGATAACTAAATAAATTTATCATTATTTAAATTTTAATTATAATATAATATTATTTATTAATTTATTAATAAGGATAAATTTAGAACGTAGTTAAGGATAATATTAGAATACAATTATGAATAATATGAAAATTCTAAAAAACAATTCTTTAAAAAATCCAAACAAAAAAAGTTAGAGGATAAAATAAGGACATTACAAGAATAAATCCATATCCTCAACTTTTTAGGTCATGATTTTATCCTATTCACAAAATTTAATTTATGACATGGATAGGACTTTTATCCTTAAAAAAATATTAAAGATCCAACCTTACCCATGTCCTGAATTTTGACGATCTTAAATATGATGTCAAATATACTCTTAAAGGTATTAAATCCATTTTTATATATATATTTTATATTTTTATGTGACATATTTTAGAGAAGGATATTTACCAAAATTATTATAAAAATCTTAAATTTAAGTAATTTTTAAAATTATTATAAAAAAATCTTGGAAAACAACCCATTTTTTATTATAGGATTAATTAAAATAATTTTTTTAATATATAATAATATATTAATTTGTATTATTACAGTATTCTGATTTTTTTAATCACGTTTTAAATTAAATTAATATATTTAGATTTCATTAATTATAAATTATTTAGAGATAATGGAATAAAAAGTTCAAAATAAGTGAAAAAATTTTAAGAAATGGAAGTAGGAAAAAAAAATCATTCAATAAAACTTTCTAAGAACACCCCTTGATTTGAAGAATATTTGACCTAGCTCTTACCCAATCTCAGAACTCAAGAATAAGAGTAGGAGGAACCATATATATAAAATTGAAGAGTATAAGATTCTTATGGACTATAATAAATTATGATATCAATAAGTAGCCGACTGCATCAATTAATTAATAAGATTCCTATGCTTAAGATGTGAACTAACTTTCCAAGATTCTTTTACTCACTTATTTAATGGTGGACTACTTATATATATACAGTTGCCTCAGGATATATTCTTCTTTCATTTGTTGCCCAAATATTACTGTTCATAATATTGAAAAGTGAAAATAAATAAATAAAAAATAAATAACAATCGGCTCTGAGTATTTGAAGGAAGATTTATTCCGTTAAAGAATAAATTATTCCGTTGATTGATTGGAATATATAATTTTTAGAGTAAATTGCAGTCGCTCTATCTGATTATTACATATTTATAAATTTATATATTTTTAATTTTTATTGCAACCGCACTATCTGATTAAGTTACCTCTGAGTTAATTATTATATAGTCTTTTTTATCCCTCATTAATTAGCATGAAATTGTAATCTGCACATTTAAAGGTTGGTTGATTTTTTTAATTTATTAATTGAAAAAAATTTATAACCATTTTATCATATTTATTATTGCTTTTTTTAAAAATACTATTAACATATTTTCTAGCATCTTAAAAAAAAAAAAAATATTTACATTTTTATTGAGCAATATATAAATTTATAATAATTTAAAAAATAATAAAAAATACCATATGATTAAAAATAAATTAAAAAAATACCACGTGATACATGGTCAATGAAAAATTAACTAAAAAAAAAGTGTCTCTATAATATTTACTATTAATTTTAGTTTATGAAACTAAAATTGGCTTGTCATTTATTCTTTTATTCCTAACAACGTAGCTAATTGGAATATCATATACTATATATTTTAGCATATATTAAATTTTTTGTGAACGGTTGAATTATTCTAATATGTCTTGAAACACCATCAACATATATTCATCATAAACAATCATAATAAAATTTATTTTATTATTTTTTAATGTATTATAAATTTATATAGTGGTCAGTAAAAATATAAATAGTTTTTTAAAATGCTAATAACGATAAATAGAAAAAAAGTTGTTAACAGTGTAAAACAAAAGAAAAAGCAATAAATATGATTGATATAACTATTATAATTTTTTTCAATTAATTAATTAAAAAAATCAACCAACCTTCTCTTTTTTAAAAATACACCGATTATAATGTCAGGCTAGGTAATAATAAGGGATAAAAATGACTTTTTATACATTTTTATAATAATTAACTGGGATGTAGTTTAACTAGGTAGTGTGGTTGCAATAAAAATTAAAAAGTATATATTTTGTAAATATATATTAATCAGGTAGTCCGGTTGCAATTTACTCTAATTTTTATAAATACAACAATAAATTTATTTATCGTTTATTATTTCATTAAAAATTTTGTTAAGAGGGATTATTTAACTCTAGTCAATTAGTGAACACCAATTAACTTGAGGAAGAGGTTAATTATGGTTTGGATTTCGTGAAACATGTGATTAGGGGAAAGTCTAATAACAAAATATAATCCATTAAACAATTTTATCATGTAATTTATTCTAACATTTCCTCTTATTTTATGTGGATTGGCTCTTAATACCACTGAAATTTAAATAAAAAAATTTAAAAAGAAAAACCTCATTAGAGTGATATGAATATTAAAAATTTATAATTATATATTTATTTCGGTTTTGAATGGATCCACACATAAAAATATAAACTGAGTATTTCATTCCAGATTCCATTCAAGATGTTCTAATACTAAAATATTTTAGGGTGAATTGAACGTGAAATATATATATTTGGATTGGATGTTTAATTTTATTTTCATTTGATAAATATTATATATATATATATATTTAAACATTTGGGAATAAAATTGATTTAAATATAAAATAAATATAGATATTTAAACTAGTCAAAACCAAATCAAATACATAGATTTTTTTTTTATTTGATCTTCAAGTAATATAAAAATATATAGATTTTTTTTAAAAACTTTTTTATGTTTGATTTAGCTTTTTTAAACCTCAAAATCAAATCAAATATTCTATCTTGAATATTCGGATTCATTAAAAATCAAACACTTAAAAAATATGCTAAGAACCGAACTAAACATATTTGATTTGGGTCGGTTCATTTCGATTTATATATTCGTGCAGTGGTTCGGATATAAGTGTTCAATCCAGCCTGACGGAACCTGATTCTCTAAGACGATAGGGGACCGATTCCTAATGCAAAGGTATCCTGCAACATAACAGAGTAACGTCTGAGCAAACCTTGGGGACACCAGTATGGTGTCTGCCATTGACGCTCTGACGTTGAAGTTAGTTTTATACTTTTAGGAAGCTGGGGTCAGTTCTATACTTTTAGGAATAATCAAAGTAAAAGATAGAGTAAATGATGACTTTCTGTTCATAATCGTTCCTTTCGGAAGGAAGAGATTGGGAGTGATTCAGACACCTGGAGCTCTAGGCTCATTTGGTTTGGACCAATGAAATGACCGAAGTCGTAAGTTGGGCACCAGAGTGTGATCGGATATAAGAATATTGTAAGTAGCAAATTTGATAGAGTTTTTGTAAGTGAAAGTATCTTCCTGATGAAGAGGTCAGAGCTTCTATTTATAGGTGCTCGAGGAGCCATTGCTAGATCCTGCTAATATCCTTGCGTAAGGATCTCCGCAGAATCCGAGACTTGGCCAACAAATAATCTGACCAGTTGACTACCTCGGAAGGATCGTAGACCGACAAGTCTCTCAAAATGATTGGGTCTGAACCTCTCGAAAGATATGAGTCTGGGTTTGGAATTCAGCCTATCAAACGTTTTGGGCTTGGGCCCTGATTCCGAACCGGGCTCGGATGTTTCAACCCACTATTACTCTGTAACACCCGAACCCCCACCCCGACGGAAGGGACGCAGAGAGCGGATGTCACATGCAGAACGGATAGATAAACATATAAAAAAAATAATAAATATATGTAACATAAATATTTATGAATATCTCATTATTCAAAAGTGATCCAAAATCAGATAGTTCAAATACTAAAGATGGAATCAAATCCAAAACACTCAAAAGTACCACGTCTGATATCAAAACCAAAATGTAGTGCAGCGGTTACAAAGTATTGAATTAATTTCAATCAAAATGTAATAATAATGAAAACAAAGTCTAAGAAAAGATGACAGATGATGCTTGATGCTTACATGTGAGTGATATCCTGCTATTCGACCTAACTGTCTGAACTCAGCAAGTTCCATTCCCAAACGGGTTCAAAAAAATACAAAACAAAAATGAAAACCACGAACGGTCAGACTATCGATGTCTGGTTAGTAAGCCAATGCCTAACAAGCACACACAGGATGCGTCTTACTCAACAGAATAAAATATCACACACATATGTAGATTAGTCAACAAAAAGTGGGTTATAGACAGAAGCAAACAAGTGATTAAGAACCCCAAATTATTCTTGTTTTAATCCCCTTAATGTAATCTAGGATAAGTGATTATAGATTGTTGCAATTACCGTCTGAAAGTAACTTAAAAGTTGTCAAATTATCTCAAGAGAAGGACCAACACCGAACAATGAATTCGGTATGCAGTTCGGTAATTAATTCGGTCAGGGAGTATTAACATTGATACCGAATTATAATTTGGTAAGCAGTTCGGTCACTAGTTCGGTCAGACAGTATTCGATTTTTATCGTGATTTAAGTGACAGTTCAGTATCCAATTCGGTCAGACAATATTCATAATCTCATGACACACCGAATTGTAATTCGGTACTTAACTCGGTAAATAGTTCGGTTAGAGAGTTTGAGCTATTTTCTAAGGCTAAACCGAAATGTAGTTCGGTAACTAATTCGGTATGAAGTTCGGCCAGGGAGTAATTCTATTGATCACAAGGCTGACTGAATTGTAATTCGGTAGTTAGCTCGATAACGAGTTTGGCCAGGGACCAACCTGTTTCCTAAGTTCGAGTTCAAGTGATAATTCAGTTACTAATTTGGTAGACAGCTCGATTAGAGCCACTGTTTACGTTTTTAGCCTATTTCAGATTATGATTTTTGCTATTCGGATTCTAAACATTTATGTGGGTCTAATCCTGTCGCCTACAACCAGTTAGCAGTCAAAATCATACTACCCAAAGGTTAGAACCCAATGTAACAAGCAATAGACGGAAATCTAAACAGTTCGTAGTAGACATTCATAAGCAGAAGTAGAAACGCTTTCACTATAACGTATATCAGATTACCATATTATTAAGTAGTGTTTAACTCACCAGGCCTGTCCTTAGCTTAATAACAGAAATCGCAAACAGAAACAGACAGAAATAGGGTAAAACCCTCAGAGATTGATCATAGATCCCAGAAGTGATGTCGTCGCATCTAGACATGAGCAAAGCTCTAGAATGATGTAGTCGCATCCAAAAAATAGGTTGGCAATCAAGACCAAATATGTTTCGCGCATCAATGTATATATCTATTTTTACTCTTCTTAGCGTATTAATCTAGGACAGGACTTTTAGCAGATTACAGAATTTATAATTTCAGTATAACAGCCAGATATTAATTCAATTCATGTAACCACATTATGGCAGCAGAGTGACAGATGATCATATACAAAGCGAAATCAATCCGACAGAATTACATGCGATATTTTCAGATAGCCAAATCAGACATAATATACTCAAATGCAATTTATTATAGTATTTCAATTTGAGATTACAGTCTTTCAGTTCATATTAATTGATCAAACAATCACATAGAATAAATAGAACATACATACATGGGGGCATAAATATGGCTACTAACTTTTATCGCTAAATCCAAAAATCCACCAAAATCACTTTGGCTAACGATCTCCAATTTAATCTAAATCAAATTAAGAATAAATCGAATAAATGCCCAAATCAAAAGTTAGGGTTTATAACTAAAACGACGATTAAAAACCCAATCGAACCCAAATTAAATCCAATGTACATGAATTAAATATTAAGGGTTTCAAAACCCAAATCAATTGAAATAAAAGTCTAAATTTCGAAAACCCTAAATTTATGTAGAAACCCTCAAATCAAATCAAAGCAGTAAATCAAAGAGAAAAGTTCGCAAACATTACCTTGAACAAGGAAACCAAAGAAACCGAATTCCAGTCCGTGAGAATGAAGTTTAAAAATCAACAGCTAAGTTTAGAGTAGAGAGAAAAATAGAGAAACCAATTTAAGAGTCTTTTTAGAAATCTGATAAGAATGGTTCATAAACCTAATTTTTTCCCTTTTATATTATATGGCAAATATCACCATAAACCCAAAACTTTTATTTGATTTTAAAATAACTCAAAGTGAGAAATATTTACATAAATACTTCAAATATCCATTTATTTTCAAAATTAACTCAAAAGTCAAATTAATCAAATCATATAGTCAAACTAGAAAGTCAATATTTTAAAAAAAATACCCATTTCATGTTTGAAAGAAAATAATTAAAAATTAAATAAAATTCAAATAACGGAAATAAATTCTCGCCGTATAATATTATATTGAGTTTCACATTTATATTATTATTTATTTATTTATTTATTTTTAATTTGTGTGTCCAGAGAAAAAGAAAATAGAAGGTTGAAGAATGTAATGATTAGAAGAGAATTGAATGAGTCTTTTCGCTACCACCAAAAGCTATGATGATTGATCTATTCTTCTTCATCATTTCATGATCATGACATTTCACAATTAATTCTTCAATTCATTGCAAGTTAGACTAAAACAGCAACATGTCTCATACCCTACATACATAAGAGAGAGTTGAAGATCATGAATAGTTGTTTTCATTTTCTCCATCACAAATTTCCTCATAAATTACACTCATTTTATCAACTTTCAATACCATAAACTTCTCAACTTTGATATTTCTCCTCCATTTCTATTTATTATCCCAAAATAATTGAATAATTTTACTAAATTTTATGATGCCAGTTCGTGTGGTTTTAATTCAAAGATGAAGATTTTATTAGTTATTATTGATGATAAATGGAAATGATCAAAAATGCCCTTTTTTTTATTATTTTATAAATAAAAAAATGATAGAAATTTTAAAATTATGATAAATTAAATTTTTTAAAAGAAATTTTAAATGAAAAATTTTGTTTTTCAGTTTGATAGCTCTAGACTGATTTCTATGGTAGGATTATAAACTATTTGTAACTCATTTTTATATTAGTTCGACCCCTTTTATAGGGTTCAGATCTTACATTCCAATTTAACTAAGTCTTCTTTTGCTATTCCGAATTTTTTTCTGGTTAAATTCTAACTTCTCTTTTTTAGGAAATCTTCTTTGATGTCAACATCCTCACTAACGGGTCGAGCGCGAAGATCATCGTTGTAAACCTCCGGGCGCTTTGTAGTCTTTCATACACTAAAATACGGCGGTTGTCTCTCCTTACCTATGCTATGTCATTTTACTCCTCACGCGTTATTCCCTCATATTTATTTTGCATGCGCTATACATTCACGCTTATTTTGCTCCCATTCCTACTTCCTCTAAGCGCAGTTAATTCTTGCCTCTTACATCAATCTTATGTACTTTCATTATGAAATTTGTCAAAGATCTGCAAGTAATTTGTTGAGCATGTGTGGTAATTCACTCCTTTTGAAATTCTAACCTGTTTAAACTTTGTTATTAAATTTTAACTTTTCATTATTCTTAATTTATTTGTCCCTAATATTATTATACATGAGACTCAAATTTTATTCTACCTATTTAATTCTTAAAAATAATATATTAAAAATCCATTACATTTGAAGTACAAAAGTGTTCACATTAGTATAATTAAATATATATTCCTATTTGTTCCATCACCTGTTTCTAAACTTCCGACCAAATTCGAATTACTTTTATTTAAATATATCATTCATATTTAAATATTATAATTTTTATCTAATCTCACATCATCTTTCGAAAACTCAAAAGCAATTTAAATAATTTATATAACTACATGGTATAAAATATCAATTGACAAATATAGTGAGATTATTAAAGCATATCAAGCAATCCAAAAGAACCATTTATTAAATTCATTTGAATAAAATTTAATACCCAATGGTTGTTAGGTCTAAAAATGTATCTTCATTTGTTTAGAATTTAGGCTTTTGGTAGCCACCAAAGACTACTCAACATACATTGTATTAATCAACAATCATGATGTATTGAAAATGAGAAATTATACATACATAGTGCTTTAATATCTTTAAAAAATGTCTCAAGACTTGATGCAAAGACAAAAACAATTACATGGATTTTCAAATGTGCATGTAACTTTATTTACAATAATTGTGTCCACAATTCTCCACTTGGGTATATCACTATCAACTCACATCTTTTATTTAGTGTATGAGCACTTTCAATAAGAAGTTTATTTGCTATTTTAATATGTGATCCAAATTTATTGATTCATATATTTATTTATTTTTTGATATGATAGATTGTCATTGATGTCGAATGAGAATATTTCATATTTGTAAATAATGTTGATTTTAACATTTGAGTGTGTGTTTCGCTGTTGAAATCGGAACCACATAAATTAGAGTTATTTTTCATTTTATTTTTATTTATTATATCACAAGTAACTTTAAATAGTACTCTACAAGCAAATCATAAAATAATAATTTCCAACGAAATTAAAATACGTAAATAAGTATATAATTAAATTTATTATGTTAACAATTATTTATTAGTTTAATATTATAATATATATTCTTTTAAATTTTATACATTTTAAATTTCGAAAATTTTATTTAAGATTAAATTATTTTAAAAATATATAAATTTATTATTTTTTTTGAATAATCATTTTTCAATATATATATATATATAATGTTATAATATTAAAGAAATGGACTGTGCTTCTTATTTTGGAACAGTTTGGATAGGTCAAAGTCAAAGATATGGATTTGGTGGGCATAATAATATATAAATATTAGTAATTCATAGTTGCTCCATCACCTGAAGTGGAATAAGACAATAATCCACTTTTTGCAACATAGACTATACATTTTCCAAAGATAGAAACTTTATGTGTACTTTCTATATAATTATTTTAATTCCATTTCATAATACTTTTTAATTCTTTAAAATCACTTAGTTAAGTTATATATATATATATATATATATATATATATATATTATATATATATATATATATATTATTGTTCGTATGTGAGAAATCGCTCTATCAAATAAGTGTTTGATTCCCTTTTAAAAAAAACAAAATTAAATAATATTATGTACATATTTTATTAATAAATATTCCAATAATTTTATTATATTGTTTTAATTTTTTGTCATGATATTGTCAAATAACTTTTATTAAACTATTTTAAAAAAATTTACGTAATATTTTTTAAAATATTATTATATTTATTTTTAATTTTCATATTATTATTTATTAAATAAATATTTTAATTATTCATATTATTATTTTATATTTTAATTAAAATTTACTAAATATATATTTAATATTTTGTTATTCAATAGAATCGTTTATATAATATAATAAATGATAAATAAATTTTTTAATTAATTTAATCTTTATATCAAATATAAGTTTATTTTCTTCTTCTTCTTTTTTAATTTTGTTTTATTGATATTTAATTTAATCATATTTATTTATTAAATTTAAAAAAAAAACTATTAAAATCGAAGTTTTGTGGTGGATGTATTGAATTATTCCCAGTCTAATTTTTATTTTAAAAAAATAATAATAATAATGGTTGGTAATTGGGTTAGACTTAAATTGAAAATAATATCTACAAGAGTCAAATGAAGTACCAATAAGAAAAAAAGATGTGACCATAGTAGGTTAAGAGTGGCCAAATTAATAAGGATGATATTGAAGATATATACTAGTAGTTGAGTGCAAAAATAATACTAAGAATAAATGATTGAGCATGTAATGCAATTGATTTGATGAAAAATGAGTCAAAAGGCAATGTGTAGTGGGCATGTGTCACCAATCCATTTTAGCATTTGGGTGGGTTCATGACATCATTAAACAAATTGATTGATTGATTCCATTTTCATTATTTAAATTCCATTCGTGGGTTGCGTTTACTTTTACTCCAATCAAATCTGGAAATTGGAATTTTATTAAGAAGATAACTATCATTTTGCCTTTGAAAAATGTAAATCAATTCTTTATTCCATTTTCACTCGTGATTTCTAATGAGATACACATTGATCGGATGAGTCGGGAGGATAATATTATGATATGTTTGGTGGGCTGGACGGAGTTAAAACAGGGTTCGACCATTTTTATAACTTAGAGAAGATTAGACTTTTTTTTTTTAATTGATTATATTTTATGTCTTTTTAATTTTTGCTTTTATAATTGGAATGATGATTATTTAGGTGAGTATTTTTATTTTTATATAAAACGATATTTTTTAAGTGGATAACTTGACCAACCAATGAAGTATAAAAGTTAGTTGGATTTTCAGAGTTGCACTCTTTTCTTTTTTTTTTTTTTTTCTTTTTTTTTACTGTAGTGTTGATGGGAAATTTTCGGTTTTATCCCAATTATTTTCTATTTCTTAATTCGATTCAACCAAAATAATCAGCTCAAATATAAACACAATATTTAATGTGGTTCAGAAAATGGCCTAATCTATAGAAAGATAACAACTTTATTATAAGAAATAAGAATTACAAGTCATTCAAACAACATACTCTCTCCACACAAAATTATTTTCTTTTTCAACCTGAATCTCTTTTAGGCGAACAACTCCACCATGACGAGACAACCCCATTACGAAATATCCTTAATGGCAAGACTCCAACCCCAATGATCATTACCCCCACTAGGTATGAAACCAATCCAATGACCATCACCCCCACTAGGCTACCCCAATCCAATGATTAATACCCTCACTAGGCATGATCTCAATCCATCAATCACCACCCCCAAAGGGATGAGATTCTAATACGATGATGATTCCAATATGATGATCACCACTCCCAAATGGAAGGGATACTTTCTTCTTCGTAAGACAACTCTATTTATAGTGATCATCAAATATACTTTCCAAATTTGTTTCCTTTCCAACTAAGGAATACAATCAACCAAATTAGGAAAACCAAATCTTTCCAAAACAAGAAATCAAACAATTAGAAATTAGATCCAAACTCAAAATAGGAAAATCTTCCTAAACGGAAATCTTTGTGATTCAAGACAATCCTAACAAGTATCCACGAGGAATTGTATCGATCACTTATTGTCGGCTCAAATAAAATGGTATTTTACAGTGAACTTTTGGAAATGAAAATATTATTGTTTCGTCCACTAAACTTTACACTTTAGTGTTTAAAATACATCATTGTATTACTTCATTTAATTTTATACAAGTTAATATATATATTTTTAATTGTTTTAGTTTTTGGATAATACATATTTAGATCATCGAATTTGACATGACTTTATTTGAACCCTCAAACTTTGCAGAGTTCATTTGAACCTTTCAATTTGACAAAAATCATTCACTTGGAGATTTACAGATGACAGCGTGAATTTCTATCAAAAGAAAGCGTGAGACCATTTTTTTCTTTCTCGTCAAAAGCGATGAATCTTTTTTTTTTCTTCCTTATCAAGAGTGATGATGTATGTCTAAACCTTCGAACTTAATTTTAATTTGGACAATTGAACTTTACAGAGTTTCATTTGAATCCTCCAATTTGGCAAAACTCATTCATTTGAGCATTGTCAACCCATCTCTTTCTCCTTCTTTCATTAAATAATACCATATCACCAACTCAATTTATTTCCAACTTATCTCTCCAACAATCTAACACTAAAAATCAATTATTAATTTTTGGCAAGATATCAAGTTTTGGCAAACAACCACGATCTCAGCTAAAATGATTCTCAAATTTATAATCTCTTATAGTAAAAGATTCTGCATTTTTTTTTCATAAAATTGTACCAAGTGAGACCCTTTAAGGGAGAGATAGTTGGTAAAGAAAAATACCTTTTTTCTTCCGAAACGATTTTCAAAGTTTATAATCTCATTACACTAAAAGATTTTATAATTTTTACACGAAACTGAACCAAGTGAGACCCTTTAACGGGGTTGTTGTGTATGGTGTTTTTTTTATGATCTGTTGAGAAATGATGTGAGATTTTATAGCGTTTTAATTAGAGGTTGCTTTTGTTTAGGGAAATTGAGAGTGCACAAATAAATAATTTTTCCAATTAAAAATTCATACAAAAACTCTCGAAATTTGAGGGTTAAATGAAAATTCATACCAAATTTAAAGGTGTGATTATTACAATTAAAAATGAGTAAATGAATTGCACTAAAACACATTTATTTAAGGCATAAGGGTCTTAGAAGCCCCTGAACTTGGCTATATTTTTCAAGTTAGCCCTTCAACTTCACGAAGGGTCAATTTAGCCCCTTAACTTTCAAATTTTGTGTCAAATGAACCCTTTTTGCTGATGTGGAGGGCATAATTGACATTTTAAAATTAACACTTTTTGTTGCCAGATTAGCCTCCACATCAGCAAAAGGGCTTAATTGACCCATCATTCGGAAGTTGAGGGGCTAAATTGACCCTCCGCAAAGTTTGAAGGCTAACTTGAAAAGTATAACCAAGTTTGGGGCTCCTGAAACCCTTATGCCTTTATTTAATTTTCTTGGACGGTCTAAATAAATAATTTTGTCAAGTCAAAGAATGCAAATGGAATCCAGCCATGTTTAATTATCTAAATGAAAAGTCATGTGAAACTTGAGGATTTTAACATGCATTATTTCTTTAATATATTTATCAAAATACCTCTAGTCATATTATGATTTGATGGTTAAATTGAATTTTTTTTTTAATACATGGGTCTTAATGGAGTTTGTTGTTTGTTGTACACACTATAATATATTTGAAAGAAAAAATTATTTATTATAACAAAATCGAATAATTGAATGGTTCAGATTATATCATAGTTTAATGCCAAATTTTAATAGTTCAATAACTAAAATGATTTTTTTTTTTTAGTAATTTTTTTTTTTAGTAATGATTTACAAGTTAAAAATAATAAAAATGAAATAAAAAATTATTTTATTAAATATATTGAATTTGATTATTAAAAGTATTTAGCGGGCCAGAATAAAAGTCGATCTACTTTCATTAAATAGGTGTAGCTTAACCAAAGCCCTAGAACAAACAAACATCGTATTAAAACATTCACAGCAGTAGAAATCTATTGCACCAGTTCATTGAAAGGACTATTTTTTTTTTTTCTTTCTTTCCTTCTTTTTTTTTCTTTTCTTTTTTTTTTTTTAAGATTTCTGTCCCATCATGGTAGGGATTGAAGAAGTTAAAACGCCTCCTGGTAAGCTGGAACAGCCCGATTTGATTTTTTTTTTTTAGGTTGTAATATTTTTATGGGTTATTTTTATTTTTGTTATTTTATAATTTTTATTTACGTTATATAGTCCAACTTTAAAAATTTTACAAAAATAATCTTTCAAACTTTCACTTTTCAAAAATGAACCAAATTGACCATTTTATCATTCTGTGAATATATTTTACACCGAACTGTGAAGGTGTGAATGTGGTTTATGAAGAGGGCCTTTACATATGTGATGGTCTATTTTTGAAAATCAAAATTTGGGTGGCTCAAAAATAGAAATAAAGTTCTATTGGTTTAGTTTTTGAATTGGTTTATTTTATATAATTTTTCCTATTTTTAAATTAAAATTTTATAAATATGGATAGTAAAGGCAGTGGAGCTTGTGGCTTTGGATCAATGTATAGGCTGGTTTTTAGGAAGAGGTGATTGGTAGGACATGTTTGACTGATGCGTACGGGAGAGGTGAACATGTGTTTGATGAAAACGGTAATTTGTTGTCGGAGATAAGAGTTCGGCTTTTCAGTTGAAAGTAGATGAGTATATTTTTCTGAGAGGTGGATTGAGAGGATGAGAGTTGTGCACGGTTGTAATTTAATTATCATTAATTTTTTTTCTCTCATAATATGACTATTATCAACATATTCTTTTTCTTATTAATTTTATTAATAGGTCATTTTAACAATTATTGATAATATTATTTTAATATAACCATTTATTAAGTTCAAGTATAACAAACATATTTTTATTTTCACTATTCAAATTTTCGTTATTTTACTTTAATATATCACCTTTCAAAAATAGGTTGATCTTCAATTTTTTTTTTAAATCGTATCATATATTCCCGTGCCAAGTGACCTAAAACATGTTAAATGAAGCAGAATGTGAGACATATAAGATAACACTTCAACTCAAATGGTAAAATGGACTATTTTTAAAATTTGAGAGATTTAAATTAATCTGAGTGTTTTAGATGACAATTTGAATCCATCCCGCAAGTTTCGATGGTTTGAATGCATTTAATCATAAAAAATCCTAAACTACTTTATTCATTAGAAATCCTTTTAGAAAGAAATTTTTATTTTTCTGTTGGATAAATTTTCTATTTATTAATTTTCCTAATTTGAGAGAATTTTTTTCCTAATTGTTATTGTTTATATTTCCTTATTGTAAATAAATTATTAGGAAAGTAGGAATCATGATCACTATAAATAGAGGTGTCTTATAAGAAAGAAAGCATCCTGACCTATAGAGAATTACACATTGTGAGTGTGGGAAATACATTCGTAATTTAGGATTTTAGTTTGGATGCTTTGAATTGTGAGATTTGAGTGCAGTCGTTTGTGACTATTTTCGGTGATATATTCTAATCCCTTTAATCATTATGGTGGATTATTATTCTCTTCCTTCATATGCACATTTCCTAACCACGTTGAATCTCTTATTTATCTTTCTACTTTCCATTACTTTGTCGTTCTGTTTCTACTCTAGTTGGTGTTATTCTGTTTCGGCTATTCCAAAAAAAAACTGGTATCAGAGCATATTTTGTTGGGATTATTCATGGCGTCAACATCATCATGATATTGAGAAGTATGATCGAAACATGAGTTTCGCTATGTGGAAACTCAGGGTGAAAGTGATTCTAACACATCATGGATTGCAGAATGCGATTTTGAATAAAGAAGAATGACCCAAATCGTGGGATGAAGAGAAGATGGTGGAGATAACACCGACCACTCCAATCTGGTTAAGTCAGGTTTAAACTTGTCTCACATAGGAGTGCATTCAATCTAATAAAAAAAACGGATATCATAGTGCGGCGATTTCGGGTTCTACTAAAATCCACCCGTCCCACACGGTATGTACATATTAATTAATTATATAATATTATATTACAAAATAAATATATTAAATATTCAAATTTACTCTCTTTTTTTAACTGTGTAGAATGTTGTACATTGATGTAATTTTTTTAATCAAATTATTTAGTTTATTATTTATAATTAATATAATTTTTAATAATAATTCAGGTTAAAATGGGTGGGACGGGTTCTAACCCGCTCAGTAAATTTTTTTAATATGGAATAACCTGGCAGGGCAGGTTGGAACGAGTTGAAACTAAATATGAAACTGTTCAAGACGGTTCGGGTGGGCCAAGAACCTACTCCAACCCGCCCCATTGCAATCCCTATGTTTTTTTTGGCTGAAATAAAAAATGTTAGCAAAATATGGAGTTAAAAAAATGCTTATATATATCTATATTATTTTTAACATTATTAATAATACAGTCAACTCTTTCTATAACAACACCATTTGTCTGACTATTTTTTTTATTATTATAGTGGATGACTGTTATAAAAAATTTTTAAAATCAAATTCATTTAAATATAAAGAAAAAAGTCTACAATTATAGTTTGGTTTGTATATTTAAATTGTAAGGGGCAAGTATTAACGTGCTATGGAAAGAGGAATAAGAGTAGAGCGCGCACTAAGAGACGATCGAGGGTGTTAGGAGGGAGCAAATGGCAGAGTGCGCTTTTGGGTTTAGGAGAATATGGAGCAGCGGCGCTTGAAGAAAGTAAGGGAATTTAGTGCACGCTAGGAAGAAGGGGGAGCAGCTGCAGGTACTTAGCGCACAGAATAATTCAAAGCATGGGGAAAAGGATTCCCAAACCTAAATGGGAGGATTTCTAAACCTAAAAGGATTCTTTAGCAGGGAAGTTGATGACCAACCAGGAAGTGGATTTCTAGCCGAAAAAGGAGATGTTCAATTAGATTAGGGAGACTTGAACCCTATAAAAGGAAGTCGAATTGATGTAAAAAGGGGTTACAACAAATCATACAAAAATACTGGATAATTTATTCCAGGGCTATCTAACCCTAGTCAATAAAATAAAAGGGGTGCCGTATTGACATCCTGACTATAGATTTCTGGATTTACACAAGTCTCTCAATAACAATATAATATTTAAATTGATGAAGATTTCAATCAAAACTTTGAGTGAAACGATAGTCAATTTGTTCAAATTCTATAAATTCTTTTCTCTCACTATATATTTTATAAAATTTTTAAACATTTAAGTTTTAAAAATTATTAAAACTTTAATTTTTATATTATTTTATTAAAAAGTTAATATAATATAATTGAGTAAATCATGGTTTTATACCGAATGTTCTATTGAAATTTCCGTTATTACTGTTATAGAATATTAAAATAACAAATGAAAAATCAGTTCTAAAAAAAATTTGTTTATTAAAACGAAATGTGAGAATGACATTTATGGAGATGTTTGATTGTATATATAAATTTAAAATAAAGACATTTTGTTATATATTACTTAAGAAAAATATATATTAATAATAACTCTTTTACATCATTTTATAATTAAAACCGCTAATATTATATTTATTTATATATATATATATATATATAATATTTCAATCATGGATGTAATCAACCATCACTAAACCACTACTATTTCTATAACCCATCAACCATTATAAACCACTACTATTTCTATAACCCATCAACTAATATGCTGAACAATTTTTAATTTGTATGTCGAAGATATCGCCTAGACCGCTGTGACTTTAACTTGTCTACCACATAAATTTTTAACGTAGTGCGAATTTTAACCACACAATTCTTCACCAAAATAATTTTAAAAATATTTTACCTTTATATTTCTGGTTAATTGTTGATCCCATAATATGTACTATGACTTTCTTACTTTTCTTTTTATTATTATTTTTTTATGGAACTTATTTTTATGGCATAATTTTTGAGTATTGTCATTATATATCAAATTTCGATATTATTTTTTTTTAAAATTAAGAATGATGAAGTTTTCCTTTATAGTCAATATATGACTATATACAAAATAAAATATTAAATTTTGAATTCCGAAATATCCGCTTTCTAAATCTGAATTATAGAAAATCAAAAGATTAGTAATAAATTTTATTTATTTCTATCTAATAATTTGTTAAAAAAATCAATTTATATCTCAATGCATTAATGAAAAATAATCTACGTATAATTCTTTTAAATAATAACTTAATATGTTAAATAATCAAATATGTTGATTGGATATAAGTATTAAAGTATTTTAGATGGCATATCTAGACGCAGTCCAGTGGCAAATGCATCTTACGAGACCCATTTCTATCTTCCAATCCTGTATTTAGAGTTCAAGTCAACATGAGAATAGGTACTATAATATATAATATAAGGTGTATAAGATATATATATATATTTATCTTTTTAATGACATGTGAATCTTACCCGTTCATTGTCTTCGGACCATGTATCTAACAGTCTAGTCATCATAAAAATAGGTTCTACATGGTAAAGATTAAGCCAACAATAATAATAATAATAATATTATTATTATTATTATTATTATTATTATTTGAATTATATTTTATGTTGGAATTTCATTTTCAAGTTTATAAGGTTATAATTATAGGTAGACTTTGAAAATTTTGTGAAAATAAACTTTTAAATTTTGAATTTCACTCTATACGTCATTTCCAAACTGCGAGGTAATTCCAAACTGCGAGCTTAATTCATAGAATTGTGAACAACTCGATTTCAGAAGTATCTTGGGAAACTAGTTTTTGGAATGAAAATCAAACTTTTAAAAGTTTTTTTTTAAAATGTTTTAAACAAATTTATAATTGTGTTTTGAAATTTAAATGACACACTTAGGAAAATTATCATTTTTTTTATACTTTATTTTTAATACTTCTATGGTAAACTTATTAGAGTATCTCCAATGGTTTAGTGAATTTAGTCAAATGTGGCATGGTAAATAGAGGGTGTGGATAATGATGTGTCAAAAATAATATTTCTGGAGAAAAAAAATTAAAATTCGTCCACAGTGGTTATTGTCTATTCGGATTTCCCTAATTTATAATCCATTAGAATTAAGTTTCTATTTCCTTTTTAATTTATAATTTAAATAGAAATATGGTAATTACAATTTTAAAATATTAAAATTGATGATTGACACCGTCAACTAGGATGTGAAAAATAGAAGCTCTACTCCACACCCTCTATTATTTTTTCTGTCACGTCACATTGTAAATTCACATTGCCATTGGAGTGGATTTTTTAAATAAAAAATCCAGAATGTCCACGTGGATGTGCAAACCAATAAATTCACATTTCAATGGAGATGCTCTTATATCTAACAATTTCATTATCATTTAATTTAAATTATTTCTTTATATATATTCTTTACTTTCTTAACAATGGATTCAAATCATGCAATTAGTCATTTCCCGCTAACTGTTCTCTGAATGTTTATTATCATATAGTCATTTTCACCCACCATAACCTTATCTGTTACTAATTAGACTTTACTAATTAATATATATGGTTTCAAATTTAATTTAATAAAATATTAGCTAAAATTTAATCATATATTGTTAATTATTTATTAAATATTATGATAAAATAAATTATTAAATTTTTATTTTTACTATTAAAATTAATAAAATAATAAATAAAAATTATTAAATATTATGATAATAATGTAAGAGAATTTGTTTAGAGTTATAGGATCAAACGTCTTCCCTCATAGCTCAAAATGAGAAGGCTTGCCACCTTGCTGTCAGCTCTTCGCCACCTAGAGCTATGATATATTCCAAAGGGTTGGGTTGTTGTGAACAGTTCGATCAAAACTCGGTCAAAGCTCGTTCAACATTTAAATAAACGATCACGAACAAAATTTTATAACTTGTTTAATAAATAAGTCGAGCCCAAACAAATCCTTGTTCGACTCATTTATGTTCATGAATAGGCTCGTTCATAGCTCGTTTATGTTTGATTAAAACTCGTTTGTGTTCATGAACGAGCTCATTTACCACTCGTTTAATAAATTTTTTTAATAAAAATTTTAATGTGTATAAAAACCCCCAAATTTAAAAAAGATCCAAATTTAAATAGATATCGAAATTTTTTATTTTAAACTCAATTTATTTTTATTTTTATTTTTATTTTACTAAACGAGTTCAAACGAGCTACTAAACAAGCAGCTAAATAAGCTACTAAACAAGCTTAGGTCGATTAACTTAAACGAGCTACTAAACGAGTTGTGCTCGATTAACTTAAACGAGCTAAGGTGAGCCGAACTCGAACACTAGCATAAGTTATCGAGCCGAGCTTGAACAAATATTTATAAAACTCGTCGAGCTCGAGCCGAGCTCGAGCGCGATATTTAATAAACCAGTCGAACACGAATACCTCATGTACTCTACTCGGTTCAACTCGACTTGTTTGCAGCCCTAGTTCGCTCCTTAAAGCGATAAGGGAGCTGAATTCAGAATGACAAATCTTAGAAAAATTGAAAATAAGCATAAATATGGAGATAGGTCAATCTTTCAAACTACATGAACTCAAAATATTTAATTCGATACCAACTTTCTTTTTAAATGAGTTTTTTAAAGTTCAAAATACAATTATAGGTCTTTTTTGAAAAACATACAAAAACAAGCTTTCAAAAGTTTGGTTTTCACTCCATAGGTCGAATTTCCCAAAATACTTCTGAATTTTTACATTTCACATATTTTATGAATTACGGTCACAGTTTGTGAATAGCTTATGTAGTGAAAATTAAAGTTTAGATTTATAAACTTTTTAAAACAAGCCTTTAATTGTATATTGAACTTTTTATGACCTAAAAATAATATTCTTTTTTTTTTTTTTTTTAAGATCCTGAAATGGTCCACCTTTCGAACTGGTATTGAATTCAAGCCAAGAAGCCCCAAGTATATATTTTATTCCATACCATCTTCCTTTTTTTTTTTTTTTTTAATCATGAGAAAGATCTCTGCATGGTACATTACTTGAAGTCGGCCACTTGACAGGTTAGTTGGTAGCTTTCTCGTTGGATATGAAGTCCGCCACTGAAAAATTACTTATAATCAGAAGGTTCAAGTTCTAAAGAAAAATTCTATATTTTTCTCCAGTAGTTTCCGTAAAGTACATTTACAGCATAATAAAACATGCATAACAAGCAGGAAACCCAACCACTTCAAAGGAAGAAACAAACAGTAATGAACATTGTCCCATCTTGGAACATTTGAAAATTTTCTAAAGTAAATTCACATTCTTGATATTTCTGAATACTCCTATCTTACTTTACCTTTTTTTTTTTTGAAGAATAAGTATCAAATATAAATATCTGGAATAGCTCTTCCGGACATGCAACTCTCTTAATTTCACCCAACTGCAAAGTCAAAATCCAGAGAAACATAAACTTTAGATGACATGGAAGCAAGAAGGTCAATAAAACTTGCACCACTTGTATTGTACTTGAATCTGATAGATAACTAAGTCAGTTCAAGTGGAGAGTAAAAGAGAACTGAGTGGTACAGCCAATGACAATAAAATAGGAATAGAACATATAGGTTAGTCTAGACAGAAATGAGTTTACCAATTCAGTGTACAGTGGCATGAATGACAACAGACATTTAGCGTCCGCCCAGAATTGGTTGGTCGAAATTACAAAATCGACGAATCACCGTCTTGTTTCAACTTGGGGTGTGTAAACGACATAAGGTCATACTACCAGGAGCATCAGAAAAGACCACCAAATTCTGAGCAGGTTAGACATCAGGGTATATATCATCTGGTATTACTTGAACCACCTTGAGAACTGCTTCTCAGGTAACTTTACAAGAAAGCATGTCTTAGTCATGCAGATTCAGCATTTGGGATGTAACCTTCCCTCACCATTTCCTTATTTAGGAAATCAAACATTTGGGAAACATTTTGTGAATGTGAATCAATACCCGCATGAAATTTAAGAATTTGGTCACCCATCTGAATCCAGCTACAACCAGGGGTCTTATTGATGCCTTTCTGTTTCATCAATACTCTCATTTTCGCAGATTCGTCCCACATTCTCAAATTCGCATATAGTTTTGAAGAAATTACATAGTTCCCCGAATTCGTTGGCTTGATTTCCTCAAGTAGCTGTACCACACGATGACTGATACTAATATTCTTCTGCTTTTGGCATGCTCCAAGCAATGAACCTAATACTATTTCATCTGGCTTTTCAGGCATCTTCTCAATCAATTCCAAAGCGTCATGGAGCCGGCCTGCACGTGCAAGAAGATCGATCAAGCAAGAATAATGCTCAATTTTTGGGGTTAACCCAAACAATGAGCTCATCAAATGAAACAACCGGCGGCCTTCATTAACCAATCCACCATGGACACATGCAGAGAGAACAGCAACAAAGGTAATCTCATTTGCGTGTGCAGGCCCATCCTCCTTTAACATGCGCTCAAACAGCGACAAGGCTTTGGAGGCTTGTCCATGAAAAGCAAATGCTGATATCATGGCATTCCAAGAGGCCACATTTTTCAAGGGGATACCTTCAAAAACTCGTAGTGCACTGTCTATACTGCCACACTTGGCATGCATGTCAATCAAGGCAGTGGCAACATAAATATCATCCTGTAAGCCTATTTCTGATGCATACAAATCAACCCTTTTGCCCAAGTCAAGAGCCCCAATAGAAGCACATGCAGAGAGTACTCCGATCAATGTAACTTTGTCAGGACTAATTCCATCCTCTTTCATGCAATTAAACAACTGAATTGCTTCATTTGACAAACCATTTTGCACATATCTGTCAAAGAATTAGCTAAACTGTCATAAACACAAACAACAGACCAATGAACACTTTGTATAGGATAAAAATTGAACTTTGTTATAGAAGTTCTAAAACTTGATAGGATCATGTTACACACCAAACATGAACCATTAAAAAGTTTCTTTGACTTATTTGTATTGTATATTATATATTTAATCAAACTAAATCATCTCACAACAATCTACACCTAAAATGTAGGTTTTGCTTGGTGATGATTAAATGCAGATCAAGATCAATGTTCTAATTGCCCTTAAATTAAAACAGAGAAATAACAAAGAACAGCAGTATAGGAAAACACTTACACTGTGATCATGGCATTCCATGTAACCACATCTTTATTCAACATTCCATCAAACACCCTCCTAGCGCACACAAACTCTCCGCACTTGCCGTACATGTCAATCAAAGCAGACACCATAAAAGAGTTCAACTCCATCCTATTCTCCCTCACAAACCCTTCTATCCACCTCCCTAACCCTAAATCTCCCAAGTCACCACAAGAGCCAAGCACACTAACAAGCGTCATTTCATCAGGCCGAAACCCCAATTCTCTCATCTCCCCAAACAACTCCACAGCATCCCTTGCATAACCCATCTTGGAATACCCAGATATCATAGAATTCCACGACACCAAGTCTCTCACCGGAATTTCATCAAACACTTTACGTGCACTCTCTAACTGACCACACCTAGCATACGTTGTAATCAAAGAGTGGCTGATATGATCATCAACGTACAATCCAAGCTTGAACACTGAAGAATGAGCAATAAGACCATGATCCAAGGCTAAGAGATTAGCACATGCTATGAACACAAAAGGGTAAGTGAAATTATTAGGTTTCAAGCCAAGTGATTTCATCTGGGAGTACAAATGGAGGGCAAGTGTGTGTTTTCGCCATGTTGTGGTTAGGCCACGAATCATGACATTGAAGGCATATTCATTGGCGATGGGGATATGGTGGAAGACTAGAGAAGCATAGTTGTAGTGCTTGAGATCAATGATTTTGGAGAGAAGAAAGTTGGGTTTTTGTATGGAGTGTATAAGCATTTGAGTATGAATTTGTTGAACAGGTTTTGTTAATAGACATTTCTTCAACAGGGAGAGAAGTTGCTCTCTCACACACTCCAGTTGGAGACTCACCATTACCAATGCTGCTTCTACTCCTGGAAGTTATAGGTGATTGTTATATAAAACTCATCAATAGCTTGGTGAAATGTAAAGCGTGAGAAAAAAATCAAATCAAATCAACAAGGTCTGATCAAATTTTTATGTGAAATTTTCTAAGGTCTACAAAGGACCAATGTCAGTAACATAGCAAGGAAGAGTAATGCCCTTTACATTATTAAGTGCATCACTATGAAATACTGAAAATGCAAACTTTCAATGGTTTCACCACTACAGCTTCCATAAATTCAAAATTATCAAATTAACAAAGCAGAAGAAAGTTCCAGCAGATAGCCATTTCGTTCCAAGCAGCTGTGCAGCAACCAACTTCTGTCCAGATCATTCCTGTGATGAGTTCGAGCGGGTAGCTGGAAACAGAACCAATCATAGAATTAACAAGTTAACTTCTCGGATGAAAAGCAGAACTAAAAAGATAGTCAATATAGAAAGAAAAGGCAATAAAAGAGCCAAACCACCATTTCCCATCCATGTATACATCAATCTCATCAGACAGGACAAGCAGACCATTTATTTCCATTCAATATGAGATAATTATATTTAGTATTTTACAATAATTTGTTTCCTGGTGGATATGGCTTCAAATTTGAGTAACAAAACTTATAAACAATGAGTGTATATGAACAAGGAACTCCCATATACATACACACAGAGACCCCAGGAGCAAGAAAAATATTTACTCAACTACATGATAAACAAAGCAATAACCCTTTTCTAACCTATTCAAACTAAATTATTTACAGCTCGTTATATCAGGAAGTCATAGATATAATTCATCTGGATAATAATATATGATAACAAATACAATATATTAGATCTGCATGGTATATAATCATCATTGCATTTGCAAATCTGTATAATATAATAGCTAAAAATTTCATGGCACAATACAAGATTATACTCCAAACTTGTCCATCAACACAGAAAATTACATCATTATTGTAAAAGCCAAATCTAAATATATCAACTAAAAAATGGAGCATTTCCCATATGTAAAACCCATCATGCCTACTACATCCCATTTCTTTCTCTAAAATCTCTCCATTCGAGGAGCTCCAAATTCTAACTATCTATCATATTTTTATGACCTCTCTCATAAAACGGACAAACATGGTAGAGAAAAATTTTGCAGAACTTCAGCATCACTCCTTTCTCTCTAGAAAAGTTTCCTTACAAGCACATTTAAAGCATTACTTAGAGACATTTCACTTGTGTAAATAGGGACTTATTCACTTGAATTAGAAACAAACAGCATCATAAAAGAACATTGCTACCACCACCTGAACTACAATGTTGAACACAATAAAAAACATCACCACTAAAACTACTTTTGAAACCCACTTAAGAATAAAGCAGCACAATTGCTAACAATGAACTCATCAACCAAACAGGCACAAATTTCCAGCACTAGCCTTATAACTATCTATACCTTAGTCCTAGGACTGACTTCTATGAAGCAAACAACTTTCTTTTGACTACCAGAGTTCTCCTAAACACACTATAAACGAAAAACAATTTTACAATTTCAACCACAGACTAACAAAATCAAGTCATCAAACTACAACTTACTTCTCCAAACTACATCGCTTGTTCAAAATTCTAAATTATCTACAGAAAGCTAATGAGATTCTGACAGAAGAATCCAATCATACAACTTTAAAACCTCGATCAGACGAAAAACCTAATTATAACTACAAACAAATTAAACGTAACAGAATCCACAGATACCTAATCGGTTCCCTAATCGAATCAGATCTAAAGAAAATAAAAGTGAAAACTTACTAGGTTTCTCAGGTTTTCCATCGGCCCACTTAGAAATGGAGAAGTGAACCTGCTCGCGATTGATGGATTCGCTCCTGTAAGGTTCCTTGAGACAATTCCTCACCATTTTAGCACAGAGGTTGGAGTAACCAACGTATGTCATACCAGCTGACCTCCAAAATGTCACAGCTCCGCTCGACGACATTGTTTTCGATTGCCTTCCTCTTCGATTTGCTCTGATTCATCAACCCTAACCTTTTTGTTCTCCAATCGCTGTTGGGTCATGGGCCTTGGGCCTTGGGCCTTGGGCCTGGGCCTGGGCCTGGGCCATGACCCGTAAAACTATATTGGGCTCAGTTTTTTTTTTTTTTTTCTTCTTTACTTCATTTTTATTTTAGTTTTAATTACAAATTTTCATTTTAAAGATGACCATCAACCATTCCAATATCTACCGAACCAATCATTTAAAGCTTATATATATAAAAGTTGCTACACTTAATAACTACTACTGTTTTTCATTAATGAAATATTGCAAATATTTGTCGTTTCTTATCATTGCCTAGAAGATGTGAACAAGGTCACTAAAAATCAGATTTGAATTTGAGTTAGATTTGAAATAATTAATTTTTTTATATTTAATTTAAATTCATGCTTTTGAGTTTAAATCAATATAAATTTTTAATTGGAATTTAACTAATTTAACTATATTATATTATTATATTAATAATTAAATAAAAATATTTATATAATATAATAAGTTCATTTATATTTCAAATTTTTGATTATCAATTTTAAATTTATTTAGGTGGAAACTATTGAAAGTGAATCTCTCGATATTCTTTTCTGTCTTTGAACCATGCATCCAGGGTTAAATTCGGGTTTCGATTCCATATCAAAATAAATATTAAATGGTAAGGTTTTAAGTAGAGGTGTATTCGAGTCACGCCGAACCCGAGCTCATATAGTATTGAACTCAACTCGCTTACTAAAAGTTCGGACTTGAGCTCTGTCCGAGACTCGCCAAGCTTCTGGTATATAATAAAATTATATACAAGCATAGGCTTAGCTCAAAGGTTCGATTTGCGCTTAACTCATTAAAATATATTAAATAAAATATTAATTTAATATAATATTTTAATATAATTTATTTTAATATATATATAATAAAGTAGACTTGTATAAACTCATCTAAATTCATCAAGATTGCGAGCTTTTAGTTTTAAGGTTCGAAGCTCAATCTGAAGCTCAACTACTCGGCTCGCTGAAGCTTGTTTGAGTATGAGCTCAAGCCGAATTTGTTGGATTATTTTAAAGGATTTAATAGGTATGTCTTTCCATAATGAAACATTATAATGTTTCATATGAAAGATCATGATTGTTGATAAAAAGTCATATATTATATAAAAGAACATGACTGTTGATGAAAAGTCATAATGTTTCATATGTGTCTTTTGGAGGCTATATAAAGACTTGTCAACAATTGAAAATTCACATGTTTTTCTTCTATCTAAATTCTCTATAATATCATCTTTGAATACTTATAAGAATCGGTGACTGTAGCATTAGTTCTTGTATTTGGAAGAAACTATTTATAGTTATCGGGGCAGTCGTTATATCATATCCTGGGAGTTTAGCAAGTCTATACAAGGAAAATAAAACTTTTTGGAAAGTGTTCCAAAGTTCACAATTTATAATGAATCCGAAGTATACTAACATCATTAAATTTCGAAGAATCCACCAACAATCAAAGAGTTTTATTATAGCTTCAATCAAGGATTTGACCACCAAATTCAACAAACTAGAGAAATTTGAAGGGATGGATTTTAGAATATGGAAAAAGAAGATACACTTTCTTCTCACTTCATTGAAGGTTGTGTATGTTTTGTCCATAACAAGGCCCAATGAACCTACTGATGTAGAAGAAGAACCGCAGGATAGAGAAAGGAAAAGAATGAAATGGGATAATAATGATTATATTTGTCACTGTCATATTTTGAATGAGATGAGTGACGCTCTTTTTGACGTGTATCAACATATTGAGACTGCAAAAGAACTATGGGATACTCTGAAGAATAAGTACATGTCTGAAGATGTATCCAACAAGAAATTCCTAGTTAGTCAATTTAATACATATAGTATGGTTGATAATAGATCTGCTATGGAACAATTTCATGAAATTCAACGTATTGTTAGTCGTTGGGTTCAACAAAAAATTAGACTAGAAGAAACATTTTTAGTATCTTCAATTATTGATAAGTTGCCATATCCTGAAAAGACACAAAAAGAAGTCTTACGCAAATAAAGGAGGATATGACATTAGAAGATCTTGTTAATCATTTGGGTAAAGAACAAGAGTTTCGTGTGCAGGAAAAAGGAAAAAAATCCACTACTTAAAAAGGTGAGGTGCATGTTGTAAAACATGCAAATTCCTCTAAAGGACCATCTAAAGGGAAAAGAAAAAAGAGATTTCATAATGACAATGATGGCGATAACAAAAAGAAGAAATTTCAAGAAGTATGCTTTGAATGTAACAAACCTGGACATAAAACTAAAGATTGCTCTGTTTGGACAATAAATAAGAGAAACCAAACCAACAAGCAAGAAACTACTTCAAAGGATAATGTTGTTGTTGTGATCTCTGAATCAATGTCATTGAAAATGATCATGCTTGGTGGATTGATTCAGGTGCCACAAAATATGTTTGCAAGGATCGTTCTCTGTTCACGAAGTTCTCACCATTGGACGATGGAACCGTTCTTTACATTGGAGATTCTTCAACAATTGTTGTCAAAGGAATGGACAAGTGATATTGGAGTTTACTTCTGGAAAAAAAAATTAACTTTAAATGATATATTTTAGGGTTATTTCTAAAAACCAACCGTAGGTTTGACAAATTAGCCAAAAACCTACAGGTTTTTCATTTTTGGCCAAAAACCAACATTCTGACAATTTTCATCCATTTTACTGTTCATCCGTCAGTTGATGAACAGTAACCAGGGGTATTTTGGTAATTTTCAATTTTTAAAAAATAATAAATGATTATAAAGCAAAAGAAAATAAAAAAAATATTTTTTAAAAATCAAATATTACAAAAATACCCCTGGTTACTGTTCATTGACTGACGGATGAACAGTAAAAATGGATGGAATCTGTCAAAATGTTGGTTTTTGACCAAAAATGAAAAAGCTGTAGGTTTTTGGCTAATTTTTCAAACCTGCGGTTGGTTTTTGGAAATCTCCCTATATTTTATGTACTTAGTATTCGAAAGAATTTTGTCTCAGGGAGTATTCTAAATAGGTTTGGCTTTAAACAAATATTTGTGGCCAATAAGTTTGTTTTATCTAAGGGTGAGACATTTGTTGGGCAAGGCTATTATGATAGTGGCATGTTCAGGTTGAATATTGATGATACTATTAATAAAAATATGAACGATGAAGTGTATATGCTTGATACAAATTTTTCTTTATGGCATTCACATTTAGGACACATTTATTATCGGAAAATGAATTATATGCCTAAACTTAAATTGATACCAATAATGGATATGAATAAAGAAAAATATAGAACTTGTTTGTTAACTAAAATTACAAGACAACCATTTCCAACGACTATGACAAATACTAAGTTGCTTGAACTTATTCATAGTGATTTGAGTGATTTTCATAGTAATCCTACCATAGGAGGAAAGAGGTATGTTGTCACTTTCATTGAAGATTTTTCGAGATATTGTAAGGTTTACCTTATAAATTCTAATGATGAAGCATTATATAAATTCAAAATCTACAAGCAAGAATCGGAATTGCATTGTGATATGTTGATAAAATGTCTTAGAACTGATAGAGCAGGAGAATATTATAATCCTGTATTTTTCCAGAGTACAGGGATTATTCACCAAGTGACGGCTCCGTATACACCACAACAAAATAAGGTGACTGAAAGGAAAAATAGAACATTAACAGAGATGGTTAATTCTATGTTATCTAACTCAGGTGAGGGCTATTGGGGTGAAGCCATGTTAACAACTTGTTATGTCCTTAATAGAGTTTCAAGTAAAAGGATTTCTACAACCCATATGAATTTTGGAACAATAAAAGACCAAATTTAACTCACTTTTAAATTTGGGTATATAGGGCAATAGTTAGAATGTCTGAACCTAAGAAAAGAAAATTGGATGAAAAATGAACAGCATGCATCTTTATAGGTTATGCTGAAAATAGTAAAGCGTGTAGATTTATGGTTATTGAACCAAATGATTCATACTCAAAAATTAGTGTTATAGAATCAAAAAATGCTATATTTGATGAAAATCAATTTGTATTAATTCCTATACCTAAAGACTTTGTTCAATCTCCTTCTACTCTGCAAGCATCTACTTCACAGATAGATGTAAGTCAAAATGAAAATGTTGAGTTAAGGAGTAAAAGAGTTAGAAATGAAAAGAAGTACGGAAACGACTTCTACATATATTTGGTAGAAGGATCAATTGATAAATTTGATAATGAAATTCCATATTGTTTCAATATGTAAGGTGATCCTACTACTTTCAAGGAGGCTATAAGTTCTCCAGGTACACCATTTTGGAAAGAGGCTATCCAAGATGAGATAGATTCAATCATGTAAAATAACACATGGGTGTTAAGTGATCTTCCTCTGGGTTGCAAACTTATAGATGGTTATTTAAGGCTATCTCCAATCACATGCCATCCTAAATGTCATTTTAATATCAAGAAAGAGCATATTCTATAGAATATTTTCTTTCCAAATTTTTTCATCTCCAATTACACAAAGACCTAAATGGCATTTTTGGAGTCTTTTTATAATTTACAAAAATTTTAGTTTGGACTATATTTAAATAGGAATTTTTTTTGTAACTAATAAAAATAAATTATTGTTATTAACATAATTAAATTCATATATAAAAAAGTGAATAATTTAATAATTAAATTGGATAAATATATTTTTTAACACATTAATAAATAACCACATTGACGACAAATAAAATATAATTAATCAAATACTTTGATAATAAATTAAATATAAATTAATACATCATTTAATTATTTGAAATGGTAAAGTATAATTTAAAATAACTATTATTTTATAAATATTATATTTTTATATAGAATTTAAATTTCCATACTTTAATTATTATTTGATTAAAATGGCAAAATATATGAATATAAGTTTTAAATTAAAGAATTTTGGAAAAAATATTTCAAATTATATAATATATTAATACCAAATCCAAATTATAAATACAACTATATAGAAAACATTATAAATATTTATAATGCTTTAAAATACTTAAAAATAATATTTTTAAAATTTTGGGGTCAACTTATAATTAAAAAAGTTAAAAAGTGAAATGACATGTTACTTTTTCTACATGTCAAATATGGTCATCAATTCACATGCCCAATGCCAAATTCCAAATTTTTGTATTGGAATGTGTGTAATGGAATATGGTTGGAGCAAATTTTTGGAACTAAAATAGAGAATGAAAGCTTGAGTTGGAGATAGCCTAAGAAAAAGTTAAAACTATATGGTACCATAGACAAGTATAAAGCTTGATTTATGATTCGAGATTTTACCCAAAAATATGATATTGATTACTTTAACACTTATGCTCCAGTAGTAAGAATAATAACCATAAGAGTACTAATTGCATTGACATGTATTTACAAGCTTGTAATTCATCACATGGATGTTAAAACAACATTCTTAAATGTTGAACTAGAAAATGAAGCTTATATGAGACAACCTGAAGGGTTTGTGGTTCAATGACAAGAATATAAAGTTTGTAAGCTTGTAAAATCTTTACACGGACTTAAGCAAGCTCCTAAACAATGGCATCAGATATTTGATGAAGTAATTTTATCTAATGGCTTTAAGATCAATAAATCTAACAAATGTGTTTATTATAAATTTGTAAATAGAGAAGAAGTCATTATATGATTGTATTTGATGACATGTTAATCTTTGGAATTGATTTGGAACAAGTAAAAAACACCAAGCATTTTCTGTCTTTACAATTTTCTATGAAAGATATGGGAGAAGCAGATGTGATTCTTGGCATAAAAATTGTGAGAGAATCTACAAGATTAATCTTAACACAATCTCACTACATTGAGAACATGCTTAAGAAATTTAATCATTATGATTATAAGTCTGTTTCTACTCCATTTGATTCTAGTTTCAAACTAGAAAAGAATACAGGGAAACCAGTTGCTCAACTTGAATATGCCAAACTTATTAGGTGCTTGATGTATGCCATGATAAGTACAAGACCTGATATAGCGTTTGCCATTGGTAAGTTAAGTCGGTATACTAGCAATTCCAGTAGTTTTCATTGGCATGCTATTAGAAAAGTACTCAAGTATTTGAAACATACTTTGAATTATGGAATCTTCCATAGTGGAAAACCTATAATTCTAGAAGGATATTCAGATGCTAGTTGGATTTCAGATAAAGAAGATTATTCTTCAACTAGTGGATGGTTGTACCTTCTTGGTGGGGGTGCGATTTCGTGGATCTAAAAAAACATGCCTAACAGATTCAACTATGGCTGCAGAATTTGTTGCATTGTCATTTGTTTCAAAAGAAGTAGAATGGTTAAGAAATTTGCTTTACGAGATTCCACTTTGGCCAAAACCTATATCCCTAATTTCGACCACTGTGATAATGAGGTTATATTAGCAAGAGCACATAATCATATATATAATGGCAAGTCTAAACACGTTAGTCTACGATATAGTTATGTTAACCAAATGATTAGAGATGGTGTGATCACAATCGACTACATTTGCTCTTTGGGAAATCTAGCAAATCCTTTGACAAAAGGATTAGCTTGAGGCTTAATATTACGAACTTCGCGAGGGATGGGATTGAAGCCCATAATGAACTATCATTGAGGGTAAAGCTTCGACATGACGATCGATACAACCTCTAGTCTCAGGTTCAATGAAAGAATACATTTTTAGTGATTGAAAGCACAAAATATTTAACCATCTCGAAGGTTACTGCTTGATTAAGCACCATATGTGCAACATTTATGCACTATTTTATTAGTTATTTTGAGGATATTATTGTGATTTTATACTAATTTGCCCTATTTTTGTGAATATGAACAGTTTGGAGTCATTTGTGCAAATTATGAAGTTTTCTGGGACTAAAGACCAAAAATGCAAAAAGTCAAAGATTGAAGACAAACTTTCACATCTTTCAAAAGTTAAATAAGAGATTATAGTAGAGAGGATTTTGAGGAGATTTTATGGGTTTTGTTATTTTTCTTAACGGAGTATATTTACTCTGTAGAACAGTTTATTAGATTATCTTTTGTTTTCAGAAGATACGGGAAGAGGAATCAGGCTTTAGTTTTTCTATCTGTTTTCTTCTTTTTGTACGTTTAGTTTTATTTTAGACAATGATGTTGATTGCGCCCATGGGGTGCTAAACTAGTCTGCCTAGCTAAACGATTGATTTAATTAATTCGTGTTGTGAGATCTTTGCTTTGTTGCTTTATCTTTTAATATTTGTGTAATCTATGTGCCCATAGTTAAGGTTGTTCTATGCCCATAGCTAACGTCATGTTAGTTTTATTCAATTAATTGATTAAGCGCGCGATTGGTTAATTGAGTATGCTAATACACTGCATGTTAGATAATTCGTAATTAATCTAATCTAGGTAGTGTTGAGGTTTTACAATCATAGTTCAAGAACTGTCGTACTGATTCATTGGCTATGACCATAGGTCTTTTCTAGTTCATATTGCAATCTACGTGTTAGATTAGTGATTGATTCAAAGGGTCGTACCCGGTCAGTCTAATAACTAAGGAAAGATTGGTTGTTAGGCACGTTGTCAATAACTATGACTGTGGTTATTAAATTCAATAGAGATATCTTTAGAATCAATGATCAACACTTTAATTAAATGATTGATTAGCTGGGTCTTTTAATATATTTGATCGTTAATATTTACGTTTTAAGTGTTCAATTCAAATTCACTTTTTAAACCCCCAGTTTATACAACTTGGTTAATATACAAATCAAAAATGATAACCGTTCTCTGTGGATTCGACCTTGTTTACTACAATTAATTTGTCGTTTACAGGATATTTAAATTACTGACGGACTCGACACCCGTCACTGCTATATTTGCAATATGATTGAATAGGTTGAATTATTTAATTCTTAATAGATCTTGATGGTGGTTGTACTATTTTAGGAGTGCAAGGAAGGTTTTCCTATGTGGAATAATAAGTGGTGCCGCTTCAAGAAGTTATGAGCTGAACTTTCATGCATCCACTACTGGATAAAATGCAGGGCCCATAAAAGGGTTATTATATAATAAAATGTAATAGAAACCATGTGTGTAATGTACCCTATTAGTAAAAAAGGTTCCGAAGTTCAATTGTCTGTATAAACTTTACAATTAGATCAATAGATATTATATTTCACTAAATAAAGGTTCAATCGCAAGACACATTTACTATGCATGTGTTCTTAGTTTCTTTTTGTTCATAGATGATATATATTGTTATTCCTTTGAAATGGTGGGGGATTGTTAGAGTATTTTGAAGGAATTAATAGGTATGTCTTTTCATAATGAAACATTCTAATGTTTCATATGAAAGATCATGATTGTTGATGAAAAGTCATGTATTATATAAAAGAACATGACTATTGATGAAAAGTCATAATATTTCATATGTGTCTTTTGGAGGCTATATAAAGACTTGTCAACAATTAGAAATTCATAAGTTTTTCTTATACCTAAATTCTCTCTAGTTATCATTATTGAATACTTACAAGAATTGGTGATAACATTAGTTCTTGTATTTGGAAGAAACTATTTTTCATATAGTTATACGAGACAGTTGTTATATCTTATCTCAAGAGTTTAGCAAGTCTATACAAGGTAAATAAAACTCTTTAGAAAGTGTTCCAAAGTCATTAATTTATAACGAAAACAGAATTTTAGATATATTGAGTTTGAACCGTTCATGAGGCGATTCAACTCATTTTCAACCCTAATTTTAAGCCATTAAAAATAATTTAAATTCATTTAATTTCGATTTTAATTTATCGAATTTCATTTTAGTTCAGACTGAAGTCAAAATTTAGAGTAAGATAAATTGAGTTGAAACTATTTACGAGTAAATTTTCATCCATGTTATTTCCAATTTCCTTTATATTATAAAAAAGGGGAATAAGCTAGTGTCTCCACATGCTTCTCCAATGAATTTCCAAATTTAGATTCCATTATATATCAATTTTACCATAAATGTTTTCATCATACAAATAAAACAAAAAAGTTAATAATGTATTTTCATCTGTCATGGATTGAAAGATAATTTGTTGGAAATTTACTAAAGACCCCCTTTTTTCCATCAATCATCGATATCATTCTTCTCTGATTATGATTACTCTTTTAGGGTTTCTTCAGTTATTGTTATTTATTGCTTATTGCGGTTTTCTATTGATTTCATCTTTTGTTCAAGTATTTGTGCGATCCCACAAGTTGTACTACTATATGATCAGTGTATGTATCGTATGTTGTTTATTTGTTGGTCCAATTGTTACCTTCGTACACAAATTTTTTCATTTCTCAGTTTTGCTTATTCTGTTTTTTCAAGCTATAATGACAACACTGCCGAGTATGGATCAACATATGGTGTTCATGGTTCACAATTAAAGCGCTTTGGCTACTTTTGTTTTACTGGCAAGCCTGTTTATCTTATCTCTGTTTGTTGAGTCATGCTAATTTGTTACTTGTGTAAATATATGATTTGGTTGAAGGTTGTTGTTTAGGAAGGTAGAAATTAGGGATAAGCTGTTGAATTTTGATCATGTTAGTATGCTAATTAGTGATTGGTTTGGTTCTGATTGATTTACTAATGGCAAACTAGAAATAGGGTTGTCAAATTGATCCGAGAGAAATTATTGCATCTCATTTTTAGGTTATTACTGTGCACTTATTTTGCCGCTCTTATAAATATAAGATTTCTTCTTATTGATTCATGATACAATGTTGAAGTTTCAGAACTACATGCTCTAATGCAGATTGAATTTCTATATTCACTACAAATTTGTTCCACTTGTAAAATTAGGTAAAGATTTTTTTCAGTAAAATTATTCTTGACAACAAAATCAAGCTATTCTGTATACATATGATATAAATTTAGATATAATCTTGCAATCTGATTTAGTTATCTAAACTATTTTCAACATTACTGCAGTTTTTGTAACTTCCCCTACACATATATGCAATGATTTGAGTGAAATTTCTCATCATGTCCTTATCATGGAATTTCTTTGATTGTTGATAAGGCTTATGACGCACATTTAGGACTTTGTCTGAAGCTCCCATGCTCTGTTCTCCAAGAGTACTGATTTGCTCTTATAATATCGTAGATAGAGAAAGAATGTGTGTCTTTGAATCCTTATTTTTTTTTTAATTTTTTTATATGGATCACTTGTACTTGTGTAAGTAGTGATCAATTTCAATTACTTTTTTTATAAATATTTTGCTAGGGTTATCAGTCTTATTTCGGAGTTAAAAAGTTGGTCGATTATTTAGATTTAGGCGAATTTGTTTATTCCTAATATGTTTTCTTCATCTGCAGTTCTGCTTTTGTGGTTAATGACTCTATTTTAGTATGGTTTTGAACTATTGCTTACCATGTTCTATCCTTCAACGGGTTTTCTTTTTTACTACATGTAATGTTAGTGAGGGATTTTGATTGGTTCTGTGGAATGTTTTATTAGATTTTCACCATGTTTGGATTTGGAATAGTGAAAATACGCATTTTTAGATCTTATATAAATAAAAAAATTTAGTTTTAGACCAACTTTAAATTTTTTATACTTTTAGACTTTTTTTTAAAAAAAATTGCGAAAATAAGCTTTCAGGTGGAATAGACCAGGAAACAGGCAAATATAACTGTTTTCCGGTGTTCTGTTTCCCGGTCCGGGAAGCAGAACAATAGGAAATAGTTATATTTTACCTGTTTCCCGGTGTAGTTTTTGCTTCCTAGTCTGATTGCCCGGAAAACAAATTAAGACCGGGAAGTAAGAGTATTATGGTCATTTTAGTCTATTTCCTATAAAAATTTTTGAAAAAAGTTTAATTATATAAAAATTTTAATTTTAGTCTAAAAATACCACTTTTTAATAAAAAATCCAAAAATACAATATACTCTTTTGAGTGGTGATGATTATTACCGTTCCATTGCCTTTTATTTTTTGAGATTTGAGCATTTAATTATTATTATTATATTAAAAAATAATTTAAACTTAACATCATAGTTATAGTGTTTATGATGTTGGTGTATATATAAATATTTATTTTTGGTGGGCTGGACTTTCACTTCATTACATAGAGATTTTTATCACGGTTCATTTTTTTACAAATAGACGTCTGATAATAGTCAGTGCGTGTAATAAAATTTTCAGGTATAACTTAATTACGAAGAACCTTAGTAGAACAGTGGCAAATTTGATAATAAAAGGAAAACGCGAGGGCAATTTCCTAAAGAACCGTTATCGAGGCATCAAACAAGTCTCACAACTGGGGCCAGGTTCCCCGCCTTTACTTTATAGCATGTTGGCTTTTGCTTTTTCTCCAAATTCGTTCCTTTCCTACATTTTCATTCTCTCAATTACCAAAACACCCTCACCGTTCAACAAAACTCCATACACAGTAACGATACCATAACCTTCAGATGGGTCCATCACCAATATAAAGCTTGTCCGTAGTGAATCAGACGGCCGTGGTTGCACCAACGTGATGATTGATGATCAGAAAATTATTGTGATCGTGAAGGCAGGTAGGTCCCACATTGTTCAGTACCAGTCGTTGAATGCAAAGTAAATGACAGAGTTTAGTACTATACAACATTAAATCTATTGGCAGATAGTTTTGTTTTTAGTCTTAAAAGGTTATTTTTGTATATTTAAATAATCAATTAATAATCAACATTAAATACAATGTAGGAACATTTAATACATCCAAAGGACATGATATTTTTGTTTAGTTAATGAGTGGTATATTAAGTAGTTAATGTAAAACAACAAGGGCAAAAAGGAGAAATACGTCCTATTCTCTGTCTTCACACTTATTCTCTCTCACTTTATTTTGTTAGCTCTCCTACCTCTCACTTTTAATTTTTATTTTCTTCTTCTTCATTTTCATCGTCATTTTTGACCGTTGCTTTGCTTTTCACAACGTCTCTCTCTTCTCTCTCAGCTCTCACACCTCAACACATCACTCTCAGGTATCATTCTCTTCAAATCCACACTCACATTGCTCATAATCTGTTTGCTGTTCAATTTTTCATTTTGATTTGTTTTTGATGTTTTCTGTGAATATATGTTGGTTATGTTTCTGTGGTAGATTTTTGTTTTTAAGTTGAAAATCTTCAAATGAAGATCAATGTTGACTTGTTATGGTTATAGTGTCTGAGCTCGTCTGTTTTGATGTTGATATGAATGCAGTTAGATTATCTGGAAAGAAGAGACTTGCATTATTGAATTGATAATTGATGTTTGAGATTCCTTTGTTTGCTAGTTTTATAGGTTATAACACTTTTGCAGATTTTTTTGACCAATTGAGCTCTGCATTCTGGAATGGTTCATCTTTTCTTTTTAGCACTTTATCTTCTTTTGATTACTGTTTGTATTAACTTAAAATGGTTCTTTATTACAGTTTGACTAGTCATTCTCTTTTTTTATTTCATGAATGATGATTAAGTAATGGATTTGAGTGAAGGATTGGAGGACTTACTATTTGATGATCATCGTCAGCTTGTACTCTCTCTTGTTTACATTTCTTCTTTTAAACTATTTTCTACGTCTTTGTTGAAATGTTGTGATCTTTTGATGCTAGAGTGTGTATGTTGCTTGAATAGTTTGGTAGTAGTGGTAATGGTCGTTACAGGGAATTGATTCTTGGGTATTTTTTGGGAAGTTAGGGGTAAAGATTGAAAGAATCTGGATTTTGCTTGTTTTGTTACGGGATTTCATTGTTGTCTTCTTCTCTTTATGATTTGATATGATTGTTTAATGATTCTTCTATATGTAGATTTACTACCAAATTATTGCTTGTGTTGTTGATAAGTGTATTATTGATGATAGTCTTCTTTGCTGTTGAGCAGCTGAAGTAGCTAGCTCCTTATGAATCAAGTGAGGGATACGAAAGAATATTACTGGGACTTCCATTTTGATTTAAGCCTCAAATATTCATAGAGTTGGACGTGGACTGACAAGGGAAGTGAGAAATGGGATGTTCTACATCGAGGCTGGATGATGAAGAGGCAGTTCAGCTTTGTAAAGATAGAAAACAGTTCATCAAACAAGCTGTGGAACAAAGAACTCGATTTGCTTCCGGACATTTAGCTTATATACAGTCTCTGAAAAGAGTTTCTGCAGCTCTTCGTGACTATGTTGAAGGAGACGAGCCTCGTGAGTTCTTATTAGATTCATTTATAACCCCACCTTTCACACCTGTAAAGAAATCAAGTTCTGGTTATGTTTCAATATCGCCAAGTTCCTTCCCGCCAGCACAAATCAAGTCTAAACCCAATTCGACTATGAAAGTGAATTACTTAAGGTCGGGTGGAAATCCAGCAGTTTCAGTGGAGGAGAGACCTCAATCACCAGAAACTGTAAGAGTTGAAAGTTACTCCCCAATGCCTCAATATGAATATGGTGCTGATGGGTTCTTTGCAATGCAATCATCACCGATGAATAATGTTTCTTCTTCGTTCTATTCCTATTCACCAAACAGATCCAATATCCCTCCCCAGTCACCTCAAACTTCACAATGGGATTTCTTTTGGAACCCCTTTTCCTCGTCGGACAATTATGGCTATCCCACCCGGTATAGTCTTGATCAACCAATTTTAGACGATGACATCAGAGGACTAAGACAGGTTAGAGAGGAAGAAGGAATTCCAGACTTGGAAGAAGATGTTGCTGAACAAGAACAACCAGAGAGTAAAGAACAACATGTAAAAGAAGAAAGGGGGAAAACTAATGCTAATTGCTCTAGAGAAGAAGTTGTTGTAGAAGATGTTGATGAAGATGATGAGGATGATGATGAAGAGGAAGAAGATGATGAGGATGACGATGAAGAGGAGGTAACAGATTGCTGTGGAACTGATACTGAGCATGATGCGAATGGTTTGCAATCTCAAGGAAGAAGAGCAAATATGGAAATGTCACGAGCTCAAACTTCACGGCAAGTTGAAGTTGGTAAGAAAGAAATGGCAATTGGGAAACAAGAAGACAAGGGAGAACCGCCAGGTTTTACTGTTTATGTGAACCGAAGGCCAACAAGCATGGCAGAAGTTATTAAGGACCTTGAAGACCAATTCATGGTTGTTTGTAATGCAGCAAATGAAGTCTCAGCCTTATTAGAGGCTAGCAAAGCTCAGTACTCCTCCAACGACCTCTCAGGTTTCACAGCATCATATTCTTTGGTTGCATAATTGAATTAAATTTGATTAGTGCGCAGGATATCATCTTGAAACAATTTTCTTTTTACAGCAAAAAAGCTTTTGAATCCAGTGGCTTTGTTACGCTCAGCTTCATCTCGCACTCCTTCTTCAAGATTTTTAATTAATTATACGGGTACCAGAGATGAAGGTTATGAAAGCAGTAGCGACCTCTCAGAGGACTCATCCATGTTTTCTGGTCACCAATCAACATTGGACAGATTATATGCTTGGGAGAAAAAACTCTACGAAGAAGTCAGGGTAACCTTCTAAGCCTCAACTTTTAACCAAATGGTTTCTGTTGTAAACTTCTATTCATACATGCACATTATGTTCTTCAATTCTTGAGTAAACCGCCAGCAGCATCATGCATTACAATTTTAATTTAGTCACAAACATAGAGAGTGTCATCTTTGTCTAGAACACAGTGGAATCATTAATCTTCAAAGAATGTTTACGTTATTTTATTTTCTTGAACAGTCTGGAGAAAAAGTTCGGATTGCATATGAGAAGAAATGTAAGCAACTCAAGAACCAAGATGTGAAGGGCGAGGACCCCTCTTCTGTGGACAAAACTAGGGCAGCAATTAGAGATTTGCACACGCAGATTAAGGTTTCGATACACTCTGTTGAAGCTGTTTCGAAGCGAATTGAAACTTTAAGGGATGAAGAACTGCAGCCTCAACTTATTGAATTGATACAAGGGTATGCTGCTGCAGATAAGCTTGAAAAATCTTTTTGCTGCATCATTTCTCTACCAGCTTTCATTTAGTTCACCTGTTGAAAGAAACAGGAGAAAACATGTTTGCAGACTGCTTTCCATGTTAACATTTTGAGACTTTGAACTTGTGCATAGGTTAGCAAAGATGTGGAAAGTAATGGCAGAGTGTCATCAAACCCAGAAGCGAACATTAGATGATGCCAAGCTTTTACTAGCTGGCACCCCTTCGAAACTTCATTCGAAAAGGCACACTTCCATATCAATGACAAACCCACAGAAACTTGCTCAATCAGCTCTCAATCTTGAATCAGAGCTCAGAAACTGGCGAGGTTGCTTCGAGTCATGGATCACTTCTCAGCGATCCTACGTGCATGCACTGGCTGGCTGGCTCCTACGATGCATGAGATGTGATTCTGATGCATCTAAACTACCATTATCTCCTCGAAGGTCATCATCAACTGGAGCCCTTCCAATATTCGGTCTCTGCATCCAATGGTCAAGGTTTCTGGACAATGTCCGAGAGACACCAGTGCTTGATGGACTAGACTTTTTCGCAGCTGGAATGGGGTCTCTCTATGCACAGCAGCTAAGAGATGATTCTCACAGGGTCCCAATTGGGTCGAAGAGGTATGGGGCGGGTATATCCGATGAATATGGGGGGAATATGGAGATTGTAGAGGTTGGAGAAGTAGAAGAGGTAATGACTACAGAGAAATTAGCAGAAGTTGCTATAAGAGTAGTTTGTGCTGGAATGTCAGTTGCAATTAGCTCACTGACTGAGTTTTCTATTAGTTCAGCTGATGGCTACACTGAACTTATTAGTCAGTGGGAGAAGAGAAGGCAAAGTTAGGTAGATTTTATTTCTTTTTGACAATCTGTTAGGGCTTTTGATTTGTGTAATTACTTATAACTATTTATGACAAGGTTAGTTTTTAGTGTTAGTCTCCACAATGCTTTGTCTCAAACATTGATCAATGGTACACACTGTCAAGAAAATTAGAGCAAAAATTGACAAAGAGTTTAAACTAATTATAAATTGTAAGTAGAAAATTTGTACAGGAGGCAAAAAAGTTACTTCAAAAATTTTATTAATCTAGGGAGATGAATAGTTACAAAGGCCTCTTCTCTTCTGAACTCAAGTGCTAAAACACAATTGTCTCAAGCTCCTCTCCTACCAATAACAATGTTACAATCACAAATCAATGTTATAATCCAACAAAAAAGGAACTTTGTACTAAACCAGCAAGAGGGAAGTCAATCTACTGCATATATGGTACCCCTTTTGCCTTGTATGGATGTGTTCGTCTCAAAATTTCAAAGTGAAGTTACAAAAATGAAAGCAAGAACAAGAATGTTGTCCTGACCGTGCCATAAAAAAATGTGGATATTGGAACAAAAGTATCAATTCAGTCAAAACCATAGCCTTCGTCGTCATCAAGTTCGACCTCAGAATAATTGGATCCACCCATGAAAGAAAGAAATAGTACAACTGCAAAGAGCTGTGTTGCCAAAAAATATTTAGCCCTCTTTTTGAAGGTTTTCTCTTCCTCTGTCTTTTCTCTCTTGGGTTTTGGCTTAGGTTTTGAACCTAACAGAAGAACATAGGATCAATACTGCATTGAATAAAAGTGAACTACTTGCCAAATTAAGAGGGAAAATACGAAGTCGGACTTTAATAGCAAAGACCCTATTGATTCTAGGTGAACAAGCTTGATCTACATACCAAGAAGACTGGCCTAAGACATGATCTAAATATTAATAGATATTAAAGATTTTCAACAGTAGGCTGATGAAAGTACATATGCATCCAGAAACAGTGAGCACCAAAATTTTATAATTTGTCAAAGTTTCATTGCCAGTATTTTAATAGAACATTCAGAATCAGCTGAGGACAATAAAGAAATATCCCTCCCTAACAATTCAACTTTGGGCATCTAAGATCAGACCAAGAAAAATCACAATCAAGTCAAAGAGAAAAGTTAAACCACAGGATTTGATCATGGCATGAAATCATGAAAACATCAACAAAAATAGGATATGGAACAAGCTTGAATATCTTACTCCAATTTGAGGGACCTCTTCTAGGAGTTGATGATGAAGGGTTGGAGGGAGATGGGGGAACGGGGACAGAAGATGAGGAACCAGAGTCCACGAACTCAGTCTTTAGTCTTTCTGCATAGCTGACTAGATTCCCGTGCTCTAAGAGTTTAATCCGGAGTATTGATGCTTCCTAAGAGAAATAAACAGATTTAAATACTCTCAAAATTGAATTAGATTCATATTACAAACGGTAAAAATAGAATATGAAGAGAAAAAGGCGTATATAACTTTTTAAAATTATGTTCAAACACAAATCAAGAGACCATCCTCTAACCACATCCTTGTAACCTTACCTTCAGAGTAAAATAGATATAACTAACATCATAACTAACATTCTAAATGCCTGCTACATGCTAGACTATCAACAATCTAATACATATACATAAAAAAAAATATATCAATCCAATCAAAGTAAATGTTCTAAAACTCATACAAAGAGACCTGGGAAACCCACCAGCCATAACCCCATTTTAGGGTATTTTCAAATAGTCATTGCTGTCTTCAGTCTAGCCTAGGCCACAGTGTAAGCCGATTATTACAATAGTGATCACGAATGGAAATTTACAACAAGTGAAGTTGAAAGAAAGGTGTCGTAAAGAAACTAAATGAACACCTTATCCTACATCTTACTTGGCATAAGCTACTTAGAATACTTTCATATCAATCTCCGCAAAGCCTAAATAATACATACACTTCAATAAAAAGGCCTCACATAATTCCAGCATCAACTAACTCAACTCCCTCAATAACAAAAAATAGTTCCAATCTCCAACAGATGACAAATGTAGTATATTAGATATATGTCAACAACTTACAGGTAAAACTTGAAGTGCAACAAGCGCATGCCCAAGGAAAAGAGAATCAACACTAGTCGCCCTATAACAAAGAAACCAACCATCATAAAGCAATCAATACTAAGTTACTTGAAGTAAAAATATTAAAACAAAATTTCCAAAGATTACCTATCATCAAACAAAAACCTCTGTTCCCCTAGTCTCGCCGACAAAGCTTTATATGCAGCACTAGCCCTCTTATAAATCTATCAAAAACACCACACAATCTCAACTTTTCATAAAAACACATAAACAACAATAAGTGCAGAAAAAGGCAAGAAAATCACCTCATCTTCCCTCCGTTGCACATTATCTTTATTGATACCAAGAACCTGCTTTACTCTCCTCACCTGCTGTACAAACAAAACCTTCTGAATCGGCCAACAAAGATCAGAATAATAAACCTTTCTGGCAGAGGTTCCATCATCAGAACCAAGCCAAAGCTCATACAAGAGTGCGTCAGCAAGCCACGACACAATCATAGCTTTCGTCGATACCCATTCCGGCACGGAATTAAGTTCTCCATCCAAATCAACGATTCCGTCTACCTTCAATCCCTCAATAACTCCACCATTCTCGTTGTTGTAGGCCACGTAAGTGCCGGACTCGACGTACGGTATTTGATCTTGAAACAACAATTTCAATGACAAGAATCAGAAATAGGTATTGAATTGAGAAATGAAAATAGAGAAGTATTGTGTTACCGGAATCGGGATAGAGATTGTTGAAGGCTAAATTGAAGTTGAGATTGGAGAACTTGAGGTAAATGTAAACGGGTAAGCAAGTAGGACATGCGGTTGGGAGACCGAAAGAGGGCTTTCTTGCTACTAGATTGAACTCTGCGACTCCAGCTCCTTCCATTGACTTCAAATTCAAGGTTTTTCAGTAACGGTAGGGTTTTTCTTCTTCACGAGGTTCGGTTGTTGCGTTGAATTGAAGTGACTCCATGTCGTCTTCTTGATCTCTATATGATGGGCTCTTATCCGGCCCAAATAATTTTCAAATTCAATAAATTGTCCAAATAATTTTAAAATTCAAATAAATTGTCCAAATAAGAAGTCTGATTGCATATGCAATTGTAATTTTGATATTTTGGATGGATGTTAATGTAATCTACTTAATAAACATGGTTAACATATTCCATCTTCGATTATTTATGGAAAAAGACTACCATGGTCCGGCCTACTACGTCGTCATCCGTAGGTCCAACCAATTATACCTCTCTCTTTTAATTGGTCTCTTTTTAAATTAGGATTTGGACCCGACCAACCATTAATTGACACGTCGCCACCAAATGAGAAGAGAGACAAACATTTAATACGAGAGGTACAAGGTTGGTGTGATGTGTTGTTGTCTCTTTCCTCATTTGATGCCCACATGTCAATTAATGTTTGTCGGACCAAAATCCTATATGGTAGTTCTGGCCTACTTAAATCTTTTCCCTTTTAAACACTACATGAATATTTAATACTAGTAAAAAGGAGAGAAGTGATTGGTTGGGCCTATAGATGACGTGGTTGGGCCATAGATGACGTGGTTGGGCCATAGATGACGTGGTAGGCAAACAACATGATAGTCTTTTCCTTATTTATGATTCCGCTATTCAGATAGCTTTAACAGTTTGAAATATCAGCATTAAAATAATTGTAATAGGTTGAAATAACAAAATCGTTGTAGAGGGCAAAAATATCTAAGTCCCGTTCGGAACCAACGCCCAAACCCAAAACATCAGTTAGACTAAAGCCCAGACCTAGACCTGTTGATCGGAGAGGCCCAGGTCCAATCATTCCGAGAGGCTCGACGGCCATATTCCTTCCGAAGATCGCCAAACTAACCCGATCGACTGTTGGGGAAATTCGAATTTTGTGGAGATCCTTCCGTAAGGATCTCGGCAGTATCTGACAATGGCTCCTCGAGCTTCTATAAATAGGAGCACAAGTCTCCTCACTAGAGACACGTTTTTCACTTATCAAAACTCTGCCCAAATTACTCCTCGTAGTGACATTGTCACCAGTCACATTCCGGTGTTTAGTTCATACCTCCGATTACACTCCGATGCACAACTCACGACTCAAGTCATCGCTTTTACGCCAATCAATTAAGCCCAGAGCTCTAGGTGTCTATTTTTTTCTAGTCTCTACATTCCGATAGGAATGAGCCTAGAACTCTAGGTGTCTATTTTCTTTATGAGCCTAGAACTCTAGGTGTCTATTTTCTTTCTAGTCTCTACATTGCGATAGGAATGATTACCAGCATGAAGTATTGCTTTTTTGTTCTTATTTCTTTTATTTTTTCTCTTAGCTCAAAGTTAACTTGAGCATCAGAGTGCCTACGACAAACACCACACCGGTGTTCCCAAAGTCCGCTTGGACGTTCCTTTATTGTTTTTGCAGGATCCCTTGCGTTAGGAATCGGTCCCCTATCGTCCGAGAAAATCCGGTTCTATCAGGCCGGATCGAAATGTTGCGTCTCACTACAATTGTAATAAATATTCTATTTGATGATAATTATAACGGTTTAAATAATAGATAAATATAAAATTACAAATAATTATTTAATTTTTATTTATAAATATTACTTATTTTGATAATTTTAAAATAGTAGTTTGAATAGCGTAATGGAGAAAATTATTTCAAGTAACGCGTACCAAACACTATTTCAACGTAAGTTGGAGAAAATTATTTCAAGTAACGTACCAAACACTATTTGAACATAAGTTTAAAACGCTATAGCCGATAACTATTCTTACCGAAAACAATTCTACTGCTATCCAATTAATCGCTACTCAAACAACTGATGGCGAACAAAAAAGAAAATAGTCAAACCCCTTTATAACCACCATTCTTTGCAATAGCAATTCACTATAACAGTTTGGTTTTTTTCCGAACCGATTTTTTATATGTTATTTTAATTCTCTACAAAAGCAATTTGCCTATAACAACAACGACCGTAATTTGAATAGAACACTTGGTATAAAATTCATCCTCTATAATAGTCTACTCAAATATAATATATTATTCTTTTTAATAAAATAATATAAAAATAAAAAATTAAATAACTATTGTAATTAACTTTAAAAAAGAGAAATTTGTAATATTTAATAACTAAAAATAATGAAGGAAAAGATTGTCTAATGAATATGATTGAATTTGAAAGGTTTTATTATTATAAATAATTACTAAAAATAATTTGAAATATTACTTAGATCATCCGCAACACTTGTTGGTTTGGAGTCTCTCATATGAGAGATATAAATATTGGATTGCTTTTGAGGGGAGACGATCGACTGCCTTTTTTCTCGAAGTTTAGACCACAATCTTAGTAGATTCAATCATTATATTATTGATAAGAGATTAGAATCTTCTCACAACCATCATTATATTATTGATCATTATATTATTGATAAGAGATTAGAATCTTCTCACAACCATCGTAAACTTTTTCTATCATATTTGAATAAATTTAATTTTAAAAATATTCTAAATTATACCAATTTTATTTATTTATTTATTTATTTTTTTAATTTATAACAATTTATAACAGCCTAATAAGATCTATCATTCACTATAACAACCAACAAATTGTCACAGAAATAATGCCCTTATAAAGGGATTTGATTGTATATATATATTTACTTCCAAGCTCCAATTCTTAAGTTTGTGAAGAGTTAATTCGCAACAAAAACAATAAGGCAAGGATTATTCAAAAGAATCAGACGGTAATAACAACATCAAGTGACTGAATTGAATTTCAGGTGAAGTTAAACCTTCAAATTTTCATCCCTGAATGGATGGCAACAACTCCTCCAACAAGATTTTCATACTCAACCTTCTGAAACCCTGCATCAGCTATCATGGATGCAAATTTCTCCTGCAATCATCAATCACACTATTGTATCATAGTTGAATTAGATGCAGCAAAAACTAGTTTGTGGGTTTTAGAAAAAGGAAATGTATGCTCGATCTTCTGAAATAGTATCCTGAATGAATTTAGTTGAAAATCACTCTGAAACTAAGCTCTCAATTACCTGAGGTGGAAACCGACGGATACTCTCAACTAGGTACTGATAAGAATCCCGATCACCTGCAACCATTTCCCCTACTGCTGGAATGACTTTAAACGAGTATAGATTGTACCTGAATTATTGGGAGAAGAGAGTGTGGGATAAATAGCACTGATAATATCAATCGCATACATGCTAAACTTGTTATACTTAATCTAGACAGTTAGATATGCGGGCATAGCTTTACAGACAGTGTAAGAAGATACTCACAGTTCTTTAAATATGGGGATATCTACATGACTTAGTTCGAGGCAAAGAAATCTTCCTCCACGTTTCAATACCCTAATGAAAGAAATCATTCATGTAACTTGAATATGTATAACAAATATAAGTAACCCTCAAGAATCAAACAAATGTGTAATAAGTAATACCTGTAAGCTTCAGCAAGAGCCTTCTCTATATGTGTTACATTCCTTATCCCAAAGGCAATTGTGTATCCATCCATAGTATTGTCTTCGAAACTCAAGGCTTCTGCATCTCCTTCGACCCAGACGAGGGATTTGTCCGCCCCTAGACCTAAATGCATGTCAGAAATATAAACTTCCTTTCTCAATAATAATCCCGGTCTAATTTGCTTATTATTTTTAAACACAGAGAATATATATACGAAAAGTTAAACAGAAAATCATTCTAGTTTACCTCTTTCCAGGGCCCGTCTTTTACCAACAGTTAACATGTTCGGGTTGATGTCACAAACATATATTTGAGTCTCTTCTATAAAATCATCTGCACCAACATCTTGAAGCGCTCTACGTTTGATGCTGTTTATGTAATCTAGGATCCTAAAAGAAACATCCCCTACAAAAGCAATAAAATTAAGAATGGGAGAGCTGGGCAATCTATATGGTTAATAAACCTTGAAACTACAATCGAAAATAATATCAAACTCTGTACCTGTTCCACCAGCAACATCAAGATGCTTCATTCCCGGAAATGGGCACAATTTCGAAACTAGTCTGAACCAACACAGATGATATCAAGCAATGTGAAATAGTAGTAGAAACTCAACAAAGTACCACCAACAACAAACTAACCTATCTTTCCATAGTCTATGCAATCCACCACTCATCAAATCATTCATGACATCATAATTTGAAGCAACACTGCTAAAGACATTACCCACCATCTGACTTTTCTCTTCTTCCCTAACTTCTTTGAATCCTGAGAAAACATATCACAAACACTTTTTAAACATTTATAAACTACAATAACTTCCAACTAAGCTACCAAATACTCCACACACCAACAAGTAGACAGAGATAGAGAAGCTACCAAAGCTTGTAGCATGAGAATGGAGAAGCGAATTCCCAGACAGCATTGGTAACACTTTGCTCTCCAACTTCCTAGTCATCAATCTTAGCGCCATGACTGTAACTGTCCAACAATAACACACAAAATCAAGTTCTTAATAATTTTGTGTTTTAAGAATCTATTACAATGAACAAAACAACATAACTTCCTTAAAAAAATTCAGTTGAGCTATTTATTTAACCCAAATAAGTCACTAGACTTTTTCATTGAGGCATTTAATCGAATAGTTACCATGCATGAAAAACGAGAAACGTACTTTGCAATGAACTATGCTCGAGTCATTATCAAAATCATTTTCAATTGGGTATTCAATCAAGCAATCAACAATTTTATAAAAACAAATGTAATTGGTTTATGAATCGCGATGCTAACCTCTGAACAGATTGGTCGTTTTGTGATCTAGATAAAAGAAATCGATTGAATTGAAAGTCAATTTACGTTTTCAATACTTAAAACTATATTTTTGAGAATGGTGAATTGCCGTGTGTTCCCTCAACTTTGTTTAATTATAGATATTACGACTAAAGTATTAAAAAAAATTACACTCACACACAAAAAAAAGTAGGGGTGTTCACACGATCCGAACCGACCCGTTTGACCCGAAATCTGATAGTGTGGTAAAATTTTGGACCGGATCAAATTCTTTAATATTTCGAGTCGGTCTCGGATCAAGATCGGCTCGGGTCAGACCCATTAATAAAAAATTCAAAAAAATTATATAAAAATTTGAAAATGTATAATTGTATTTCCAATTTTTGACTTATAATGATTTTATTTATCATCATATTGATTAAAGAACCCAAAACAACTTGGATAAAGTTAAAATTATCACATATTTAGCAATATGCACAAAAATTTTAAAAATAAAATAATGAAAATAAAATTTTATCGGGTCGGTCCGGGTCAAGGTCGGGTCGGGTCTGTTTAAAAATCTGACTTTTTCTGAATTTGTGGACTGACCCCAACCCCATTAGTGAACCCAGACTTACCCGAACCTTGATAAACCCGTCGGGTTCGGGTCGGGTTATCGTGTCACGGATTTTTTGAACACCCCTACAAAAAAGACAAGTTATTATAAGGGTATTTTTGTTTTTCCACCCGTTTTTCAAAAAGTAATTCGAATATTTGTTCAATTTTAAAAATAATTCCAAATAACACCTATTTTAATGTGAAAAGTGATTTTGGGTAAAGGTTTGGTGATTTTACTCTATTTCTATTTTTTTCATTAATTTCATTAAATATTTACTTTTATACCGTTATTATTAACCATTCACTAAATTATGTTATTTTTAATAAAAATAAAAAAAATTATTTTAATTTTAAACTAAATAATAGATTTTAATTTATTATCTTTAATAAAAAATTCAAAATAAATATGAATTTGTTTCATTTTATTTTTTAAATTAAAAAATATATGAAATAAATTCATATTTATTTTGATTTTTTAATTAAAAATAACAAAATTAGAATGTATTATTTAATTAAAAAATTAAAATAAAATAATATTATATTTATTTTACATTTGTAAATATAACAATCTATTTAAATATTTAATTTTTAATTAAAAAATTCAAACAAAAATAAATTTATTTTAATTAAATAATAAAATAATATTTGTCAATTAAAAAATAAATTAAAATAAAATGTGTTTTTATTTGATTTTTTAAAATAAAAAGTAACATAATTATGTATTATTTTATTTTAAAAAATTAAATTTTTTTCATGAAAATAAAATATTTGAAATATATTATTTAATTTAAAAAAATAAAATGAAATAAATTTATATTTATTTTGGATTTTATAATTAAATATATTAAAATTTGTTATTTAATTAAAAATTAAAATAAAAATAAATTTATTTTTATTAAAAATAATATAGTTTAAGGGTTAATTACAAAAAGCCTCAACTTTTTCAAACTTTTTGCATTAGTCCACCGGTTTCAAACGTTCGTTACAAAAAACCCAGGTCATGCAAACTTTTTACATTTACCCACTGGTTTTAAACCTTTTTTCTATTGAAAAGTACTGTTCCAAAACCGGAAATGGGTTTTTTGTAAGTAACGTTTGAAACTAATGGGTTAATGCAAAAAGTTTTAAAAAGTGGGGGTTTTTTGTAATTTACCCTATAGTTTAATGAGTAGTTAATAATAACAGTATAAAGGTAAATATTTAATGCAGTTAATGAAAACAATGTAGAAATAGAGTAAAACCATAAAACCATTATCAAAAACCAAAATAACTTTTCACATGAAAATGGTGGCTGTTTCGAATTATTTTTAAAAACCGGATGGCAAAATGAATACCCATAACAATAAAAATAATAATAATAATATTATTATTATTATTATTATTTTACAAGATCAATCTGGATAGTATCTATTTTATCGATGTTTCCATTATTCTGTGGTGAACATCTGGATTCCATTTTCATTGTAACTTGCCAAGTGTCAAGACGCATGTATATTGTTGATAATCTCTTGCCACATGTCCCAATTTTCATTATATATATATATATATAAACATTCCCAATGAATAATAGATACAATTGCTTTCCTTCTGCACCTTGTGTTACTCTGTTTCAATTTTAATTCCAATTTTGTGTTGTTCCATTAAACCTTTTGGTGTTGTTCCATAAACCTGAAGATCACATTTTCTGTGTCTGCTTTCTGGGTCTGCAAGTGAAGTGAAAATCGGTAAGCCACTAAACATAATCTATTCAATTAACTTTATATATTTTTCTTCTCTTCTACCCTAATTCTATTTTTATTTTACAACACATTATCAGCATGAGTATGCTCTCTGGTTGCCGCTTAGCCGGATCTTCTAGATCATAAAGTGTCTGGTAAGGATGTTTTCTTTCTTATGTGAGTGTTGAACATTTTGAAAATTATGATGGGTTTGAAATTTTTTGAAAAAATACCATTATTCACCTGAGTTGAATAAATGGTGGATCTGGAAAGTTTGAATGATAATATCACTCACCTGAACTAAATAATTGTATTTTTGAAATTGAATCTGGAATCTAGTGACTAAAAGGTGTTCTTATTTTGCAGAAAATGAAAATCTGAAATTTGATGAGGTGGAAGTTTCTGGGAGAAATTATATGAAATGGTGTGATGATTGCGAGTTAATATTAAAAGCCAAAGAGTTATTTGGGATCAATAAGGAGGTGGAAACAATTGAGGTTGAAAAATACAAAGCCATGTATATAATCAAAACACATTTGGTTAAGGATCTCAAAAATCAGTATATGAATATAAAATATCCTGCATTTCGGCAAGCTCTAAAATCCAGATATGATCGCCAAAAGAAAATCATGTTGCCTGAAGCACGTGATGAGTGGAACAATTTAAGGTTCCAAGATTTCAAAGGTGTGAGCGAGTATAACTCCGCCATGTACATGATTGTGAACAAATTAAAAATGTGTGGGGTTACAAAAATTGACCATGATATGTTGGAAAAGACATTTACCACTTTCCATCATTCTCAGACTATTTTACAACAGCATTATCGTGAAAGAAAATTTGTGTAATATGATGATATGATTGCTTCATTAGATATTGCTGAAAGACACAACCAGCCGTTGTTGAAAAATAATGAAAGATGCCCTGTTGGCACCCAAGCATTTCTAGAAGTGAATGCATATTATAATGAAAATCCAGGTCGTGGTCGTGGTCGTGGTCGTGGCCGAGACCGTGGTTCTCAGCGTTGGAATGATTATGGAAATGGACGTGGGAATGGTCGTGGTAATGGCCGAGGATCAGGAAGTGGTTGAAGATCTGGAAATGGCCAGGGACGTGGTCGTAATAGGGATTATGGACATCCATATAATAATCCAAATGCTCCTTAAAAGTGGAACGTTTACAATGCTAGTTCCAGTAAAGGGAAAGAAATTCAGGAAGCACCAAAATTCAATCGTGATCCTTGTTATAGATGTGGTTCCCCCACTTGTTATTCGAGGACTTGTCGCGCTCCCAAACATGTAGTTGAAGCTTATCAGAAGTTGAGACGCGAACAAGAAAAAGAAAAGAATAATGAAGCAAATATGGCTGATATTTTTAGCGATGGTGATACTGGTCCAATCGACATATCAAATCTAGAAACTGCTGATTTTTTTGAAGATCCTGATGGGAGGATAGATCACTTGATTGGTAATGGAACCGTTAACTATAAATGAAATGTATTTTCTTATTTTGGGATGTAAATAGAATTGAATTTAATTTTGATTTTGGTTGTAAATATTTGTAAGTATTAATGAAAGATATTACATTTCCATTCAACTAATTTTGTGTGTTATTCTATTGAAGTTATGAATTCAAACTAAGAAATGGCTTCACATGGGGATGTTTAATTAGGAAATAATGCTACAACCCATACGATTTTGAGAGAGAAAATATTTTTTGGAATCGATTCCAATTCAAGTGAAAGTGAATACCATATCAGGTCCTGTAGATCTGATTGAAGGTTCCGGAAGAGCTTCAATCGTGTTACCAAATAACACTAAATTAGAAATCGAAAATGCATTATACTCTCACAAATCCAAAAGAAATTTACTCAGTTTCAGGGATATACAAATGAATGTTATCATATCGAAACAGTTGATGAAAATGGTATTGCATACCTATGTATTATTTCAAGTAAATCAACTTAGAAGCTTGTAGTTGAAAAGTTACCCATTTCATCATCTGGATTATATTATACAACCATCAGGCATGTTGAAACATATTCTATTGAGAAACAGAAGTTCTATGATTCTAGAATATTCCAGCTTTAGCATGATAGATTTGGGCATTCGGGATCCACAATGATGTGAAGAATAATAGTGAATATAGAAGGGCATCCACTGAAAAATCATAAAATCCTACTAAATGATAGGGACTTGTGTATCCCATGTTCCCAAAGGAAATTAATAATGAAACCATCGTTTACAAAAGTAGGTTTTGAATCTCCATTACTTCTACAGAGAATTCAAGGAGACATATGTGGACCTATCTAGGGGTGGGCACGGTTCGGTTCGGTTTTCGGCTGAACCGAACCGAACCAAAAAAATTTCGGTTTTGGTTTTGGAATACCGAACCGAGCCGAATCAAGGTTTAAAACCAAACCGAACAGAACCGAAATTGATTGGTTTGGTTCGGTTCGGTCCAAAACCGAAAAAAACCGAAAAAATATAGTTTAGTTTTTTGGTTTGGATCAAAACCGAACCGAACCAAACTGAAAACCCCAAACCGAACCGAACCGAAAATATAATCGGTTTTCTACCCTCTAAACTGAACCGAATCGAATTTAATAAAAAACCGAACTGAACACGCCGATTCGATTCAGTTTAGTTCGGTTTCGGTTTTTTCGCCCACCCCTAGACCTATCCATCCACCTAGTCGACCTTTTCGCTACTTCATGGTTTTGATAGACGCATCCGCGAGGTGGTCCCATGTATGCTTGTTATCAACTCGTAATGTTGCTTTTGCAAAATTGCTAGCACAAATTACTCGATTACGAGCTCATTTTCCAGATTACCCTATTAAAAGCATAAGACTTGATAATGCTGGCGAATTTACGTCAAAAGCATTTGATGAATACTGTCAAGTATCTGGGATTGATATTGATTATCCAGTTTCATGTTCATACCCAAAATGGATTAGCTGAATCATTAATTAAGCGCCTTCAATTAATTGCGGGAACATTGTTAATGCACTCAAGATTACCAGTTTCTGTTTGGGGACATGCTATATTACATGCTGCAGTTTTGATTCGTATTCGTCTAACTGCTTATAACCAATATTCCCCATTACAATTGGTATATGGAATCCTCCTAACGTCTCACATTTGAGAATATTTGGGTGTGCTGTATATGTATCCATTACCCCAACTCAAAGAAGGAAAATGGGGTCGTAGAGACATTTAAGAATTTATGTGGGTTTTGATTCCCCACTAATTATCAGATATTTGGAACCAATGACAAGAGATTTATTTATAGTTAGATTCGTTGACTGTCATTTTGATGAAAGTAATTTTCCATCGCTTGGAAAAGGAAATAATTCTCCAAAAGAGAAATCTGAATTTACTTGGAAGTAGGGGTAGGAATAGGCCAGGTGGCATTTCAGGGTCCTACAGCCTGGCCTATATAAGGCCTAGCCTGGCCTAGCCTATTTAATAAATAGGCTAGATTCAAGCTTTTTCAAAAATCTATTTAATTAAATAGGCCAGGCTCAGGCTATGGTAAAAGCCTTCATAACTTAATAGGCCGGCCCATATATTATTTATAGGTACTTTTATTTATTAAATCTATTGGCATGTTTGTTTATAAGTTTAAAGCCTAATATTTTATTTATAAATATAAAGCCCAAACTTTATTTATAAATATAACTAGTTATTTGTAGGCTTTTAAACAGGCTTTAACAGGCTTTTAAATAGATCAGACCAAGCCTATAATACAAGCCTATCATAGGCTTGTAGGCCAGGCTCAGGCCAGAATATTAGAATACAGGCAAGACCTATTTAAGTAAAAGCCTAGCCTGACCTGACCCATTCCCACCTCTACTTGGAAGGTTCCAACTTTGGCGCATATGGATCCGCGTACCCTGTAATGTGAAATCGAAGTTCAAAGGATCCTACATTTACAAATGATAACTAATCGAATGCCCGATGCATTCAATGATACTTCGAAAATAACCAAGTCTTATATTAAAGCTACTAATATACCAGCAAGGGTAATTGTTCTAGAAGGACAATCTCAAAAGACAATAGTAAACAAAACTCCAATTCCCACTAGAAGCGTGGTAGACCCCATAGTTCAAAAGATACAATTCCATGAAAACGAAATAAAAATGATTTGGATCCTTAAACCACATCTGATGAAATCCCAAAAGTTAATGATATTCCTGAAAATAGCCTCCCAGAAGGAGAAAATAATACAGAAATACCAGAATCAAAAAATGAAGAAATTTCCATAAACTTCATCCAAGAGACTTGAAATCGAAATGAAACAATCGTTGATTGATGATTTATTTTCATATTCAGTGGCAATTAGTATTTCGTATGATGATTATCAACTACGTGATAACCAAGAATGTAAAAGTAGACATGACTGAAAAAAATGGGAAAAAGCAATCCAGACATAATTAAATTCGTTGAATAAACGAAAAGTTTTTGGACTTATAGTTCGAACACCTAAAGATGTTCAACCAGTTGGTTACAAATGAGTTTTTGTTTGAAAACGAAATAAAAAAAATGAAATTGTGAGATACAAAGCACGTTTGGTTACGCAAAGGTTCTCACAAAGACCTGGAATTGATTACGATGAAACGTATTCCCCGGTCATGGATACAATCACATTTCGATTTTTGTTAAGCCTTACAGTTGTTGAAAAATTAGAAATGTGTTTAATGGATATAGTTACTGCATATCTGTATGGATCACTTGATTTTGATATTTACATGAAGCTCCCAGAAGGACTGAAATTACCTGAATCTCATCAATCAAATTCTCGGAACTTATTTTCCATAGGATTACAGAAATCCCTATATGGATTAAAATAATTTGGGAGAATATGGTATAACCGCCTGAGCGAGTATTTAGTTAAGGAAGGATACCAAGATAATATATTATGTCCGTGTATCATCATAAAGAAATCAAGGTCTGGTTTTGCAATCATAATAGTTTATGTCGATGATATGAATATCATTAGGACTCCAGAAGAGATCCAACAAACGGCTGAATATGTGAAAAAAAGTTTGAAAAGAAATATTTGGGAAAAACGAAATATTGTCTTGGTCTGGAAATTGAACATAAACCAAAACGGATATTGGTTTATCAATCAGCATACATTGAAAAGGTCCTAAAAAGGTTTAATATGGATAATGCCCATCCATTGAGTACACTCATGGTTGTAAGAGCACTTGATCCCAAGAAAGATCCATTCCGTCCAAAAGATGACAATGAGCAGATATTGAGTCCTGAAGTACCATATCTGAGTGAGAATGGTGCATTGTTATACCTGGCTCAATGTACGAGACCATATATCTCATTTGTTGTAAATTTATTAGCGAAATATAATTCTGCACCAACCCGTCATTATTGGAATGTAATCAAACTTATTTTGCGTTACCTGAAGGGTGCAAAAGATTTGAGATTATTTTATACAAATTCTAATAAATTTCTGGGTTTGACTGGTTATGCCGATGCTAGATACCTTTCGGATCCGCATAAAGGACGTTCTCAAACTTACTATATTTTCACTTATAATGGTACTGTGATTTCCTGAAAATCTACGAAGCAAACTTTAGTAGCCACGTTCTCAAATCATGCTGAAATTTTGGCATTACATGAAACCAGTCGAGAGTGTATTTGGTTGAGATCAATGATCTAACATATCCAGAATTCTTGTGGTATCTCCCAAACTATGAATGGGTCAACTGTAATTTTTGAAGATAATACCGCATGCATCGCCCAAGTTTGAGAAGGTTACATCAAAGGAGATCGAACCAAGCATATTTCTCCTTAATTTTTCTACACCCACGAGCTTCAGAATACTGGTCAAATTGACGTGAAGCAAATTTAATCTTCTCGTAATCTAGCCGATCTATTATAAAATCATTGCCGACGTCAACATTTAAAAAACTGGTTTACGAGATCGGAATGCAGAAACTTTTTAGATTGGAAAATTAGATGTATGGGTGTCATCATCAGGGGAAAACTTTTGTAATATTGGATTCACCAACTGTACTTTTTTTTCGTCCAGTTTTATCCCATTGGGTTTTATGGCAAGGTTTTAACGAGACAGTTAAATGGTGAAATCCAAGGGGGGGAGTGTTGTGAACATCTGGATTCCACTTTCATTGTAACTTGCCAAGTATCAAGACGCATGTATATTGTTGATAATCTCCTACCACATGTCCTAATTTTCATTATATATATATATATATATATATATGTGAACATTCCCAATGAATAATAGATACAATTGCTTTCCTTCTGCACCTTTGTGTTACTCTGTTTCAATTTTATTTCCAATTTGGTGTTGTTTCTATAAACCTTTAGGTGTTGTTCTATAAACCTTTAGGTGTTGTTCTATAAACCTGAAGATCACATTTTCTGTGTCTACTTTCTGGGTTTGTAAGTGAACTGAAAATTGGTAAGCTACTAAACTTAATCTATTCAATTAACTTTATATATTTTTCTTCTCTTCTACCCCTATTTTATTTTTATTTTACAACAAATTTTCATATAAAATTATGAGGTAAGGAGATAGAACTAACACTTCGGATCACGACTAAATGTAACATATGAAATAAACGTGATTATTACAATTTTGTATTAAGTTTAATTGTGTTGTATTAGAAAAATGACCAGTCTGTTTAATACATTTATTAATCGTGTCGTATTCGTATTTAACTGTGAAATCCAAAAAACCCATGTGGGTTTGTTAAAATACCAATAAAACCACATTTGTTTCAACAATACCCAAAAAATCACTAATAGAAATTGTGAAAACACCACTTTGGCTTAGTTTTATTTGTAAATTTAAGTTGCCCAAGGACAATTATGTAATATTACAAATTAGTCATATCAATAAAAAAAAACACCAAAAATGGTTAAAATAACCAAAAAAAAAAAATTTAAATAAAAACTACGTATACCAACCATTGTGAATCATTCCAATGTTTTAAAATTTTCAATTTTGATATATATATTTAATTTTTAAAAGTGTCCATTGTGTGATTGTTAAATTTTAAAATGGATACTTTTTAAAATTAAAATTAATTTTGAAATTGTGTATCAGTCCATTAAGTTTGTTTCAAAATATTCATAATTACTAATTATTAAACACTTCACTCATTTTTTTATGAATTTATATAGAATCAAATTTTTATAATGAAAATTAAAAAAAAAATCAAGCATTAATTGAAAAGTAATGAAATATATAAATGAATAGATGTTAATATGTTAGAATTATATATACATATTTATATTAAATTATAATTTTTAATAAATTGGTTTAGTTTATTTGTTTCGATTTTTTTTCTTCACATTTTTCATACTTAGAATTGAACTTGAATGTTGTTTTTTAGATTTATTTTTAGAAGGGTATAAAAGTCATTACATAAAAAATCTACTAAAAGTAACACGAAGTGTTTTTTTTTGGGTATTTTTGAAACAAGTTTGAATTTTTTTTTTTGGGTATTTTGACAAACCTTCATGAGTTTTTTAGATTTCTCCCTAATAATAATAATAACGACGAGTAGAATTTTATGGATTAATTAAATTTTAATCCTAATATGTTTACTGAATAAACTTCATTGGATTGTTTTAGAATTTTAATATACATGGAAAACTATATACTATAATGATATAAAATTACAAATGAATCATATAAATTATAATCGTGTTATGTCGAACATCAAACCATTTAATATAAACTTTTTTTTTTAAATGTCTCGTCTGTATTGTCCAACCCATAAAAAAACCCAAAAATACGAATTATAATAATAATAATAATTATTATTATTTACCGTATTTGATAATGGTTGTTTATCCCACTCATTTTTCGATATTCCAATGAATAATCAACAATTAGTTAGTTTTTGTATTCGTGGTGCAAAATTATTAATAAAATTATATATATTTAATATATTAATAATTATATTTATTTTTCATTATTGTATTTTTTTAAATAGAAGAGTATAAATTTAAAATATTTATTTATCATTTTAAAATATTGTAATATTATATTTATCATTATTTATATATTTATAATGGTATTATATAAGGACACCAACTTTACTGCGCAAGTATTTTTATTTATTAATTTTAGTTTTCGTCATTCTCTGTAATTCTTTTTGTTTTATGGTTTAATAATTTTAAATTTGTTTTTATCTTCTTAAGTAATTATTTTTCTTAAGTAATTATTTTTTGTTTCAACTTTTAGGTATTATAGTTATGGGTTATTTCTAAAAACACCCCATTTTTTCAAACGTTTTACTTTGAGCACCCAGTTTTGAAAGTTTTAGAAAATCACCCCAAAATCAAAACCACCAGTGGTTTTCGGTAATTTTGTGGGTGGTTTTGTTGTTGTATGAGTGGTTTTGAAATTTTATATCTTTAATTTAGAGATTCGGAAATTTTTTATGATCAAAATTACTCATAAAACACCAAAATCACTCACAAAATTACCAAAAACCACTAGTGGTTTTGATTTTGGGGTGGTTTTCCAAAACTTTCAAAATCGGGTGCTCAAAGTGAAACGTTTGAAAAAATGGGGTGTTTTTGAAAATAACCCTTATAGTTATTAGGTGCATCCTTGTGGAGAGTATATTTTATCATGGTAAGTATATTTTTCTTTTTCAATTTTTATTTTGTTATAATTCTATTTTTTCCTATATTTTTTCTTTCTGTTGATTTTATTCACCCCTTCGTAAGTATTTTTATTTGGTAAATTTTAGTTTTCATTTTTACATGCGGATTTTGTTTTTTATATTTTGATAATTATAGTTTGGTTTTTGTCTTCTTATGTATTACATTTGGTCTTTGAATGGGGTTATTTTTGTTTTATATTTCGATAAATTTAGTTTCGATTTTATTTTCTTGTGTAATTATTTTTAGTCTTTCCAAATATCTGTTTATGATAATATTTTAATAATTTTTTGTTTTGTCTATTAGGTATAATGGATCATTATATCCAATTTTCTTAGAAACTATACCATGAGAAGATTGAAAGAGAAAGAAGATACAAATATGAAGAGTTATAATATTTACAAATATCAAGAGAAAATAGGAAGAAAATTTGTTGTATTTGCAATAATTTTGTATAGGTTTAGATTGGATTGCAATAATTTGTATGTAATATATGTTAGCATGAGGTGTATAATGTGAATGATTATAGAATCTTTTATAAGTGATTATAGGAATTATAGGTAACCATACAAGTAATTATATGAATCTTTTATAAGTGATTATAGAAATTATAGAAATCCATGAAGAGAATAATGGATTGCATTAAATTGTCTTTTAGTCTGTTACTTACTTTTGCTGATTGTAATCATTTTCTTCTAAATCAGGGTCTATACATTGGTTCTCGGTGCAATGCTTATCATTCAATTTGAAGAATAGAAAAACAAATTACGTTTTAACAATATATAAATTTAATTTTGTGTTATAATTTTTTTTCTACTAGAATATTTTTACAAATTTATGATATTATATTGAAGTTGTAGTAGCGTATATAGATTATTAAATTAAATTTTTGTTGTTTATAAGTAAAAGTGTATTTCAAATGATTTTTTTTCTTTAATTTTCAAATATTTTTACTAAAAGTTTGAACACTTTATATTATGTATTAAATTTTCTAATTCAGTAAATATTTTTATTAGAATTTTCATCTCTTTACAAATTTATATTGCTTATTAATATTGATAAATTCATTTTCCTATTTCAAAATATTTCGTTTGCCTTTTCAATTCTAATTTATGAAAAATATATTTTATTTTAAATTAAAAATTATTTTCATAACTCCACCAAACTTTTCATATATATATATATATATATAGAGGCATTTACTTTACTACTTTCATTAATAGTTGTACATTAGTACTTTACACACATACATACAGAGTTTTGAAGTACGTTGTACCTTACACATGTACAGTGTATCAATAATACGGAATACGGTAATCCAGATACACAAAATATGTTAATTTATACGTTTTAAAAATAATTATACTTCAAAATACTAAACTAATATATTTAATCTTTAAGACGTTTCCAGCCATACAGAAGTAAAAAAAAAAAGTTATGTTTACTAATAAGTTTCTATCCAAAGATAGGCGATTATCAAAACTACACTATATAATATTTTTTTAACATAAAATCAAAGTTCTAAGACAATATCAAATAAGAGGATCATCCCGTGTCTAATAGTTAAAATTAAGTATTTGAATCTGGTCGAAATTGAGTATCTGAATCTAGTAAATTCTCAACGAGATCAAAAGGACTATCATCCTCTTCTTCAAATATCCTCTTCTTCAAATGGAATGTCATCTTGTGATTGGATGCCTTTTCCTTTATCTATATCAATAAGGTAAAAAAAATGTATAAATAAAAATTAAGTTGATTTCATTTACTAATTTATAAGCTTACCAACATCTCTAAATGTTCTACTTCTTTATACTATGCATACTATATGTTCAGAGATGGAGTGAAGGGGGACAGGTGCCATCGCCCCCAAAACATAATAATATAGTATGCATAGTAAACAATATTCAAGACTGCGGCTGAATGGTAGGAGGAGCTTGCAATCATCATAAGATACATGGTTCGGTTCTATTTATTTTATTATATATTTTTAACATTAAATAAAATATATCATAAATAAAATGGAAATTCCAATAAATCATAACATTATATAATATATTATTATTATAATTTTAAATATATTCTATTATTCATAGTTCCGTCCCAGGAATTGTTGATCTAGAATAATTTATAATTTTCACTTTTAAAAAGTAATAGAGAAATAAATACACTTTATAAAAGCAACATTTTCACTTAAAGAACTTTTCAACATATAAATAGTTAAAAGTTTATATTCAAACAATACAAAAAAGCACTTTTAATTTCAAAAAGTTATAATCATCCTTTTATAAACCATTCCAAATATGGTCTTGGTTCACTTAATAAGATTTCTTTAATTGGATGTCCACTCCTAAATATACTCCATATATATATATAGACAAAATATTATCATGACTAGTGTAACTAATCTAAAATAGATTTAGGTTGTAGTTTGTTATACAAACTATTTTTCTTTTTCAATAATAATAAAGAATGTTTTTCTCTAGGTTTTATGTAGTTTAGTTTGTAATGAAATAAAAAAAAAAAAAAAAACTATAATAATGCAAGACTCTATAGTTATATCACCCACACTCCAAAATGAAGCACAAAGCATAAGAACAAAAATTTTATTTCAAATAATAAAAATAAATAATTGATCTATCTCTATCTTAACAATCATGTTCACAAACACAATACTTAAAAGGGAAAAACGAAGGTCCACAATAACCACGAGGATTTTTGTCAGCAAAATTAGCTTTACAATGTGTTTGACAGCAACCATCACTGCATGTTTTACTACCACACCATCCATAACTCTCTGTGCATCTCTCTCCATTCACCATTGATGTCACTGCTCATCACAAACAATCATATCCAAACCATATAAAACTATTGAAAACAATTGCATATATTTAAAATCAAATAATATAATAGTTACCTGAAATGAGTACAATGATGAGGAAGAAAAAGTGATAGTTTGATGAGAACTTTGCCATGGTGCTTTGTTGTGAATTTGGTTTATGGTCTGATGGTTTGATGAAATGATGTGGTTTTGGGGGTAGTAGTGGTGGTATTTATATAGAGGAATTTGGTTTGTATTTATTAATCGAATCAATACATTCCGTATGTAATTTTAATTAGAGAATGATTGATTGCATATATTGGTATTGATTGCATAATATGTGTTTAATTCTATATAATTAGAATGATTGATTGCATATATTTCTCTTTTATTATGAGGAAATCATTAACATGATGGGGGAGTGATACTACTTTATTCATTATTTAGGAAATTACTCCTTTCTCTACTACTTTAATAATGAAATAATCTTAACCACTTTCTCTTATCGAATCACACACTATACTATACAACGGAAAATGTAACATTCTCTAATTTCTTTTTAGATTATTCCTGCAAAGTTTCCAAGCTTGAATCTATTATACAATTTACCCCTAATTAAGATTTTTTAGGTTTATTTACTAAATATATTAGTAAGGAATCAAGATGGATACGTAAATGGATGGTGGGAGTTAAAAAAAAAAATAGGGTTAATGAATCCGGAGAGTACATAGAGGTGGTCATTCGAGTTGGGGTGTCGTGTTGTCCGAATCCAAACCCGATCCATTTAATAAACGGGTTAATCGTGTCAATCCACGGATGGACAGGTGGACCTGTTTAACGTATTTATTTTAAAATGTTAAATATAATTTATTTATTTTTTAATATATGTAATTTATTATACTATTACATCTAATTATAATATATTTAATATTAAATTACATTAAATTAAAAATAAATAATATATAAATAATAAAAATAAAAGGAAAAAGTAAACTTAAACGGATTGACGTATACATATATGTCGACCCAACCTATTTAAACCTAACGAAAATCCATAATAAATGGGTTCGTATCGTGTCGACCCATACCCTGTAGTGTCCTCCCAAATTGCCACCTCTAAGTACACATCATCTGATACAGTTAATGTTCTCATTAAGGATATGGATGTTCTTGAAGTAGCAAGGAGTCCACAAGGTTTGAGTGTAGTTAAAAGAAAGGGAAAGCATATTCATCTTCATCAAAATCAATCGCAGAAATTAATGAAATGTTTGCCGCTGAAATGGAAAACTTTAATTAAAATCAGACAGAAAATCGGTGTGTTAATGAAGTACGCCAATCAGATTTATAAATAAAAAAAATAAATTCACGTATTCCGATTGAGAGAGTGAAGACACAACAACTAAACACGTATTGAAATTGAAAAAAAAAATATGTGCACAAAAACTAACAAATGCATGCGTGAGGTTGAGCGAGCAAAGGCATAAAAACTATTGCAAATAAAATGGGAGAAGGTTTAAAATGATTTATACATAAATTCCTGGATGTATCATCGCGAAACGAAACTAAAGTTAAAAAAATGTGAAATAATTTATAAATTATTTTCTTTAATGCACTATTATTTATATCATGATGTATTATTTACTATGGTAAGTTTTATTTAAATTTTAGTTGTTAAGTAAAATAAGAAGTTCAAATTATGGTTGGTATTTAATGAAATTTAAATTATAAATTATGAATAATATTAATGGACTTTGAAATCAAAACTTGGTTGAAATTTATTCAACTAGATGATATCAAAAATTGGTTATAATAAATATGAGATTTGAAAGACAATTATTAGGAGAAATAATAAAATTTTAAATCCAAATATTGGAGAAAAAAAAATTGAACTTCAAATAGTAGTAGGAAAATTGGAATTTGAATTTCAAATAATAGCATGAAGAAAGAAAATTTGGAATTATTATTGGGAAAATAATTTGAAATAAAAATAATGATGGGAAAAAGTGAAAATTGAAATCTGGAAATGAGACAAATTGGAATTTACAATTCATCGTATACTTATATAACACACTTATTTTACAGTTTTCATAATCACATTTTCATCATTCTCTATTATCTCTTAAACTTCAAATTCATTAAGTTATACTTCTCAAAACTCTAAGGATGTGTGTATTGGACATGTTGATTGGCTATTCAAATGCAAAATATTACAACTTCTCAATCAATGAAAAGTTTCATTAGTAAATAATACTTCCTCACTATCAATTTAGTGGCAACATTAGCATAATAAACACTATTCATCAATCAATCTTGTTTCATACGTTGTTTTTTATGTACAAGGGAAAATATAGTCAAGTGGGATCTTATTTTATTCGTTTTAATGTCTATTTTCTAAATATATAATTATTATAATTTTTAAGTGTATATAATTAAAGATATTTATCGTTAAAGTTAAGTATTGGATAGCGTGCCGAAGAGAAATGTTGCAACTAAAATGATACAGAGGAAGTAATAGACATGGTTCTTCTTCTAGAAACTCATCCTCGATAAGAAGACTTACTATAGATAGGACCAATATTAGGGGACACTTGAGGTTATGTAAAGATTATTTTGCACTAAACCAGATTACTTTTTTTTGGATGATATATTCCTTTTGGTGAAGGTTTAGGATGCGAAGAAATATGTTCATTCGCATTAGAAGCTCTCGTAGCTCATTCTTAGTATTTTACTCAGAGATTTGATGCAAGTGGTCGGCATGAGTTATCTCTCCTACAAAATTACACTGCAATTATACAATTGCTGACTTATGGAATGTCATATGATTCTGTAAATGAGTATGTTCGTATAGGAGTGGCTATTGTGAGAGATAGCCTAAAACAATTTGTCTAAGGAGTTATTACCGTGTTTGGTCCAAAACTACTTGAGAAGACCAAATAGAAATGACATTTATTGTCTTCATACTATAAGGGAGTAACGTAGGCTTCCTGGAATGTTGGGAAGTATTGAGTGCATGCCTTAGGATTGAAAAAATTGCCCAATATCATGGAAAGACCAATTTTGTTATGGAGATCACCAGTATCCACAATCATTTTCAAAACCATTACCTTGTATGATACGTGATATGAAATATTTTTTGGGTGTGTTAGGAACAAATAATGATCAAAATATTTTTGACAGTTCACCTGCTTTCAATGACATCCTGAAAGATAGGGGCTCCGTCAGTGGAATTTACAGGGGGTTCAACATTTATAGCTTAGGTTATTATCTTACTAATAGAATTATCAAGAATGGGCCACATTTATGAAATCAAATACTCTCCATCAAGATCCAAAATTTACTAATTTTTCCAAACACCAGGAGTTAGCAAGAAATGATGTTGAGCGAGCATTTGAAATTCTCCAAGCACATTTCAATATTATCAAACAACCTGCATGGTTATGGAGTGTTCAGGGTCTTGAAGAAGTAATGAAAGTGTCCATCATTTTACATAAAATGATTGTTGAAGATGAAAAATATGATTATACAATGCGATATGATTTCAGTTACAATATATATAAAAAAACCCAAGACCACTTGACTTTAAGAAATTCGTAATTTATTTTTCTGGAAGGTTATATTGATAATAACCATCGAATTCACGATACATAAAGACATAGTCTATTGAAGGCAAATCTAATATAACATTTGTGGTAAAAGTTTCCACCAAATTCAATGGATGAGTGAATCTATCTTTATATAACATGTATTTTTGTATTGTATTTCACTCATGCATTTTTAATTAGGGTAAATTACAAAAAAAATTCCAGCATTTTCAAACTTTTAGCAATGATTCACTAGTTTCAAATGTGGCCAACAAAATAATCAGATCAACCAAACTTTTTGCAATGACCCACTGGTTTCATCCTTAAAAACACTATTTCGAAACTAGAAGTTTGGTGATTTTGGGTATTTTATCATTAACGTTTGAAACCAGTGTAGCAATGCAAAAAGTTTTTTAAAATGGATTTTTTAAAATTTATCCTTTTTAATTATGCAATTTATATAGTTACTTAATTCTGCATTAATTTTTCACTTATTTTATATACAATATTATTTTTATTACAATTATATATGATACCACATAATTCTAAATTAAAAATAATAATTAATTTCATAAATAAATAACACTAATAAAAATTAAATTTGAAATTAATACAATTATATGAATAATACAAATATAATTATTTTATTAATATATAATTATTTATTTATTTTAGATTAATGGAAAATATAAATTAGTGGGTGGATACAAAAATCACATACCACTAGGTGGGGTTGGTGCGGTCGCAGTACGAAACTTTCAACGATAATCCCACCTATTCTAGGTGTTGTTAAAGAGTGTGTTGATCCTCTGCAATAAATAATAATGCAGTGGGGTACAAAAAGCTTTCAAAAACGTGTTAATAAATATTTTCTTTAAGCAAATTATTTGCGCGCACACAGATTGCTCGAATGTTTCCAAATATTCCGAATAGAAAGCCTTATAAAATTAGGTGGAGGTCCGTATAATTTCCACGTTCAGATTTCAGTAATTGAAAAAGAGAGAGAATTTAAGTTACTTTCAATTTTAAAGTTGTTGTTATAGTATTTAAAAAGAAATCGAACGTCATGTCCTTTAATATTAATTGTAAGTTTGATATATTAGATGTTGAGTTAGTTGTTAAATTAGGGATCAACTGATTGTTATTAAATTAGATGTTGAAGTAACTGTAAGAAATGATTGTTTGATATTAACAATTAGTCGTTGAAGTAGCTGTTAAATGTAAAATGACATAAAAATACTATATATTATTTTTACTTTACCTTAAATTTATTTCTTTTTTAGCGGTAATATTAATTTTTAAACAATTTATTTTTTTTTATTTAAACTGTATAATATTGTAGTTATCAACTAATTAAAATAAAATAAGATATAGACCAATTAAAAAAAATATTTAAATTTTTTTAATCATATTTAATAAACATAAGTAATATTAAAATTAGTATCAGTTAGTGCAAATAGAGAGTTTTTAATATTAGTAAGGATATTTTAATAATACTAATAATTTGATGACGGTAAAATAAGTGCTTTTTGATATGGACACTTACTTCAAATAGCCGATTGAAAACTACTGATTAAAAATCTAATCGCTAATCAAAAAGTTTATCTCAAATAGTAAAATTGTGAAAATACAAATAAAAAATTTAATTTGCTACCTAAATATCTATCTACAAAACACGTACTAAAAGACATGGAGATAAAAATAAGACCAGTAGAAATGATTTTTAGGTAAGGACTAAGTAGTTACTTATTACAAAAGTAGTAAATAAAAAGTAGTAAATAAGCGCACATAAAAATTATAAAAATAAATAAATAAATAAATAAAAGTTATGATTTTTTTTTTAAATTATCGGTATTGGCCGTGAATCCTCTCAATAATCATCTTGTCAAAAGTATATACCACCATTAATGTTTTGGTTAAAATTCATTCTAATCTATAATTAAGCATAAAAATTTAAATTTTAAATAGATACAAATACAAAAAATATCAAACAATTAAAAGATTAAAATAATAAAAATACTTGTAGAGCACAATCGAATAAGATTTCTTCTAGTTTTAGTTTGTCTGAAACATATATATATATAGTGAGATTTATATATATAGTGAGATTGAATAATTTTTTTTTTAAAGAATCTATAAAGATGAAAGATTGAGAAAATGACGTTGGACTTACCGAAATAATGAAAACCAATGAAAATAATATTGGTGGAATAAAAGTAAAAATTCAGAGAAAACAAGTCCGTTCATGAAAAGACTAGAGGAGAGAGAATGTTGGAATGATAAGGATTATGAGGTATTTTTAAAACAGCGTTTTATGAAAACGTTAATTGAAATAGGATTTTCAAACGCTATTATAAAATCTAACTGAAACTCTAAATGTTATTATATAATTGAATGCCAAACATCTAAAAGAATTCAAACGTTATCAAATAATCTAAATGCTAATTTAAAATCGAATTAAAAATCTTTTCTAAATACACATTTACTAACTTTTACCTTACCCACGTGTAACAAAATCTTTTTATATTCCTTCCGATCTATCAATTAAGTACAACAAAGTGGCTGCTGACACATTAGTCCTCGTCAATTTATTTACTTCTGCGGATGGAACGTACATATGGAATATAATCTATTTAGTATTGATACATATTAATTATGCATTGCTTGATAACATTTTATTTTAATATTAAAATAATTATATTCTAAAATTAAAAAAATAAATAGATTTAAACCCAATAAAATATCAAATCAAGTTATAAATCTATTTTTATAAGTAGTAAAATTATTTTATATTTAATTTAATATTTTATATATTTATATATATACTCTATTCGAATTTTAACATCAAAGGGAATGAAATCAAAATGACAAGAATGAAGGAGAGATGTTTCTCCTTAAAAAATAAAAAATAAAAAATACTAAAATTCGTAAAATTGGTTTGGGATAACTTAAATTTATTTATTTTTCACTGTAGAAAATATTTTTATAAAACAACCATTTCATTTAAAGTACTTTTTTTCCAGTATATGAACCATTTGGAATTGATATTCAATGATATAGACAAGCACTTTTGAATAAAAAAATTATAAACAGATTTTTATAAGGTATTCAGAACATGATTTACTTCAGTTTAACAAGATCTCTTTATTTGGATGTCCATTCCTAAATGTACTCTGTACATTGACAAAGTGTTATTACAACTTGTTTGTAACTAATCCAAAATAGATTTTAGGTGTAGTTTCTTATTCAAACAATTATTTTTTATTATTTTATTATTATTATTTTTTTTACAAAATAATAAAAAAAGTCGTTTTCTCTTTGTATGAAGTTGGGAATGAAATAACGAATCCATAATAATGTGAAATCTCTATAATTATGTCACCCACACAAAATGAAGCATAAAGCATAAGAACAAAATTTTTTATTTGAAATAATAAAAATAAAAAAAATGCATCTCTATCTGTTCTAACAATCATGTTCACAAACACAATACTTAAAAGGAAAAAAAGAAGGTCCACAGAAACCACGAGGATTTTTGTCAGCAAAATTAGCTTTACAATGTGTTTGACAGCAACCATCACTGCATGTTTTACTACCACACCATCCATAACTCTCTGTGCATCTCTCTCCATTCACCATTGATGTCACTGCTCATCACAAACAATCATATCCAAACCATATAAAACTATTGAAAACAATTGGATATATTAAAAATCAAATAATACAATAGTCACCTGAAATGAGTACAAGGATGAGGAGGAAAAAGTGATAGTTTGATGAGAACTTTGCCATGGTGGTTTGTTGTGAATTTGGTTTATGGTCTGACGGTTTGATGAAATGATGATTGGTTCAGGTTGGTGTAGTGGTGGTATTTATAGGGAGGGATTGGTTTTGTATTTATTAACCAAATCAGTACATTCCTTATGTAATTTTAATTAGAGAATGATTGATTGCATATATTGGTATTGATTGGCTGAGATTGATTGCATAATATGTGTTTGATTTTATATAATTAGAATGCATTTCTCTTTTATACATTTCTCTTGAGTGGGGTAGAGCTGTCACCTTCGTAATCTGGGCTATTCGTCTGTTTATTTTGAAAAATTTTCATAATTTTATTTATTTTCGTTATAAGGATAAAATAAGCATTTTTTAAAAAATTGACTTTTCCGGTTTACCAAATGATTTGACTAATTTGACTTTTGGGTTGGTTTTGAAAAGAATTTAATATTTGAGTCGATTTTGTCATTAAATTATACATGGGTTGTTTTTAAATTGATTTATAAACATATGAGTGGGTGATGATAGTTGCCACCCATATAAATTGAAAAGAGTGGTTTTTGATCCATTATTTACAAAGGGAGATGTTATATGTACAGACAATCTGTGTATAGATTGTACAGATTGCCCTTTTAAATAATCTAGAGTCCATTTTACCCTTTACAATTGTAGTGGTTCGGAACTACAGTTGATCCGGACCGAAGGACCGGATGGTTCTGGGCTTGATTGGGACCGATTCCAAAAGTCAAGGTATCCTGCAAATAAATAATAAACGTCCGAGCGGACCTTGGGACACCGGTGTGGCGTCTGCCGTAAGCACTCCGACGCTCAAGTCAGTTCTGAACTGAGAGTGGATAGAAAACTAAATAAATGAGAGAAAGGATTAACTCCCTGTGCCTAATGGTTCCTATCGGAAGGAACTCCTCGGAAGGATGCGGATCGCCTCTTGAGTGAGCTCTGAGCTCAATTGACAGTGACTGGAAGCGTAATCGGAGTCACCTGAGGTTCACCGAGAAATAGTTGGAGATGATAGCAAAGCGTGTGTTGAATTGGGCAGAGTTTCTGTAAGTAATCGCGTGTCCCTTGGCGTGGAGTCGGATTTCCTATTTATAGAGGTCTCAGCGGTTGTTGCTGGGTGCCGCCGAGATCTCTGCGGGAAGATCTCCAGGGAACCAGGGATTCTCTCAACGGGTTACTTGATCAGCTGGTTTCTCTCGGAGGGAACGAAGGCCTCGGAACTACAGGGCTTGGGCCTACCAGAATTAACAGGCCTGGGCCTGGGCTTTGGCGTCACTTCCGAACCGGGCTTGGATTTCCAGCCCACCACAGATTCCCCCATCCTTCAGCATGGATGGTTCCGAGCGGAAGGATGAAGACGAAACGGTTGGTGTCCCACTAGTTCATTCCAGCTGTCAGTAGGCGTCACATCAAGAGGAAACTCACTATTGGGGAGTCGACACGTGTGGAGGCTTCTTCAGGAAGCCTCGCCGTTTCACCTACCCGCGTCTATAAATAGCCTCGCAAACCTCCCTTTTTCCACTTTCACTCTCCCGTTCACTATCTCTTTGCTTTTGAAGAACTTTCAAGTCGATTCAGATTTTGGGCGCCTGTGTTTCCTCTGCGTGTGTCTCTCCTTTCGATTTAAGGTAAAACTTGTTAACATCCTCCTCTTCTTACTGTTTGCTTTTTTTTTTTTATTTTCGGGTTCGTCGGAGAAGACGAAGGGATTTGAGGTTAAATGTGATCGGGTTGTAAAAATGAACGTGCCTCTTGGCTCTCTTGAAGTTTGTAACGCGATTTCGGGCCTTTTTGGCTACTTTCCGGTGATTTTTGGGCCAAAACTTGGTTTTTCCGGTTAACCGGAAAAGATCTCTGTTCTGACTGTCGAACTTTCCAACCAGGTATGTCAAGGGAATCTACTGAGTCCGAGATCCGAAGGATAATGGGCGAGGGTCCGTCCAGAGACGAAAGTAGCCCATCCACATCCGGATCTATAGGCGGTTCTGATAACCTGAATTTAAGTCCGAGAACCATCGAGAGGCTCCGTTGCGGGCTTCAGAGAGAAAGTTTCGCACAACCGAGGCCGGCCGGAATTATAGTTGAGGTGGTGGATGAGGCGACCGGTCGCGAGGTTGTCTTTCCGTCAGCCTTTGGTCCCCAAGGCATTCAAAGGAAAGACCGCCCTTCGATAATCCGTTCGGAACAAATGGAAGCCATAAGGGAAGCCTACTGTATTCCGGATGATGTAGAGATCCGTGCTCCCGAGAAAAATAAAAGAGTGGATTCTGTCGTAGAGGGATGGACTCCGATGTATACAATTCTACTAAGCATGGGACTTAAGTTCCCCATCGGAGGGATGCTTCGGATGCTTTGCAAACGGCTGCGAATTTCTCCGAGTCAAGTCAACCCTAACACCATGAGAATATTGCGTTCGTTTGATGAAATGGCCGAGGCGAAAGGAATACGTTGTGAAGTTGCGGATGTATACTTCGCATATTCCGTTCAAAAGGTTAACGGTGATCCGGGTCGAGTTAACCTTCAGTGTCACTCGGATCAGACCCGAGTGTTTTTGAACCTTGCCACCTGTGACAAAGGATGGAAGGAGCGATACTTCTTTGTCTCAGGTCACTGGAGGGAAGAGACCGATGGTGACATCCCATCCTGGTGGACTCCTGAGCCATGTACGAACTTATCTGGACGGATTGGGTCTCAAGAGCTTTTTCTTTTCCCTCGTGTGGGCGTGTTTACTCGTATATATTACTTACTTTTCTTTTTTTTTTTTGCAGTGGAACTAGGGAAGGGTAACTGTCCGTGCGGACTTAACAGCGAGGCTGTTATTGGAAGGATCTTACAGCTTGATCCGGAAATCAGGGACCTCCAATTTTTAGTTCCCATTCTCCCCGATCCCACGAAGAAAGGTCAGGGTCTGAAGATGGCCGGTCAAAACCCCCGAAAGAGCAAGGAGAAGAAGGGGTCCAAAGCGGCCGCGGCCCTCCAATACCTGATGGGCCAGAAGTCGAAAGGTATTACAATCGGGAGTTCTTCCGAGACAAGGAAGGACAAGGGGAAGGAAAAGGAGAAGGCTGCTCCAGCATCGACTCGGAAGCCGAGCAAGGACAAAGGAGTCGCCGGGACGCGTCGCCGAGAGGATGATGGTGCCGATCGTCCTTCTCCCAAGAGACACAGGGGCTCCTCTCCCGAGGTCCAAATCATCGAGAAGGATACCGAGACGGGAGCTCGGACTTTGACTGTCCCTGCTGGCACTTCGTTTTTCAAGGAGCCGGCGGCGGCCCTTGAGGCTTTAAGGGGAATGGTCCTGGAGGAAGACCAGAAATTTCTCTATGAGAGGCGCAACCATCTTGTTGAAGAGCTTCTTTTCGCGAGCCACAAGGTAATCTCCGTATTTGATTTTTATGTTTTCCGTTCGGAATTACATCGTCCTTTTGTTTTTTCAGCTGGTTCAGATAGGTCATGCCTTTGACCAGGAGTGGGACAGGCATGTCTCCATTGTGAAGAAGGCCCGTGCTGACAGGGATTCTTCAAAGAAGGACAGAGAGGACGTCCAGACGAAACTTGATGCCGCGATTTCTGAGCTGGGAAATTTGCGTCTAATAGCTCAGGACAAAGAGAAGGAGCTGGCGGCTGAGAGGGAGAAGAACAAGAAGGCTCTCGAGGAGGTTTCCGTGTTGAAGGGAACGATCGAATCCCTGACTTCTCGGATGTCTGAGATGGACATCAGTCTTTCCGAGGCTGTTGAGAGGGCCAGGCAGGTTGAAGTCAAGGCCAAAGTTGAGGCAAAGGGTAGGGTATACCAGAAATTCCTTGCTGGTACCTTATCCAAGAGTGTAGCCTAGAGGAGATTCGGCTACTGGCTCCAACTAGCCGAGGCGACGGGAGCCCAGATTCCGAGCTCAGCCGACGACAGCGACTCGGAAAAAGATGAGGATGTCGAGATCCCCGGCGAGGAGGAAACTGGAGAAGGAGAGAAGAGAGATGGGGAGGATTGTCCCGGTGCCGAGAAGGGAGCTGAGGGTGAAGCTCCTACAGCAGTCGAGGTGGAACCGATCTCCGTTGTTCATCCTTCCTCAGAAGCTGCCGCTGCGGATCCGGACGTCGAGGCGGATCTGGCCTTTGATGACTTGGTCGTTTAGGCCTTTTGTATTTCTCTCTTTTTGTACCTTTTTTTTGTTTAATGAAATTTGGCTCCTTTCTTGTGTTTTCCGTTCCGATTGCCTTTTTTATGAATATTGTTAAGTATTGAAACGGAATGCAAGACATTCAGACACTAATCAACGAAGCAATGCCTTAAAATATATATATTGATAGAATCGGGATTGTCCTTTCGGATACAATAACTTTGGTCTTTTTCAGATGTTAATTAACAATTGTCCTGTCGGACTTTTCAATTTCATTTTCCTTTCGGATTTGTGCACACAACATGACAAAGTATCAACTTTTTACAAGTGTTGATTCAGAAAAGCGCTATGTGGGGTCTTATTTTGTGCCCGAGCGGAGTTCTTCAAGACGATTATTCTTCTGAGCTCAGTTTATTGTTTGGTTCGTCTTTGAGAATTTTTCCATGCTCTCGTTCGGTGCATCAGTGCGGACACCTCGCAAAAAACAAATTTTTGAGGTTAGAGCATGATTCGGAACCTTTGTAATGTGGGCTTTCATGCCTTGGATTCTGGACTTAACTTGATTAGTTATTCACTTTCCAGGGTGTGTGGGCTTTTTGCCTTTGGTTCCGTGCTACCTGAGATTTCAACACAGGGTGAGGGAGGTCCTCAACGTATTGAGGACCCTCCGATGCTTAAGTCAGTAATCGATTCGGAAGGAAAATCAAAATAAAATATGCAGGTATTGAGTGGGTTTCTTCGAAGAACCTGATTTCCTCTCGTAGAGGGTAACATTGGCTTTTGACTGCAAAGCGATAAAAGGGTTAGGATGGTCCTCAGCTTACTGAGGACCCTCCGATGCTTAAGTCAGTAATTGATTCTGAAGGCAAATCAAAATTGAAAAACATTGAATGTGAAGAATTTAGGGTTTGAGGTCGGAACCTGGTCCCCGGAGATCATGGGGTTATGTTCGTTTAGAATTGGAATTTCTTCAAGTGAGCCGCATTCCATGTGTTTCGGGCTGCTTTACCGGCTTCATCCTGAAGTTGGTATGCTCCTTTGCCTATTACCTCTGTGATCTGATACGGACCTTCCCAGGACTCGTCCAATTTGTTTGCAGTGAAATTTTTTCTGAGTACCCAATCCCCCACGGAAAAAGTTCTTGCTCGGACTGACTTGTTGTAAGCTTTTTCGATGGTTCTTTTGTACTTTTCCATTTTTATCTCGGAATCTTCCCGCAATTCGCTGATTGTGGCGAGGTCGAAGTCTAACATGGCTTGATTTTGATCGTGGAGTGGATATTGTCCGAATCCTACGTCGGAAGGAAGTATTGCCTCGACTCCTAAGACTAGAGAGAAGGGGGTCTGGCCTGTTGGAACTCTGGGAGTTGTTCTATAAGACCATAAAACGCCGGGTAGCTCCCGAACCCATGCACCCTTGTGCTTCCCTAACCTTTTCTTGAGAATGGCCATGAGGGTTTTGTTTGTTGCCTCGGCCTGACCATTCGCTTTCGGATAACTTGGGGTAGAAAAGTTCAGTTTGATATTCCAAGCGATGCAGAAGTCTTTAAATACCTTGGATATGAACTGGGAGCCGTTATCTGTGACTATTTCGTTTGGAACTCCAAATCGGCAGAGAATGTGTTTCCACACGAAGTTCCTGACGGCCAAATCCGTGATGCTGGTGAATGCTTCGGCTTCTATCCATTTGGTGTAGTAATCGGTGACGAGAAGGATAAACCTTTCACCTTTTCCATAGGCAGGTGGGAGTGGCCCTACTATATCCATTCCCCATTTGGAGAAGGGCCACGGGGATGAGATTCCATGCAGTAGCTTAGCTGGTGCGTGAATGTAATTTCCGTACCTTTGGCAACTTTCACATCTTTTGGCTAATTCTTTTGCGTCCGACTTCATAGTTGGCCAGTAGTACCCCGCTCGGAAGCATCTGAACGCTAGGCTCCTTCCCCCGGAATGGTTTCCAGCTTGACCGTTGTGAAGTTCTTGCAAAACTCTTTTCGCATTGTTCTCATTTAGGCATAGCTGATAAGGGCCGCTGATGGATCTTCTGTACAGTACCCCTTCGATAACTGCGAACCTGACTGCGGACGTTCGTAACTTTCGAGCTAAAGTTATGCCTTGCGGTAATGTACCGGATTGGATGTACTCGAGAATTGGCTTGATCCAACTTTCTTGCGGGAGGACTTCAAGTGGCTCAGTTTTGATGGAAGATTTTTCAATGTGTCAGTGCAGAACGTACCTGGTGCCTGGATCCTTTACTGCTGAACCGTAAGAGGCAAGAGCGTCCGCTCGGCTATTCTCCCCCATTGGAATTTGTTCAAACGATATTACCGCGAATGACTGCCGGATGGTTTGAACTAATTCGAGGTAGGTCCTCATTCTGTCATCCTTCGCTTGATAGGCTTCGCTTGACTTACGACTAGTTGAGAGTCGCATTTGACCAGAAGATTCATGATGTGCAAGCTTTGGGCTAACTTTAAACCGGCGATCAACGCTTCATACTCTGCTTCGTTATTGGTGACCGGGAAGTCGCAATGCAAGGACTGTTCAAGTAGTTGTCTGTTTGGATTTATCAACACAATCCCCACACCGCCTCCTTGCGAGTTGCTGGCTCCATCAACTTCTAGGATCCAAGTCTCGGATTTTTCTTCCGTAGCGTTGACACGCCGGGGGGGGGGGACTGCGAAGTCCGCCACGAAATCGGCTAGTGCTTGTGATTTTATTACCGTACAAGGTTTGCAGTGGATGTCAAATTGACTTAGCTCTACAGCCCACTTCATCATTCGCCTAGAGACTTCAGGTTTATGCAAGATCGCTCTGACTGGGTAGGATGAGATGACAGTTATAGGATGGGCTTGGAAATAGGGCCTTAGTTTCCGAGAGGCTGATACCAGGGCCAAGGCAAGTTTTTCCATACTACTGTACCTTGTTTCTGCATCGCCGAGAGATTTACTGGTGTAGTAGATTGGTTGTTGGGTTTTTCCTTCCTTTCGGACTAAGACAGCGCTGACTGCAGCTTTAGAAACTGCCAGATAGATATACAACATTTCCCCGGATTTTGGTTTGGCCAAAACCGGTGCCTTTGCAAGGTGGAGTTGAACCTTTCGCAGGGCTTCTTCGCATGATTTTGACCAATCGAAGTTCGTGCCCTTCTGAAGTAATTGAAAAAGGGGTTTTAGGTATTCGGAAGATCTTGGAAGGAATCGATTGAGGGCTGCGATTCTTCTGGTAAGACGTTGGATGTCTTTCTTGCTTTCTGGAATTGGAATTTTTACGACTCCTTCTAGTTGGTTCGGATTCGCTTCTATCCCCCTTTTCGTTACCATAAATCCAAGGAATTGGCCGGAACCAACTCCAAATGAACATTTCGCCAGGTTCAACTTCATGTTGTATTGCCTCAAGATTTGGAAGGCCTCTTGTAGATGTCCGATATGTTGTTAAGCTTTTAATGATTTTACAAGCATATCGTCCACATACACCTCCATGGTCTTTCCAATCTGTTCGGAGAACATTCGGTTGACCAAGCGTTGATATGTTGCTCCAGCGTTCTTCAATCCGAACGGCATCACGTTGTAACAATAAGTTCCTCTTTCGGTTATGAATGCTGTTTTCTCTTGATCTACTGGGTCCATTTTGATTTGATTGTACCCCTAGAAGGCATCCATAAAGCTCAAGAGTTCATGTCCCGCAGTTGCATCCACCATTGTATCGATATGAGGAAGAGGGAATAAGTCTTTTGGACACGACTTATTTAGGTCAGAATAGTCTACACATACCCGTCACTTGCCATTTTTCTTCTTGACGACGACGACGTTGGCTAACCAGTCTGGATATTTCACCTCTCGGAACATGCCATTCTTCAGAAGGTTTTGCACCTCTTCGTTGATTATTTGATTCCTTTCCGAGGCGAATTTCCTTCTCTTTTGCTTGACGGGCTTAGCCTTAGGATCGACTCCTAATTTGTGGGCGATAACGCCTATGTCGATACCTGTCATGTCCGCGTGGGACCAAGCAAAGCAGTCGAGGTTAGCCGAAATCAAGGTTAGGAGTTTACCTCTAAGTTCCGGCCCAATGGCTGAGCCGATCTGGATCTTCCTGTCGGAATGTTCCGGATCGATTTGGATCTCCTCTAAGGGTTCTGGCACCGGAACTTCCATTCGTCTGCACGCGGGAGCCCCGTTCTGTAATTGCTATGCTGTTGGAACTTTCTTGAAGCTAGTGTGGTAGCATTCCCTGGACGCTTTCTGATCTCCTCTGATTTCTTTGATCCCCCACTTGGTGGGAAATCGAAGAGTCTGGTGATAGCTCGAAGGTACAGCTTTCATCTCATGGATCCAAGGTCTCCCCATAATTAGATTGTAAGATAATTGTGCGTCTACTAGGAGAAACCTGGTCACGAGATTAAGGCCACCTGCAAAAACAGGCAGAACAATCTCACCTATGGTTTGTTTCGATTCTCCACTGAACCCGGTGAGTGTTGTCGTGCTTCGGATGACAAGCGACTCATCCAGGTGCATTTCCTTGAGGGCCGGAAGGAACATGATATTCGCCGAGCTCCCGTTGTCGACAAGGACCCTCTTCAACTTGCAGTTGGCTATTTGCAAAGTTATGACCAGCGCGTCGTGGTGCGGGTCTGCAAGTCCCTACATGTCTTGGTCAGAAAATGATAGCTCATAGGTGAGAGGGGTTTTACCTGGCCGCACGGAAGCATCGTTTATGCTGACTAGTTCCCGTGCATGTCTTTTCGCGGAGCTTTGGGTTATTCCGCTCACCATTGAGCCACCGTGAATAACTCCAATTATCCGCTCGACTTCTGGGGCTTCATCAGGCATCTCGATCGCTTTGGATTCATGATGTTTCTTCTCGGACTTCTCAAGCGTTTGCTTTCCCTTTTCGAACAGAAACTCACGTAGGCGTCCTTTCTTCAGTAGGGAGGCTACTTAAAACCGTAATGCCACACAGTCCTCTGTTCTGTGGCCGTGGTCATTATGAAATTGACAATTTTTTTTTATCTCTTTGGTGTGCGGGAGTCCGCATTTGTTCTAGCCAAGTAACAGAGGACCCCATGTCTTTCATTACGGCGACTAGGGCCTTCGGCTCTATGGTTAAATCATAGGCCGGCACCGGTCGCTTAGGTTTGTTTTCGCCGTTCCTACCTGGAGTTCTGGACGGACCCGAATTGGGACGAGGGTCGTGCCTTTTATATGGCTCAAACCTCCCCTTGTGAGGTTTACTGTTACGCTGCTCGGACTTACCATTTGCTCGGCTCTTAGCCATGGCGGCCCTCGCGGGATCCTCTTCCAGCTTGATTTGCCGAGTCGCGATGGCAAGGGATTCTTCCAAGGTTCGGGGCTCGCACTCCGTGAGCTGCTCGTACAGACGAGAGAATGGGGGTAGACCCTTCCGGAATGCCGTCGCAGCAGTTGATTCTCCCACGTCCGGGATCTTGATGTACTCGCTGGTGAAGCAAGAAACATACTCCCGGAGGCTTTCACCTTCCTTCTTCGCCACGGAGAATAAGTGATCCGTGGTTAACCTAAAACGCCTGCGGCTAGAAAACTTGACAACAAATTCATCCACAAGCTGAGAAAATGAATGAATAGAGTTATTCGGAAGGTTAAGGAACCAGGTCAGGGCTGGACTGCCCAGACTACTACCAAACGTCTTGCAAGTTATAGCTTCGCGAGTGTCGCTCGGAAGGTTCACCATGGACATTTCCTGGCGGTACTCGGCCACATGCTCTGCCGGATCCGTATCCCCTCGGAATTTGTGGAAAGTCGGGAGGATACTCCTTTTCGGCATTTCTACCGTAGCGACCCTATCCACGAATGGAGAGAGGATATGGGTGTCCGCAGTAGAGCGCTCAAATGGTGCCGGAATACCAGGAATAGTCCTGATGACGGCTTGAAAGTTTGCAGCTTCCTTCGCCATTCCTCTTTTGATCTCCTGGATCTCTAAGAGGAGGAGCCTGTTGGCTTCAAAATTGACGGCATTGCCGCCGTTTGCGTTTGGGGTAGTGCCATTGGACATATTGTTCATCCGCTGTGTGAGCTCCTGGTTTGCTGCCTTAGTTCTGGCATTTTCTTCTTCCAACTGGCGCATGCGTTCCATCATTGCTCTAAGCTGCTGCTCAATAGTCGCATCGTCAGCCATGATGAGAGTAACGAATTTTGAAACAACAGAAGAAAGTAAAAGGTATTAGTTTTGCAGGAAACTTATCGTCGGCCCCACGGTGGGCGCCAAACTGTAGTGGTTCGGAACTACAGTTGATCCGGGCCGACGAACCGGATGGTTCTGGGCTTGATTGGGACCGATTCCAAAAGTCAAGGTATCCTGCAAAAGAATAATAAACGTCCGAGCGGACCTTGGGACACCGGTGTGGCGTCTACCGTAGGCACTCCGACGCTCAAGTCAGTTTTGAACTGAGAGTGGATAGAAAACTAAATAAATGAGAGAAAGGATTAACTCCCTGTGCCTAATGGTTCCTATCGGAAGGAACTCCTCAGAAGGATGCGGATCGCCTTTTGAGTGAGCTCTGAGCTCAATTGACAGTGACTGGAAGCGTAATCTGAGTCACCTGAGGTTCGCCGAGAAATAGTTGGAGATGATAGCAAAGCGTGTGTTGAATTGGGCAGAGTTTCTGTAAGTAATCGCGTGTCCCTTGGCGTGGAGTCGGATTTCCTATTTATAGAGGTCTCAGCGGTTGTTGCTGGGTGCCGCCGAGATCTCTGCGGGAAGATCTCCGGGGAACCCGGGATTCTCCCAACGGGTTACTTGGTCAGCTGGTTTCCCTCGGAGGGAACGAAGGCCTCGAAACTACAGGGCTTGGGCCTACCAGAATTAATAGGCCTGGGCTTTGGCGTCACTTCCGAACCGGGCTTGGATTTCCAGCCCACCACAACAATAATCCAACTAATTAATTAATTACATTTCCAAGTTACAAAACTTTCCTTCACTTTACTTCCCAATTTAATATTTCTCTCTCCTTTTGTCTCTCCATCCCTCTTTTAATGCATTAATTACAGTTATAAAACTTTCTATTTCATGTGCAACTATAATTATTCATTATCTTTTACTATTAATTTTCTAATTTTTATTTTCAATTTGACTTTAAATTTTAAAATATTTTTTTATAAGATATTCTTTTTTTATATTTTAAATTCTTTAATTTCAAATATATAAATTAAATAAATTACTACTTCACAACTATATAATTTTTTTTTAAATTTATAAACTATTTCAAATATATATTAAATTTATAATTAATAATTAAAGCAAATTAAAATAATATAATAATTAAAATTATTGATCACTAAAATTCTTACTGGTATAATTATTAAACTAATTACAAATTTATTTTCTTATTACATTACATAAAGTATAAAATGAATAATTTGAATTCGAACCCTCCACAGGAAGGTTGTTAAACTTTTATCCCAATATAAATACCATTATGCCATAATTCATTTCTTATTAATATTTGTGAGCTAAAATAGGTTTATGGAATCCATGTGTTATATTAACTCAATCAACCATTAATCAAAGTCAATCACATTTTCCATATACTCATATATATATATATATATATATATAACAAATTTGATACCACTTAAATTTAAAATCGCGGATGATAATGGGATCTGTACTAAGTTAGGAAGGGAATATATAATATAATAGGATGTATGAAATATATATTTTTTTAACATGGGTTGAAAAATCGTCTAATCCATGAAAAGATAATAACGTTACTACAGAGAAAAAGATTACAAACAAATTCCAACAACTCTCTATATACAAAATTGCTATCTTTTTCAATTAAAATATCTTTTAGGTGAACAACTCTACCATGAGGAGACAGACCCAATATGAAATCTCCTTGTGGCGGGACAACCCCCAATCAAAATCTCCCTAATGGCGAGACAAATCCAATACGAAATCTCTTTACAGCAGGACAACCCCCAATCAAAATCTCCCTAATGGCGAGACAAATCCAATACGAAATCTCTTTACAGCAGGACAACCCCCAATCAAAATCTCCTTAACGGCGAAACAACCCCACTTCGAATCTCCTTAATGAGACCCCAACACCCAATGATTATCACCCCCCCAAGCATGACTCAAATTCAATGATCACCATCCCAAAGGGACGAGATACTCTCTTCTTCACGAGACAATTATATTTATAGAAACCACCAAACATACTTTATTAATCTGTTTCCTTTTTCCAACTTAGGAATACAATCAAACAATTTGGAAACAGATTCAAATTCAAAATAGGAAATCCTTCCTTAAAAGAAATCCTTATGATTCAAGGAAATCCTAATGGGTTTAAACAAACTTAGCTGGTAAGAGTCCCAACTTGAAAAGCTTACTTCACTTGGACTTTAATATTTTTACCATTTATTTGTAATGGGCTTTGATCATTTTGGAAAGCTCGCGACTTTATTGTAGTCCGGATCAACCTCAAAACCTAAATTATAATTGATCCAGATTGAATCGGAAAAAAAAAATCAGTGAATTAGCTAGCTGAATCGAAAAAAATCAATAATTCGACTAGTTAAACTTTTAACTAGGAAAAAAACTTAGACTGTTGAAAAAACTTAAAATTTTTTGAAAAACAAATAAAACATCTTGTTCAACCCGGTCTGACCTTAGTAACCATGAATCATTTAAGAGACTGATTCGATGTCTAGTTTGGTTTTCCCGGATCTGATATGTAGTTATCGTATATTGAGTCTGATAATGGATTTTAGGGTATATACCAGGTCATATAATTGAAGCGCTTTATTAGACAGTTTTTATTAAATAATTTTTTTATTATTATTTTAATTTTTTATTCTCTTTACATTTATTCCCCTAAATGTATTTGTAACAATAGAATATATCGCAATGAAATAAAATTTCACTCGCTAGTAGATTAGCCAAATTAACAAATCATGTAAATCTGTGTTTCTTTAGTTTGCTCATTCTTTCCACGTTATTCTGATTGTGTGTGGTGTTTCAACTCTAACCTATATATAATCACAGTTCACCAAATGGGCCATCAATGAAAAGTTTGCGATCATACCAATCAAATTTCAAAAATCCTTTTGAAAATAGATTGAAAAATTCTTACTAACATTTAATAATTTTACGGATTGTTTTAAACTTCGAGTTGGGAGTCCATTTTGAAAGAAATATAAGAGTTTATAATATTGTGTATTTATTCATTCTAATTATATATAATAATAATTAATATTATCTATATTCATATCCAACAATATCTAAAAAGTTTAATAATTTATAAAATTCTCAATTTAATATTTAAACTTAATTTATTATAAATTATTAAGTATGAGAAATTAAAAATATAAAATGTATATTATAAAAATATTTATGAGAAATTAAAAATATGAAATGTGTATTTATAAAAATATGGATTAAATTTAGAGTTGTATGAAAATAAATTTTATAGGATATGAAAAGAAGAAGAAAAAGTATTTAAAGAGGAAAAAATATTAAATATACAATAATTTATTTCAACTTTGGAAACAGGTATAAAGACATGCATTAATTACTTTCCCAACTAATTATTAATCTATTTTATTGTAATAATTATTTTATAATTAATAAGTAGTCTCTCTCCTGAAGGGTAAGAATGTAACAATTTATATCTGTACAATATCTGTACAAGTATGTCTGTACACAAACCATTTCCCATTTACAAAACCTGGAAAGAGTCACTTTTACGTATTGTTATTTTCTCTCAAAACAAGAACACTCACCACTACATATTTCTAAGCTTTATTGGTGAGATTTCACTTGGGTTTTGTGTGACATTGATTTCTTCGCAACCTAGGTAATGATTTCTCTTCTCTTTTTGTTTTAAATCAACTCTATATGATTTGGGAATTTTGGCATATTAGGGTTTAACGCTTTGAACTATGATTTCAACAAATTGATTTGGGGTTCTTTCTTATAATGGTTTGGGTCTTAAAACCCTTGATGTAATTTCGTAGATGTGTCTTAATTGGGTTTTAATTGATTTGAATTGCTCTTTGATATAAACCCTAACTTTTGTGAATTGGGGATTTATGAATTTATTCTTGATTTGGTGTAGACTAAGTTGAGGATCGCCGACCGGAGTAGATTCGGTTGATTGGATTAGCGACTAAGGTTAGTAGTCGTGTTTACGCCCTCACAATTGTCTGCTTCTGTGTATTTGATTGTTTGCAAAACTGATTAATTGATATAAACTAAAATCTGAATTTATTAGCATAATCTGCTGCATTTGATACAAACTGTTTGGGAAAAATTGCTGCCATTATTTCTGTAGACTATATGTTTTGATTCTGGAAGTTCTATTAATTTTGTTACCCAAATATGAGCATATGAAATGATACTCACATCTGTCTGCTATACTAAATATAACTCTGTAATATGCTAAAATCCTGTCCTAAAGTTAATACGATAAGACCAGCATGCTGTTAGTGGAAAACTAGATGTATGAATTGATGCGCGAAAGCGTATATGACCTTGATTGCCAACCACTTTCTGGATGCGAAGGCATCATTTCTAGAGCTTGGCTCATTTCTGGATGCGACGGCATCATTTTTGGGATCTTTGCTCCATCTCTGAGGGTTTAACCCTATCTGTGTGTTTCTGTTCCCGATTTTTGTTATTAAACTAAGGATAGGCTTGGTAAGTTAAACACCTAAATAATTGGATAATCTGAACTTTGTGATTATGAACTATTTCTGCTTTTGATTATGTATGTTTGATATGTTTGGTTTGATTCTGTTGATGCTCGTTATTGTCTTTTGGGGTTCTAACTTTGGATAGTACGAATTGTGACTCCTAACTGGCTGTAGGTGTTAGGATTAGACCCATTTGATAGTTAAAACTGGTTTAACGAGCGACATAATCTAAACTAGGCTTAAAATGTGCCTAGTGTCCGTAACTGGACTGTATACCGGATTGTATATCGGATTGTCACTTAAAAACTGGAAAATTGGACGTAGGATGGTCTCTGGCTAAGCTCCTTACCGAGCTGGTTATCGAAATACAATTCGGTCAGCCTTAAGATCATTAGATTCACTCTCTGACCGAACTAGCTACCGAACTGTAGTTCGGTATGAGTCTCAGAAGACTGTTCAACCTCTTTGATCGAGCTCTTCACCGAGTTAGATACCGAATTACAATTCGGTGTGTGTCTGGGAGACTTGAAACTCTCTGACCGAGCTTCATATCGGATTAGAAACCGAACTGTCACTTAAACCTTCCTTGGAATCGTATAATTGCTCTCTGACCGAGCTATCTACCAGATTGCTTACCGAAATATTATTCGGTAACTCTGGTGATGCTCTCTAATCGAGCTACCTACCAGATTTTCTACCGAATTACAATTCGGTAAGTTAGGTAGTGCTTTCTGATCGAATTACATGCCGGACTGCTTATCGAACTACTATTCGGTTTCGGTCTCTCTTTTGAAAATAATTTGACAACTGTAAAGTCTTTTTCAGACGGTAAATACAATAATCTGTACTCACTTATCCTAGATCACTTAAAAGAGATTATATTTGGGATAACTTGATTTGATAATCAACTTGTTTGCTTTTGTTTGTACCATTTGGTTGTTAACTAACCTGCATATGTTTATGGCATGCTATTCTGTTTAATAAGATGCATCTGTGTGTGTTTGTTTGGCATTGGCTTACTAACCAGACATCGATAGTTTAACCCTTCGTTGTTTTCATTTTTGTTTTGTATATTTGAACCCTTTCTGGGAATGGAAATTGCTGAGTTCAGACAGACAGGTGGGATAGCAGGATATCACTAGCATCGAGCATCACATGGCATCATTTTCAGACTTGGATTGCATTTCTGTTTTACTTTAGCTAGACTTATTTTTGTATTTGTACCTGCTGCACTATGTTTTGGGATTTGTTTTCAGATTAAGTAGTTTTGAACATTAAGAGTTTATTTTCGAATTATGTTGGATAAATTTTGAACCATTGACTTTGGAATTTTAAGATCTGTCTTTCAACTTTGATTTCCGATTTGCAAGTCTGTTATTTGTATATTTATTTTCCGTATCTGTATGTATGTTTGTTATCTGTCTCCGCACCGGTAGCATCCTAACTCTGCGTTCTCTTTCCATCGGGGTGGGGATTCAGGTGTTACACCACGGGTACCGTAACTCGAACGGCTGATGAATCTGCTCAATGGACTCTTACTTACAATATCGTGCACCAATGGATTTATGGTACTATCTCTAATGATCTTCTCAATACCATTATTAATCCGGTGGATACTGCACTTGATGCTTGGAATCACCTTGCTGAATTATTCCATGATAACAAGACTGCTTGTGCCGTTCATCTCGAAATGGAATTTGCGAACACACATATGAGAGATTTTCCAGATGCTAAAGCGTACACTCGCCGTTTGAAGGTTTTAGTCGATCAACTTGCCAATGTTGGTGCTAAAGTGTCTGATCAAAGGATGGTTCTTCGTCTTCTTACAGGTTTAACTGACTCATATGATGGTTTCGTCACGATTATTTAGAACAAAGCATCCATGCCTACTTTTACTCAGGTGCGCTCTATGCTTCTCTTAGAGGAGACTAGTAAGGCTGAACGTGCCAAATCTGAAGCAGCAAATAATACTGCCATGCTTATGTACACTACCACTCCCTCTGTTTTACCTAAAGATTCATCTCCTCCACGATCCTCTAATTCTAGAGGCAAACGGCAACAAGGTAAACAACGGGGAGGTAATCAGCGTGGGAACCAATTTAATTCAAATTACGGTAATGGCAGACGGACTCCACGAAATTCACAACAGTACTATTCTCCGCAACAACCATCTTTCATGCCTCTATATGGATGGCAGTTTCCTCCTTGGTTCGGCTGGTATTCTCAACCGCAACAATGGATGAGACCACCGTGTACCTATCCTACTACTCCATGGTCTCCTCGTCCACAACGAACTCCACAACAAGGGGTTTTAGGTGCTCATCCGTTCCAGCAGCAATCTTTCTACACTGCCACTACTTCTCCTTCGACTGACTATGCTCCGACTGAGATTGAACAAGCCATACACACCTTATCTTTGAAGCCACCAGAGGAGCAATGGTACATGGATTCAGCTGCTACATCTCACATGACAGCAAATCCAGGTATGCTCACATCTTATTCTAAATTGAGTCAGAAAAAGGGTATTGTTGTTGGTAATGGTCATTTAATTACTATTCAAGGTCGTGGTAATGTTCAGTTTCATCAATTTAATCCTTTCTTGAACCTTCGTAATGTGTTGTATGCCCCTCAAATGATTAAGAACCTTATTTCAGTTCGTAAGTTCACCGCTGACAATTGGGTTTCTGTTGAATTTGATCCTTTTGGGTTTTCTGTGAAGGTTTTTCTAATGGGGAACCAAATTCTGAGGTGTGAGAGTTCTGGGGAGTTGTATCCGTTCACCATTCCTTCTTCTCGTCTAGAGTCTTCCTGTGTTGCTGTTTCGCCAAATCTTTGACATGCTCGGTTGAATCATCTCGGCAAAGTCGTTCTTCAATCTCCTAGGCAAAATAAATTAATTGATTGCAATAAAGACAATTTAGAATTTTGTAATTCGTGTCCTCTTAGGAAATCTATTCGATTACCATTTAAGGATTCTCTTAATGCTACTGTTCAACCTTTTGACATAGTTCATAGTGATTTATGGAGTTCGCCAGTTCTTGGTTCCTCCGGGCATAAATATTATTTGTTATTTCTTGATGATTTTTCGAATTTTTTTGTGGGTCTTTCCTCTTGCACAAAAGTTTGAGGTTACTGGTAAATTTATTCAATTTCAATCCTTTGTTCAAACAAAATTCCAAACCTCTATAAACCAGTTACAGTGTGACAATGGAAAAGAATATGATAACCACCACTTGCGTCAGTTTTGTGTGAAACATTGGATAACCTTCCGTTTTTCTTGTCCCTATACTTCTTTGCAAAATGGAAATGCTGAAAGAAAAATTCGAACAATTAATAATATCATCCGAACGTTTCTTTCTCACTCCTCTACACCATTTTCGTTCTGGCATCATGCCCTTCTCCATGCTTCCTATATTCATAATATTTTACCCACCAAACTATTAGATTTTTGGTCACCAACTCAAGTATTGTACCATTAAACTCCTTCCTATACCAACATTCATGTGTTTGGTTGTCTCTGTTTTCCGCTGCTCCCTGCTTCTACCATTCATAAGTTACAACCTCGATCCCTTCCATGTGTCTTCTTGGGTAATTCGTCTTGTCACCGGGGTTTTAATTGTTATGATATGTCTTCGAAAAAAATTATTCTCAGTCGTAATGTTCAATTCGATGAATATCAGTTTCCTTTCTCTAGAATTTCTCATCCTCAACCTGACACTTATGTTTTTTTAGACGACAGTTTAACACCTTTGCAAATTGACCACTTGTATTCTCAACATAATACTGTCGTTCCTCCTCCTACTTTGGTCGATACAAAACCTCTTTCTACTTCTACCCATGTGGCTCCACCGTTTACTTTCCCTCCTACTCCTCCCACCCGAATGGTCACTAGAAGTCAACATGGAATTGTTAAACCAAATCCTAAATATTCTCAGTCTTATCATGTTTCTCAATATCCAATTTCTCCTCTTCCATCCAATCCCTCTCAAGCTCTTCATGATTTGAATTTGAAAAATGCCATGCTAGAAGAATATAAGGCTCTAATTAAGAATAAGACATGGGTATTGGTACCACGACCATCAAATGTTAGTATTATACGGTCTATGTGGATTTTTCGTCATAAATTGAAATCTGATGGCTCTTCTGAAAGGTACAAAGCTCGTCTTGCAGGTGATGGGCGCTCCCAAAAAGCAGGGATTGATTGTTCAGACACTTTCAGTCCAGTCGTAAAGCCTGCTACAATCCGTGCTGCTCTTAGTCTTCCATTGGCTAATTCATGGCAAATTCATCAACTTGATGTCAAGAATTCCTTTCTTCATGGCACTTGACAGAAATGGTTTACATGCATCAACCGCAAGGATTCAAAGATCTCAGTAAACCAAATTATGTGTGCTTATTACAGAAATCACTTTATGGGCTCAAATAGGCTCCCTGTGCTTGGTATCAAAGATTTACTGATTATGTTACTACCATCGGGTTTACACATAGCAGAGTTGATCATTCTTTATTCATATATTGTCATAATGGTGATATTTCTTATTTGTTGCTTTATGTGGACGACATCATACTCACTGCTTCTTCTGCAGCTCTTCGCATAAAATTAATGAATCTTCTAGCTCAGGAGTTTGCAATGAAAGATTTGGGCTGTTTGCATTATTTTTTATGTATTGCTGTATCTCACAGCAATGATGCCATTTTTCTTTTACAAAAGAAATATGCTGAAGAAATCTTGGAGCGAGCAGGCATGTCTCAATGCAAACCCAGTTTGACACCTGTTGATACTAAAAGGAAATTAAGCTCCAAGACCAGTAAACCATGTTCAGATTCTACGAAGTATCGACAACTTGCTGGTGCTCTCCAATATCTAACTTTCACATAGCCAGACCTTTCTTTTGCCGTTTAGCAAGTCTGCTTGTTCATGCACTCTCCCAATGAAGATCACATGCACTCATTAAAGCGGATACTCCAATACCTGAAAGGTACACTTGATTTCGGTTTACAGTTAACTAAATCAGCCCCTACCACTCTTCGTGCTTATACTGACGCCGATTAGGACGATTGTCCAGATACATGGCGTTCAACCTCTGGCTATTGTTTATTTCTTGGTAATAATCTTGTATCTTGGTCTTTCAAAATCCAGTGCGGAGGCTGAATACAGGGGGTTGCTAATGCCGTTTTTGAAACTTGTTGGTTAAGGAATTTAATGCTTGAGCTACATTGTCCACTCTCTAAAGCAACTCTAGTTCACTATGATAATATCAGTGCCGTGTACTTATTTGGCAATCCTGTGCAACACCAGCGCACAAAATATATAGAGCTTGATATTCACTTTGTTCGCGAAAAAGTACAAAAAGGTGAAGTCCGGGTCAGCCATCTTCCATCTCGTTGAGGATTTCAGGAACAGTCAGTGTTCATCCATATACCCCTTCGATTGCGGGGGTGTGATAGAATATAAAATATTCTGTAATTATCTTGTATGATTTGTAAAGATATTTTCCTTTTGTATAGCTAGGTTAGTTAGCTGTATGACTATAAATAGGAAAGTGATTGTAAAGTTTGACTCACGCAATACAATTGCTTTTAGATATGACATATTTTTGGGTGTGCAGGAACAAATAATGATCAAAATCGTTCACTCGCCTTCAATGACATCTTGGAAAGTAGGGCTTCTTCAATGGAATTTTTACGGTGAATATGAACAATTATAACTTAAGTTATTATATTACTAATAGAATTTATCAAGAATGAGCAAATTTTATGAAATTAATTACTCTCTCAAGATCCAAAATCTACTAATTTTGCCAAACATTAGGAGTTAGCAAGAAATGATGTTCAGCGAGAATTTGAGATTCTCCAAGCATATTTTAGTATTATCAAACAACCAGCATGATAATGGAGTGTTTAGACTTTTGGAGAAGTAATGAAAGCATACATCATTTTACATAATATAATTGTTGAAGATGAACAAGATAATTATACAATGCAATATGATTCGAGCTTCAATTAAAAAAAAAAAAAAAAAAAAAAAAAACCAAGATCACTTGACTCCACTACAATTCTAGTCATCATTTGTTTCTCTTGAAGGTTATATTTATAATAACCATCGATTTCGTGATAGACAAAGACATAACCTATTGAAGACAAATCAAATATAACATTTGTGGCAAAAGTTTCCACCAAATTGAATGGATGGGTGAATCTCTCTTTATTTAACATGCATTTTTGTATTATATTTCACTCATGCATTTTTAATTAGGGTAAATTTACAAAAAAAATCCCAACATTTTCAAACTTTTAGCAATGATTCATTGGTGACAAACGTTTCTAACAAAATAATCAAATCAACCAAACTTTTTGAAATGACCCACTGGTTTCACCCTCAAAAATACTATTTTGAAACTAGAAGTTGGGTGATTTTGGGTATTTTATCAACAACGTTTGAAACCAGTGGTTCAATGAAAAAAGTTTTTAAAAAAGGATTTTTTTTTTTTAATTTACCCTTTTTAATTATGCAATTTTTATGCAATTACTTAATTCTGCGTTATCTTTTCACTTATTGTATATACAATATTATTTTTATAATTATATATGATACCACATAAATCTAAATTTTAAAAAAAATTCATAAATAAATAACACTAATAATAATTAAATTTGAAATTAATACAATTATTGAATAATACAAATATAATTATTTTATTAATATATCATTATTTATTTATTTTACATTAATGGAAAAACTAAATTAAATATTACAAAAATCAACCAAAAAAAAACTAAATAAATTAGTGCGTGGATAAAAAAATCACATACCACTAGGCGGGGTTGGTGATAGCACTGTCAGAACGGACAGTCCGGTCCGGTCCGGTCCGTACAGACTTTTTCAAAAAAAGGACCGGACCGGACATGTCCATTTTCTAAAACGGATTTATTTCTCAAGTCCGGGTCTGCCCACGGATCCATACGGACGGACCTGGACATGTCCGTTAAATTTCAATTTTTTTTATTAATACATCTTGTTGAAGAGTTGTATATTTTTTTTATTGCTTTTGTTACTAATCTATAAGCTATTTTACATCCATCTTATTCAAGTACGATTATATATATATATATATATACATATATTCCATCACATATTAATTTAACTACCAAAATAATAGAGAATCTAGCATAATAAAAAATATTAAAACTAAAACACTAGCAAGTATAGATGTCACATGAAATAAGCGACATAGTTATGGTCTAAAACTTTGTAACTTGCACAATCTCAAAAGACTATAAAAAAATATAAAAACAACAGTTATCAAATATTTTGAAAAAAAAAATATTCTAAAGCGGACTAGAGTAGATTAACACTAGTTTTCTAAGTCTATCCGTACACTAGTTATCAACGGTGGGTATCTAAGAGAGGTGAGTTTCGACACTGTGAAGTTTAGGGTTTATTAGCTGTGATCTTGATTTTTTTTTATTAAAGTAGAGCAAGTTAAAAAAAATTTAACTTTTAAAAAATTTATATTGAAAATAGCGGATATCCGCGGATATATCCGCTCCGGTCCGCTAAAGTCCGTTATCCGTACGGAGCGGATAAAAAAGCCCGCGCTCAAAATGGACACTAGTTTTCTAAGTCCATATCCGTATAAATTACGGGCGGACCCGGATAGTCCGCGGACTTTGAGTCCGTTTTGACGATACTAGTTGATGAGGTCGCACTACAAAGAGTATGTTGATCTTATTAACTTTTTTTAATTATTTTAGTTTTAGGTTAATCTTAATTTTTTTTCACTTTTAAACTTTTTAATAAAAATATTATAAAACTAAATTTTAGAATAAAAATTTGCAAAAAATGAGCTTCTCAATATTACTACCGGGAAGCAGGCAAAATTCTCTCTGCTTTTGGGTGTGTAGTACCGGAAAGCAAATTTTTGCTTTCCGCTACTGCACATCAGAAAACTAGGCATCAATTTTGCTTGTTTCCTGGTGTGTAGTACCGAGAAGTAAAAATTTGCTTCCCGGTACTACATACCAGGAAACTAAATGTTAATTTGGCTATTTCCTGGTATGTAAACCGAAAAACTACTGGATATATATATATTTTTAAATACTGAAGGGTAATATGGTTATTTTGGTTTTTTTTTGCGGTTTTTTTTCAAAAGTTTACTTTTATAAAAATTTTAATGTTAGCCTAAAAATATAATTTTTTTAATAAAAAAGTTTAAAAGTGCAAACGACTCATAATAATGTGGTGGGGTATTAAAAGCTTTCAAAAATGTGTTAGTAAATATTGTCTTTCAGCAAATTATTTGCACTCACACAAAGATTGCTCAAAATGCTCGCAAATATTCCGAATATAAAGCTTTATAAAATTACGTGGAGGTCAATAGAATTTTCAAGTTTAGATTTCAGTCATTGAAAAACATAGAAGAATAGAAAAAGAGAGAGAGAATTTCAGTTACCTTCAACCTTAAAGTTATTGTTATAGTATTTGAAAAGAAACTGAACGTCATGTCCTTTTATATTAATGGTATGTTTGACACTAATTTACATTAGATGTCGAGTTAGTTATTAAATTAGTGATTAACTGTTAGCTATTAAATTAGTGATTAACGGTTAGCTATTAAATTAGATGTTGAAGTAACAATTAGGAATGAGTGTCTGATATTAACAATTAGTCGTTGAAATAGCTGTTAAATGTAAAATGACATAAAAAATACTGTATATTATTTTAATTTACCCTATAATTTATTTCTTTTTTAGTTGTAATATTCATTTTTAAAAAATCTATTGTGATATTTTTTAATTTAAAGTCCATAATATTATAGTTATTAACTAATTAAAATAAGATAAGATATAGACCAATTAAAAAAATATTTAAAGAATTTAAATCATATTTAATAAATATGAATAATATTAAAATTAGTATCATTTAGTGCAAAAAGAATGCTTTTAATATTAGTAAGGATATTTTAGTAACACTAGCAACTTAATAAAATAAGAGCTTTTTGATAAGGGAAGCTACTTTAAGTAGCTGACTGAAAATTACTGATTAAAAATCTAATAATTAATGAAAATATTTATTCGAAACAATAAAATTATCAAATTACAAATGAAAAATTTAATCACTACCTAAATATCTATTTACTAAACACATACTACAAGACATGATGCTATAAAAACATAATTTTTAGGTAAAGATCGACTATGAAGACATGATTTTTAGGTGAAGACCAAATAGTTACTTATTATAAAAGTAATAAATAACCGTTCCAATTGTTGCTGTATAATAAACTGTAAAATATAGTTCAAGCCTAAACCATTTCAAAGTTTATAAACAATATGTAACTATATAAACTAATTAATTATCAACTTTTACCTAACCAAACAAAATTTCTTTATATTCCTTCCAATCTATCGACTAAGTACAATAAAGTGGTTGCTCATATATTAGTCCTCGTTAATTTATTTATTTTTAAGCGGATGAAATGTACATATGGAATATAATCTATTTAGTATTGATACATATTAATTATGTATTGCTTGATAACATTTTATTTTAATATTAAAATAATTATATTTTAAAATTAAAAAATTAAGTAGATATAAACACGATAAAATATTAAATTAAGTTACAAATCTATTTTTATAAGTAACAAAATTGTATTTTATTTAATTTAATTTTTTATATATCTATATATATACTTTATTCGAATTTTGACATTGGTTGGAATGAAATCGAAAGAAGAGAATGAAGAAAATATTTTTTAAAAGTATTTTAAAATATTAGAAAAAACAAGTGCTTATTTTTAGAAAGTATTTATATCCCAGGATATAAACAAGATTTTTTATAATAATAAAAAAAAGAAGTTATAAATAATTTTTTTTTATTATTATTATAAAAAATTGGAACAAGACATTAGTTTGATAAGATCTCTTTATCTGAATGTCCACTCCTAAATGTACTCTATACATGTTATTATAACTTGTGTAACTAATCTAAAATAGATTTTAGTTATAGTTTCTTATTCAAATTTTTTTTTTTAAATAAAAATATTTTTTTACAATAATAATAAATAAGTCCTTTTCTCTTTGTATGAAGTTTGGAATGAAACAATGAAACCATAATAATGTGAAATCTCAATAATTACGTCACCCACACAAAATGAAGCATAAAGCATAAGAACAAAAAATTTATTTCAAATAATAAAAATAAATAATTGATCTCTCTCTCTCTTAACAATCATGTTCACAAACACAATACTTAAAAGGGAAAAACGAAGGTCCACAATAACCACGAGGATTTTTGTCAGCAAAATTAGCTTTACAATGAGTTTGACAGCAACCATCGCTGCATGTTTTACTACCACACCATCCATAACTCTCTGTGCATCTCTCTCCATTCACCATTGATATCACTGCTCATCACAAACAATCATAACAAAACCATATAAAACCATTGAAAACAATTGGACATAATAAAAATCAAATAATACAATAGTTACCTGAAATGAGTACAAGGATGAGGAAGAAAAAGTGATAGTTTGATGAGAACTTTGCCATGGTGCTTTGTTGTGAATTTGGTTTATGGTCTGATGGTTTGATGAAATGATGTGGTTTTGGGGGTAGTAGTGGTGGTATTTATATAGAGGAATTTGGTTTGTATTTATTACCAAATCAATACATTCCTTGTGTAATTTTAATTAGAGAATGATTGATTGCATATATTGGTATTGAATTGATTGATTGCATAAGATGTGTTTGGTTCTGTATAATTAGAATGTACTTTTCTTTTATTTTGAGGAAATCATTTACATGATGGGGAGAGATACTATTTTATTTATTATTTAGAAAATTATACTGTTCTCTCCTCCTCTAATAATGAAGTAATCTAACCATTATCATACAGTGGTAAATGGCAAACATTCCGTATTTATTTATTTATTTTTAAAATTTTTTTAAAAGATTATTCTGCAAAATTTTCAAGCATGAACATAAAATTTTTATTTGATTCAAGTGAATATATTAGTTTTTATATTTTTATTTGTAATAGGTAATGAGTCCTAAATATTTTTATTTTTATTAATTTAATATTATATAAATATATATATATATATATATATAGAATTTTTATTGTATTATAATTATTATTATACTAGTATATGTTAGAATGATTTTGAAAGCATATAAAGTTGGAATAATTTTGGAAGTATCAATTTTTGGGCATGAGTTAATTTATACAGGTATATATGGTGCAGATGTATGTGCTTTTAAATGTTTTATTCTCCTCTAAGTACTTGATATTTTAAATACTTGATATAAAATATGGTACTTATAAGTACTTAATATAAGGTATGTTTAAAATAATTTTAAAATATTTATGATCGGATCAAATGGATTGGGCCGGGTATAGACGGATTCGTACGATTTCGGGTTGCGGAAAATAGGTTGGACCCGTTCAGATTTCAGGTCGAGTTTGGAGCAAATCCAAATAAATATGGTCGGGTATGGGGTGAACCTAATCTCCACCAATCTAATCCGTTGCAAGCCCTAGCCGTTTTGGGTGCTTTTTTTTTCCTTCTAATTTATTATTATTATTATTATTATTATTATTATTATTACGTTTAATCTTTTTAATCAAATAATAAATTTTAATTATGTTAATTCTAATAAAAATATTATTCAATCAAACATTACATTTAATTAAGTTAATTCTATAAAAAATTAAGTAAATAAATTTTTTATTTTAATTTTAACATAATTACAATTTAGTATTTGTAAATAAATTATTTTTGTTTTAAATTTAGTTTTTATATAATTAAAATAATTTATATATATTATTTGATTAAAAAATGTATTTTTATTAATTTAATAAAAATGTAATATTTGATTAAATAAATTTATTTTTATCAGAATTAATATAGTTGAAAATATATTATTCGATTAAAAAGAATAAATATAAAAAATAACTTAAATGTAGTTTTTATTAAAAAAAAAAAAAAGACAACTAATCGCGGTCTTACTAGAATAACACATTGATGCTATGTTTTGCTAAACTCGCTATGCTAATACAAAATGACTAAAATTGAGTTGCCACCGCCAATTTAAAAAAACTCTCATGTGATTTCACTGTAATTTACCATTTCAATACCATAAACAAAAAACGAAAAATACACGAGGTAAGAAAACAGAAATAAAAAATACATGTTTTTTATGGGAAAATTTGAAGCAGAAAAAACTCATGAATGTTAGGACAACGATGTACCGATTCACTATATAACACAGTAACAATAGATAAACCAATACAGCCAATAATCTCTCTCATTCCCTAATTCAATTACACCGGTTATAGTCTCAAACAACTACCATATGAAGCTCATAGGATAATATAACTCTATCCCAGAACTCAAGACCTCCATGATTCCTAAACCCCTGTCAAACACCTCCAAACTTAACTAACTAGATTTATATTGTTCTCTCATGGTACCTAATAAAAGTATTATCTTTATAACACTACATTACTTAGTCCTAAATAATCCTAAGCTATTAAAGAAACTTTTTCCAATTCTTAAAAATCTCTTTTCTAATTAAAATCCACTTTAAAAAAAATATCATTTCCAATCAACTATGACATTTCTAAAAGATCTTCGAGTGTTCTCAAACTTAAAAAAATACATTAGCTTTTCAGATCTTTCTGAAATGACGTGAACCATGAATTTTAATACCTTGTTGCTAATAGAACCTGTAGAAAGAGGTGTGATTGCATTCGATATTTGATCACAGCGAGTTAAACGTTGTTGGATTTGTCTTGAAATAAGCTTTCTAAAAATTTGAGATTAGCTAAATTGGAGTTTGTTTACCCTTCTAAATTACCAAAATAGTTTTGTATATTCGAGTATATTCAAAATTATTGTCACAATTCCAATAAATAACCCTTTGACGAGAATTTCTTTTGTTCTTTTCCAACTACCATGACTCAAGACAGGGCCATCATACCTCACCATGAAGGTATTCTCACTCAAGCATGATCAATTTCAAGATCAACCACTCAGAAACCATGAACCTAACTTTTTTTTTTCTCTGCACATATCGAACGACTTGCTGAATAGCCATAGTGCAGTTCCCTCATTAGCTTTAAGGAAACTCCTTAGAAATCGACATACTTTCCACCATACTTACATGATACATCCATGTTGACTAGATTTCTGTGCAAGTACGGACATGCTAAAATTATTTCATCCTCTATCATGGCAACCTTATTAGATTAAATACCTAAGGGCACTTATTCTAGTAAACAGTTGGAGTCCTTTCCAAATTGTTCCTAAAATTCTTCCTTATTTAAGTTCATCAGTTAATTTATCAAAATTCTCAGCCCACAAAGAGCCAAAAAATACCTAGTCAAACCTTCAATTTTATTTAGAGTATTTAACCAAACTTGAATATTTAACCATATCTTTTGATCTTTACCTGCGTTAATAGAGAATCACAAAAGTCTTAAAGCTACTAACCACTATAATTGTTTATGCCATATATCACCACTGCTATCGTTAGAGAAATACCGCCGAAAATTTTTCATCTCTAGGACTATTTGAACTAAATCTTGACAACATTATAGACTTTTATTTTTATTTTTTTTATCAGCTTTATTTTTTTTCTCTCATGCAACCAGCTTCAAAACTCAATAAGAGAAACCAAATTTGTATTGTTAGAACTTCTAGAGACTTTCAAAAGTTTATCCATCCTTAAAACCTTTTCACTTTTATCTTAACTAAGCCCTTACTTTGACTAATTCGTAACTCACAGACCACACCAATGCTAGCTCAGAAATTATGTTTGTCAATAAGTTGGGGCTCTTTTATTTCGTACTTTGAATAATTTTATAATTTTCCTTCTGATGGTAAAATTGTCATTTAAGAGACATATGAGATCCTGAGTCAGTCCTTGTGTTTTAAATATTTTTACTTTGAGGATGATTTTGAAGCATAAAGGGGAATTTTCATAGATTATGTAATTATTTTTCAAAGAGGGATGAATTTTCAATTAATAGATTTCTGGTGGATTTTATTTGTAAATTTCACTCTAAATAAGGTCAAAACCCTCTTTCATGTTCAGAATCACCAATCGACAAAAGCCCCTCATCTTCTAGGAACCTAGCATAGGGTTTAAGAAGGCATAATTTAATGCTTCGAAGTGTAAACGGCTGTACAAAAGCATAGTAGACTACTTTAAAACAATAATTTGACCTCCTTAAAATGTAGAAATTTGACTTGTTCCGTTTCCCTTTATTTTACCCCCTAAATAGTAATCCGACTCTATTATTTGACATGTTAGGCGGTATACTATAGTTTTTTGTCTCACGGTTTCCTTTCCAGAAGGGTATCGTAGGTCTTAAATGGATCCAAATTGAGTAAGTTATGGTCATTATACGTTTTAGAGTCTTTTCGGGTTCTAGACCTCTGTAAATGTTGTTAATATTGTTAAATAGAGATTCTGTATATGTTTGAATCCACTCTGAATTTTTGGTTTATAGGCTGCTCTTGTTTACTCCCTTTTTAGGGAAACTTGTATGTTTCATGTAGTTGCATTGTCGTGTATTCATTCTAAATTTGCTTAATTAAGATACATATGTTTTTGTTTGTTAGGCATTGGCTTACTAACTAGATTAATAGTATGACCTTATGGTCTTTTCAATTTTTTTTTGTATATTTTATTTTCCTAATCGAGATGAAAAATGTCTAAGTTTAGACAGTTGAGTGGTGTACCAAGAATACGCATTCAATCACTTATATGCATTAGTTCTAACATTTTATTATCTCATATCAGCACTTATTTTCATATTTTCATGTATTATGATTTTTGTACTAGATTTTCCTTTTATATTTTTTATGTTTTGTGATTGGAATTTAAGTCATTTGAGATCAATTTGATACAAAGTAATATATCGTCGTGTTTTGGTTTGAATATTCAGATTATGATATTTCTGGAATTGATTTTATTTGCAAGTTTATATTTTGTCTTTTACAGTCAAACCCCTTTATAATTGCCCATTCTTTATAGCAGCAATTCACTATAACAGTTGAATTTATTTCACAACAGATTTTTTCAATGTTATTTTAATCCTCTATAACAGCAACAACCGTAATTTGAATAGAACAATCTATATAAAATTCATCCTCTATAATGGCCTACTCAAATATAATACATTATATTTTTAATAAAATAATATAAAAATAAAAAATTTAAATAACTATTGTAATTGACTTCAACAAATTAATGTTCATAACTAAAAATGATGAAGGAAAAAATTGCTATAAGCAATGATAATGAATATGATTGAATTTGAAAGACTTCATAATTATAAAAAAATTAATGAAAATAATTTGAAACATTAAAATTTAGATCATCCGCAGCGCTAGTCATTAAGGAAGTCTCTCATCTGATAAAAAACCTCTGCATGGTCTCACCGCAATCTGACAAAAGAGACTCTGCATGATCTCTCCACATTGGATTCTCATTGCCTTCAAGAGAAGGCAATTAAGTACCTCTTATTGAAAGCTTTGGCCAAAATCTTTATTAATTCAAACGCTATAGTAAGAGATTAGAATCTTCCAAACAAGCTACCATTAAGACTTTTTCCATCATATTTGAATAAATTTAACTTAAAAAGTTCTAAATTATGTATATTTTATTTAGAGTTTATTTTTTTTAAAAATTTTTTTTATTATGAACTGATAACAGTCAAGTGAGATCTATGACCTTCATATGGTCGTTATATGCGAATAACAACCATTCACTATAACAGCCAAAAAATTGTCAGACAAATGGTGTCGTTATAGAGGGGTTTGACTGTATATCTGTTACTATGTTTATGTTATTTTGTCTAATGTAGCGTCTGCGCTCTGCACTCTGCTTTAGGGTGTGGATTTGGGCGTTATAAATAAAGCTTTGATACCAATTATTGGAAAAATATTGATTAGTTTTGATATTACTTGTTGAAAAAATTGGTGATCCATTATTGCGGAGACGAGTTTCGATAACCACAGAGTAAAACAAAATACACAATGTAAGAAAATAGAAATATAAGATACAAATTTTTTTAATGAAAACCCAAAAAAGGAAAAATTCACGATCACTAGGACGACGAGAGACCAACTAACTATGTAACAATAGATAAACACTTACAACCAGAATACTACTCTCTCACTCTCTAACCCAATTTCATTGGTCACAGTTTCACACACAAGCATTCCCATCCCATATAGCTCTCGTAGGATAACAAAATTCAATCCCAGAACTCAAGACCTCCATAGTTCCCATAATCCTATCAGCCACCTTTTAAACTGAACCAACCGGATCTATATTGTTCTATTAGGATATGTAATAATATATACAAACATCATATTTATAGTAATAGATTACTTAGTCACAAAAAATAGTAATAAATACAAGCATCATATTTATAATAATATGTTATTTAGTCACAAAGTACTCATAACTATTAAAAAAGTTTGTTACTACTTGAAATTCTCAACAATCTCTTTTCTAATTAGAATTCATTTTCAGGAAATATAATTCCTAATGAATTATGATGCTTTTAAAATAGTTTTTGAATCTTCTTCAATTTATCAAACCGATCGAATTTCCATATTTTTCTCAAATCACGTGTACCCCATATTTCCTCTCATCCATAATTTTTTTGAACTCTTTTTTCTATACAACATAACTGGAATATATATATATTTAAAAATGCAAATAATATTATTCATATTTATGCATTATATATATATATATATATATATATATATATATATATATATATATATATATAAACTGACTAATATAATCTACAAAATAAATAAAATAGTTCTTTATTGATTTATTACTTCATTTGAATGTGTTTGAATTGAATATACATAATGTTCTCAACAATCATGTTCACACACACAAACCCTATTAGGCAGGAAATCGGGACTACAATGTGCTGTGGGATGGCCCTTAGGAAAATTAGCCCAACAGTTATCTTGACAACAGTCATCAGTGCATTCCTGACACCATCCATAACTCTCTGTGCATCTATCTCCATTCACCACCATTGTTCTTGACATAACTGATAACCACAACAAACATTTAACATCCCCATTAAAACATATATCATAATAATGATATTGATACCTAAAAATTTAAATAATAATTAAAAATAATTACCTGAAATGAGTACAAGGATTAGAAGAAAATGAATATATGATGAGAGCATTGCCATTTTATGATGTTATTGACTTGGTTCAGTGTTGGAATTTATAATGGGCTGCTCATTTTCTATCTTGTAAACCAAATCAATACATGATTCTATTTGATTTATAGAATCTGTTTGATTTGCTGTATCTTTTTCTATGTATGAGAAGATCTCCTCCTTATAGTAAAATATAGAGATAAAAAATTTCATCTTTCATTTAAATATTTATACTGAGAAAATCATTTTTACATAATTTGTTAATATATAGTTTTCATGCTTTGGCATACAGGTTTTACAATATATAAACTATTTGTTGGGCTTTTTGGGTCCCTTCCTATGTGGAGAAAACCCATTATGTTTGAGTCTTTACTTGCCCATCTTTGTCTCCATCAATATAGGGTTTTATCCTATGAAGGTTGTGTAGCCAAGTGAAGAGATTACACTAGACAAGAAGTGAGAAAACTAGAGTGGAAGAATTTTTTTGCAGCAGTCCCGTTTTTCAGCAGCAGCCCCTTTTTCGTCGCAACGATCGGAAGGTCAAACGTTGTCCGTTTTATCTCAAATTTGGACAGTTTGTTCTAGACACATAAAACTTGATTTTGTACGGTTGGATTGTCTTTTGGAGCTCTGATTTGGGAGATATCGCTGTGTCTTCATGCCTCTGCAGTTCTTGGCAGATTTGGTATGATTTATTGATTTTCTTCATTGGGTTCTTGTAGTTTGTAATCAATTGGTGGTGTTGAGTTGTGTACTTATTTGTGGCTGTGGATTGAACCTTGTGTAACCATTGTTTGATTATAGTGGATTGGTTTGGGGTGGACTCCGTGTCCCGTGGATTTTCCTTTCACATCGAAAGGTTTTACCACGTTAAATACTTGTGTTGTTTTGTGCGTTTTCTTTGTTGCTTGCTGCTTGTTTGGTTATTATTGTGTTGGTGGTTATATTGATTGGCACATTGTGAGAGTACCTATCTAGGTGGGTGGGTGAAATATCTCAACACTATTCTCATTGGTAACTCCAATTTTACACAGTTAATAAAGGGAAAGAGATCTCGTCAGATCAACTCGCCAATAGAATATGCCTGGCTAGAAATGGTGATGGGTTGGGTTACGATCCGTGGATATAAGCAGATCCATTATCGAACCACGGAGAAATTTCGTATTATTTAAATAATTTCTTTTTATATAACTTAGATTCCACATTTAATAATTAGTTTATTTTATCTTCAAATGATTAAAATAAAATAATTTATATTTCTAAACTAAGTTAATTAAAGCTCGTAATAACTTTAAAAAATATAACTTCTGAAAAAATATAATTCAAATAATATTAATTCAATTTAAATACATAATAATTATAATTTAAAACGATAACAACTTTCAATAAAAACACGTCAAAATTATTATACAACAACAAAATAAAGTGATAATAACAATTAATATATAATTTCAGCATCAGTATTGCAATATAAGTAGAAATCAAATTAAATATTTGAAAATAATATATAATTTTAAGTTATAATATAGTTTTAATTTTTTAAAATTTTATTTAGCGGGTTCAGGTTCAAATATATTATATGATTCAAACTATCCAAAGGTTTTTAATCTCAATCCAAATCGGACCATTTTATAATGAACCCAAACCCATTATGCGTTCATAGGTCCCACACACATATGGTGGGTGCATATTATGCACATTTTCTATTTATTTTGAACTTAATTAAAGAATTTGGTTCTTATTTATCCTATTTTATACTTTTATGCAGTTTTAGAGGAATTTTGCAATAAAGAGAAATTTAATGGGTTAAAAGGAACATTCTGCAAGTTAGGAAGAAATTAAAAAGTAAGTGAACAAGCTATCATCAATTTTAAATTTGATATTAGCGTAGATTTATTTATTTATATTTTTTAGGAATTTTGAACCGTTTTTATCATTTTTATGTGAAAGGTTAATATTTTTATGTGAAAGGTTATATTAACCTTGAGAGAGATTTTTAAGAGGAGGTTAGATCTTTTACTTTTTCTGTACTGTTCTTTGTATAAATGGGTTCTTAACTTTATTTGATTATATTAAGCCCAAAGTTATATCTAACTTCACTAATCTAAATCACTACATATAGTTTTTCTAATTCATTAGAAAATTTTAGAAAATAATTAAATTAAAAGATGAATCTTGTCCTAACCATTCTAAAACTCAAACTACTTCAACATTCAGTTTACTCTTAATGATCTGCCCAAAAAAATAAATAAATAAATAAATAAATATTTCTTGAATTCATTTAAATAAAAATTCAGATAGAAATGTTTTTTTTAATACATTCAACATAAAATTTTTATCATTTGAAAATTAATTTTGAAACGAGTTAAACTCATTTTATGAATTCACATAATTATTTAAAATCATTCAAAAATTCTAGACCCATTTTCAGGACGTTACAAGAGTGATGATCATTGGATTATGTTATACCCAATTTGATAATGATCATTGAGATTGAAATCTCACCATAAGGAGATTTCTAGTATAGGGGTTGGGGTTGGGGTCTCACCGTTAAGGAGATTTTGAGTATTGAGGTTGGAATCTTACTATTAAGGAGATTTCAAGTATTAGGGTTCAGCTCTCATCATTAAGAAGATTCCGAGTATTGAGTTTGGGGTCTTCTCATTAAAAAGATTTCAAGTATTGGGGTTAGGGTTGTTAGGGTTTGACAAATATTGGTATTCAATATACTAGTCTTTATTTGGAAGCTGAGAAAGATTTGAAGACCCTTTTGGAAGTGATTTGAAGACTGTTTTGGAAGTATTGTATTTGACTAGGAATTGTTTTGTCTTAGTAGAATTGCAATTAGGAAATAATTGTTTTTCTTCTTTTTAAGGAATTCTAGTAAGAATAAGTTTCCTAGTTTATTATGATTTACTTAGTGAGTAAGTCATTGTTCACTATAAATATGATATTTTAGTCTTCAATTGTATAGACACAAATTGAGTGATCTTGAGTGTCTTGTGAGTTTCTTTCTTGTGAGCTTTGGGTGAGTCTTGTAATTGGGTTTGGGTTAGAGAGTATTTTCTGGTTGTGATTGTAATATCTATTGTTACATAGTGAATATCTCTGTCCGTCCTTACGTCCGTGGTTTTTTCCCATTTTGGGTTTCCACGTAATCTTGGTGTGTTAATATTTTGTTTCTTGTCTTTTATTTTGTTTACTTATTATTGATCGAGACAAATTCCGCTGCGACAAGCCCGATTTTCCTAACAAGTGGTATCAGAGCCAAGGTTCGTGTAAGTTTTGATTGTTGAAGTAAATATGTCTACAAGCAAGATGTACACCGGAAGATTCGATGTGGAGAAATTTGATGGAAAAATCAATTTTGGCTTGTGGCAAGTACAAGTCAAAGATATCCTGATCCAACATGGATTGCATAAGGCGTTGAAGGGGAGAAAACTTGCGGTAGTCTCTGAAAGCTCTAGTGAAAAAGAAACTGGTAAAGAGAAGTCTGAAAAGTCTGAAAAGTCCCTAATGAGTGATGATGAATGGGAGAAACTCGATGAGAAAGCTGCAAGTTTGATACGACTATGTCTGACCAAAAATGTTCTCGCGAGTGTAAGAGAACTTTGGGGAAGACTTAAAGAGTAGTACCAAGCAAAGAGCGTCTGCAGTCGATTCTACTTAAAGGAACAATTTCATCTGTTGAAGATGGATGAAGGTGTGAAGGTTTCTGATCATCTTGCAGAACTCAATGGGATAATCTCTGAGTTGGAGTCTATGGGAGTGAAGATTGATGACGAGGAAAGGTGTTGAAATTGATCTGGTCTCTTCCTGATTCATACAAGTATATGAAACCGATCATGATGCATGGAAACTCGACTGTAAGTTTTTCGGAGGTTGTGAATAAGTTGATCAGTCAATTCTGATCGAGAGAAAAGACTGAAGAGTGAAAATAATAACTCTGATAATCAGTCAAATCTGATGGCTCGAGAAAATAATGAGAAGAATGGGTACTCCAAGGAGAACATCCTGTGTTGGGAGTGTGGACAAAAGGGACATCTGAGGAAGGATTTTAAAGGAGCAAGTTCGGCAAAGGACTCTGCTGATGGAGATACTCCATGTGTCTCATTGCTAGAAGCTGATGAAGGTGAATTCCTCTAAGGAGGAATGGGTACATCCTCATGGCAGGTCGCTAACCACCATGGTGTCATGAAAGAGGATGTAGTACTTCTAGCGGCCACAAGTTTTGCACATGGGCATTTGGACTGGCGTTAATGCGGTTGTGTGGTGGAAAAGATGTCGATGGCTGATGAATTTTCTTGAAAGCCAGTTAAGGAAGTTGCACCATGGTCTAATCAGCAATGGTTGTATCGACATGTGCCGGAATAAATCTTGGGATGGATCGTTTGATGGTTCCTAAGTGTGTATATCTTCATGGTGGGATATGATGGCTCGATATAGAGTCATGGTCGTCGTTTAAGAGACGCAAGTTTAGGGAATTTTTGTCAAGGGGTGGTTTGTTAGGGTTTGACAAAAATTGGTATTCAATATACTAGTCTTTATTTGGAAGTTGAGAAAGATTTGAAAACTCTTTTGGAAGTGAAAAATTTGAAGATTTTTTTGGGAGTATTATATTTGACTAGGAATTGTTTTGTCTTAGTAGAATTGCAATTAGGAAAGAATTGTTTTTCTTCTTTTTAAGGAATTCTAATAATAATAGGTTTCCTAGTTTATTATGATTTACTTGTTGAGTAAGTCATTGTTCACTATAAATATAATATTATAGTCTTCAATTGTATAGACACAAATTGAGAGATCCAGAGTGTCTTGTGAGTTTCTTTCTTGTGAGCTTGGGATGAGGCTTGTAATTGGGTTTGGGTTAAAGAGTGTTTTCTGGTTGTGGTTGTAATATCTTTTGCTACATAATGAAAATCTCTTTCTGTCCTGACGTCCATAGTTTTTTTCCGTTTCGGTTTTCTACGTAATCATAGTGCGTTAATATTTTGTTTCTTGTCTTTTATTTTGTTTACTTATTATTTATCGAGACAAATTCCACTACAACGAGCCCGATTTTCTTAACAAGCGTCTCGTCATTAAGGAAATGTCTTATTGGAGTTGAGTTATCATCATTAAGAATAATTTGTATTGGGGTTGTTTTATCATGGTTTGAGTTGATTGCCTAAAGGAGCTATTGATTGGTTGTCTGATTTGAAATATATCTATTTTAGTATGATTTAAAAATAGAGTGACTTTGTATGGAGAGTTTTTATAATTATTTTGTAATATTTTTCTCTAAGGTAAAATTGTTATCCTTCTAGATTAGGCAATTTTTCGAACCACATTTAGAACCGGATGTTTCAATCGGTATTAAAGCAATCCTGCAAACATAGGTATGCCTGACAGAAGAGCTCAAGGCAATCGCCTAGCGGGGGTAAAGATTCCTAAGGGGGGTGGATTGTAACACCCCATATTGAGACATGGTTAAAAGAAATTGAATTGCTACCCATATCACCAGTGCATATTATTTTTCAGGAGCCTGGAACTTGAGAACTCCAAAGTTAAGCGTGCTTGACTTAGATCAATCTTAGGATAGGTGACCTTCTGAAAAATTTACTCGGAAACCTTACGAGTGAGGACAAAGCATGCTGGAAAGCGTAATGGTGGTCAGTGGGGCTAGTGGTCAACCTTAAGACCGGTTATGTGATAATGAGGCGCTGTGCCAGTGCGCCTCGTGTCATCTGGGGGCGGGGATCAGACGTTACAAATGGTATTAGAGCAACCCTGAGATTGTGAGGTGCATTTATGGACAAAAGAGCTCAGGGCATTCACTTAATGAGGGTAAAGATTCAAAGAATGATGTGGACCAACCACAACGAGGACGTTGTCTCCTAAGGAGAATGGATTGTAACACCCCATATTGAGACAAGGTTAAAAGAAGTTGAATTGCTACACATATCATCAATGTGCATTTTATTTTTCTAGAGCCCAAAACTAGAGAATTCCTAAGTTAAGCGTGTTTGACTTTGAGTAATCTTGGGATGGGTGACCTTCCAGGAAGTTCGTCCCAAAAGCATGCAAGTAAGGACAAAGCATGCTGGAAAGTGTAGTGGTGGTCTATGGGGCTAATAGTCAGTCTTAAGACTTGTTATGTGTTGAGGTGGCGTCCAGCCACCGCGCCTCGGGTCATCCAGGGGCAGGAGGCCGGATTTTACAAATTAAACAAAATAAAACTAAAATTCCTAACTAGCCTTTAAGACTAACCATTGTAAGTTAAAGAAACTGGAAAGTTCTATCTTCCCACCACCATTATCATCGTCTCACCTCACCTCCCCTCTCATCTCATCTCCTTTGTCGAAAGGAAACCTAGTAATCTACCAAAAACTTTCAAATTCAAATTTTATTTTCAACCCACCCTCACCTTCACAAACAACATCAACTCACATAAAACTCTTGATTTCCCTCTCAACTCACCTACCTCCCTTACACGTTAAACCAACCACTCGCACTCTCACTCTCGTTCCCATTCGCAAGTTTCTTCCATGGCGAGAACACATCACGCCAACAAACTAGAGTCGAAGGCAACTTCTAGTCTTGCAAAAATGAAGCAATAGGATCAACCACAGAAGTCAGCTCGAAGTCCTGCCAAAACGAAATCGAGCAAAACACAGCTGCTTGAGAAGATTGCTCATCGAACCAAGAGTAATTCTGTGAAGGTTAAGGCTTTTCTCACTTTCCTTTAGTTGAAATGTGATAATTTTAGAGTTAAGGTTAGGGTTAGTTTTAGGTTAGTGTTTTATAATTAAGTAAATTTTGTTTGGAATTTTAGTTCAGATATGGTTTGGGTGTTAATTTTAATTGTGCTGTTGTGTATACATATTTTGCAGGTGCTTCTTGGTCATAAAAGTCAGGAAGCTTGGTAAAATTATGCATGCTTCCCGGTATATCAAACTGGGAAGCTTGAAGGAAACCAGTAGGTTCTAGTGGCTTTCAGATTTGATATACTGGGAAGAAACCTGCATAAAAGACAGCTTTCTAGTATCGTATATGGGGAAGCTTCTAGTATAAAATTTGTTTCCCATTCCTTTGGATAAGTAGGAGTTATGATTCCTCGATACTATAGTCCTACGTTTTTCACAAAAACATAATATTTTTTCGATTTTCAAAACTCTTAGAAGATCTAATCAAATAAAGTTAAAATACATGAAACAATATTCAATTGATACTTTTTTAGGTTATTAGTGGGTTTGAAATCCCCTAATTGAGGTAAATGTATAATTCAAACCACATCTAAGTTACAATTATTTTTGAGAATGAAGGATAATTAATATATAATTTTGGTTGATCATATAAAGTCAATGAGTTACTGATTATGAATTTAAACTCTTTCAAAGGTAAAAAAAAAATAAAAAATAAGCTTCCCGATTTAGAACACTAGGATAGATGTGCATAACTGTATAGGTTCCCACTAAACAAAAAAAACTGAAAACTGGACAAACCATGTCCAAGAATTGGGAAGTGAAGTAAAAACAAAATCTTGCGTCCCATGTTTCAAGGTAAGGAAACGAGATAGATAACAGTAGCTTATTTGGGTTTCCCAATTTCCGATTTCTCATACCGGAAAACTGTGTATTAACTTTGCGACTTCTCAGGCGGACACATAGTGTATAGTATAGTTTTTCAATTTCCCGGTTCCCAGTATGACCATTCAGGAAAGTATATAATTTCATTCTTGCTTCCCATATGTCACATGTTAGACTTTCCCGAATAGTTTATGTATTTCTCAATTCTTAGTACCGGGAAGATGGTATGTTATTGGCCTGTTTCCCTGTTGTCATGACCAGAAAGCTCTATTATAGTGCTAATCATATTTCACTAACCATTCCTTACTATAGAATTCATGGCATGAGGTGTGGGATTAACCTTCATCGACCAGACATGTTTGTACCACATAGCATTAGGATTAAAAAAATGACATTACAAGATATGGCGTATGATAAAAAACACATAACGAAATATCTGACGGCAGCAATAGCATGCAAGCAGGAAAGACGATATATGTAACATTTCGATTTTGGGGCTAAACGTTTTCTAACTTTCGAACTAAAGTTGATTGTTGAGTTATTGAATCTTTCTTGTAACTCTTGAACTTTTGATTATTGAAATGGTATTCTTCTTTATTGGATTATTATGAGAATATCTATTGGTATTGTAATGATAATATTTCGAAAACCGAAGTTAAAACAAGGTCGAACGAAGGAAGGAACAGAAGTGCGCAGCACTGGCCACGCTGGCAACATAGGCTCTATGTCGACAGCGAGCGAATTCAGCAAATCGAAGTGTTCTTCTCCCTGCGCTTTGGTGACATAAGGAATATATCGTCAGCCTTGTCACAATCAAATATAATTATGTTTTTAAAACCTAATTTGGCGAGTCTTTTCATTCTCTCTCACTCTCTCGAATCCTCTCTTCTTGCCAGCGACTTTTCTCTCGATTCCTTTGCAATCTCTCCGTTTGAGTGTCTTTGGTAAGTCTCCGATTAATCCCAATGTTGTTCTTTATATGTTCAAGCATGATTGATGATAGATTTGGAAGTGATCGTTATTGGTTTAGGTTGTTGAATTAGATAGGGTTTGTTGGAAACCCTAAGATTTGGGGATAATCGATTTGGATGATAGATTGTTGATAATGGGATTGGGTTTTAGTATCTTTGTATTATCGTCATCGTTTATTGTTCGCTCATTTATCATCTCTTTGCTATTAGAATAGGTTCCGTTTACCGCGCCTACGCGTTCGATCGATTGTCAAATCGAGTTATCGTTCCTTATTCTTTGTTAGACGAAACAGAAGGTGTTGTAGAGTGCACCGGTGATGCCTAGCTAATTGTTGTCGGAAGAAATGTTAGTGACGTCATTTTAAACTCTACATTAGGTTGTTGTATGCTTTATGAACTGTGCATTAAAATGGTTAACAAGATAACCACATGAATTGATAATTGGATAGATTAGATAGTGAATGCTAGAATGGGATATTGATTGTTGTACTATTGATTATTGCTGATATAGAACTGCTAGTAATTGTATTGCATATTAGACTTGGCTTTGGTTAGTTAAAGCTGAAAATAATTGGATAAGGCAATAGTAAAGTACGTGACACATATTGATTGAAAGCCAATGGATTGATGAAATTGTTGATTGTTAAATGAAAAATTGTATGCTTGATCACCTAACTAATTGAACAATGATTGCCCTAGTCATGATTGAAAGTAGTGATGGAATGACATGTCATTAGGGGTATCCTAGATATCTCAACCTATTGGAAACATAGGATTTTTTGTTTAGCTAGCCACATTGAAAACTGAGTGACGACTCCTATTGGGTGTGACGGCACCGCTGCCTATGATTATTGGTGGTCTTCAGACCTAATTGATGGGATTCTAAGGTAGTATTCCGTCCCGAGGAGGAATAAACAGCTCTACGGATCTCAGTCTTCGGGCCTAATTGGCCCCGTTCCATTATTGATCCTAGATTAGGGGCAGTCAAATAAAATTTGAATCTTAATGTGATTGTTATTGTGCGGTGGATGCTACTGGATAGTTGATATGCTTTAAGGGTTCTTAAATGAATTTGGATGACCTAATTGAATATCTAATAATGTTGAATGTGCTTAATGACATAATTGGAGCTAGATGATTACCTTACATTGGTTAATAGCAACAGACTTGGGCGGGTTTGTATTCTCTTCACCCTTGATTGATAGATTAGGTGCATTTTGTGTGTCTCTTCATATAAGTATGGGTAAATAGACGCGTTGCTTGTGTTTGTTAGAGTATGACTTGCTAACCAGTCATCGATAGTCTGACGTTTTTCTTCCATTTTTCTTGTTTATCTATTGAAATGTGAAATAGGTGATTGAGCAGATCCAAGGTCGCATTGCATTTTTCTTTAATGATTTTGGAACAATACTAAGAGCTGTCTTTTTCTTATATTTTAATTAGTTTTGAAGGACATGTAGACCATTTTTAAGTATTTCAGTTTGTAATGTTTTAAGGCAACTATTATGGGTTTTGTAAGCATTTTTAAAGTATTTGAGTAATTAATATTTTTGGATAATTTAATTTGAGATTGCAAACTATTATTTGGATGATTGATATGTTTGCTAACAGGTTTTATTTTGAGTATTTTTTTTATCTGATATATTGTACTTGATGATAGGTTTATTATGTTTACTTTTACGGACTTTTGAAACTTAAATGTCTATTTTCCGCACTATTGTATTGTAAAATGTGGCTCCATTTGCAGTTTCGCCGAGGCCGGGAGTTGGGCGTTACAATCTAGATATCAAGCCTTACATCCACATAAGTTTTTTTTTTTTTAGAAATCAACCACATAAATATCTCCCCCTGGGTCACTTGGTAGCGCCTACTTTCAAGTATACGTCGAGCAGTGCTATTTGTGACAGATTCATCAAAGTCATTAATATGTTTAGCAGCTTTGGTCTATTCCATAAAACTTATGAAAAATATTTAGTTTTGTAAAACAAATTAATACTTCCTCCGTTCTTTAATAGGTGAAACATTCCCTGCGGACACGCTATCCAATATTTATCTTTAACGGTAAATAACTTTAATTATACAGAAATTGATTGATAAATAGTGAATACTATGCCTGTTTCACCTATTTTAGAACGGAGGTAGTATTAATTAAAAAAAATTTTTTAATAAAAAATTTAAAAGTGCAGATGACTCTTCAGGCATAGTAAGTTGCTTAAAACTTCTATTTTTAGTCGTAACATTTGTATTTTTTAACATTGCTTTCTTTACGTTAATAAAAGTATATCAACCTAATTAGATGTCCATTTGATTATTATATTATAAGTTTTTCGTTGTGTTGGAACTTGGAACATGAATACAAGGCCGGCAGAGACCAAATTGTACCACAGCTCCCATCAGGATAAGTAAACTTCCTCTAACAAACTTGGATAAAATATAATAATAGGATTGGTATTTCCAGATAAAACCAAATTTAAAGTATATATTATCTTATTCTCTTATGCATGTTATGATTGATGGGATATGCAAAATTTATGCATGTTATAATACTTTGAATAATTCGGTAACACCCGAACCCCCGTCCCGACGGAAAGGAAACACAAAGTCCGGATGCTACCGGTGTGGAGACAAATAACATACATACAGATGCAGAAATAAGTAGATATACCAAAATAAATAGATATACCGATAGTAGACTTACAAAGTGGAAGTCAAATCTGAAAGACAATTTTTATTATTCCAAAATCATTTAATTCAAAACAAACCCAACATAATTTGAGAATAAACTCTTAATGTTCAAAAGTACTTATTCTGAAACATAACCAAAAACATAATGCAGCGGGTACAAAAGTCTGATATAAGTTCCACTAAATAAAAACATAAATGAAAACAAAGTCTGGAAGGTATGCCAGATGATGCGTGAATGCTGACTTGCAAATGATATCCTGCTATCTCACCTGACTGTCTGAACTCAGCAATTTCCATTCCCTAAAAGGGTTCAAATATACAAAACAAAAAATGAAAACATTGAAGGGTCAGACTATCGATGCCTGGTTAGAAAGCCAATGCCCAACAAACACACACAGATGCATCTTATTAAACAGATAGCATGCCACACACATATGCAGGTTAGTTAACAACTAAAGGGTACAAATAGAAGCAAACACGTTGATTATCAAATCAAGTTATCCCGAATATATTCCCCTTCAAGTGATCTAGGATAAGTGATTACACATTATTGCATTTACCGTCTGAAAAAGGCTTTACAGTTGTCAAATTATTTTCAAAAGAGAGACCGAAATCGAATAGTAGTTCTGGTAAGCAGTCTGGCATGTAATGCGGTCAGAGAGCACTACAAGACTTAACAAATTGTAATTCGGTAGACAATTTGGTAGGTAGCTCGGTCAGAGAGCATCACTAGAGTTACCGTATAATATTTCGGTTCGCAATCTGGTAGATGCTCGGTCAGAGAGCAATTATACGTTTCCAAGGAATGTTTAAGTGACAGTTCGGTTCCTAATCTGGTATGAAGCTCGGTCAGAGAGTTTCAAGTCTCTCAGACACACACCGAATTGTAATTTGGTATCTAACTCGATGAAGAGCTCGGTCAGAGAGGTTGATTCAAGTCTCTCTAAGACTCATATCGAACTACAGTTCGGTAGCTAGTTCGGTAAGAAGTTCGGCCAGAGAGTGAATCTAATGAATCTAATGACCGTAAGGCTCCTGAATGATGTCGTCACATCTAGAAAGTATTTGGCAAACTAGGCCATATACGCTTTCGTGCATTGATGTATACATCTAGTTTTCCCTAACAACATGCTGGTCTTATCGTATTAACCTTAGGACATGACTTTAACAGATTACAGAGTTATATTCAGTATAGCAGACAGATATTAGTATCATTTCATATGCTCATATTTGGGTAACAAAATTAACAGAACTTCCAGAATCAAAATAGATAGTGTATAGAAATAATGGCAGCAATTTTTCCCAAACAGTTTGTATCAAATGCAACAGATTATGCTAATCAATTCAGATTTCAATTTATATCAATTAATCACTTTCGCAAACAATCAAACAGACAGAAGCAGACAATTGTGAGGGTGTAAACACGGCTACTAACCTTATTCGCTAATCCAATCAACCGAATCTACTCCGGCCGGCGGTCCTCAACTTGGTCTACACCAAATCAAGCATAAATTCCTAAATTCGCAAAAAGCTAGGGTTTAATATTAATGAGCAAATCAAATCAATTGAAACTCAATTAAAACCCAAATCATGAAATTACATCAAAGGTTTCAAAACCCAAGTCATAAGGAACAAAAACCCCAATTCAATTTTTGAAATCGAACTTAAAATCAACAAACCCTAATTATAGTTAAAATCCTCAAATTAATAAAAGTTGGTTCAAACCGTAAGAGAAGAAAAATCGTTACCTAGATCATGTAGAAATCGAGGTGAGTACAAAACCCAAGAGAAATCCTCACAAATGAAACTTAGAAATACGTAATGGGTGTTCTTGATTTGAGAGAAAATAAGAATCCGTGAAATCCAATTTGTCTAGGTTTAGATGAATATGAATTCTAAAACATCTTTTCATATTTATATGGGTGGTAAATATCTCCATCAACCCATAAGTTTACATGTAATTTTAAAAACAACCCCATTTGTAAAATAATTACAAAATCAACTCAATTTTCAGTTTGTTTTTAAATGTCACCCAAAAGTCAAACTAGTCAAATCATTTGGTCAAACCGGAAAAGTCAATATTTTTCTAAAATGCCCATTTTACCCTTATAATGAAAATAAATAAAAATTATTAAAATTTTCAAAATAAGCAGACGAATAGCCCCAGATTACGGACGTGACACCGCTACCCCACTTAAGAATATTTGTCCCCGAAATACCTGAATCAAACAGATACGGATACTAACGTCGCATAGTCTCTTCTGGTTCCCACGATGTTTCCTTAACTGCGTGGTTACGCCAGAGGACCTAAACTAAGGGTACAGTCTTGTTCCTTAAAACTTTCACTTCCCTAGCCTGAATTTGAACCGATTCTTCCTTATAACTCAGATCCGGTCGAATCGCAACAGTCTCAGGTGTAAGGATATCAGAAGGATCAGAACGATACCTTCTTAACATCGATACATGAAAGACATTATGGATCTTCTCCAACTCAGGTTGCAAAGCAAGTCGATAAGCAACTGGACCAATCTTTTTCAGGATCTCATAAAGTCCAATAAATCGTGGTGCCAACTTACCTTTCTGACAGAATCGAAGAACTTTCTTCCATGAAGACACTTTTAGAAACACCTTATCGCCAACTTGGTATTCAATATCCTTCCTCTTAAGGTCAGCATAGGACTTCTGCCTATCTAATGCTTCCTTAAGCTTTTCCTTAATCAATTTGACTTTCTCCTCAGCTTCCAAAAGCATATCCGGTCCAAAAATCCGAGACTCACTCAACTCAGTCCAACACAACGGAGTACGACACTTCTGTCCATAAAAAGCCTCATAAGGAGCCATACAGATACTTGCCTGAAAACTGTTATTGTAAGCAAACTCAACCAAAGGCAAGTACTTAATCCAAGAACCACCAAATTTAATCACACAACACCGAAGCATGTCTTCCAAGGTCTGAATTGTCCTTTCGGACTGCTCGTCAGTTTGCGGATGAAAGGCGGTACTGAAATTCAACTTCATTCCCAAAGCCTCTTGAAATTTTTTCTTGAATCTAGAGGTAAACCTAGGAATCCTGTCAAAAATGATAGACGATGGAACCCCATGTAACCTAACAATTTCCTTTAGATACAATTCTGCCAATCTTTCTAGAGAATAATCAACCCGGATTGGCAGAAAATGTGTAGACTTGGTCAAACGATCCACAATCACCCAAATAGCATCAAACTTCCCACGAGTCAATGACAACCCAACAACAAAGTCCATAGTGACTCGATCCCACTTCCATTCCGGAACTAATATCGGCTGAAGCGAACCAGATGGAAGTCGATGTTTTGCCTTAACCTGCTGACAGACCAAAACTTCCTTACAAAATCAACAATGTTTCTCTTCATACCCGGCCACCAATACATCACCTTCAGATTGTGATACATCTTGGTAGCACTAGGATGCATAGCATACACTAGCATATGCGCTTCTATCAATATTTTAGTTCTCAGATAATGAGATAATGGCACATAAATCCGATCACCAAAATACCAACTACCATCATCTCTCTGAGACGCTTCAGTTCTCTTACCTTGACCAAATTTCTTAGCCCACTCCAAGGCTATCTCATCAGACTTCTGTGCTTCTAGAATCCTAGCAGTCAAATCTGGTTTCACTACCAGTTCGGCTACCAGAGCATCATCCTTCAGACTCAATCGGGTCACCATGGCATACAAAACATGCATGGATTTGCGGCTAAGAGCATCCACTACCACATTAGCTTTACAAAGGTGATAATTGATCTCCATATCATAACCTTTCCAAAAATCAACCCATCTATGCCGTCTCAAATTCAAATCTCTCTAAAAAGGTAGATACTGCAAACTCTTGTGATCCGTATACACAAAATAATTCGCTCAATACAAGTAATGCCTCCAGATTTTCAATGCAAAGACAATGGCAGCCAACTCCAGACCATGAGTAGGGTAATTACGCTCATGAGTTCGCAATTGCCTTAATGCATAAGCAATCACATTCCGGCCTTGCATAAGCACACAACCAAGACCGTTCGGTGAAGCTTCATTGTACACAATATAGTCCAAACCTTCAATCGGCTGAACAAAAACTGGAGTTTCAATAAGCAACTTATTCAACATATCAAAATGTTCCTAACATTTGCTAGTTGATGGGTGTCGAATCCGTCAATATAAATTTAACCTGCAATACAAATAAACTTGTAGTAAACAGGGTCGATCCCACAGAGAACGGTTATCAATTGTGTATTGTATACTGACCAAGTAATGTAAATGGGTTTGAAAAGTGAATTTGGACTGAATGCTAAAAACACAAAATATTAACAATCAAATATATTAAAAGACCCAGCTAACCGATCATTTAATTAATGTGTCGATCATTGATTCAAAAGATATCTCTATCGATTTTAATAACCACAGTTATAGTTATTGACAACGTGCCTAACAACCAATCTTTTCCTTAGTTATTAGACTGACCGGGTACGACCCTTCGAATCAATCACTAATCTAACACGTAGATTGCAATATGAACTAGAAAAGACCTATGGTCATAGCCAATGAATCAGTACGACAGTTCTTGAACTATGATTGTGGAACCTCAATACTACCTAGGTCAGATTAATTACGAATTATCTAACATGCAGTGTATTAGCCTACTCAATTAACCAATCGCGCGCTTAATTAATTAATCAAATAAAACTAACATGACCTTAACTATGGGCACAGAGTGACCTTAACTATGGGCACAGAGACTACACAAATATTAAAAGATAAAGCAACGAAGCAAAGATCTCACAACACGAATTAATTAAACTAATCGTTTAGCTGGGCAGACTAGTTTAGCACCCCATGGGCGCAATCAACATCATTGTCTAAAATAAAACTAAACGTACAAAAAGAAGAAAACAGATAGAAAAACTAAAGATGATTCCTTCTCAAAGTCTTTTCAGAAAATAAAAGATGATCCAACTATCTGTTCTGCAGAGTAAATATACTCCGTTAAGAAAAATAACAAAACCCATAAAATCTCCTCAAAATCCTCTCCAGTATAATCTCTGATTTAACTTTTGAAAGATGTGAAAGTTTGTCTTCAATCCTTGACTTTCTGCATTTTTGGTCTTTAATCCCAGAAATTTTCATAATTTGCACAAATGCCTCCAAACTGTTCATATTCACAAAAATAGGGCAAATTAGTATAAAATCACAATAATGTCCTCAAAATAACTAATGAAATAATGCATAAATGTTGCACATATGGTGCTTAGTCAAATTCCCCCACACTATCTTATACTTGCCCTCAAGTATGCCCATGACCAACTTTTAAAAGAAGACTCGATAAAAAGAAGTTTCAATCGGTCTCACAAAACTGCTGCCAAAAAGGAATTAACTATATTCAACCGTGCCCACAATAAAAGTTTACATCACTCAAAATAATGAAAATTTAAAAGAAAAGAAAGCTATCATCAAATTAAACACGTATATTTAAATTTCATCTTTAAATTAGAGCAGATGCAAGGAGAACAAACGATAATTCGCAAAAGAATTCACTACACCAGTACCACAAGCAAATAAGAAAAACAGTCGGCTTTCTTCATAGTTTAAGCAGCAAATAATAATACAAAACCAATTCTAATAGCCACTGGTCGGGTCTCTCTTTTTATTCATTTATTTTATTTAATTTATTTGACCCTAAACAACTAGCGAGACATTTCAAATTAACACTTCCAGTTATTTCTAGGTTTAAACGGCCCAAAAAGATACTCAACCCTCTCCAATCACTAGCTTCTCCATACATAAGCCACTTAAGGAGAATAAGCGCCGTGTCACCTATTCCGGCTAGCAAAGGAGAATAGAAGAACTAAAAATGCGTGACTTTGGTCGGATTGAATTCGGCCCATAAAGGGGACAACCCTCCTATCATTAGTGGCTCCATACATACAAAAACTTCAGGAGAATTAATGCCGATCCACTAATCCCAACTGACGATATTGAGTCACATGATCAATGTCTAATTTTATATTTTTTTTCTCTTTTTTTTTCTTTTTATTTTTGCTTTTTTTTTCTTTTTGCTTTTTTTTTTTTGCTATACTGCGTACTAACTAATTGTCTTCTATTTTCACAAGTATCCTAATATTGGTGAATTCTAAATTAAATTATCATAAGCTCTAAAAGCATCTGCTAATATCTTATGCACACACAAAAATTAAGTCTCAAATATTACACAGCTCCTAAATCAGTCTAAAAATTCATTATTAAGAGTGAATCAACAAAAAGGCACAAAAATAATTCATCCTAACGATAGCAGTAAAGAAGAACCAAAGACTTGGAAAACAACACTAAAAAGAAAAAATTCAAATCCTAAAAGAAATAACCTAAAAATCCTAAAAAAGAAAAAAAATCTAAACAACCTAAAAAGAAAACTAAAACAAAGAAGCAAATAATATCCTCCCCCACACTTAGCAATTACATTGTCCCAATGTATAAGTCATTTCAGTAAAACCAAAGAAAAGGTAGACAGATACTTCCCTGAATACTGTGGAGGTAGGAGCTGTGGGCACAGGCTGGCGAACACAACTTCAAAATTCATCCGATAGCTATTGCAGTATTATACTGAAGCCAATCTGATATTCCAACCCGAAACCCTTTGTAATATAACTTCAAATTCGGCACCTGCACAACAAAGGGTAGTCGTGACTTAGTTATGGGCATAGATAAAATTGGACTGGTACTTACCGGATGTTTCAACGTGTCCTGTTCATACGTATCTCCATCCTCAACCTTGTTGAAAGTTTCAAAACTATCTTTTTCTTCAATGCCCCTCTTCGTCTCTTCAAGTATCCCTAGAAATTGAAGTTTAATTTCTAGGAATTTTGGCTTTTCCAGTACAACACGATCATCAGTTTTGTCATCGATCTCTTTTTCCAACTTACCCCATTCGCTGTGGGCATGGTTCTTCCCCTGAGTTAGGGTTTCCACGTTTATTTCATCTTTTTGCTCGTCGCTATGGGCACAGCGATCAGTTAGGGTTTCTTTGCCGTGGGCACAACGATCAGTTAGGGTTTCTTTGTCTTGGGCACAGCGATCTGTCAATTCTTTTCCGCTTCGCAAAGTAACCGCACTGATATTCTTTAGGTTTAGCTCTGTTTGTGATGGAAGCTCCCCTTGCGATTCTAACCGGCCTACAGTATTGGCTAGTTGACTCATTTGCTTCTCCAAATTTTGGATGCTGACATTCGTCTCCTGTTGAAATAGGAGCGTGTTAGTTGTCAATTGCTCAATAATATCAGCTAAGGAGTTACCTGGATATTGGTCATTCTGATATTGAGAAACTTGTTCATTCAATTGATAGTTCATTGACTCATATCCTAGATTAGAGTAATTCGTCCATTCTTTATCATATGTGCTGTAGTAGAAATCATGATTGTAAAATCCTTCTGTATCAAATTGTTCAGGGGTTTCATCTTGCCATGTTGGACACGCATCAGTCGAGTGTCCAGATGCACCACAAATTTCACAAAGCCTTGCCTGTGGGCATGACTGTTGAGCTTCACCTGCAACCAATTGATAAACCGCAGCGGTTAATTCTTTAATCTGAAAATGGAGATCACTTACCTCATTTGTCATTAAGTCTGATTCTAGGAGCCATCCGTGTCTTCCTGCTGTGTCAAACATCTTCAAAATATGTGTTTTGATCTGACGCTATGGGCACAAGTAAGGCACGACTGAAAAAAAAAATCTGGTCATAAATAGAAACAAAATTGATAATACCGTTCCCCGGCAACGGCGCCAAAATTTGACGGGTGTCGAATCCGTCAATATAAATTTAACCTGCAATACAAATAAACTTGTAGTAAATAGGGTCGATCCCACAGAGAACGGTTATCAATTGTGTATTGTATACTGACCAAGTAATGTAAATGGGTTTGAAAAGTGAATTTGGACTGAATGCTAAAAACACAAAATATTAACAATCAAATATATTAAAAGACCCAGCTAACCGATCATTTAATTAATGTGTCGATCATTGATTCAAAAGATATCTCTATCGATTTTAATAACCACAGTTATAGTTATTGACAACGTGCCTAACAACCAATCTTTTCCTTAGTTATTAGACTGACCGGGTACGACCCTTCGAATCAATCACTAATCTAACACGTAGATTGCAATATGAACTAGAAAAGACCTATGGTCATAGCCAATGAATCAGTACGACAGTTCTTGAACTATGATTGTGGAACCTCAACACTACCTAGGTCAGATTAATTACGAATTATCTAACATGCAGTGTATTAGCCTACTCAATTAACCAATCGCGCGCTTAATTAATTAATCAAATAAAACTAACATGACCTTAAACTATGGGCACAGAGTGACCTTAACTATGGGCACAGAGACTACACAAATATTAAAAGATAAAGCAACGAAGCAAAGATCTCACAACACGAATTAATTAAACTAATCGTTTAGCTGGGCAGACTAGTTTAGCACCCCATGGGCGCAATCAACATCATTGTCTAAAATAAAACTAAACGTACAAAAAGAAGAAAACAGATAGAAAAACTAAAGATGATTCCTTCTCAAAGTCTTTTCAGAAAATAAAAGATGATCCAACTATCTGTTCTGCAGAGTAAATATACTCCGTTAAGAAAAATAACAAAACCCATAAAATCTCCTCAAAATCCTCTCCAGTATAATCTCTGATTTAACTTTTGAAAGATGTGAAAGTTTGTCTTCAATCCTTGACTTTCTGCATTTTTGGTCTTTAATCCCAGAAATCTTCATAATTTGCACAAATGCCTCCAAACTGTTCATATTCACAAAAATAGGGCAAATTAGTATAAAATCACAATAATGTCCTCAAAATAACTAATGAAATAGTGCATAAATGTTGCACATATGGTGCTTAGTCACTAGTCCATTCGAACTTAGCTCCCTTATGCAGAAGCTTCATCAAAGGACCTGAAATGGAGGAGAATCCTTTCACAAACTGACAGTAATAACCCGCCAAACCTAGGAAACTCCTTACTTCAATCACATTCATAGGTGGTTTCCAAGCCTTTACAGCCTCAATCTTTTTCGGATCCACCTTAATGCCATCTTTTTGTAATCACATGACCAAGGAAAGCTACTTCTTCCATCCAGAACTCACACTTGGACAGTTTCGCATAAAGTTGCTTCTCACGAAGAATCTGCAAAATTATTCTCAAATTATTGTCACTCAAGTTGCTATCACCTCCGATTACACTCCGGTGAGCATTGGGCGATTCAGGTGACTTCACCAATCATAATCAATTGGGCCCAAAGCTCACTCAAGGGTTTGTCAACGTCCTTCCAAGGCAATCCTTCCGACAGAAATTATTGAACACAGGAAGTTAACTCTTTCTTTCATTTATTTAGTTCCTTATCTATTCTCAGTTCAAAGCTGACTTGAGCGTCGGAGTGCCTACGACAGACACCACACCGGTGTCCCAAGGTCCGCTCGGACGTTTATTATTCTTTTGCAGGATACCTTGACTTTTGGAATCGGTCCCAAACTAGCCTTGAACCATCCGGTCCGTCAGTCCGGATCAACTGTAGTTCCGAAACACTACAATTATATTAATTTTTTTCCTTTTATATGGGATATTTTTTATTGATCCAGAGATTTTATAGTGTTTAATTGTTCTAGTTACTATTCTTTGCTAACTGTCTTAATGTATTTAGAAAATTTCATATAGGTTTTTTCCCCCCTAATTTTTATCTTATTAAAATTGTTCTACCAACAAATAAAGTTAAATAGTTTTATCTCCCTATCAATTAGGAGTATAAAGATTTTTTATCTTATTTTGTATCGTAGCGTGTTTAAAAGATTCAATTTTTATATTGCTTTTCAAATCCAAACAAAAACATCTTCTTCTGGGTATCTCTGAAACACTCTCTGTTCCGTGTTTTTGTATCTGATTGATGATTTTGGAACCATTATAGAAGGTTGAAGATTCAAGGTTAAGCTGCTATGTTGAAGAATCAATCTTCAAGGCTCTGATTCCTAAAGGTGGGTTCTTGAAGTTTTTTTACTTTGCTTTAATAGATTCTTTGCTCAGATAATGAAAAATAAAAGTGATTTTTATTTCTTATTTTTGTTCTTTTCCTATTTTTTAATTATTTATATTGATTTATATTCCAAAATCTGTTGTTGGATACTATAATGGCGGCTTTGACAGATATTGAAGGCACTACTACAACTAGTCTGCTGGTGGCTATACTGTAGTTAGTAAATGTTGAGAATTACTTGGATTTGAATAGAAGTCAAAGAAATTTAAGGTATTTGTATGTATATATATATTGTTTGTTCTATTCAATTTATGATTGATTTTTTATTTTTGCTTTGAATTTTCTAATGATTTTGAGTGGGGTTGGTTTGGTCTATTTTGGAGAATTTAAGTACACTCTACTTGTATATAATACAACTGGAGATTGAGACTCTTACCTTCTCTTCAAAGAAAAGTTTTTGATTGATCTGTGGAGGGTTAGATTTGGTATTACACTCAAAGAATCCATTTAGTTCCTGTGATTGATCTATCTTCTAGGTTGAAAGGTAAAGTTTGAGTCTTTTTTATATTCCTAGAGTACCCTTGTTAGAAAATTAGTTTAGTTTAATGATTCTAATTAACACTCTCTTTCAATCATCTCAATTTATATTTTTCTTTTTATTTTTTTTCTCTATATCTAAAATATCTAGACATTTTTGCATGTATTATATATATATATATATATTAAATTTATTTTCTTGAAAAAACTACTTTTAAATATTTGCTTGGTTAAAAATTCTTAAAATATAATAATTTCTCTTTAGGTTATGTCTATCTTTAGTAAAGAAAAACAAGTTATAAAAATTATTAGAAGTTTTGAAATTATGTTAACAACTTTTCCTCTCTAAATATTTATGAAAACTATTTTATATTTTTTAAGAATATAAAAATATAGTATATTAAATTGATTTTTTTAAAATAAAAAGTAATAACTTCAATTTTAGAATCTCTATAATTGAAAATGTATATTACTAATAAATAGTGAGACTGTTGTAGTATGATCTTGCATTGAAGTTATTATCTTATACTGAAACTTTGAATTTTTACTACAGAAAACATCCACAAAATCTAAAATCTGGCCACCATCTCTTCCTTTCCCACGCAGAAACAAATACAGTAAGAAACTTCATCATATAAATATATTTCCAGTTTTTCCAATTTTCTGTTTTCCTTTTACCTGTACTATAAATACGTTATTTGGATGTGTTATTTGTTCATACTATCACCTGTATACATAACATTTAAAAATTCGCCTTACAAATTTTAGTAGGTAATTATAGAAATTTACCATTCTAACAGCTACATACATTTCAACTTTCTGGAAGTTTTTGGTTGTCAAAGTTGTTACTAGTATTTAGAATGTATATGATTGGAAAAATGGAAGTGTAACAATATTTCATTTTAGTTGATTTGTTACCGTTCCATAACCCTTTTATGTTTCCAATAAGATGCACTTAAAATAGTAACAAAAATCTAAACATTAAATAATGGTAATTAGGCAAGAAACATATTACAGAAATATAGCCTATCAACATTCAATGCCTAGGAAAATTCACTCAAAGAAATAATAAAATATAATTAATATTTCATTTGTTTGTTTCTTCCAAGTCTTTGGGGCAAAACTTAAAATATAAAGAACATTTAAAGAATTCAAATTCAGTACAACCAAACCAAATAATACCATTAAAAAATAATAATAAATAAAATAAAACTAAAAAAGAAATTACCAAGGAGCAGATACAGCTTGCTTGAATGCATTCCTGACAATGTAGCCTGTAATGCATTCCTCTCTTCCTCTGCACGTGATGCTTCTTCAATGTTTGCTGACTCTGAACTGATGTTCATTAGTTGTTATATCCTTTGAACAAAACCACTTTCGAATTCCATTGAGCAAAATGCATCTAGAATTCGGAAATAGACAGAGAATGTATCCCGAGATGCTGTTTATAATGGTGCGAGTCTGAATTATCATTGCAATAATCAAATAATGTAGATATGAACTTTGGCTGCAATATAATTGGTAGTACGATTGGAGTATGGATTCTAGGAACCAGTTAACAGTAAACCATCATACAACTACTGCTAGACTATCTGACTGGGAAAATCGGTAATGGATAATTAACCAGTTATTTTATAAATTTTTTTAAGTCAGTCAATTATCGAAATATTTATTATTTATTGTATAATTATAAAATAATTAATATTATTATGGATTTAAAAATAAAAAACATCAATTATCGATTGATTATCCATAATTTTTAACCGATTTCCGACCGCAACTTGTAAAATTAAAATTATCGCTATTTACTGATTATCAACTATCTGACATTATAACCAATCGATAAGTCGGTAAGGTTGAAATTACCACAAATTTACTAGTGACCATTACCGACCAATGCCCAACCTTATCCAACCATGAAATTAAAATCCGTCACATCTACAAAATCAGGCTGAAATGTGTATTGTACTGACTTTGCCAAACAAACTTATCAGATAAATTAATAAAGAACAAGACCGGAAAGAGCAAGCACACTTACGTACCAGAATCCACATGTCAAGAGTTGGGTTGTACTAGATCTAACATCTCAATTGCTCCATCCACCTCATCTGTACTATCAAATCTTATGATACATATATTAAACTGGGTAGGAGTCAGAAGCTGGAAAATAGCAGCGTCTCCCTCTCTTATGTTGTGAGATTATTTGTGCAGCAACAAACTGTTGTGATTTTGAAAAAAACAAATAATGCAGAAAATTGTATTTTATTAATTGATCATTCAACACAACAGAAAGTCTATTTATAGACTTAGAAATTATCAGATGAAGATCAGGAGCAAATTAAAATATAATACCTAAAAGATATTAAAAGCAAAGGCATATTTAACCAAGTCTGCATTGATATGGTTTAGCATACGTTATAGATGCATGTATGGATGTATGGTTTTGGTTGTCGGCATAGGTATATGGTTATGGATGTGGGACAAAAGTTTTAATATGGGCATCTGCATGAAAATCTTCTTTTCTTCATCTTCATATTTGGGTTATCATCAGGATCATCGGGCTCTCATACCATGTTGTGATTTTGAAGAAAATAAATAATGCCGAAAATTATATTTTATTAATTGATCATTCAACGCAACATAAAAGTCTATTTATAGACTTAGGAATTAACAGACATGGCTGGAGATCAGGAGCAAATTAAAAATATAATACCTAAAAAATATTAAAAGCACAAGCAACACAATTATCAACACAAACTTCGACTCATGTACTTTACCTTCCTCATCTTCCAAATTGAAATATGTATCCTCCCCTCTCATAGAATGATTTTGGAAATCTTTATTTTGCCAACTTATCAATAAGAGAGGTGGTATTCTGGTAAGTAAGTGTGCTTCTTCTTTCTTGTCTTTGTTAACTGGAATCCCAGAAACCGTACTCTAAACGTACTACCAATTATGTTCCAGTCAAGGTTCATATTTACATTATAATTCATTCAAAGGTATGAATCCCAACTTGGTTATTGCAATGATGACTCAGACTCACATTATTGTAAAATCGATAAAAGATTCCAATCTCTAGACAGCATCTCGGGATACATTCACTGCATATCACAGGACCATAGACGCATTTTTGCTTTAAGGGATTCAAAATTGGTTTTGTTCAAAGATGGATATAACAACTAGTGAACATCTGTTGAGCGTCAGCGAAGATTGAAGAAGCTATAAAGATCACGTGCAGAGGAAGAGAGGAATGCGTTACAGGCTAGGATGTCAAAAATTATAATTCTGATTAGGGGTGGGAAAAAAAACATGCAAACACCTAATATGAACCGAACCAATCTGAACCGAGCACCTTCAGTTCGGTTCCTAGCATGTTTTTCTTGGTGTTCGGTTTTTAGTGGAACCGAACACCCAAAGTAGGATGTTCGATTTGATTTTGGGGTCCAAGAAGTCGAACCAAACACCTAAACATGTTTAAAAATATTTTACATCTTTTAATATTATTTAAAGTTCAAATACCCAAAAAAATCTACATATTTAGTTCGGTTTTGATTTTTATTTATTTAAATATTAATATTTGTGCTATATTTGAATCAATTTCATAAGGATATATTTTATGAATATATATTTTTATATGTAGTCAAAATAAAGTCAACGAAATTCGAACACTCAAGAATCGAACCGAACCGAACCGAACATGTTTCAAGGTTTTCGGTTTGGTTCGGTTTGCCATTAGATATTTGGATGTTCGAAAACACTCAGAACCGAACACCCAATTTACATTTTCGTATTTGGATCCACTCGGAACCGAACCGAACATGAAGTTGCCCGCCCCTAATTCTGATACATAGAATGAAGCATTTAGCCAGCTGTATCTGCTCCTTTGTGATTTCTTTTTATTTTTATTTTATTTATTTTTAATTTTTAATGGTATGATTTGGTTTCCTTATACTGAATTTGAATGCTTTAGATTATTGATTTTTTAATTTTATTTTATTATTACTTTATATTTTATTATTCCGTAGAATGAATTATTGCTAAATGTTGTTTATACTATTTATTCCGTAGAGACCTGGAAGAAACAAACAAATGAAATACAAATGTGATTGATTTAAATTTTACTAGGCAGTATGTTTCTATATTGCTTTGTGGTATGTTTTGTTGCTCAATTACCGTTATGTGATGTTTGGATTTCTTTTTTATTATTTTTTTTTAAACTATTTTGAATGCATCGTCATGGACAGGTAACAAATCAACTAAAATGAAAGATTGTTACAGTTCCATTTTTCCAACCATATACGTTCAAAACATTGGCAACACTTTTTTACTTTTTTTTTTCCCAAAGATATCATATTATTTTGTTAGAAAGCCAAAAGGCTAAGATGAAAGAGAAACAACATTACATCAATATATTAAAATAAACTAGAAATTTCAATACATTGAGAGCAGTAGCTATCAATAAACATCATTATAACTCAACTAAAGACCAATTCAAACCTTTTTAATTAATATTTTCGTTGAGCTTGCCAAAAAGAAACCCTTGTTGGTAAACATCATCATAACTCAACTAAAGGCCAATTCAAATCTCCTTAATTAATATTTTAGTTGAGCTTGCCCAAAAAGAAACCTTAAGTTGGCAAAATTGAGGACATGGATAAATCCTCACCCATGTTCTAATTGGATCCTTATTTTTTTTTTTTTAAGAATAAAAGTCCTATCCATGTCCTAAACTAAATTTTATGGATAGGGCAAAATTCTGTCCTAAGAATTTGAGGATATGGATTTATCTTTATCCATGTCCTTCTTTTATCCTTTAATTTATAATATTTTTTAATTTTTTAGGATTTTTTTTTTTTGGATTTTCATATTATTCATAATTGTATTTTAATATTATCCTTAACTCCGTTCTAAGTTCATCCTTATTAGTAAATCAATAAATAATATTATATTATAATTAAAATTTTAAATAATGATAAATTAATTTATTTATCTAAAAATTTAATTATTTATAAATTTATTTTCATGTATTTAAAATTGGTTAATAGAAATGTATAGTTTCTAAACCTTTTAGAACTTTTCTTCATTTATTTTTAAGTTTATTGTTTATGTATTTCGATTTTTTTTAAAATTTATTGTAAAAGAAACAAAAATCTCAATAAATAAATAAATAATTAAAAATCTCAATAAATAAATTAATAAATTATTTAAATGAAATAATAAATATTTAACTAAAAATAATAGAATTAAAATGTAAAAATATTTTAACAATAACTATTCAATTAAAAGTGATTATCAATAATAAACAAAAATTTACAATAAGAATGTAACAATTTATAAAGGAAAATAATACTTTTATTATAAAAAAGTTATTTTAATTAATTTTAATAATAATATCAAAAACTTAAAAACGAACATATATATGTGCTTGTTTGTTTTTACCCACTTAACGCTTAATGCCACTTAATTTCATCAAATTTAGGCATAAAATGTCTTAAATTAAGTGGCAATAAGTGTTAAGTTAAAAAAATAACGGTTTATCTAACCTGCACAGGTTAGGAGCAATTAATTGTTTAATTTTTTTATTTATTTTATATAATAATTAAGAGGATTCAATCCATGTAATTAATAAGCACTTTTTTATTTTTCCTAAAAAGTAGAATGGAAGAGAGAATGCAATTAATTTGAATACCTTTACACTTTTTTTAAAAAATTCTTTCATATTTTATTTAATTTAATTCTATAAAGAAAATATAAATCATATTAAATAATAAAATAAAATTGTATGTATCATATTTTTTATAAAATAAATTCAAATGGGTTAAAACATATATTTTTTAATTAATATTTCATATTTTATATTTAATTATTATGGAAATAATTCCAATAACCTTTACACTTATTTCGAAAAAATTCTTCCAACATTTTTATTATTATTTTTATTTAAAGTAAAAATAGCAAACCAATATTTCCTATTATATAATTATTTTTGGGAAAATTATATAAAATAAATCAAATAAAGTTTAAAAATTCAAAACTAAACCAATAGAAGTTTATTTCTATTTTTGAGCCACTCAAACTTTAATTTTCAATAATAGACCATCAAATATGTGAAGGTCCTCTTCACAGACCACCATCACACCTTCACAAATCAGTGTAAAAGATCTTCACAGAAGGATAAATTGTCAATTTGATTCATTTTTTAAAAGTGAAAGTTTGAAAGATTATTTTTGTAAAATTTTTAAAGTTGGGCTATATGATGTAAATAAAAGTTATAAAATAACAAAAATGAAAATAACCCATTATTTTTTTAAACTCTACTTTATTTTGTTATTTCTTTTAATTTGATATTATATTGCATTATTTTATTTTATTCTTTTATATATATATAAATTATTTTTTTAAACTCTATTTTATTTTGTTATTTCTTTTAATTTGATATTATATTACGTTATTTTTATTTTATTCTTATATACAAATAAATATATATATATATATATATGTTAACGGTCATTTGAATTTATTTTATAAAAATATGATACGTTGAATTTTCTCTTTCTATCATTTAATATGATTTATATTTTTTATAAAATTAAAATAAATAAAATATATAAAGAGTATGGGAATTAATTGCATTATCTCTCCTATTCTCTTTTCTAGAAAATATAAAAGGTATTTATTAACTGCATTAATTGAGCTATATTAATTATTGTATAAAATAAATAAAAAAGTAAAGAATTAATTGCTCTTAACTTGTGCCTCCTAGGCACATGTTAGATAAACCGAAAAAATAAAATACAAACTAACTTTATATATAAAAAGAAAGATAATTAAAATAATATAATTAATAATGTTTATAAAATTTTCAAAAAAAAAAAAGAGGCACAATAGAAATTTTTTATATTGTTATACTTTTTTCCCATCAATAATTAAAAATATTAATAACATATAAATTATCACGATAAAATTGATTTGAAAAAATATAAAATTTTATTTTTAAAATTATATGAGATGATGGTTTGAAATTTTTAATTTGAAAAAGATTAAATAAGTAATTTTAATAATAAATAACATCAATAATTGATATAAATAATTAGAAAATAATAAATAATAAATGAAGAAAGATAAGATAATTAAATGACAAAATGACAAACACGCTTTTCAAAAGAAACTTTATTATTCATTTACCAAATGAGAAAAGATAACCGGATATTTTTAGAATTTTTCAAAATCCTGGACACGGACCGGATTTTGTCCTAAAAGAAAAGGACTTGAAAAATATTGGACATTTTTTTTGACTGGATCATTAATTAACTAGATTTGAGTAGATCCATATGTATGTGGACATGGACTGGATTCAGCAAATCCGGTCCATTTTGCCATAGTCATGATTAAATGAAACTAACATATCAGAGGATAAGATTTTCCACCTTCGTTTCTCGCCAGCCACAAGGGCCATACAGTAGCCATAAAAACCATTCATCAAAGCCTTGACTTTCAATACTCCTGAACAAGACCACACCATTGATCAAAGAAATCAAAAAGGATCTAGGAAGGCATAGATGAACTCCCCAGCAATTGGCGATTTTATGCCAAATGGATAGCGAAAGCTTGCAATTAATGAGAAGATGATCCAAATCTTCTTCTCCATCCCCACAATAATGGCATAATGCAAAATGAAGTCTCCCAATCTTAACTAGAAAACAATTTGTTGAAATTTTAATTTGAAGAGCCATCCACACAAAATATTTGACCTTTGGAGGTGCCAAATCTTAGGATGAGTTTACAATCTTCTCAAAAGGAGATGGTTGAGTGATTGAATCTGAAACCCCATAAGCTGATTTGACCAAATACTTTCCCTTAGTAGAATGACACTAGAATTTTCTATTTTCTTTAAACCGAGAAGGAGTAATAGGAAAAATGATATCCAAAAGCTGCTGGAGCAAAATATCTTTCAAGCCTAAAAATTTCTTCTCCATTTGAAGTTACAGTTCCAAACTTTTCCAACCCAATAACTAGAATCATTAACCAAGGCAGAAGGGAAATGTACTAAAGAATACAAAGGGGGAACATCTTACTTAAGAGTAAATAAGACACCCAAATATCTAACCAAAACCTGTGTTCCCAGTAATACACGGACAGAATCCACCAACGGAGGCAGCAAGCTACATTTTTTTTTATCCATCCAAACTCTGGAAAGTCTAGCTTTTGGCTTAAACTCTAGAACAAGATAAGGCCCAAAATTATATTTAGCATGAACAACCCTTTGCCATAAATCACTACTACAATAATTTAATCTCCAAATCCATTTGAATAATAAACCGTTATTCTTCTGATTAATCGGACAAATACCTAAACCTCCAAATTCTACCTTCTTTGTGATAATATCCCATCTAACCTTACATCTTTTCCTACATCTAGGAGATCAACCCCAAAAAATCTGTCTAAATATTGATTCGATATTGCTCAATACCGTCTTAGGGGCTTTGAAGATTGATAAAAAATATAGAGACAAACTTGATAAAGTCGACTTTAGCAAAACAAATCTACTAGCAAAAGACCAGCATCTTGCCTTCCAAACAGACAGTTTCTTTTTTAATTTTGACAATATATTGATTCTCAAAACAACTTTTAAAGAAATTAATTGTTAACCCAGATGTTCCTGAAAAAATCCATAAAATTCTTTTGATATTCATGATTGTCTTTTTTTTGGCTTCCAAGAAAATCAAAGTGTCAACGGTGACTAATAATAACATGGCTACATTAATTATTACCAACAAAAAGGCCTTTGAAAAACTCTCTGTCCATAGCTCTCTTCAACAAGCCTAAAAGTCCTTCAGCAGTTATAGTTATAATAAAGAGAAATGGAGAAAGTGGATTTCGTTGTCTAAGACCTTTAGAAAGAGAGAGTTCACTTTAAGGGTCGCCATTTATCAAGAAAGAAATTTTGCCGAGCGAGTGCATCCTCCAATCCAATTTCTCCATTTCACCCCAAAGTTCATACGTTCTAGTACAGAATCAATGGAATCCCAAGAAATAAAATCAAAAGCATAATGAAACTGAACTATATCCAATGAATATTCCAGCAGTTGCTTTCTTATCTAATTTATCTCGTTTAACCTGTAGAATGTAGATGAAACAAAGACAACCAAATAATTTAAGAAACTTCAATGAGGTTTGTACCCATACCATACTTCGAAAGGAGTTTGATTCTTCAATGCCTTCGTAGGAAGTCTATTCTGTAGAAATACTGGTGTATTTGCTGCCTCTGCCCAAAATTTCTTTGGTAAATTCATCTAATGCAACATGCATCTAGCCATCTCCATGATGAATCTATTTTTCCTCTCACTGACCCCGTTTTGTTCTGGAGTATAAGGAGCTGTAAATTGGCGATCAATACCTGCTTCTTCACAAAATGAGTTGAACTGGTGTGAAGTGTATTCCTTGCCATTATCAGACCTCACAGTTTGAATTTTGCAGCCGCTTTCGTTTTCCACTTTTGATTTGAACTTCCAGAATGTGATCCCAACCTATGATTTAAATTTTAAAAATAAATCCATCACATATGGGTTAGATCATCTATGAAAATAACATAATAGTGGCTACCTTTAAGTGATGGAGTCCTCTGAGGTCCTCCTACATCAGTGTGGATTAATTGCAACTTTGTTAAAGCTCTCATAGAGATGTTGCAAAGGCAAGTCTTCTCTGCTTTCCATAGTGACAAGCCTTCCAATCTGTAGAAAGTACCTCAAACATAGGTAAGCCTTTTACCATGTCAAACTTTTGCATGTTGAGAAACCCTTGACAGTGATAATGACCCAATCTTTTGTGCCATAACTCAGTTACATTTTCTTTGGCAGATAAAACCATATGTTCGTCTTGTACCGGATCAAATGAGAAACTTTTACAGACCATTTTTACTTTGAATAAATCTTGATCTGTAGCATCTTTGATCAAGCAGTAATTATTTTCAAACAACACTTTAAAACCTTTTTCTAGCAACTGACCTACACTCAACAGGTTTTGAGAAAGATCAGGTACATAAAGTATATCAGAAATGAGTTTAGTACCTGAACGAGTTTCAATTGCAATGGTCCCTATGCCCTTTGCTAGAATATAACCACCATGACCTATTTTGATTTTGGAAATCCTTAATGGCTGCAGCTCCTTAAAGAGTTCCTTATCATAAGTCATGTGATTGGTACATCCACTATCGATAAGCCAAGAGTCACATGATGCATTGCTAGAAACACATATTGCAACAAAAAGCTGATATTCAAATTCTTTATTAGCGAATTTCGCCTCTGCTTCTTGCTGCTTGGTTTGTTGCTTGCAAACAATGGCTTCATGTCCAAGCTGATTACACTTGGTACATTTAGCATCTGGTCTCCACCAACATTTTATAGGTGGATGACCTTTTCTTTTGCAATAATTGCAAGGCGAGTAGCTTTTCTTGTTGCTTTCAACCTTGCTTTTGTTATTACTACTTGCGCCTTCTCCATTTGATTGTTGAATTTTCTTGTTCTTCTTCTTTTTGTATTTCCCACCATCTTCGTGTTTCACATGTAAAGCTTCCTCAATAATGCCTTCTTCCCTCATCATCCTTCGTTGTTCTTGTGCCTGTAAAGAATTCAGCAACTCTATCAAGGTAATATTGGATAAATCCTTGGTGTTTTCTAGAGTGGTTATGGAAGCCTCAAATCTTTCAGGTACAGTCACCAATAACTTTTCAACAATTCGAGAATCATTAAAGGTTGAACCGAGTAGCCTTACTTTGTTTGCGATGCTCAAGAGTCTTTCAGAGTACTCATTGATTGTTTCTGATTCCTTCATCTTCTACAATTCAAAGTCTCTAATTAGATTCAACACCTTCATCCCTTTGATTCAATCGTCTCCTTCATATTCCTTTTTCAAATAATCCCAAATTTCTTTTGCAGACTTCAAAGACATTATTCTTGTGAAGATTGCTGATGAAACCGCTGCAAATAGACAAGCTTTTGCTTCAGATTTTTTTGACTTTCTTCTCTTTCTGATTCTTTATCTACGCCATTGATGGATCTTTGGGTAGCACAGGGATTGCATAATCCTCTTTGATGGGCTCCCATAAATCCAACGCCTCTAGATAAGCTTCCATACGTACAGCCCGAATTTGATAATTTTCTCCATCAAAATTGGGTGGTGCCATTGCTGAGAAGCTTGACTCTCCTGAGTTATACATTTTGTTATTTGAATCGTGATAATTTTAGTGTTTGACTCTCTCAGTGTTTGAGACTCTCTCTCCCTCACTGATAATTTTAGTGTTTGAGACTCTCACTAATATCACTCACGAACGACAGATCCCTTAAAGAAATAAGCTCTGATACCAATTATTAGTTTTCTTTGTAGGATAAACAATCAATGCAGAAAAAAAATATATGAGTTTACATTATATAGAAATGTAAACAAATGAAAGTCTCTACTTGCTTCAGTAGTTGCAGATTCCACTCCTTACATTATATAGAAATGTAAACAAATGAAAGTCTCTACTTGCTTCAGTAGTTGCAGTAGTTGCAGATTCCACTCCTTACATTATATAGAAATGTAAACAAATGAAAATCTCTACTTGCTTCAGTAGTTGCAGATTCCACTCCTTACAATGAAAGTCTCTACTTGCTTCAGTAGTTGCAGTAGTTGCAGATTCCACTCCTTACATTATATAGAAACTAGTAAAATCACTCGCGCTTTGCGCGAAATAATAATATTAAATATAATTATTTTAATTTCATAAAAATTATTAATATTAATAATATTAGAAGATATTAATTTAGTTAAAAATATAAAAATATATTTATATAAAATAATATCAGAAAAAAAATATTAATATGCTGGTAAATTTATTTTAAATTTTTTAATTTTTTAAAATTCTTTAACATACTTTATAATGGTTGAATTTTTCTCTCTTTATCAATTAATTTTTCCTTAAAAATCAAATATGGTTTATTAATTATTTTACTTTTTTATTGTTTAGATTCTATTATTCAATATTTTTAAATAATTTTTTAAAAAAATCATTTTTAATTTATTTCTTTAGATGTACAATTCATCTTTTATTTTAACTTATAAAATTTAATTTAATAAGATCACTTAAAATAAGTTATATATATACACACGTATATTATTAAACATTTAATATAAATTTTCTGTGTTTGATTTTAATTATGATTTTTTGGAATTAGTAACGTCCATTTTTTTTTCCTCTCATAAAAGAGGTTAAATTTTAAATTTGAAATATTTTATAATTTTATATTTAACTTAGATTGGATAAAAATAAAATAAAATAATTTAATTTTCAAATATAAAATAAAAGAAAGTCAAGAGATATGACTTATATATATATATATATAATAATCGTAATTTTTTTTTTACCAATGTTAATGTTGTTTATTGACTATAAACGGTCATTGAATCAATTAAATAATTATAATCAAAGTTTACCCTATTTATAATTGAATAATAAAGTAATTGATGTGTTAGAAAATAATATTTTAGAAAAATGATTATGAATACTATAACAATCCTTGACAACTTACCGTATCAATTAAATAAAAAAAATAAATTATTATAATATTTTTATTGGTAATGATAAAGAAATATCTATCTATTACTTAAAATTTCACCAAATAAATTTCAGTATATTCTTAAATTTAGTGATGAACAACCATTTTTATTTTAATTGAATTGTTAACCTAATATGTAAGAAATGTGGTATGGAATTAGAAGTTAAATTTAACCTTTTATTTATTATTATTTATTTTTTTAAGTTGATCAACTAATCTAACTAATTGATTTTTAGTAAAGTACATTAAAAAAAATAACTATTAAGTATAATTTATTGATAAATATTCTTATTCATAATCCTATCCAATTTGAAATATATGTAATATATATATATATATATATATATATAAAATGTATTTTAAGTTTTAAAATTAAAAAAGTCAATTTTGTTTTAATTATTATTTATTGATAAGTGAATATTTTCTCGATAATAATAATCTTAGTTATGGAAAAAATTATTAATGAAATAATAATATAATTAAAATATAGTTAGAGGTATTATTTATGTTAGAATGTTTTTAATAATACTCATCGTGATTGTAAAATATAAATCAAATTTTAATTTTCATTAATTAAAATTAAAATATTGCTAACCCAAACAAACAAAATGTCAAATTCAATTTTAAAATAATATTAGCTAGAATTTATAATTTTATTATTCATAAATTTATTTTTAATCTTGATTTTGATGAACTCAAATAAAATAGCAATAAATTTATTAGAATATAAAAAAGGTAAAAAAAAATAAAAATAAAATATAATTTTATTCTAATTTTATTTAATTTTTTTTTTCATAAATCTCATGAAAATTAATAATTCAATAAAAATAAATCTTTAAGTGAAAGAAAGTAAAATATTTCATTATGTAAAAAAGGCTCAAAATATATATTTTTTTAAAATTCGTAGTAATATATATATATATGGATTTTCACAATTTCAAAATAATTAAAAATAATAATAATGCTTATAAGAATAAAAATATATAGAAAAATATAAACAAATAATAAGAAAAATATAAATTAAAAAAGGAGGAAAGAGAGATCACCTCTTGATTCGATGAAGATTTGGAAATCTAGAAAATCCCGAAAATATCATAATTGCTAACATAATAAAAATACAAAATAAAAAGAAAAATATATATATGAGTAGTGAGTCACCTTACAATTCTTGGAGTATAAATAAAAACCATTGAAGTTTATAATCTCAAAAAATATATATATATATATAATTGCATATAAATCTAAAAAATCATATCAAAATATGCATAGGGTGAAATATTACGAATGATGAATTTAGAACTCGCCGCATTGATATTTTTTTTTTGAGAGATTAAATATTTTAACATCTAAATTTAAATATACCACAAAATTAAAATTAGAACAATGAAATTAAGAAATAACATTACTCTTTCTTCTCTCTCTCACTCCTTGAAGGCCTTAGAAGATTGGAAGAGAAAAAGAGATCATCTTAATCAAAAGAAATATGAAATCGAGTGAAGATATCATAGGTAAGAAATGAATTTTATAATGAAAAAAATAAAACGTATGCGAGGCTATTGAAATGAAAAGATAAATATTTAATTGAAAAAATAATGTAATATTTTAAATACATTTTTATGATAATTTTTATAGTATATCCTTAATTGTTTAATAATATCAATATTAATACTATCGAAAGTTAATAAAATATGAAAAGACATGATAAAACATTATATAATTGATGTAAAATTAATAACTTCCCATCTTTTTGTATTCTAATATTCTTTTTGAAATTTAATGGTTTTAAAATTTTGTGAAATATTCTTAACCTATTCTTTTCAATTTTCAAGAAATAAAATATACAATAGAAGAAGATAATCGCACGTGTTTGATTCGCAAAAAGTCTTCAACTACGAAAATATCCCATTTTTGATGTTTTTCTAACCAAAGGCGAGCTCTCAGCGATACCACGTCATTTATGTGGGACCCGCTGAGAGTTCCGCTTTATTTATATATATATATAGAGATTGCAAAAAAGCATAATAATCATACATAATTTTCCGTATTAGTTAAATAAAATAAATTTTATTATAATATTACAATAATATTAAATTGATGAAAGATTTATTTATCACTCAAACTTCCTAAATTAAATATTAATAATGGATTTAATTATTTATGTATAAGAATGATATAATGACCGCTAATAAACAAATGATGCACAAATAGCAATAAAATTGTTGTAATTGTTTAATCCATGAGAATTTGGAATAGGTGAAATACAATAACTATATAGTTATGATATCAAATCGATTAATTTTAAAAAAGCAAAATGCTCCCATAATCATTTTCCATGTTACATCCGAACATAAAAATGTATCTACATAATAAAGAGAATAATAAGAAAATACAATTTAATATTAATAATTTTTTAAATTACTATTTAAATAAATATTTTCATTAACTGATTTTAGACCAAATATCTTTGATTTGAGAAATATAATAATTATAAATAAATATAGCTAATTTTTTGTACTATTCTAAATGTTTATCAAATAGTGTTATGATATATATATATATATATATATATTTAAAAAAAGTAACTATATTAAATTCATAAAAAGTTTTAAATAAAATATTAGAATATTTTTAATTATAATTTAGAATCAGTTATTCATTAAATTATTTTTTAATTTAAATTTTGATGGATTCAAAAGAATGAATATAAAATTAATTAAACAAAATTAAGTTACAAAGATTTATAATATAATAGAAGAGAGAAATAATACAATAAATTAAAGAAGAAAAAATATTTATTTAATGAGAAATGAACCTTACCATATTATATATATATATATGTTTGAACCCTAACACACGAGGAGATAATAAAAATAAGAGAAAAAATATAATATTTAAATGAATATCAATTAAATATATATATATATATATATATAATAAACCTCACGGAAGTAAAAAAAAAAATTAAAATAAAAAGATATCTAGTATATAACCAACAAAATCATAAATAAATAAAAATATGAGTAGAAGGAGGAAGGGTAAAAGATGGGACATACCTTTGAATTTAAAAGAGATTCGAAAATTCATATATTAATATATCTACAGATTAAAAAGATTGCAAATAAAAAAATCATTTTACAGAATAAAAAATAAATTACAAAAAAAATATTAGTAAAACAAAGAAATAGAGAGAGATGAACAAATTAACTGATTTGAAAGAGATTTCAATATTTGAGAAGTGAAATTGAATGGAACAATGGTGTGAAAGTACTTTTTATAGTATAAAAGGGGGAAAATGAAAAAAATAAACCGTTTATAATCATCTCATTATATAATTATATTTATGTATTTTAATTGTCTCGATATATGAAAAGATGTATATATTTAATGCGTGGAATGCATATCTTTTAAAGACCCGCTGAACTTGCTTTTGCTTCAGGAGGAGCAGTAGCCTTTTTCCATTTGGGCCCAATAGAGAGTGTCGGTCCATTAATATTCCATGGCTTTGCTTGTCAGTAAAATGACTTAAGTCATACTATCATAAGCCCATTTAGTCTTTATATTCAATTCATTTGTTATATCCCAACCAATGTGGGATTCATATTTCCACAGGTGAATAACAATTTTATACCCTCTTAATTTATTGAAAACATGTTCAAAGTATGAATTATTCAAAGTCTTTTAAGTTGACTCCAGTAATGGTATTTTATTTTTGATTGTTAAGTATACCTAATTTCAAAGACTCTTTTACATTTGCACACATCAGTTTAATTACTTAAGTTTTTGTTTTACTCGCATGTTTTCTTGCATACCATGATTAATAATTGTTGTCTGAGTTTCTCTTATTATGACTCAGTCTTCTTCCTTTACTTCTATTCTTAATAATTAAGAATGAAGTCACAAGCTATATAATACAAAAGTTGTAAAACATCTCACTCGTATGTATGTGTGTTTAAGTCTGTTTCCAAATGAAAATCGCTCAGAACTTGACATGGTTGTTGCTGTTGATTTTATTCACATTCCCTCTTCTGGTTTCTGCTCAGTGTCAGACCCATCAACACTCTTTGTTACTTCAAGTCAAAAACAGTCTCATTTTCAGTTCAACCTGGTCCGTACATCTCTGGAATCAAACCACGGATTGTTGTACATGGAAAGGCGTAGAATGTGACATCAACGGCCTAGTTATTGGCCTTGACCTGAACTCAGAATTAATCTCAGGTGGTATCAAAAACACCACAAGCTTATTCAAGCTTCATCATCTCAAAAAATTGAATTTGGCATTCAATGATTTCAATGGAACTCAAATTCCATCCAATTTAGGCAACCTCACCAATCTCACTCATCTTAATCTCTCTCACGCCGGGTTTGCTGGACAGATTCCAATTGAGATTTCACGTTTGACAAGACTGGTCGTTCTTGATCTATCAAATTATCCATTTGGGTCTACTAGTTCTTACCTATCATTAAAACTTGAGAATCCCAATTTGAAAACGCTGGTCGGAAATCTCACGGGGCTTAGAGAACTATATCTTGATGGTGTTAATATTTCATCTTCAGGGGTCGAATGGAGTCGAGCGATATCAGGGTCTCTTTATAAGCTTCAAATCTTGAGCATGTCATATTGTTCTCTCTCCGGTTTAATTCACCACTCCCTTGTAGATCTTCACTCACTCTCCGAGATTTATTTGGAAAGGAATAATTTGTCATCTCCAGTTCCAGGATTCATAGCTAATTTCACAAACTTGAAGATCCTGTCCATGCGTAGAGCTGGTTTGTATGGAAGTCTACCCGAAGAGATTGTCAAGATTGAATCACTGGAAATACTAGATCTCGGATGGAATAAATTACAAGGTACTTTCTCAGAATTTTATTTTAGTTTTTATTCTGCATTAGCGATTTGACTAGATTTATCTAGCCATTAAAAAAAATAAAATAAGTATTCAATAGCATTGCAAAAATGCTAATATTATTCTGTCACCTATTTCAATTAGCTAGCCACTATATCTGTTATTGACTCCTGCTTCTAACTGCTAATTTTTTAGGAACACTGCCAATGTCTCTGGGAAATTTGAAAAATTTATCAGTAATAAAGCTAGGTGGTTGCGCTTTCACGGGATCAATCCCTAAAACAATATCAGAGCTCAGCAAGTTGGTGCATTTGGAGTTATCATTCAACTTGTTTACAGGTCCAATTCCAACACTGTATATGGCCAAAAATCTCAGAGTTTTGAGCTTGCAAGGGAATCAGTTACAAGGTAATATCTCATCAATTGACTGGAAACAACTGAAAAATCTTTATCATCTTGATTTAGGAAGAAATTCACTTGGAGGAGATATTCTTCATTTCCTGCCGATTTTAGAAAATCTTAGAGAATTGTACCTTCCTAATAATCATTTAGAAGGTAACATCTCATCGATTGACTGGAAACAATTTAAAAATCTAATTTCTCTTGATTTAGGAGGGAATTCATTCATGGAAAGTATTAATCCCTCCCTATTAACTTTGAAAAATCTCACTCAGTTGGTACTTGGTGGTAATCATTTGGAAGGTAATATCTCATCAATAGACTGGAAAAGCCTTAAGAATTTATTCTTTCTTGACTTATCATCCAATTCTCTGACCGGAGAGATTCCGGCTTCTCTATTTACACTACCTTTGCTAATGACCCTCCGTCTTTCAAACAACCATTTCGAAGGCCAACTTCCAGAATTTCGAAATACATCATTATCTAATCTTCGTTTCATTGAAATAAGTGGAAATAGATTGGATGGTTCTATCATCTCAATCTTCCAACTCAAAGGCCTGATTGACCTTGATCTTTCTTACAACAAATTCAATGGAATCATACCATTCCAATCACTTAGAACATTTGAAAATGTCATTGGACTTGACCTTTCGTATAACAACTTGACACTTATTGGAGACAGCAAAGAAATTCCTTTTATTGCTCAGCTTAACACATTAAGGTTGGCTTCTTGCAATATAGCAGTTTTTCCTAATCTACAAAACCAATTTAAATTGAGTGATCTTGATCTTTCGAACAATCGAATTTCTGGAAAAATACCGAATTGGATATGGAAGATAGGTGGTGGAGGGGATCTCTATAGACTGAATCTTTCCCATAATTCTTTAAGGGGTCTGCAAAAGCCTTTTAAATTTCCAGATGTTCGGTTTCTTGATCTGAGCTCCAACCAGCTTCAAGGGAACATCCCGTTTCCTCCGAAATCAGCAGCATATATTGATTTCTCCAGCAACAACTTCACTTCAATACCAGCTGAAATTGGTGATAGTCTTATGTCCTGCAGATTCATTTCTTTTTCAAACAATAGTCTCTCAGGACAAATCCCAAATTCGATTTGCATGGCAACATCTCTTGAAGTATTCTTTTGTTCGGATAACAATCTGTCTGGTGGTGTGCCGAAATGTCTGATGACAAAAGGAGAACAATTTGGTGTTCTAAACTTGAAGGGAAACAATCTCAATGGTACTATTTCAGATGCATTTTCTGAAGGGTGCGGGTTACAAACATTACAGCTGAATGATAATCAACTTCAAGGAAGCATTCCGAAATCTCTAGCCAATTGTAGAAAGCTCGAAGTATTGGATGTTGGGAACAATCAAATTGAAGATAACTTCCCCTGTTGGTTAAAAACTGTCTCTAGCTTGCGAATTCTAATCCTGCATTCCAACAAGTTTTATGGATCAGTTGATTGTGCGAAAATAAACGGTTCATGGCTAAATCTTCAAATTGTTGATTTAGCTGTGAACAACTTCAGTGGAAAACTCCCAATCAATGATTTAAGCAGTTGGAAGGCCATTATGGTAGATGAAAATGAAGCAAAATCAAATTTTAAGGGTCCTTGGCTAGGGTCACATACAATGAGTGGATACTACTATAACCATGCAATAACTCTTGTTGACAAAGGTAATGAGATGAAGCTAGTAAAGATCCTAACTGTGTTCGCTTTTATTGACTTATCATCCAACAAGTTTGAAGGTTCAATATCTCATGAAATTGGACAGTTCAAGTTGCTGCACGGACTTAACTTGTCACATAATACTCTTACTGGTGTAATTCCCTCAACGGTAGGAAACATGAAACAACTTGAATCGTTGGACCTTTCCATGAATAGATTGAGTGGTACAGTTCCTTCACAGCTTGCGAATCTAAATTTTCTTTCGGTTTTGAATCTGTCATACAACAATTTCGTAGGAAGAATCCCAACAGGTACTCAAATCCAATCATTTTTACCATCTTCATTTGAGGGCAATGTTGGATTGTGTGGACCTCCTTTGAATGTCTGCTTCAACACCACTCAGCATGTTCCTGGTAACAAAGTTGGTCATGAAAATTCTAAATTTGGTTGGCAGTTCGCTCTATCTATCGGTATAGGGTTTGGAATAGGTTTTGTTGGAGCAGTTGCACCTTTGATATTTTCGGATAAAGTTGATTTATGGTATGATGTGTTTGTCCATAAAATATTAAGTCGTTTCTGAAAGTGAACTGGTAATGCAAATGCTATTGTAATATTTTTTTGATGTAATATTAAGAATCAGTTAATATAATGTTTCCACAAGTAAAATCCCAATACAGGACTAGTTGTCTGCAAAGGGGTATGGTTATGATCTTGTAACGCATTACTCATTGTCACTTCATTTCCTACACTTAACTAGCATGAATTTCTCCATTTGAAAAACCTGTCAACGATGTTACTGGAAGACTGTACACTAGTAGGACGAATTTCGAAATCAATAGCCAAACTCACCCAACCGGCAGAATTGGAATTGGAAAGTGATATCTCGCGGAGTGCCTACATTGCGGATTCGGGAATACACCACAGATTACACTAAGGGCTGCTGGGATGATAGAGTTTTAAATGATTATTATTAGTTTGATTATTTTTAAATTGATTAATATTTCAAGTATGATTTCAACCCGGCTTTTCTGCTTACTTTATCTTCATTTATCTGCTTTTTGTCTCTTCTCTATGGCTATACGCTGCGCCAAAGAATCCAACTATTGATCTGTTCAAATAAAATTAACACACATTCTAGTTTTATTTAGAAATTGAAAATATAGAAACAATTAAAATATTCTAAAATCTAAAATAATAGAAAATTTTAGAAATGTCTAGAACCTCAACAAATTGTAATAGAGCATGGAGAAAACTTAGTCGGTTAGCCAACTGGCATTCATAACAATCATTTGTGCTCTCTTTGATCCGGAAGTGAGTAACATGATGGCACCTTCGGATCATCAAGCTCGGAAGCGAGTGTAAACCGACCGCAGTGCCTATAAAAAGGCAGTTGTAAATGTTTAGAGACGTATGAAAAATCAAAGATCCCCACGCTACTATTCTACAAAAAACATTACTCTCCTGCTCTCTTCTGTATTATTTCTCTGTTTCCCATGCATCGAATCCCTTTCTAATAAATTTATATTTTATAATTCTGTCATTCTATCATCTAACGGTGCTATCAGAACTGCGTTCGGTCATCTATTGGGCATAGTATTCTAATTCTATAAATTGCAGAATCTACTAAATCCTCTATTCTTCTTCCAATATTCAATGGGGAAAATTATGATTTTTTGTCCATTAAAATGAGGCATATTTTCGCTCTCAAATTTATGTAAGATGATTCAAGAGCGCTCTAGCGTTCTGGAGATACTTCCACCCTATCAGCCGCTCAAAAGAAGATTCTGGAAGAATATATCCAGAGAGATGCCCAAGTATTATTTGCGTTATAGCAAGCAATGGCAGACAACATATTTCCAAGAGTAATGGGAGTTTTAACCACCAAAGAAGTATGGACCACTTTTGAGGAGTTTCAGGGAGTCAAAAGGTACGCACCATCAAACTTCAAGGTCTTTGGTGTGAGTTTGAAAATATTAAAATGAAAGATAATGAGACCGCTAAGGATTATTTTTCAAGAATAAATGAGATAATTAATCAAATGAGAACCTATGGAGAAAATATTACAGATACAATGATAGTACAAAAATTGACGGGTGTCGAATCCGTCAGTATTAAATTAACCTGCAAATACAAATAATTGTAGCAAACAGGGTCGATCCACAGAGAACGGAAATTAATAAATGTATCGTATCGACCAAATCAAAATAAATGGGGGTTTCGAGATTATGCGAATATTTAAAATAAATCTAAATCGGAGATTAAAAATCAATTATAATTAAACATCCAGCTAAGTCAATTTATTCGAATAAGGTGTTGATCATCGAAGCTAAAAATATCTATATTGTTTAATAGTCACAGTTATAGCTATTGACAACGTGCCTAATAACCAATCTTTTCCTATATAGATTGACCGGGTACGACCCTTTGAATCAATCACTAACCTAACACGTAGATTGCATTATGAATTAGAAAAGACCCGTGACCATAACCAATTGAATCGGTACGACCGTTCTTGAATTATGATTATACACTCTCAACACTACCTAGGTCAAATTAACTACGAGCTATTTGACATGCAATGTGTTAAGTCTAATTAACCAATCAATTGCGCACTTAATTAATTAATCAGAATCAACATGTGCATTTAACCATGCCCATAGAGAATGCATAAATATCAAACAATATAGCAGAATAAAACAATTCTCACAACACGGTAATTAGAATTGACTTAGCTGGATGAGGTTCGTTTAGCTCCTCATGGGCGCGGCGAACTTCATTTGCTTAATATAATTAATCGTTCCAGAGAGAATAAAAACCCAGAGTATTTTTTTATATCTCTCGATCCAAAATTCCAATCCAGAGTAGAAGAGGTTTTACAATCGTTTTTTTCCTAAAATAAATCCTCCCTAGAAAATCTAAAACGAACTCGTAAAAATCTCTAAATCAAAATCTCAGTCGTTCAGATCACAATTTAAATTTGAGAATAACAACTCTGATAGAATTGACTTGGTCTTGTTGACTTTTCTTTAGCAAATCCAGCTTTAAACCCCCAAAATTCTTCAATACTTCGCAATTGCCTCCAAACTGTCAACAAATACAAAAATAGAGCAATTAGATAGTATATATTCAATAAAGTCCCCGAATTGTAAGTAAAATAAGGTAGAAATGTTGTGCATTTCATGCCCAATCAAATTCCCCCACACTACCTTATACTTGCCCTCAAGTATGCCCATGACCAACGTAAAAGAAGACTCAAATAGTTCAACCAAACTGCTGCCAGAAGGAATCAACCATATTCAACCGTGCCCACAGTTAAAGTTCAAATCACTCAAAATAATGAATAATTAAAAGAAAAGGAACTGTCATCAGATTAAGCACACATATTTAAATTCCATCTTTGAATTAAAGCAGATGTAAGGAGAACAAACAATAATTCGCGAAAGAATCCACTACACCAGTACCACAAGCAAATAAGAAAACAATCAGCTTTCTTCACAGTTTAAGCAACAGATAATAACATAAAACAAATACTAAAAGCCACCGGTCAGGTTTTTTTTTTTAATTTTTTTTTATTGACCCTAAACAACCAGCGAGACATTCAAATCAACACTTCCAGTTATTTCTAGGTCTAAACGGCCCTCAAAAAGGTACTAAACCCTTCTCCAATCACTAGCTTCTCCATACATAAGCCACTTAAGGAGAATAAGTGCCGTGTCACCTATTCCGGCCAGCAAAGGAGAATAGAAAAACTAAAAAAGTGTGACTTTGGTCGGACTGAATTCGGCCCAAAAAGGGGACAATCCTCCTACCATCAGTGGCTCCATACATACAAAAACTTAAGGGGAATTAATGCCGATCCACTAATCCCAACTGACGATATTGAGTCACATGATCAATGCCTAATTTTATTTTTATTTTTCTTTTTCCCTTTTTTTTTCTTTTTTTTAATTTTTTTTTTTTGCTACTGCGTACTAACTAACTGTCTCCTATTTTCGCAAGTATCCTAGCATTGGTGGATTCTAAATTAAATTATTATAAGCTCTAAAAACATCTGCTAGTATCTTATGCACACACAAAAATTAAGTCTCATATATTACACAGCTCCTAATTCAATCTAAAAACTCATTATTAAGAGTGAATCAATCAAAAAGGCACATAAAAAAAAAATTCATCCTAAAAGTAGCAGTAAAGAAGAACTAAAGACTTGGAAAATAGAACTAAAAAGAAAAACTAGAATCCTTAAAGAAATAAACTAAAACAACCTAAAGAGAAAACTAAAATAAAGAGAAGTAAAATAAAGAACTAAAATAAAAGAGAAGTAAAATAAAGATGAGATATATAATATCCTCCCCCACACTTAGCATTTACATTGCCCCAATGTATAAGTCAGCATAACAAAACAAAAACAAAAGAAAGACAGATACTTCCCTGAAAATTGTGGAGGTAGGAAATTAACATCTCAAGCAGCATCTTCACCTTCTGACTTGCTTGAAACATCCCACTGAATGTTGTGGTGGGCGCAGCGAGTCGTCAGGGCTCGCATTATCTTATTAAATTTTCTGCAATATCTTCACCTCCTTTGTTAGGTTTTGATTTGAAGTTGTAGGCACAACCTCCTCTTTCAAATGAAGTTCATCTGCAGACAATAAACGCACACTTCCTTTCCCAGATTTTTCAACCAATTGCAAAATTAATAAAATTGAACCAGAATTCAGAAGTGGCTGACCGGAAAAGTTGAACCAGGAGAATCTATCGCTGGAGATTGTTGTCGACGACGGCTGGAGTCGCAGACTGAACGGAGACCGGCGTTGACTGGCGACTGGAGAAGTTGCTATCGATGACGGCTACGCTGGTCTTGGAAGGCGGCGTCGGTCAACGGCCGGATCTGGAGACGGAAAGGCAGTCGACGATTAGAGATTGCTTCGTTGTTGGTGGAGATCATCGACGGCGCTGGAAGATCTGATGGCGGCGGTTCGCGACTGGAAGAATGACGAGTTGCTTGGAGGAGATGGTCGTCGCTGCTGTCGACGGTTGAACTTGACGCGGAATAGATCTATGCTTAAGGAGAAAGGCTTACCCAATACTTTCTGGGCCGAAGCAGTTTAAACAGCATTTTATCTACTCAATAGGTGTCCTACTAAAGTTATTCAAGACAAGACACTAATAGAAGCCTGGGAGTGTGAGGAAGCTTCAGCCAAGCATCTAAGAATATTCGGGAGCATATGCTATGTACATATTCTGGAGCAAAAAAGAAGCAAACTGGATGACAAAACTTAGAAAGGTATATTTATAGGCTATAGTACTCAATCAAAAGGCTATCGAGTCTATAGCTTAAAAATAAAAGATATAATCATCAGAAAAAATGTCCAGTTTGATGAAGAAGCTGCGTATAATTGGGAGACGGAGGAAGTGGAAGGAAGAACTATTCCAGTCCGACGATAGAGCAAGATAATTGAGAACAAATTAATGGAGAAAATGAAGTTCTAAAAGATTCTTCACCACCATCAACTCGAAGAAGAACGAGGTTACTATCAAATATATACGAGACGTGCAGTTTCACCATTGTGGAACCAGAAAACTATGAAGCTACCTCCAAAAAAACAAGTATGGATAAAAGCTATGGAAGAAGAAATTTGGATGATTGAGAAGAACAAGACTTCGGAGCTAGCTGATCTTCAAAAAGATAAAGAAACCATTGGAGTTAAATGAAATACAAAACAAAACTTTACTCACATGGAACTATTCAGAAACAGAAGGCACGTCTAGTGGTGAAGGGATACTCACAGCAGTATGGAGTTGACTATAATGAGACTTTTGCTCCAATTGCTCGCATGGATACCATAAGGGCACTCATAGCCGTAAGTGCTTAACACAGTTGGAAGATATATCAAATGAACGTAAAGTCTGTATTCCTAAATGGGTATCCTGAAGAAGAAATATACGTAGAGAAACCAGAAGGATTTATGGTCAAGGGTAAGGAAAACAAAGTCCTCAAGTTGAAGAAATCTTTGTATGGACTCTTTCTAATAAATTTATCATTTTATAATTCTGTCATCTAACATGATCCTACAATAATTTTGCAACTAAACTTCATCTTCTGATGAAAAACAATACATCAAATGATAAGCTATGAATGAACTTGGAAATTTAGCACAGCAGTGATCTGATCCATCGAGATGTAGTTGTATGAACAATCAATCATGTGAACCCCTTGAAGCCAATACACTCTCATTGGATCATAATTTGGATCTTGGAACCAAAAATCATCATCTACTCTTCCCATATCATTTTATATACCAGTGTATTGACTGCATTGAAATGTCTTCATAGAAGCCAACAAAAAATTAAATTCAAAACTGATTAGAAACCAATATTGAATTCAAACCATTTGTTTGTTGTATTTAACCTTTTCTAGTGTAGTATACAATTACCAAATCTCCTTCAATCATGTATTTGGAGACTTCGTCACGAAGCATGATGAGCTCATCTTCTGATAAATCTTTCGTGATTTGGTTCTCTCGTGATAGGATTGTTTGGGTTGGATTTGTTTCGTGATTTTGTATCTACATCTCTGAATTAATTTTGTATCTACATCACCAGCTACAAATCTAGCATGTAGAGAAAGTGGTCCCGAGTTTTTAGATTAGTTCTCTCTAGATCCGCGCAGCCCCATCCACGCCGGAGCCACGGAGAGATGGCCGGAGCGTCATATTAACACAATTCATTCAATATAATTCAATATAATAGAATTTACAATAAATAGAACCAATATTCCAAAGTACTTCAATGTTTATAAAAGTCTGATAAAATCTGTTATTAAATAGTAAAGAGTAGTTATAATAATATTATTAATGAGAATGAAGCCTATCAGACAGCTAGGAATCATAAAGGTTCAGGACAACATGTTCAAATAATAGAGAAGACTTATCATAACGCTCAGAATTACAAAGCTGCAGGACAGCATGTTCAAATAACAAAGAAGGGTAAATGGGAACTTACGTGACCAGCTTCTAATCTTCTCAGTTGACAGGAGCCTCATTGAGAATCTTCTAGACTTCTCCAGACTTCCTCACTAGTCCTGCACTGACAATCATCTGCAGCAAAATATGAAATTAGTTAGAATTCTGTTATAGGTTGTTAGACAGTTTTGACAGATGTCAAAATCTTAATTAGTTTGTTACATGGTTGTTATAAATCAATGATGTAGATCCAACTCTGTACAATATATAAACAAGAACTCATTTGTAATTGATTTAATCAATTGAAAGAAATGAAAAGAACTGTAAAAATTACCTTGCAAAATTCTCTGTTTTTCTCTTTTGTGTCTGTTTTTCTTTGAGGCTTTTCATCGAACACTTGGTGTGCATATTAGTTCTAACGATTGTGTTGAAATCGTTCATGGTATCAGAGCTACTGTCAAGCGACTATGGCGTCTCAAGACAACACTGGTTCCTCTCACAATACACAGCATCAACAGAATATCAGATCAACATCAAATTCAATAGGTTTTTGCTCAGAACTTCAAAATATGGCAAAAATCTTGAATATACAACAAATAAAATTGGATAGAAACAATTACATCTACTGGAAGACGCAGATTTTACCTACTATTCAGGCTTTGGATCTTGAAAATCACATCCTTAGCTCTCAAGTTCCTGAAGAATATGAAGAAAAGCTAGTCACAAATGATCTAGGAGTAGTCACAACTATTAAAGAGAAGAATGAACAATATACTACATGGAGGAAGACAGACAAGTTGCTCATGAGTTGGCTTATATCTAGCATCAGTGATACTTTGATTGGCCAGGTAACTCAATGCTCTACTTCTAATGAAATCTGGACAAAATTAGAAAGGATGTTTAGTCAACAATTAATGGCTAATATAATGCAATTGAGGAAGAAAATGAATTCAATTAAAAAAGGATCAGACAGTGTTGTAGATTTTGTGTTGAAAGTAAAGAGCTTAGCAGATGCGTTACTAGCAGCAGGTGATGAAGTCAAAGAGAAAGACTTAGTAATGAGTATGCTGAATGGAATAGGTCATGAATATGATTCAGTTGTTGCTGGTATTTCTAATCAGTTAGGATATATATCACTTGAAAATGCACAATATATGTTATTGATGCATGAACAACGTTTGGAAGAGCTTAATGATGCAACAAAAACAGGTTTAATTGGTTCAGTTGAACAAACATAGTATAACTTTACTGGTAGAGGAAGATCTACTAGTTACAGAGGTAGAGGCAGAGGTCGCTTTGGTGGTAGAGGTCAGAAAATCTATTGTCAAATATGTACCAAACCTGGTCATGGTGCTTGGCAATGCTTTAAACGATTTGATACACAATTTCAGAGACCAAATACATCTGATGGTGGATTATTTGCTTATAGATCAAACAATCAAGGTCATAGAGGACCCATGGCTCAAGGAAATATAGCTCTGTCTGATATGTCAAATCAAAGCAATCCTGATAACTCTGTTGATAACATAGATCACAGCTTTAATAGTCATATGCAGGATACTCAAGGAAATGATATACACACTGGACAAAGAGGATTGCAGGCTAATTTTACTCAAAATTCAGCATACATTGCAACACCACAGACTGTAGTTGACCCTGCCTAGTATGTTGACAGTGGGGCCACCAATCACATCATTTCTCAACTTCAAAACTTTCATCTGAAAGTTCCATACTCAGGTACTGACATTTTATTAGTTGGTAATGGTGTCCAACTAAACATAGCTCATATAGGAACTATGCTGGTTCAGTCAAGTAGTATCACTAGAAAGTATGTTGAGCTAAAAGAAATGTTGCACGTACCTTTGATAAGAAAGAACTTATTAAGTGTATCTAAGTTCAATAAAGATAATAACTCATATGTTGAATTTTCTGGTGATACCTGTGTGTTTAAGGATATGAAAACCAAGGAGGTTTTACTCACAGGACAACTTAAAGGAGGATTGTATCAGATTTACTTGCACAAGGCAAATACTGAAGTTGGAAAGGAGCTCTGTACACATGGTTCTAAAGCAGTGTATATAAATAATACAACTTCTGAAAATGTCAACAAATGGCATGCAAAGCTTGGTCATCCTGGACCACTTGTATTACGTTTCATCTTCAATAAAATGAGACTGAATTTTGATGAAAAGACTTTTAATTTTTGTGAATCTTGCCAAATGGGAAAGATGCATCGACTTCCTTTCAAACCAGCTAATCAAAATGGCAGTCATCCCTTAGAAATTATACATAGTGATGTTGGGGACCAGCTCCTATTCTATCTACAGAAGGCTACAGATACTATATTGCCTTTACTGATACTTTTACCAGGTTTACTTGGCTGTATCCTATGAAGTTGAAATCTGAAGCCCTAACTAAATTCATTTATTTTAAACATTTGTAGAGCGACAATTTGAATACAAGGTGAAAGTAGTTCAAGCAGATATGGGGGGTGAATTTAAGCCTATTGAAACATATGGAAGAAATCATGGGATACAAATAAGATACTCATGTCCATACACTCAAGCACAAAATGGAATTGCTGAACGAAAGCATCGCTCAATAGTGGAGATGGGACTAACAATGTTGGCACATGCTAAAATGCCTCTACAATACTGGTATGAAGCTTTTTCTACTGCAGTTTTTATTTTAAACAATTTACCAACTGTGTCAAGACAGAATAAGACACCTTTTGAAACCTTGTTTGGTAAAGCTCCTAACTATAGTTTTATGAAAACATTTGGGTGTGCCTGCTATCCCTATCTGAGAGATTATAACAAGCATAAATTTGCTTTTCACACATCCAAATGCTTGTTTATAGGCTATAGTTCTCAACACAAGGGCTATAAATGTCTTCATCCTAGTGGTAGAATTTATGTGAAAAGACATGTGGTATTTGATGAGGCTAATTTTCCATATAGTAGCCTATTTTATTCAGCTATATCTACCTTTTCAAATATTACACCTACCTCTGTTCTTATCTCTCATTTACTTGCAGCCTCTCCTCACCCATCACCAATATCTCACACTCAACTCTTACCTTCCCAAACCTCAAACTTAAACACTAATCCAAACACTCCAGCCTTACACACTATATCACATACTCCTACTACAGTGCTTTCTTCTTCTTCACCTTTCTCACCTATCCAACTTACTCCTAGATCATCACATACACCCTCTCAATCCTCACAAACAGAAACATCCAGTTCTGTACCTTTAAAATTCAAGTCTCTACAAGACATTTATGCTGCAACTCAACCTATTCCTTATCCTCAGTCATATACAGTTGACTTCAACACACCTAAATCTCCTAAAGAAGCTATATTATCTCCCCATTGGCTTACAGCAATGAAGGATGAGTTTGATGCATTGCAGAAAAACAAAACCTGGACATTAGTCCCTTATGATACTTCAATGAGTGTAGTAGGCTGTAAATGGGTGTTTAGAACAAAAGTTAATGTTGATGGTTCTCTTAACAAGTACAAAGCTCGACTTGTGGCTAAGGGGTTTCATCAAACTGCTGGAGTTGATTTCATGGACACTTTCAGTCCGGTTGTTAAGTCTGCTACTATAAGAGTAATGTTCAGTTTAGCAGCTACTTATGGGTGGCATATAAGGCAAGTTGACGTGAATAATGCTTTCCTTAATGATGATCTATCAGAGTGTGTTTACATGACTCAACCTGAGTGTTTTGTTGATCAATCTCTGCCTAATCATGTTTGTCGATTAAATAAAGCACTATATGGGTTAAAGCAAGCCCCACGTGCTTGGTTTCAAAAACTTAAAGCAGGTTTGTAGACATGGAGATTTACAAATGCTGTGTCTGATGCTTCCTTTTTTATTCATAAAGCAAGGGCAGATTATACATACATTTTAGTGTATGTGGATGATATTTTGGTTACTGGATCTAACTCCTCTAGTATTGATTCCGTGATTCAAAGGTTAAACAAAACTTTTGCACTAAAAGACCTTGGTTTGGTTAATTATTTTCTTGGTTTTGAGGCAACTAAGACATCTACAGGCTATACATTGTGTCAATCAAAGTATATTGCTGATCTGCTCAGCAACTCAAACATGGATAGATGTAAGCCGTGTACTTCACCTATTGCTAAAGGGTCTGTTCTTCAATCCATTTCTTTATAGGAGTACTATTGGTGCATTATAGTATGTAACTCATACTCGACCTGACATTGCCTTTATAGTGAATAAATTGAGTCAGTATCTATAACATCCTACAGCTCAACATTGGCAAGCTTGCAAGAGGGTCTTAAGATATCTAAAAGGTACAATTTCTATGGGATTACAATTTGTTCCAGCACCAAAAATTACTTTAGAAGTATTTTCTGATGCAGATTGGGCAGGATGTCTAGATGATAAAAGAAGTACATCTGGTTTTTGTGTGATGTTAGGTGGAAATCTTCTAAATTAGTGCTCCAAGAAGCAAACTGTAGTTGCTAGGTCACGTACAGAATCTGAATATAGAGCTATGGCTCTAGCTACTTCTGATGTTCTCTGGTTCCATTCTCTTTTTCAAGAATTGGGGATATCACTCAAGTGGCCTACAGTACTATGGTGTGACAATTTAAGTGCTACTGCACTTGCTTCTAATCCTATCCTACATTCAAGAACCAAACATATTGATATCGATATTCATTTTATTCGAGAAAAAGTAGCTAGTAATATCATTGAACTAAGGCACATTCCTACTGCCTACCAGCTTGCCGATGTGCTGACAAAAGCTCTAACTACTGATCAGTTTTGGTTTCTTTGTACCAAACTGAACTTGCTTATTCCATCCAAGCTCAGTTTGAGGGGGAATAATGAGAATGAAGCCTATCAGACAGCTAGGAATCATAAAGGTACAGGACAACATGTTCAAATCATAGAGAAGACTTATCATACAGCTCAGAATTACAAAGCTGCAGGACAGCATGTTCAAATAACAAAGAATGGTAAATGGGAACTCACGTGACCAGCTTCTAATCTTCTCAGTTGACAAGAGCCTCATTGAGAATCTTCTAGACTTCTCCAGACTTCCTCACTGGTTCTGCACTGACAATCATCTACAGCAAAATATGAAATTAGTTAGAATTCTATTAAAGGTTGTTAGACAGTTTTGACAGATGTCAAAATCTTAATTAGTTTGTTACATGGTTGTTATAAATCAATGGTGTAGATCCAACTCTGTACAATATATAAACAAGAACTCATTTGAAATTGATTTAATCAATTGAAAGAAATGAAAAGAAATGTAAAAATTACCTTGCAAAATTCTCTGTTTTTCTCTTTTGTGTCTGTTTTTCTTTGAGGTTTTTCATCGAACACTTGGTGTGCATATTAGTTCTAACGATTGTGTTGAAATCGTTCAATTATAACATAGAAATTCAAATCCAACTAAAAAAAATGTAAAGTAAAGGTTTTACATTGAAATTCCAAAATAGTTCGATAGAAATTAAAAGTGAACAAATTAGAACTTGCTGAAATATAAACTGTTATGATGACCAATGCGAATACAAACTACCTATACTAGCTCGATCAACCTGTTAATTTTCACATAGAAGAGATAAAAAGGAAAATAGGAAAGTATCAGGCTATTAATGCCGGGAGAAGAAGGAGATTCAAGTTAAATTCATCTATTCCAAAAATCTATTAGTGAATATTTTTATCAATCTATTAGTGAATATTTTTATCAAACCCTTATCAAACACATTTGTATGAATTTCATCTAAAGAGGCCGAAATGTGGCTTTTAAACTCATACAACTATGTTTGGGCTTCTAAAAGCTATCCCAAACACCATTTAAGTATAGTTAAATTGCATCTGATACATGCCAACCTTTTATATCTTATACCAATGACCGCTTCCTACTATTTTCAATTTTATTTATTTAGATTTTTCTCCATTTTTTTTTATTCTTTTCTAAATTTTGGAGACATTGTGAACTAAATAAATAAAAATCTCTAGAGATTTCTATCATTTATTACCAGAATCTCAATTTGTTAAAAGACTTGAAGCTACTATTAAGATCATTATGCACATCATTTTTTGATATAGGTGACGTTTTGGGAACTTTGTGTGAAATTTGTCCAGGATCCATTGTATAAGGACAAGGCATGGTAATGTTTTGTGACTAGTAGTTAGCCTCGATATTGATCCTGCCACCATGTTTTAGATCCTCAGGTCATGGGTGAACATTAAATTCTTAATTAAATCTTTTCTTAAAATGTATATTTCTGTTTTAAACATATACATTCAGTAATAGTTTCAAATAGTGCGTTTAAATTAACTTTTAAAATTATATTTTAAAAATTTACTAGAGATATCTTTCGAATGTTAAAATCATATTCGATGCTGATTTTTTAAGTATGGCTATCTATTGTCACGTAGGACTAGATAATATCACAGATAAAACCGGCTAAAATATGATATTGTCTGGTAGGACTCTATAATATCAAAGATAAAACTACTCATTAGTAGGAATTTCTATTTCAGTTATTAAATTTATTTCGAAGTGAAAAAGCTAAAAAAAATGATTGGAGTTTCTGAAAAACCCAAATAAAAAATCAAAGGAGATACATCATTTTTAATCCATTTTTTATTATCTTTCCGACTAATTTTGGTAAGAATTATTATTTTTCATCTTTCGTTTAATACATTTATTAAATAATTGCTTAAATAAATAATAAAAATTATATATTTTTAAAATAAAAATTTATGCTTGGGTGATAAACATTGTATTACGATGTCAAACTCAATACTACATCAGTAATATAAAAGGATGATGCCTTGTATATAAAGTATCCAGAGAACTCCATTCGTATAAGATTTTCTGGATGGTGGTACCTAAGAAAAAATTCGTACGGGCTCAACCTTGGTCGAAAGTGGACAATATCATACTAATGTGGGAGTTATGGAGTTGCTCTGAAGGGTCCGACAAGTGCTATAAGATTCTGGTTTAGAGATGGAGCCCATGACTAGATCCGTAGTGTGCCTTGTGAAAGTCTTCCTGAGCCCATGACTAGATACGTAGTGTGTCTTGTGAAAGTCTTTCTGATAATATGGTGGTCAAACGGCAGATTTCGTTGGTTAGTAACGACAATACAAGATGATTGACAGATCAATAGATAATCTCAATGGGAGGCCGGTGAATTAGATCGGTTGGAGGTTACACAATGTGTGATTCTTGGTTTGAAGGATCGGTGGTCTAACTTGAGGGGAGGCGATGTGGCCCTTGGTTTGAAGAGAATGATGGTTATACTGTCAAACACGATACCATATTTGTAATACTGGGGGATGATGTCTTGAATATAAAGTATCCAGAGAACTCCATTAGTATGAGTTTTAGGTGGTGGTACTCAGGAACAAATCCGTGCGGGTTCAGTCCTGACCCAAAGTGGACAATATCATACTATTGTGAGAGTTAGGGAGCGGCGGCAGATGGTCCAACACATTGAACAAGAAAATTTCATTATATCAATTACTACCAATTCAATCACAATTAAAAAAGAAAAAAAATACAAAGAAAAATTATATCTATAATCACATTAATCTCTAATGTAAAAGATGAAATAAATTTGATTTATGTTGGAGTTTCTTTCAAATTCATAATTTTAACTATTTTATTTAAACTATTTATTATCCTATGTGATGATAATATCTACTTTTATATTAATTAAGTGTATGTTTGACACTAAATGTCACATTAGATGTTGAGTTAACTGTTGAAGTAGCGATTAGCTGTTAGCTGTTAAATTAGATGTTGAAGTAGTGATTTGACACGAGTGTTTGGTAATAACAATTAGATGTTGAAGTAGCTGTAAGATGTAAAATGACGTAAATAATACAATATATATATTTTTACCTTACAATGTAATTTATTTATTTTTTTGTGCTAATATTTTTTTTAAAATATATTTTTAGAGATTTTTAATTTAAAACTTACAATCCTTTAGTTATCAACTAATTAAAAAAAATAAATAAAATATAGGCTAACTAAAAAGGTTATTTAAAAATTTTCTATCATATTTAATATTAAAAATATTATTAAAACTAACCTAATTTAGTGCAAATAGAAGCTTTAAATTTATTAAAGATATTTTGGTAATACTCATAAATTGATAAGGGTAAAATAAAAGTTTTTTATTAGCAATTTGTGGACAGCTACTTGAAGTAACGATCTGAAAATCGCTAATTAAAAATATTATCACTAATCAAAAAGTTTCTTCCAAACGGCTAACTTATCAAATCGGTAATGAAAAAGCTAATCGCTACTTAAAAATCCACCTACCAAACACACACTAAAATATGAAAAAAAAAAAAAAAGATAAAATATTATTAGTAAAAGAGAAAAAAAAAAAAACCCTTACCATATAAGCTTCAAGTATGTATATTAGAAAAATGAAACAATTAATTAAAAAAAAGAAAATAAATAAAATTTACATATAATTATAAACATTCGATATACTAAGACCATCTCCAATGGTTTTATGGATCGAGATATATGTGGCATGGTAAATAGAGGGTGTGGATAATAATGTGTCAAAAATATTATTTCTGGAGGAAAAAAATTAAAAACAGCTCACAGTGGTTATTATCTATTCACATTTCCCTAATTTTTAACCTATTAAAATTAAACTTCTTTTTCCTTTTTAATTTATAATTCATATAGAAATAAGGTAATTACAATTTAAAAATATTGATTCACACCGTCAACTAGGATGTGGAAAATAGAAGGTCTATCTCACACACTTTATAATTTTTATAATTTTTTTTGTCACGTCACCAGGACATTGTAAAATTCACATTGCCATTAGAGTTAATTTTTCAAAAAGAAAATCCGTAATAGCTACGTGAACGTGAAAATCGACAGATTCCATTTCACTGGAGATGCTCTACTATAAATAAAAGAAAAAGGAAATATTAATTGAATTTTCAAAGGTTGTAAAGAACATTCAAAAATAGTGAATGGGAGACAAATATAAAAGGAAACTTAATTTAAAAATAATAAAATAACAATTAATGAGATAAAACAAAATTTAATTAATGGAAATAAATTTAAAAAAAAAAACTAATAGAAAACAGTTAATGAAGAAATATGGGAATGAAATAATATAATTTAAAATATCAAAGATTTTTATAGATTATTATCTATTAAATTGATTCAAATGATTCAAATCCACATATTACTAATATGTTGATGGTCCAAGTATAAGATATAAAAATAAATGTTAGCTCCTATCATATATATTAAATAATTATTTATTTTATTTCAAACTAATTGAAATAAAATAAAACGATAAAATAATTTTTTTTAATTAAAGCTAATATATATTTTTATTTGGCACATACAATTTGTTAGAGCTAATTAATATATATATATATATATATATATTCAACTTTACCGTTTCAATATTTTTAAAAAGATAAAGAAATAAATTCTTCATTATTCAAACAAATTTCTTTCAAATAAACCTTTATCAATTAAAAAATAATATCGGTTTTTCTAAATCATTTTTATAGTTTTTAAAAAAAATTAAATTTAAATTTCATTATAATAAAATACATTTATTTATTTAATTGTATAAGATTTAAAAGGAATGTTAGTGGGGATAAAGATTTGGAATGACAAAAATAGATGGAAGTACGTAGGACTAGCATTCATGATGCAAATATAATTACATATCAGCAAAGTTTTAGTGGTAATTTCTAGAAATGGATTATTTTACTTTCATAATTTTGGATACATGAGTTTATATAGTACAAAAGTTATATTCAAAAATAAGAAGAAAAAAAAAGTGTTATATTTGATTTTTTAAAATAAAAAATAAATAGAAAAAATTAATTATTAAAAATAAATAAATAAACTGAAAAAATATTTAAAAATAATTATTTAAAAGTATTGAGAATAATTTAGTACTATTAACGTTAGCCTAGTATTTAAATGTGTGAAATAACACTTATTTGATAAAATAAATAAATATTTAAAAATAATTTAAAATTTTAAGTTATGATATAAATTACTATTAGAGTAAAGCTACACAACTTATTCTTTTTACCTATTTTTTTTGATTGCCTATCCTTGCATTATTGGATATAAATTTTATAATAATTAATTCATTTATTATTTTATAATTTATTTATCCAATCACCCGAAATAAAAAGTTGGCATAAACAGTAAGCTGCCAATCATTACTTTACTACTAATAACAAAAGAGTAAAATCTTAATTCAGGTTTTAGGCATAAGGGTCTCAGGAGCCCCCGAACTTGGCTATACTTTTCAAGTTAGCCCTCAAACTTGACGGAGGGTCAATTTAGCCCCTCAACTTCCAAATGGCGGGTCAATTAAGCCCTTTTGCTGATGTGGAGGCTGATCTGGCAGCAAAAAATGTTAACTTTAAAATGTCAATTATGCCCTCCACATCAGTAAAAAGGGCTCATTTGACACAAAATTTAAAAGTTAAGGGACTAAATTAACCCTTCGTGAAGTTGGAGGGCTAACTGGAAAAATATAGCCAAATTCAGGGGCTTTTAAGACCCTTGTGCCCAGGTTTTATAAAGATGTTTTTTCAGTATTTCTCAAAGATGTTACAGTGTTACATACACAAACAGGAGACTCCTCTTATAAGCATATATTGAGACCGCCTCTTTGAAAAAAATAAAGTCCATTACTGTTTACCTGCACCAATCAGCATCCTCGTGACTCTGTCTTATATAGCATAAAGTTTTGGAGTGAACTGTACAATATAATTAGAATCACACAACAATTGAGAGATAAATATTAACTGTATTTCAAATTTGGCATAAGAAGCATGTTGTTCAAATTCAATTTGCCTCCTAATAGAACTAAGCTTTCCTTCAATATCACGTACATTACTCAGACATTTGTAGACTCCTATCATGTGGTGTAAGGCGCCCATGTCGTTCGTTTGAAGTGTCTTCACTTGAATTCAATAAATTGAGGAGCTCTCCCCATTGTTCATCATTGAGTCCTCTCCCCATGTTTGATTTGAATCATTGATTGTAGTTCGAGTGTTTTCTGCTCCAATAATTTGTGATGCATTTGCTCTTGGATTTCCTCCACGCCCTCTGCCAGAATTTCCAAATACTTTCTGATTCTCGTGACCTTGACTAGAACCACTCCCGTTGCTGCTTATATGTGATCTGTCTTCTCACCAATCAGGGTATCTGATTACCTAAAAGCAATTGTCAGCTTCATCTCCTTCCTTTTTACACAACAAATAAGTTCCTTTCTTTTATGTGGTATTGACTCCAAAGTTTATGTTGCCTGTTTGGATTGCGAAATTCATTGGATGTCCTTTTTATTCAGTTTCTCGAGTCACAGTTCTAACTCATTCTTGCTGCACAATGGTTGCATACTTTCAGTTCAAGTTCGGTCTAAGTTCTATGCCAAATATCGCATTGTCTATATCCATCTTCATCGAGACCCAATAGAAATTGATGGGTTCTTTTTGTTGGGAAAACAGGGGTAGCTCTGATACCATTTATTGAACAAATCGGTGATCCATTACAGCGGAGACGAGTATTGGTGACCACAAAGTAAATAAACAAATACAAGGTAAGAAAATAGACACAAGGTCTTTATGTGCAAATCAAAAACGAAAAAAAAACCACGACTATCAGGACAACGAGAGACTAATTCACTATATAACAATAAAGTAATAATTACAACTAGCCTAACCCAATTACATTGGTTACAGTCTCCAATAAGCTCTCATAATATGATTCTCACAGGATAACAGGACTCCATCCAAGAACTCAAGATCTCCATGGTCTCCATGGTTCCCAGGCCCCCATGGGGCACCTCTCAAACCTAACCAACTAGATCTACATTGTTCTCTCAGGATATCTAATAATATATACAAGCACTATATTTATAGCATTAGGTTATTTAGTCACAAAGTAATTCTAAACCATTAAGAAAACCTTTTCCTATTTAGGATTTTCAAGGATCTCTTTTTCCTAATTAGAATCCACTTTAGAAAATATCATTTCTAATCAAATATAAAGCTTCCAAAATAGCCTTTGAATCTTTTCCTAATTACAAACCAATTATGAATATTGAGTATCCCCTCATTCTCGTCACAATCCTAACAAACCACCCCTTAATGAGAATTTTCTTCATCACTTTTCGGCGACCATAACCCAAAGCAGACTCACTATACCCCACCATGAAGGTATAACCACTCAAGTACGATCCATCTCAAGACAAATCACTTAGGAACCATCTCCAAGATTTTCTTTTTCTCGGCACGTGTCGAAAATACTTGCTGAATAAAACCATAGTGCAGCTTTCTTCATCTGCTTTCAGGAAACTCCTCGGCCATCGACATACTTTCCACCACACCCATATCCATGCTGGCTAGATGCCTATGTAATTGTGAACATAGTAGAATTATTCCATCCTTTATCATGACAACCTAGGTGGTTCAAAATATGTCATAAGAATTAATCAAAATTCTTAATCAATCAAGATCCCAAAAAATCACTTGTCAAACCCTCAAATTTATTTTGACTATTTGACTAGATTTGAATCTTTAACCACATCTTTTGATTTTACTTGCGTTAATAGAAAACTACAAAAGTCTCAAAGCTACCCTATCACCACAATAATACATGTCATAGATCACCAAATCCATCGCTCGAGAACTACCGCCGAAGATTTTTTATCTTTACGACTATCGCAGACCAGATATTGACAACACTTGTGATTTTTTTTTAACTTTAATTTTTTTTTTCTCATGCAACCAGTTCCAAACTCGATAAGAAAAATAAAACTATTTTTTTTTCAGATCTTTTAGAGAGTCCGGAGATTTACTTATCCTTTAAAAACTTTTGCTTTCATCTTACCTTAACCCATGTTTATTTTGACCAAACCAAAACTCACAGATCACACCAATGCTAGCTCACAAACCAAGGGCTCTGATACAAGTTGGGAAAAACGGCTAGCTCTGATGCCACTTGTTGAACAAATCGGTGATCCATTACAGCGGAGACGAGCATTGGTAATCACAAAGTAAATAAACATACACTAGGTAATAAAATAAAGTTAGAAAATAAGACACAAGATTTTTACGTGGAAACCCAAAATGAAAAAAATATCACGGCTATTAGGAAAACGAGAGACTAATTCACTATTTAACAATAAAGCAACAGTTACAACCAATCTAACCCAATTACATTGGTTACAGTCTCACACAATATCTCATAATATGGTTCTCACAGGATAACCAGACTCAATTCAATAACTCAAGATCTCCATGGTCTCCATGGTTGCCAAGCTCCCATGGGACACCTCCCAAACCTAACCAACTAGTTCTACATTATTTTCTTAGGATATCTAAAAATAGATACAAGCACCATATTTATAGCATTGGGTTACTTAGTCACAAAGTAATCCTAAACCATTAAGAAAATAATTTTCTATTTAGGATTCTCAAAGATCTTTTTTTCTTAATTAGAATCCACTTTAAAAAATATCATTCGTAATAAAATATAACACTTCCAAAACAGTCTTCGAGTCTTTTCCAATTATAAACAAATTATGAATACCGGAGTGTTCTCAAATTCTCGTCACAATTCTAACACTTTTCTCTTTCCATTTCTTTTTTAGTGTTACTGAGATGTTGCAATTACAACCTACACAACTACAAAGAGGAATTTGATCATACTTATTTAGTTCATTCCTGAGGCTTTTCAATGTACCATAATAAGCGACTATGGCTTGTCCATTCTGTCTACAATTCGCGAGTTCAAATCTTGAGTTGTTGCACTCGTTGACCATTACTGATGGCAAATTATGTTTGATGTCCTCCCGCAAATTATGTTCTGCCATAAATCCTTGGCGTTTTCCATCCTAGTGACTATAGACGAATTGTGGGTTCAATGGTATTGAAAATCCAAGATACAAAAATTGAGTTTATTGTCCACCAATCTTTAAGATTAGGTGACTCTTCATCTGGTTTCTTCACGATCACGTCAATGAAACCGTATTTTTTTCTTGACTCTGACCATTGTACGCACCATGCGTGCTCATTCATCATAATTTTCTCCTTTCAATTGCACCATAATAATCAAATTCCCTGAATTATCATTGGTGTTGAATGAATACACACTCATTATTTTTCTAGAGTTTTCTTATTTTTCTATAGTTTTCTGCTTTCTTTTCTTCAATCATCAAGGCTCTAGTACCACATAAAATCTTAATTTAGATTTGTGAATTTTTCTTTTTTTTTTCCGTATTTCTCCATAAATATTACAATCTTATATACACCAATTCTTTCACTATAAGGAGACTTCTAAATAACATATAAAATTTAATTATATAAAAACTAAACAAACCTATCGAAAAAATAACCCAAATAGATAAGGAAATGAAAATCACATATACAGCCAGTAATAAAAACAATAATTACCGACTAATACATCCAAATTAGTAATGAGCCATTCATAATCAAAGAAACAAATAAATAAAAATTGGAATCATAATTCAAATTTTGTGGTTCAGTGAGTATGGTAATTGATTGGCCGTAGAGGGCGGTGTGCATGTATGACTTCTTTTGACCAGCGAATGATAATTACACTTCTGAGAACCCAAATCAGCTTTAAATGACTGTATGCTTCCACTGCAAAACCACAGACTTCCACAATTTTCAAAACACTCTTTGCATGTTTTGCTTTCCCAAATAAAGTATAAATACAATGTATCTTCTGTAATTCTTTTAAATACATTTAATTAAATAGGATAGGAATATACATTACTCCCTAGGAATATTTGAATCTACATTTTTTTTCTTCCAAATGTCATCCTATTTTAGTTTTATTTTATTTAAAATATATTTGATCTAATTGATTTTGAGTGATTGTGATATTATCAATGTATTTTTATTTTATTTTGTCATTTTTATTTGATTAATTTTATTTGTTTATATTTTCTATTTAATTATTTATATTAAATAGAAATTAATATTGATTGAAATTAAGGAGAATTAAATTAATTTTTACTTTGTTCATTTTTTCCCAATTTGATTGATTTAATTTTTTAAAAATGAAATGAAGAAAAAAAATTTGTTCAATTTAATTTTCAAAATAAAAATATAAAAAAAAAGAATCGAAATTATAAAATTTAAAGTTTTACATAAGACATATATTTATAATTTATAAATATATAAATCATACATTATTCTTATTTTTATATGTAAAATATTATCTAAATATCAAATTATTTTTTATATTTTATTTTATGCATATCTTAAAATTTTATCATTTATAAATTCTAATTTGATTTAAATTAAAAATATATATAATAAAAAATCAATAAATAAAAAACTTAATTAATTTAGGTGATTTTTTTTAAAAAAAAAGAATATTATAACGAATAAATTTTAAATTAATTAAAATCCAAAATAAAAATTCATTCATTCAAATTTGAACATTTTAAAATCGTAAAATATCCTTTAATTGTATCTATCTTTAATGTTAAAATATTTTTTATTTTTTATTTTTAATATTTATTTCATTTAAATAATAATAAATTTTCAGTTATTTCAGACACTTGGCTAAAAAAATAGCTTTATTAAAAACACTGTTATAAAATCATATTTGTTGTTATTTTTTAAGTAGAATAAATTAAAAAAGTTCATAAAATATTTTTTCTTATTTATTTATTTAATTTTTGTGAATGTTAATTTTTATTTATTTATTATTTTTTACTTTCGGTATTTTACTCTTTCTCCTCCACCAAAATTTTTTGAATGATATAGAGAGTTTATTTATTTTTTTCTTATGATATACCAACTCTATTATACAACATTTATTGAGAGATTTGAAAAATTTTATTTTCTCCCTCCCATACCAAACTTTTTGAAAGATCTAGAAATTTTATTTACTTTTCTCTCGACTCTCGGTATATAGCCGAGAAATCGGAAGATTTTTGTTTTCTTTATATTCACTAACTTTCAATCGCCCTTCTAAAATAAAGCACAGTTAAGTTTGTAATATTTGTTGAAATATAAGTGACGTGGATTTTATGGATCACGTTAGAGCATTTTACGTGTTTAAGTGTTTGAAGTTTGTTAGATTTTATTATGTTTTAAGAATTATGGTATTATGGAAAGAGTTGAGATAATGGATGCTATTTTGGTAGAGTAATTAGTTTTTGTAATCGCCTATTTCTAGGCTTTCAATTCTGAATGAAAGTGTAGCCTTGAGTCATCTTCCTCTTATACGAATATTTGTTTTTCTTTTATTTTTCATCTCTTTAAAAGTTATCAGTGGTATCAGAGCCTGGTTTCAGAAAATAACACCAACTTTATACAACCAGTCATTCCCCGTTTTGATGGTCATTATGACCATTGGAGCATGCTAATGGAGAATTTGCTACGTTCGAGAGAATATTGGCAAATTGTTGAGAACGGAATTGAAGCACCCGCAGTAGACACTGTTCTAACAGAGAACAAACAGAAGGAGTTTGAAGCAAGAAAACTAAAAGATTTGAAAGGGAAGAATTATCTCTTCCAAGCAATCGATCGTTCAGTCCTAGAAACCATTCTTTGCAAAGAAACTTCCAAAGACATATGGGATTCTATGAAGAAGAAGTACCAAGTGTCTACCAGAGTGAAGCGAGCACAGCTTCAAGCCTTGCGGAGGGACTTCGAGACTCTGCAAATGAAGGATGGCGATTCTGTTACCAGTTATTGTGCAAAAACTATGGAGGTATGCAATATAATGAGGTTCCATGGCGAGAAGATGGATGATGTGATCATAGTAGAGAAGATACTGCACTTCTTGTCCCCAAAATATGACTACGTCGTTTGTTCTATTAAAGAATCAAAAGACATAGATTTATTGTCCCTTGAGGAATTGCAAAGTTCTTTGCTGGTACATGAGCAGAAAATGAATCGTGGCTCGACCTCTGAAGAGCAAGCGTTGAAAGCTTCCACCAATACTCATTAACATAATTCTAGGGGTAAGGGTAGGAGTTGAGGTCGAGGGAGAGGTAGAGGACGTGAAGATCGTGGCAATAGAGATTCCAGTCGGAATAACAGAGCTACAGATCAAGATAGAGGAAGAGGTAGAGACCAAGATAAATCTAAGATAGAGTGCTACAGGTGCTATCGATTTGGGCATTATGCATCAGACTGTTACACAAAGATGCCTAATGACAAAGAAAAAGAAGAAAGCTCCAACTTTATTGAAAACAATGAACCAGAAACTTTGTTGATGGTTGTCCAAGATGAAGCACAATATACATCAGATATTTGGTTTGTGGATACCGGGTGTAGTAATCATATATGTGGAAGTAAGTCTTCCTTTTCTATTTTAAATGAAGATTTTCATTCTACTATTGCATTTGGTGATCACTCTACCATAACTGTGATGGGGAAATGTGATATTAGGATTAAAACCAAAATTGGTTTTGTGGAGACAATCTCAAATGTACTATACGTACCTGATTTAAAAAGCAATCTACTGAGTGCTGGCCAGTTGTAAGAAAAAGGTTATGTAATCACTATCCAAAAAGGTGAGTGTGAGATTTACGATCCTGTAAGAGGGTCAATTGCAGTTATTAATATGAGTTCCAACAGACTGTTTTCTCTAAAGATTGAATGCATTCAATCTTGTTTTATGACTAAAGTGAGAGATCCATCATGGTTATGGCATTTTCGATATGGCCACCTAGGTTTTGGAGGTTTGAAGACACTCCAACAGAAAAACATGGTTACAGGTATTCCTCAAATTGTTATTCCTGCTCAAACTTGTGAAGAATGTGTTATAAGCAAACAACCTCGTTCTAGTTTCCCACAAGGGAAGTCGTTGAGAGCAAAAGATGTTCTACAGCTTGTACACTCAGATATTTGTGGTCCGATAAATCCATCTTCTAATGGAGGGAAAAGATATTTAATAACTTTTACTGATGATTTTTCCAAAAAAACCTAGGTCCATTTTTTGTAGGAAAAATCTGAGGCATTCTCAACATTTAAGCAATTCAAAGCAAGTGTGGAAAATGAATCAGGGAGAAAAATAAAAACTCTTAGAACAGATCGAGGAGGCGAATTTTGTTCGAGAGAGTTTGAGGAGTTCTGTATAGAGTATGACATCCGAAGAGAGCTTACGGCTGCATATACACCATAACAGAACGGTGTATCAGAGAGGAAGAATAGAACCATCCTTAACATGGAGCGAAGCTTATTAAAAGCAGGGAGTGTTCCTAAAGTTTTTTGGCCAAAGGCGGTAAATTGGACCATTCATATCTTGAATAGGAGTCCAACTTTCGCTGTCAAAGATCTGACACCAGAAGAAGCGTGGAATGGTAGAAAACCAGTGGTGGATCATTTCAAGATTTTTGGGTGTATTGCGTATGCACGTGTTCCAAATCAAAACAGAAAGAAACTTGATGACAAGAGTGAGCGATGCATTTTTCTTGGAGTAAGTGAATCATCCAAAGCCTATAAACTCTTCAATCCATTGACAAAGAAGATAGTGATTAGCAGGGATGTTGTCTTTGACGAGGAAAGTATTTTTGATTGGGTTACGCAGCAGCCTAATCAAGTTACTTATGACAGTGACAATGAAAGCATCATGGAAACTTCAGAGTCTGCTACAGGTAACGAGAATACAAATGTGCCAACTGAAGAGACAACTCAGATGCCTGGACGCGTTAGAAGAAGACCAGCTTGGATGAAAGATTATGAAGTAACTGGTATTGAAGATCCTATTACTCATTTCGCTTTATTTGCTGATTGTGATCCTACAATTTTTGAGAATGCTGTGTAGGAGGAAAAATTGCGAAAATAAATGGACAGTGAAATTGATGCTGTTGAACGAAATGATACATAGGAGTTGACAGATCTTCCGAATGGCCAGCAAACCATTGGAGTGAAATGGGTATACAAAACTTAGCTGAATGAGAATAGTGAAGTAGATAAATACAAGGCGCGCTTGGTGGCTAAGGGATACAAGCAACAATATGGTGTTGACTATACAGAAGTGTTCTCTCCTATTGCGAGGCATGACACGATCAGACTAGTGATTGCATTGGCATCTCAACAATCCTGGCCAATTTTTCAATTAGATGTCAAGTCAACATTTTTACATGGCTACTTGGATGATCAGGTATTTGTTGAACAACCTCCTAGTTATGTTAAAATTGAAAAGGAGCATAAAGTTTAAAAATTGAAAAAGGCACTTTATGGGTTAAAGCAAGCCCCTCGTGCCCGGTATAGTCGCATTGAAAAGTATTTTTTGAAAATTGGATTTTCAAAATGTCCTTATGAATATACCCTCTTTGTTAAGAAGGGTGATCAAGGAAAAATCCTCATTGCTTGCTTATATGTTGATGATTTGATATTTACTGGTAACTGTGACGTCTTATATAGAGAATTCAAGAAGTCAATGATGGATGAGTTTGAAATAGATCTTGAATTGATGCATTACTTTCTTGGTATAGAATTACATCAATCTAGTAATGGGATTTTTATTTCTCAGAAGAAGAAGTATATAGGAGAAATTTTGGATAGATTTCAGATGAAGGATTGTAATCTTGTGAATACTCCTGCTGAAGTTAGATTTAAGTTACACAAAGATCATGACGGGCAGAAGATTGATGGCACTGTTTTCAAAAAAATTGTAGGCAGCTTAATGTATCTTACTGCAACACGACCTGATATAATGTATTCTGTGACCTTGATCTATAGGTACATGGAAAGTCCCACGGAAATACATCTATCAGCAGCCAAAAGAATTCTCCGTTACTTGCAAGGAATGAGAGAATTTGGATTATTTTATAAGAAGAATGAAAAACTTAATCTGCTTGGATTTACTGACAGTGACTTTGCAGGTGATCAAGATGACAGGAAAAGTACATCTAGATATGCATTTATGTATGGATCTGGTGCAGTTTCATGGTTAGCTAAAAAGTAACTAATTGTTACTTTGTCTAGCACAGAAGCAGAGTTTGTTGCTGCAACTGCGTGTGCTTGTTTAGCTGTCTGGCTTCGAAGAGTTCTTGAAGAGTTACAGTTTAGGCAAACAAAGGCTACCAAGATATTCTGTGATAATAGTTCAGCAATCCAGTTGTCAAAGAATCTTATACTACATGGAAGAAGCAAGCATATCGATGTAAAGTTTTACTTCTTGAGAGATCTGTGTAATAATGGAACAATTGAATTGTTGTACTGCAGGAGTGAAGATCAAATGGCTGATATATTCACAAAGCCATTAAAGAAGGAGTCTTTCATGAAGCTAAGACAATTGTTGGGTGTTTACAGAATGAAGATTTTAATCTGATGGTTAGTAAACATCAATTTAAGGGAGGCAATGTTGAAATATAAGTGACGTGGATTTTATGGATCACATTAGAGCATTTTACGTGTTTAAGTGTTTGAAGTGTGTTAGATTTTATTTTGTTTTAAGAATTATGTTATCATGGAAAGAGTTGAGATTATGGATGCTATTTTGGTAGAGTAATTAGTTGTTGTAATCCCCTATTTCTAGGCTTTCAATTCTGAATGAAAGTGTAGCCTTGAGTCATCTTCCTCTTATACGAATATTGGCTTTTCTTTTGTTTTTCATCTCTTTAAAAGTTATAAATATTTATCTTTAGGCTGATTAGAGATTTAGAGATTTTTGTTGAGTATCAAACATTCTCTCAAATTGTAGCAGATATGCAAATTTTAAGTAAACTATTTGACTATTCTAACTACTACTCTTTTATGACCGATCCATTTTGAAAATATTGTTATCATTATCTTTTTTTCTGTTATTCAAACTATAAAAGTTTCGTCAAAAATAGAGATTAATATCTAGATTAAGAAATTTTCATTTATTTTGTGTTTTTTTCAAGTATTTTTTTATCCTAGAAATCCTTGAGACAGATGGGAGATTTTAGGCTGTAATAGATCAAGAGATTTCAAGTTGTAATAGATGTGAAGATTTCAGGCCGAGTGTTTGACTATTTTAATTTCTAATATCTTGCAACCATCTCAATCCATTCTCTTTAATATTTTTTTTAATGTTTTTTTTATAGTTATTCTTTTTTTCTTTGTATCAGATATCCTCTTGACAAGATACCCTCTTGATCCCCTTAATAGATCTGGAGATTTCAAAGCTGGAATAGATCTCGAGATTTTCGGATGTGACAGATCTAGATTTCTAGTAGTAGTTTGATTATTTTAATTACAACTTTCTTACAACCATTTCAATCTTTATAGAAAATTTTCTAATCAATTTTTATTATTTTTCTCGTTTTTCTCTAATTAAAACCATCAATATTTTTTTATAAAAATAATAAATAAAAAGTAGAATTTAATAAATTTATTGAGATCCACTCAAGATAAAGACATTTAATTTATTTTATGTTATTTTTTCTCTAACTGATTAAGTTTTTTTTTTTTTCCTGGTATTTAGACTCCATTTTGACCAATTAAGAGATTTAAGGTTAGGACTGATTATGATATGTTATGTAAAGTGTTTGATTACTCTTATTATTACGCTCTTACAACCGTCTCAATTCAATTGCTTATCATGCTTCATTTTTTTCTATTCAGCACTAAATAAAACTTTTATCAAAAATTAGAGTTTAATATTTTTTATCTCTAGAAATTTTATTTATTTTTTATTTTTTAATTTATATTAGATACTCTAATAAGAGATTAGGAGAATTTTAGATTATGACAAATTTAGAGATTTCAAGTAGAAATGTTAGTTATAAAATCCTTAAGATTAAAAATATATATTAATAGTAGTAGGCAGTAAGATCTTTGTAATGAGACTTGGTATTGATCTTGTGCTGTAACTTTGCATTTTTGTTGCTACAGCTGTACGAAATTTATGTAGAAGATAAAAGAAGAAATTCGACATGAGGCTGCCCAATAAACTCTACTACGGAATTTCCTTCTATTAATATGTATGTCGAGTCTTTCCTTTAAAATTCTATGTTTCTTTGTTCTAAGTATTTGACTTGCTGTTATTTTTACTACAAGTTCTTTATTTTATTTGATTGTTCTATTTATTCATACTCTGGTAGATAACTTAACATTCAAAAACTCATTATATAAACAACTAGAACTACAGATTAAAAGCCGCTAGAACATTAGTACAATCAGTGGGGGAGCCACGTTGAAGGCTATGGTGTCTATTGACACCACAGGTTTTTTATAAATTAATAAAAATAATAGGAAATTTACTATATAAAAATAAATTATTAATATCATAAAATATAGTGAAACAATTATGACACCACTGACACCACATCCTGGGATGTCTGGCTCCGCCGCTGAGTACAATCATAACAATCACATTTTCAGCCTGACAAAACAAAATCCCCTCTTCCCTCACCAAATTGCAGTGACAACTTGGTTGTAGGCTGCTTTCAATTTATCAGATTTTGTTCCAAGGGAATCAATCTCTGTATCCAGTCTTTTAATAAGACTTTGGTTTTCCAATAGTATTGTCTGTAAGATATTCCCCTCTTTCACCGCTCTAGCCTTTCAATTTAACTTCTTCAATCTTCGGAGGTTCTCAATCTGAATTTTTTTTTGTCATTTGCTATAGCATTGTCAGCATAAAACCTACATTTAATCCCATAAATAGGAATACACCTAAAAGTTTGTAGCATGTGTCCAAAGTATTCCAAAGTATGTAGTGATGTTGTGGATGACATGAATCATTGCAACAACAAGTTCAGAATCCAACCCCCTGGAAAGATTATGATGAAGAAATGCATTTTGACTGCAGCATAGTTCACAGCAGTAGGTCTCGAGGACGTTTTCTGAAATGTTTGAGATCCTAGCTGTCAAACATTATAATCTTTGACAGTTAAACCACGACGAAATCCTTGACATCTCCCTTTACGTCTTCAAAATCAGCTTATAGCTGCTATAGTTATTCCATTTCCCACCTCAGCACCAACCAGAGGCTCCAAATTCTGATCATTATAATCACCATTTGTACTGCTATTTACAGATCAAGCAATCAAGCAAACATAGAGTAAAGATCTAAGTTTAGCGGATCAAGAGCTCCATCTCTACATAATCTAATCTGTCGGATCTAATAATGTAGAGCTGCAATCAAATCATAGATAAGGAGGGTTTAAAAAGTGTATCCAAGTACCTTCTTAGGAAAACAGGTCTGAGTGGAGGATGGAGAGCTTTCTCCACCCATCACAACTTATGGGGAAGGGATGTTGCTGCTTTCCAGCTGATAGCTCCATCAAAGTTCAAGGTAAGAGAAGACACTTTTCAATCATTTTATAAATAAATTGATTTAACTGTTTGATTTGATGAAATAGATGGAGCTCTGGGTCTGCTAAACTTAGATCCCTGTTTTATGTTTGCTTAATTCTACTATTTTAGTTATCATTTCTACATATGATGATTTTGGTGATTTGTCAAAGTCTGTAGATAGCAATACAGATGGTGCTTATAGTGATGACGATCAGAATTGGGAGCCTCTTGTAAAGGGAGATGGAAATGGAATAACTATAGCAACCTATACCTTGCTTTTGAAGATGTGAAGGGAAATGGCAAGGATTTTGTTTATGATGGTTTAGAATTTACCGCTAGGATCTGAAGCAAATCAGAAAATATTCTCAAGGCCTATTATGTGAACTATGCTGCAGTAAGAAGGGTAAATTGTAAAAATCTTTTTTTTTTTTTTAAATTCTTTACATTAATTCACTTATTTCTAATGTTTCTTCGAGGAAGAAAAAAAAAAAAAAGAGAATTAATATAAAAGATTTGCTTGATCTGAAATTTTTCGTTAAATTAGAAGACTAATATAAAAAATACGGAAAAAATGGAGAGTTTTTTTTTTGTATTTTCTTTTTTATTATTTTTAACTCGGTAAGAATGCATTTCTTCATCAGAATCTTTCCAAGGTTTGGATCCTTGGCTTATTGTTGCAATGATTCATGACGTCTACAACACACTGCATTACGTGAAAAATTCTGATCATTCAATAGCATCACTGTATACATTGGACACACTACAAACTTTTAGGCCATCTCCAACCCTCTCATTCTCCATTCACCATCTTGAAGAGAGGGAATTATATTTTTTTAATAAATTAATCACAATTACACTATAATCACTCAAACCCACCTCATCTTCATAATAGAGAAAGGACTAAAAATTAAATATATAATTTTATATTTTATTATATTAATATGTATAATGAAATAATATTATCAAATAATAATAATATTAATGTTTGAATAATTAATTTAAGATTATTCCAATTCACAATATCATAATATTTTAGATTAATATTAATACAATAAAGAATTATTTAAATTATTTTTTCCTTTACATAATAATTTTGAATTATTTTCATTTTTAGGGAATATAATTTGAATTATGAAATTAGTGATAAAATAATAAATTTAAAAATGTACAATAAAAATGAACTAATAAAAAAAATTCAAAGAAAATTGAATTAATAAAAAAAAATTACATAGGCAAGTGAACTAGTTAAAAAAAAATACATAGGTTACTTAACTAATTAAAAATAAAAAAAGAAACACATAACTAAACAAATAAAATAAATACATATGCAATATTAGTCATTTAATTTCCCACATTACCATATCGCTCCCATAAATGCTCAATCAATGCATTTCGAAGGGCATAATGAGCATCTCTATCTCTAATTTGCCTATGTCGTGCAAGAAATTGTTGAAAATTATTAGATTCAACATGAATCAAATCGACATCAGGGATTGGCATTTCTGTCGAATTGTTGATACTTGCTTCCATATCACGCTGATCTTCAATTATCATATTATGCATTATGATACATGTTGTCATTATGTCATGGAGTACTCTTTTCTCCCAAAATCTTGCTGGTCCTTTTATAATTGCAAATCTTGACTGTAAAAATCCAAATGCACGTTCAACGTCTTTTCTATAAGCTTCTTGTTTCATAGCAAATAATTTCTTTTTAGGACCTAAAGGATCATGAATAGTTTGCACAAGAGTTGACCATTTGGGGTATATACCATCAGCTAAATAATAGCCAGTATCGTACTCAACCCCTTGAATCATGTACTGGGCTTTGGGAGCTATACCTGCAGCAAGATTTGCAAACAAATGTGAGGATTCTAATACGTTAATATCATTATTAGTGCCTGGTAAGCCAAAATATGCATGCCATATCCAAAGGTCATAATCTGCTACTGCCTCTAAAATAATTGTTGGAGATCCGCTATGTCCAAAGTATTTGCCTGCCCAAGCTGTTGGACAATTCTTCCATTCCCAATGCATACAATCGAGGCTACCTAACATTCCAGGAAAGCCACGTTCCTCACCTATATGGAGTAATCTTGCGATATCATTATGATTAGGTGATCTTAGATAGCATTCTCCAAAAACCTCAACGATGGATCGTCAAAATTTTTTCATACTTTCAACTGCAGTAGATTCCCCAATTTTAATATACTCATCAGTGGAATCTGCCGGTGCTCCATATGCTAACATTCTGAATACAGCAGTGATCTTTTGTAAGCTGGATAATCCGGGTCGACCAAGTGCATCGGTTCGTTGTACAAAGTAATTATCATGGCTCTCAACAGCTTGAACAATATGGAGGAATAAATTTCGCCCCATTCGAAATCGTCGTCGGAACATTGTGTCACTATAAACAGGGTTTTCAGCAAAATAATCATTCCATAAACGCATATGTGCTTCTCCTCTTCCACGATTAATCACTCGATGACCAGGGATAGAACCTCTACGTACTGGTTGGTTAACTGAGTCTTGATTCAGATAATGTTGAACCAAGTTGCCATTATTATCACTAATTCGACATAGTAGAGCATGTCGCAATTGAGCTCGATGTTGATGTGCTTGTATATGTGTTGATAAATCAATTTCATCATCAGAATTTGATGAAGAAGAAGAAGAGTAGTAAGACATACTTTGTGTGAAAATTTATGAATATTTTTTCTTGTTATGGTATGTAATATTTATAGAGAAAGCTATCTATGCATTAGAATATATTCTTCGAATCTTCTATCAATCAAGACACAAGGCTCAATTCAATCAATTTCAAGTCATTCAATGGAATATATTCTTCGAATCTTCTATCAATCAAGACACAAGGCTCAATTCAACCAATTTCAAGTCATTCAATGGAATATATTCTTTGAATCTTCTATCAATCAAGACACAAGGCTCAATTCAATCAATTTCAAGTCATTCAATGGAATATATTCTTCGAATCTTCTATCAATCAAGACACAAGGCTCAATTCAATCAATTTCAAGTCATTCAATGGAATATATTCTTCGAATCTTCTATCAATCAAGACACAAGGCTCAATTCAATCAATTTCAAGTCATTCAATGGAATATATTCTTCGAATCTTCTATCAATCAAGACACAAGACTCAATTCAATCAATTTCAAGTCATTCAATGGAATATATTCTTCGAATCTTCTGTCACTCAAGACACAAGGCTCAATGCAATTACTTTCTATCCATAATACCTCTATAAATACTAGAAGTTTTCTACTTCATAAACACTCATCTCTCTACATTCCAAAAAAAAAAAGTGTTCTCGGAGTGCTTCATATACAATTGAAGAGGATAAGCTCCTATGCTTTATATATCTCGACATATCCTAAAATCCAATATTAGGCATAAACCAATCCGCCAATGCCTTTTGGTCTCGCATTGAAGTTGAGTACCATAATGCACTACCAATCCACTTGAAAAGTAATATCCGACCTCTTCGTTCTCTTCAAAATCGAATGAGCGTTATTCATGGTGCAATAGCTAAAATGAGAGGTTGTGTTCGTCAAATAGAGAGTGTCAATCCAAGTGGTGCTTCAGAACAAGATATTGTAAGTGTACTACATCATATATATATTTTTAATTTGGTGCTTTGGAATTTTTTTTTATTTACTTTATAATGATTTTTACCATAATATGTAGTTGGATCGAGCAAAGGAATTGCTAATGCAAGATCCGAAATTCAAAAAAAGGTTCAAATTTGATCACTTGTGGTATATTCTCAAAGATACTCAAAAATATGCTGATGTAGAAAGTAGTCAAAGTCCATCTAGTCGAAAGCGAAATATTCGAAATGAACCATCACAATCGGATAGCAACACTTCTAAGGATCAAGGTATGTCATCGTTTAATTTAGATTTAAACGAAGATTTCATTGATGAGCAAATCAATGATGATAGTAATCTATCTGCTCGACCTTGTGGGAGAAATAAAGAAAAAATGAAAAAGAAACAAAATGATGAGACAAACAAAAATATAAAAAGGATGCAAGAGGAAAATCAAGAACTGAGAAAATTGTTTGAAGCTAGTGCGAATGATTTTAAAAATTCAGAAATTTTAATCAAGCAACATAATGATATTCTAGCTTTACGAGCACAAAATGAAGCAAAAAAACTTCAATTGAAGGAAAAAAGACATGATGATAAGATTATGATGACCAATTTGAATACTATAATGGATCCTGCAAATCGTCAATATATTGCAGCGGAACAACGTCGAATTTACAACAAAAGATTTTCGGAACAACACTATGAAGCATCTGAACCATTCAATATTCAAGATTAAGACTTTGGTAATATAGGAGGAAATAGTGACCTCCCAGAGTATTAAATGTTGTGTTTTAATATGGTTAAATGTAGTTTTAAGTTATTTTGTAATTTAGTGTTTAAATTTCTAAGTTGTAGTTGTTTTAAACTATGTTAATCTAATTGTTGTTTTCAATTTTAAATCTAATTTAGTATGTTTTATTAATATTTGTCATTAATTTTTTTATTTAATATGTTGTTATTATAGTCTATTTATTAGCTATATTTAATAATTAATTATATTAATTAATTTAATATTATAATATTGGGGTTAAATTAAAGATATTGTTTCAATAGATATTGAAATTAAAATATTTTTATATGTATATTATTTATTTTATAGAATTATTTAGAGACCAAATTAAAATATATTTATATATATGAAAGAAGGGTATAAATGCAATTTATAAAAGTTGAGTGGAAAGATTATAATTTAAAAAGTATGAATAGTACACTTGATGGGGCCATTTTTTAACATCAATAATGAGTAGAACTTGGAAATAAAATTTTAACTTTCTTCAAAATTTGTCTTGGAAATTGAATTGAAGTCATGGGTTGGAGAAGAGATTTTAACTTTTTCACTTCAACATTAAGATGCAGTAAGAGGGTTGGAGAAGGCCTTAGGTGCAATCCGTTTTACGGAATCAAATGTAAGTTCTGTGCCGACAAGGCTACAACACATGATAAAAAAATTTGTTCAGATTCAGAACCACGTAAGATCGAGTAAGTTAAAAATCAAAAAGGCTAGAGTCGTGGAAGAGAGAATCTCTTACCAACAAATTTACCATACATATAATCTAATTTAATTTAATTTTTCATAAAGTTAATTTATAATAATAAACTAAATATCTTTAATGTATTTTAGTTAAATACTTTTAATAATATGATGAATAATGTTAAACTAATTCGATTCTTTGTTTCTTTTTTTAAAATGGTTTATGACCATTGAAATCAATTGGATTTCCCCAAAAATAGATTCAAACATGTCCATATCCACCTTTAACATTAAAGAATTTTTATATTTATTTGATTTATTTTAATTTTATTTCAGTAACAATAATTAATTATATATAAAATGTATATTTCAATTTTAATCACATTTAATCTCCATTTTTTAAACAAAATGAATTTAGAAAAAAAAATCATTCCATACCTTTAGATTCTTTTTTATTGATTGATGTTCAAGTTTTCTTCCTTGCACATTTTATCCTTTTTTGTATAGATTTAATTTATTTTTCTGCAATAAAAACACTTTTTAAGAAATCTGAGATTTTTCTTTTCATTCACCGTTGCAATCAGCCTTGTGTAATAAAGAAAAACTTATTAATTTTAATATCTTCATCTTTAAGATTTAGAGATTTTTTCCTCGTATAAAAAATCGACCAACAGAAAGATTAAGATAAAATATTTAGTTATTCTAATTACCACACTCTCATCTAGTGAAAATTTATCCAAAAATGATACAAATATAGAAAGTACATTAAAGTATCTACTAAGGCAAAACAGGTGAAGAGAAAGTACATTAAAGTATCTACTAAGGCAAAACAGATGAAGAGAAAGTACATCAAAATTCTTTCCTTCAGAATAACCCATGTATTTTTTGAAGTTTGAAAATTGTAGAAGTAATTTGAACTGAACTAGCTCATAACAAAAATCTTAAATTCCTCTGATTAGAACCTACATGAAAGATATTAAATAAAATATAGATATTAGAACCTACATGAAAATCCTTAAGTTTGAATGGTTGTACTATTAATTATTTCTACCGTTCTAGTATCTAATTTTGTGAAGTAAAGGGAGACATGAAGATTTGTCTGTTATTTACGATGGTTTGGATATACAGGTCTCATTTATTTTATTTTTCTTTTCCTCATTGATATTAAGGGTATTTTTTTTCTTATATACAAATACACTTTTGACGGATCTGGTCATTTTAGGTTTTGCTTTTGAACACTGTAATAGTAATAGTTTTATCTCCTAATCCACTGAGGATATAAAATTTTCATTTATTTATATTCTTTTTCTTACTAATATTAATATTAAGTTTTTTTACTTATAAATAGATATTTTTTTGACAGAGATTTAGAGATTTTAATTAGAGTGGATATAAAGACAGATTTCAAAATTGTAGGTAGAGCCTTGTCTACTGTAGTTACTACTCTTTTACAATCATCTCAATCCATTTAAAAAAAATTTCTCTCTCCTACTCTTTTTTTATTTATTATTTAATTAAAATTTGGACTAGAAAAGACCTGTGGTCACAGCCAATGAATCAGTACGACAGTTCTTGAACTATGATTATGAAACCTTAACACTACCTAGATCAGATTAATTACAAATTATCTAACATGCAGTGTATTAGCCTACTTAATTAACTAATCGCACGCTTAATCAATTAATTAAATAAAACTAACATGAACGTAACTATGAGCATAGAGGGAGACTATAACTATGGGCACAAAGACTACACAAATATTAAAAGATAAAGCAATGAAGTAAAGATCTCAAAACACAAATTAGTTAAATCGATCGTTTAGTTGGGTAGACTAGTTTAGCACCCCCATAGGCGCAAACAACATCATTGTCTAAAATATAAACTGAACATATAAAAATAAAAAAAGAGAAAAATATAGAAAAAAATCAAGCCTGATTGTTTATGAAAGTATTCCCAAAAACCTAAGATGATTAACAATTCTGTTCTATAAAGTAATATACTCTGTTAAGAAAAATAACAAATCCTATATAATCTCCTCAAAATCCTCTTTTTGAAAATATAATATCTAATTTGACTTTTGAAATATTTGAAACAGTCTTTAAAAGTTTGACTTCAATCCTTAACTTTCTGCATTTTAGGTCTTTACACTCAGAATTCTTCATAATTATACAAATGCCCCCAAACTGTTCACATTCACAAAAATTTGGCAAATTAGTATAAAATTTGAATAATATCCTCAAAATAATTAATAAAATAGTGCATAAATGTCGCACATATTGTGCTTAATCACCAGATACAAATGAAACGAAATCTTATAACCAAGCAGGTTGAGTTCTATTACGATTACTAGTCCTAAGAGGTGTTGATGAAGAATGTGTTTCACGAAGTGGTTGATTATTGAGAATTCGTGATGGTTGTAAATTATTAGAATATGAGGATGTATTTGAAGAACTAGTATAAGGCATCACAGGATGATTAGATGATTAAGCATGAGATGTAGGCAGATCACTAATGGAATTTAGAGAAGGTGGGGATTTATCTTCAATAAGTGATATACATGGAAGTGGTGTTTCAGAGAAGTCTATGTTTGAGGTAAAAGAAAATGTATATGGAAAGTTTTGCTCATGAAAAATCACATCTTTAGATGTCAAGGTTTTATGGTTATTGATATCATATAGTAGATATCCTTTTTGTCCAGGAAGATAGCCATTGAACACACACTTTAAGGCTCTAGGTTGGAACTTATCTTTATGAGGATATGTGTTTTTAGCATAACTCAAATATCCAAAAGCTTTTATGAAGGAATAATAGGATTTTGTGAAAAAGTATTTCATAAGGTGTTTTCCAAGCTAACACGACAGATGGTAGTCTATTTATGATATGTGTAACTATTAGAATAGCATTTTGCCAAAATTTCTTTGGAATATGTGATTGAAATTCAAAGCTCGGGCGTATTTTGTTTTTAAAATAATTGATGACACTCAGAGTTTATAAATTCTGTTCCATTATCAGATTTGAAGCCTTTGATAGATGAAGCATGTTGTGTTTGTGTGTTTATGAATGAAAAATAATATTTAAGTAACAGTTTGATGTTTATGAGTTAATAGATAAGTCCATGTACATGTACTGAAGTCATCCACCAGAGTAAGGAAACAACAAGCGCTAGTAAGAGATTTTTGTTTAAAAGACTCATACAAATCCATGTGAATCAACTTAAAAGATTTTAGGGATCTAGATTGACTTAGAGGAAAATGAGCTCTAATCTACTTAGAGTAAGAACAAGTATCGCAATATTATAGTGGAATATATCTATTTAAAAGTAAGATGGATAGATCAAAGTATTTGAAAGTAGAATTAGAAGCAAAATATCATTCATAGTTTATTTGGCATCAAAATCAGTACCATTTAATTGCTTACATGAATCAAAATAAGCAACATTAGTTGTTAAGGAAGTCTCCTAAACATATTTATTTTTTGAAAGAAAAAATACAAGCAGCTTGATCAAGAATGTAAAAGTCATTAGAAGCTTTTCTAATGACTACAATGCTATTAGTCCTGAAAAAGATGATGTGTAGATCAAGTGACTGATGCGCATGCCATTTGTTTGATGAAATACATCATAGAAGATCTGTCGTTAAAGCTTAAATAGAATATGTAAAGGTAAAGATCTATGTTTATTTCTGTCACGTCCGTAATCTGGGGCTATTTGTTTGCATATTTTGTAATTTTATTTAATTTTTATTTATTTTCCGTATAAGGGTAAAATGGGCATTTTAGAAAAATATTTACTTTTCCGGTTTGACTATATGATTTGATTAAGTTGACTTTTGAGTTAGTTTTGAGAACAATTTGACATTTGAAGTAAATTTTGTAATTATTTCTCAAATGGGATTATTTTTAAATCACTTCAAAACATATGGGTTGGGTGATATTTACCACCCATATGAATATGAAAAGAATGGCTTTTGAATCATTTGTTACAAACCTAGAAAATTGAAGTTCACGTGTTCATCTTTTCCTCTCAAATAAAAAACACAAGTCACGGCTTTCTAAGCTCTTTGGGTCAAAGTTTTCAATTGGGATTTGTATTGCCTCGATTCTTCACATCTAGGTAATGATTTTCTTCTCTCTTTGATTTAAATCGATTTTATTTGATTTGGGGATTTTGATTGTAATTAGGGTTTGTTGATTTGAAGTTTGATTTCAAAATTGATTTGGGGTTTTCGTTTCTAATGATTTGGGTCTTTAGGGTTTCAATTGAGAATTTGATTGTTGATTATTGTAAACCCTAATTTTCTCTATTCGGGGATTTATGGATTTTATTCTTGATTTGGTGTAGACCAAGTTGGGGATCGTCGACCGGAGTATTTCAGTGGATTTGGATTAGCGAATAAGGTTATTAGCCATGTTTACGCCTTCACGTTTGTTTGCTTCTGTCTGTTTACTTGTGTGTAATTGATTAAATTGATACAAGCTTAAATCTGAATTGATTGGTGTAATCTGCTGTATTTTAATATGACCTGTCTGGGTATAATTGCTGCCTTATATCTGCACTCTATCTGGATAAAATTATGCAAGTATCCGTTGAATTCTGCTGCTTATATGTAGACATGTAAATTACTATCCGTATCTGTCTATTAATCTGAATATTATACTCTGTAATCTGTTAAAGCCTGTCCTAAGATTAATACGATGAAACCAACATGTTGTAGGAAAATAAGATGTATACATCGATGCGCGAAAACGTATATGGCCTTGATTGCCAACCTATTCCTGGATGCGATGACATCATTTTGGAGCTTTTCTCATTCTGGCTGCGACGACATCATTCTAGGATCTATGATCCACCTCTAAGGGTCTTACCAATCTGCCTGTTTTCTGTTCCCGATTTCTATTATTAAACTAAGGACAGGCCTGGTAAGTTAAACACCATTAAATAATATGGTAATCTGGATTTTGTGATAATGAACTTATTTTTGTTTCTTCCTATAAATGTCTGACATGTATTATGGATATCTGTATGTTGCTCGTAACTTTGGGTTCTAACCTTTGCGTAGTTTGGAATTCTGACTCCTAACTAGCCGTAGGCGTTAGGAATAGACCCGCTTAGATTGCTAGAGCTTGAATAGTGAAAGACATAATTTGGATTAGGCTGAAACTGTGCCCAGTGTCCGTAACTGAGCTAGATACCGAAATTGATGTCGAACCGTCACTTAAACATATGTCGAACTCATAGAATTGTCTCCTGACTGAGCTTGTTACCGGATTCCTTACCGAAATACAAATCAGTATTTGGTGATTCTCCCTGACCGAATAACATGTCGGGCTGCATGCCGAACTCCTAATTCGGTATCGAACTTCCTCTTGAGATAATTTGATAACTTTTAAGCCTTTCACTTATCCTAGATTATTAAAATGGGTTTGTAATTGGAATAATTTGATTTGTTAATCAACTTGTTTGCTTCTGTCTGTACCCAATGTTTGTTAACTAACCTGCATATGTGTGTGACATACTATTCTGTTTAATAAGACACATCTGTGTATGTTTGTTGGGCATTGGTTTACTAACCAGGCATCGGTTTACTAACCAGGCATCGATAGTCTGACCCTTCGTTATTTTCATTTTTGTTTTGTATATTTTCAACCCTTTTTAGGAATGGAAATTGCTGAGTTCAGACAGTCAGGTGGGATAGCAGGATATCATTCACCAGTCAGCATTCAAGCATCATCTAGCATACGTTCCAGACTTTGTTTTCATTTCTATTTATTTAGCTGAACTTATTTCAGAACTTTGTACCCGCTGCACTATGTTTTGGTTTCGTTTTCAGAATTAGTATTTTGGTATTTGAGTATTTGAACTTGAATCTATCTTACAAGATTTGTATTTGAACTATCAATTTAGAATTACTTTTAAATAATAAATGTCTTTCCGTTTTGATTTCTATTTGGTATAACTATATTGTCTGTTTATCTGTGTCCGCATCCGTTCCGCATGTGACATACGGTCTCCGCGTTTCCCTTTCGTGGGGGCGGGGGTTCGGGTGTTACATTTGTTAGTATCAGAGCACCGGTTCTTGGCTACTCCTGGTTGTGCATTAAAATTACGTGTATTTGTGCATTGTTTTCAAACTCATGACATTGAATACATGACATTGCATATCAGGAATTGAGTCTTATCCTTGCTAACACGTGCTTTTGAACATTTTCTAGACCCATAATTTTTTGACTTGCTGATTTTTGAATTATGGCTGGTAGACGCCGTAATATCCTCACTGGATATGACAGTACCTCTGATGATAATCGTGCACCCGATAATGCCACTGTTCAGACTTAGGCTTTTCAGGACATTGCTGCTATCCTCCGTGGACTGCAAGAGGGAGGAGCTAGACTGGAGAGGTCGGCAATTGAACGGCTTTCTAAGAAGAAGATTGAACTGTTTAAGGGGACGAGTGATGAAGGTCCAGAAGTGGCAGATAACTGGTTAAGTGACATGTCTCATGTTTGTGACGAGATCAGGTGTGATGATGCTGAGAAACTTGAATGTTTGGTTTCCCTTCTTTGGAGTGAAGAAATTTGTTGAGTTCTGTCTGTTTACTTATGTGTAATTGATAATTATATTGTTTGTTTATTTGTGTCCACATCCATTCTGCACGTGACATACGGTCTCCGCGTTTCCCTTCCGTCGGGGCGGGGGTTCTGGTGTTACAATTTCTTATTTTCTTTTTGTTTTCTAGATTACAATGGTAACTCTATGACTTTGTTTATATACTACATTTGATATTAATACTAACCATTCATCTCTAATCATCATCTAACAAACCAAAGGAGAAAGTGCCGAGAGGCATTTGATGCAACAAATATCCCCGCCTAAACTTTAGTTTGTTAGTGTTGGAAATCTTCTAGAAAGTTTCTCTATATTAGCTTGCTCGGTATTTGCTATAATTGTTGTACTATATTTATGACTGTGTGTACTACCCATATTACTGTGTATATGGTATCTGGTTACCTTAACAGTCCCCCTCCAATTGAGCTCTGTTTGAAGCAACAAGTTCAGTTTGCAGCACATATACTGGAATTGATTTATAACAAGTGCCTTAGTGAATATGTTAGCTAGTTGTGACTCTGTAGTAACATAATAGAGATCAACAACTCTAGAAGTAACTTTTTTGTGAAGAAAATGAGTGTCTATATCAATGTGTTTGGTTGAAGCATGAAGAACCAGATTAAATGCTAGAGCTATAGCAATTGTATTATCACACTAAAGAACAAATGGATGAGTCAAACAAACACCAAGTTCCTGAAAAAAGGAATGGAACCATAGTATATCAGTAAAACCATAGTAAACAAACACCTAGTGAGAAGATTACCTCGAAGCAAACACAAAAACTTGATGTATTCTTACGATCATCTAAATAGCCTACCCAATCTGCATCAAAGTAAAATTCAAGAGATATAGAAGGCGTTTAAGTGAATTTTGGACCCATGGAGATAGACCCTTTCAAATAACAAAGAACCTTTTTAGAAGCCTATCAATGAATTATTCTAGGATTTTAAAAATACTGATTCAATCGATTTAACATAAAGGAGATCTCAGGTCTGATGTGTGTAACATATTGCAAAGCACCAATAGTGCTTCGGTATAGAAAGGGATTAACAAATGGCTCACCACCTGTAGCCTGTAGAAAATAGCCTTTAGCCAAAGGAATTTGATGGGTGTCGAGTCCGTCAATATTTAATTAACCTGCAAACACAATAAAATTGTAGCAAACACTATCGATCCCACAAAGAATGACAATCAACAAATGTAATTGCAATGATCAAATCAAACTAAATGAGAGTTCGAGAATATGCGAATATTTAAACTAAAACTAAATCGAAGATTAAAAATCAATTATGATTGAATATCCAACTAAGTTGATTAACTGTTGATTATCGAAACTAAAAATATCTATGCAATTTAATAGTCGCATTATAGTTATTGATAATGTGACTAAAAACCAATAATTTCCTTGATAGATTGACTGGGTACGACCCTTTGAATCAATCACTGACCTAATGTAGACCACATTAAGAACGAGAAAACATTTGTGGCCATAACCAATTGAATAAGTATGACAATTCTTGAATTATGATTATGCAATCTCAACACTGCCTAGGTCAAATTAACTACGAGCTATTTGACATGCAATGTGTTAATCCTAATTAATCAATCAATTACGCACTTAATTAACTAATTAGAATAACAAGTGCATTTAACCATGCCCATAGAGAATACATAAATACTAAATAACATAGCACGATAAAACAATTCTCACAACACAAATAATTAATAATGACATAGCAGGATGAGATTCGTTTAGCTCCTCATAGACGTAGCGAACATCATTGGCTCAAAATCAATTGATCGTCTAAGATAACAAAATTTGTAAGTATTTTATTTTATCAAAAGCTAAGATGAGGAACCCTACAATGATTCTCTGCGTAAAATAAATACTCCATTGAAAAGTTTGAAGAAACTAAAATGGATTCCTAACATCTTTAATAAAATCTTAATCGTTTAGATTTGCAATTCAAATTATGAGAAATGAAAATAAAATGAGTCAGATAAAATTCTATTGACTTGGTCTTGGCAATCAAATTAGTTTTCTTCAATAAATCCAAATTGTATGTAGACTGGCATAGAGTAAAACAAGTAGGAGTCTTTGCAGCTTCAAAATCTAGAAAATAGCTGACCAAATCAATATCTTTAAGTGCAAAAACACAGTCTAGCTAAATGATAACATCGCTAACCTAAGTAAAGATGGTCTCAGTTTATAGAATATCATCTATATATACAAGAATAAACACATTGTCATCTCCTAATTTTCTGATGAAGAGTGATGCATCTGGAACTCCATTTTTAAATCCCCAAGCATGAAATACAGTTAATAATTTTTGAAATAAGGCTCTAGGGGCTCATTTCAATCCATATAATGCCTTTTAAATTGACAAACATGGATAGGTTGAGTTTTATCAACAAATTATTCATGTTGAACCATGTTAACATGTTCACTTAAATCATCATTCAAGAAGCCGTTATTAACATCCACCTGCCTAGTATCTCATCCATAAGTAGCTGCTAGGCTAAAAATAGCTCCGATAGTTGCTGATTTTACAAGAGGGCTAAATGTGTCCATATAATCCACACCTGCATTAGATGAAAACCTTTAGCAACTAATCTGACTTTAAACTTGTTCAGAGTTCTATCTGCATTAAACTCGGTTCTGAGGATGAGTAATAATCTTGTGAGCTAGTTTAAGGGGCATTTTATGCAACTTTCCCATCTAACAAGATTCATAAAATTCAAAACTTAGTGAGTTCAATTTATTGAGAATATTTTGAAAAAATTTAAGACTTGGATGCCCTAATTTAGCATGTCATGTCTTTTCATCATTTTTACTTGTACACCGTTTGGTTGATTATAAATCTTGCCTTAGAGAAAACTTGTTTGACTGATTCTCCTAATTCATCATGTACTAGGTTAATCTAATATAAGCCTCCTTAAAGATGTCCTAAGATTAACACCACTCTACTCTTCAGATCTTTAAAGAGAAAGATATCACTAAAAAATTCTACGTAAGTATTGTTGTCTCTATTGAATTTTGAAACACTTAGTAGATTTTTTTGTTATGGCTAGTACGTGTAAGACATTCTTAAGAATCACTTTTCTTGTGTTCATGGATCTTGTACACACAACAATATCTCTAGTGTGATATATTTGCAAATTAGCACCATTTCTAACCAAAAGAGTATTCGTACCTATGTAAGGTTTAATCAAAGGTAGATTTTCAATTAAGATGTAATGTGATTTATAGCTCAACTATCAGCATACCCAGTATAATTATGGACAATCTCTTGAGTTATTAATTAAGCTGAGTTCTACAAGTGATTGGTTTGTGTAGCATTCTTATGAGAAGATGAAAATGACTTGAGCTCTTGCGTCTTCATTGTCGTTTGACTACAGGCTCTGATACCATGAAAAAAATAATATGTAGATTAAGTTATTGATGTGCATGTCATTTGTCAGATGAAATGCATCAAATAAGATCTGCCATTAAAGCTTGAGTAGAAGATGTAAAGGTAAAAATCTATATTTATTTCTTATTTTCCTTTTGCTTTCTAGATTACAATAGTTACTCTATTACTCTATTTATATACTATATTTGATATTAATCTCAACCATTCATCTCTAATCACTATCTAACAAACCAAATGAGAAGGTGCCAAGTGGCATTTGAGGAAACAAATATTTCCGCCTAAGCTTCAGTTTGTTAGTGTTGGAAATCTTCTAGGAAGTTTCTCTGTATTAGCTTGCCTAGTATTCGCTACGATTATTGTGTAATGTTTACGACTGTGTGTACTAGCCATATTACTATGTATATGGTAACTAGTTATGGTAACAAGTCGTCTGGTCCTGTAACAGCCATTTGGAAGACAAAAATATAAAGTTGTAAAGAGTATTATTTATCAACTTATTCACTGATAACAAATTATATTTGAAACAAGGTATAAAGTCATAAATCTTTCTACAATTGAATATCAACCATAAGAGTACACTCTTTGAAGAACCATCAAGTAAGGTATTGTGTGTGGTTTGGATAATGGCTTAGTGTTTATGAATAAAGTTTTATCACTACACATGTGGTTGCTTGCACTAGTGTCTACTATCCAAGATCCTACCTCTAACACATCAGAAATTGTAAAAACATGAGTATGTGATGTACCTGCTGTGTTTTCCAAAACCGTCATCTAAGAGTAATTGAAAGCCTCCTTTTGTGCCTTTCCTTTCCCTTTACTAGCAAAGTCAATTACATAATGCTCTCTTGCATAGCATTGATTGTAGTTGTCATATTATCATTAGGATGTTGTTTGGTAAAATTGACTCGACGTTGTCAATCCGCCACATTTGGAACTATGGAACCAATTTTCTCTCCCTTCAACTTTTTGAACCAATCTGGAAATCTTGAAAGTATATATCTCTTGTGTGTTCATTCCTATTGCAATATCCACAAAATCTATCTTTCATATCTTTTCTTTTTGGACTCCCCATAGCTTGTTTATTGGTCCCCTCATTAGACTTGTCATCATTTTTCTGAAACTATACTTTAACAAATAAGGCACTTACACTATATTGTCATTATCATTTAAAGCAAGATGTACTTCCAACTGTTTTTCAACTTTCAATAGCATGGAATAGGCTTTACTCGAACTAGGTAAAGGTTCCATTACTAAGAACTGGCTGCAAATCATAGCATAAATCCCATTTAACCCTATCAAAAATTGTCAAAAATGATAAGCATCATTCATTTCTACTAACTTTCTAGTTACACAACAAGTATAATTACATATGCACATTGGAATTTGCATCAAACAATCAAAATCATTCCAAATCTTATTTAGTTTCATAAAGTATTATGATATAGTCAAGTCTCCCTATGAAATCTAACTGATCTCACGCTAAATTTGATACAATGGTTGGCCATTTGATTCTCCAAACCGTTGATCCAACTCCTACCATAATTCTCTTGCAGACGTAACATATGAGAAAGCATATACAATTTCTTTTGAGATAGAATTTAACAACCACGATGTCACCATATAATCTACTCTAACCAATTGGTCATAATGGGTTGACTCTTTCATAGGTTTCTTCCATCGACCATCAATAAAACCTAATTTATGTGTAGTATTACAGTAGTATGTATATAAAGATTTTAGTGAGCTGGGGGGCCATGGCACTAAAATTTCTAAAATTATAAAAAAATATTTAATAAAATATTCAAATTTACTAAAATTTTCAACCAAAATTTTAAAAATTATTAAAACTAAATAATTAGCAAAATCATTCAAAAATATTAAAACAAAAAAAAAACAAAACAAAAAAAAAAAAACAAAACAAAAATCACCTACATCTCACCAAAACTACTAGTAATTTTAATTTTGGGTGGTTTTGAAGTGGTTTAATATAAATTTAAAAAATCGGGTCACAGAAATAAAATGATTCAAGAATTGAGTGGTTTTCGGAAATAACCCATCTTTCATTTTAGTTGATTTATTACCCTTCCATAAGATGCACTCAAAATAGTAACAAAAATCCAAACATCAAAAAATGATGGTAATTAGGCAAGAAAAGAAAACATACCCCAGAGCAATATTGAAACATAGCCTATCAACGTATACTTCCATTTCTAAAATCTTATGCTATATACCTGTACTATCAAATCGTATGACATATACCTGGAATTCAAATTAAAACTTAGAATGAATGAATTTAACATTTAGACACAAATGATTTAGGACACTAACCTTAAACTTGGTAGGCGTCACAGGCTGGAAAATAGCAGCATCTCCCTCTCTTACGTTACGTTGTAGGAGTTGCAGAAATCTTTCCAATTTTTGGCAGCAACAAACTTCGATTCATGTATTCAACTTTCCTCATCTTCCGAATTTAAATATGTATCCTCCACTGCCAAATACTTCTTACAGAATGATTTTGGAATACCCTAGTATACATTACAATACAATCTGATTATTTTGAAACTAAAGAAAATGAATTTTAGGATATACACTTACCAAGCAAAACTGTAGGAGACATGAGAAGAGCCCAGATATTTTGATATGCTGGGAAACTCTCCTTCCAGTTTTGACTGCACCTGTTTAGCTTTCCAATACAAACTTCTCAGCTTTTGCATTTTGATTCTTGCTTTGCTTTCGTTTTTCTGTATCAAATTAAAAACATGAATTCATTGGGTAAAAACAATTTTAAAAAATAAAACGTAAATAAAAAAACAGTTTCTCACGGACCTTTTTGCTGGTCCACTGCTACCTTCCAATTTTATTTTATTTTTAAAGTTAAATTAATTTCAGATTTTTAGATGGGTTTGTATAAAGGCAAAGTCTTGGGTGTTTCTGAAACACAATAAATTATTGTGTTTCAGAAACACACGTGCAAATTTAGAAGCGCAGGAGATGCAAGAGCCGGCGCAGTACCCCTATCGCAAAGTTCAAATATCTGCATACATTAATCTGGTAGTTTAAGTGATGATGACTGACAAGTGATTATGTGTCTGTTTTCACAGATTATAACCAAACACTTTGAGATATGTTTTAATGCTGTCTTTTGCTTTCAGGCTGAGATGAATGGATAGCAATGTTTGAGAATCTTTACTCATCTTTGATAAATTACAGGCACAGATACATAAAATACAGGCACAGATAATAAATTCGCAGGCACAAACAATAACCACACAGGTACATATAGCATCTCAACATATATATATATATATATATATATATAAGAATTGAACAGACACAGATACATAAATCACAGGCACAGATAATAACTTCGCAGGCACAAACAAATAACCACACAGGTACATAAAGCATCTCAACAGATATATATGTATATAAGAATTGCCAGACACAGATACATGAAACACAGGCACAGATAATAACCTCGCAGACAAAAAAACAACCAAGCAGGTACATATAGCATCTCAACAGATACACAAGTACCTATAATAAAAAGATAGGCAAACCAGTTTTCTCACCAGATAAAAGGTTTACAGCAGAGAATAACGGGACGGACATGCTTAAACAACCTGATTACTGCACAAAATACGACCAGAAATACAAGGAGGCAGCTGCTTCAACTGATCAATCATCAATGCCACCAAAGGACTAACAATAAGAGTCAATCCCGGTAACACCATTGCTGGTATCTGATAACACATTGACTTCCCAGCTCCAGTTGGCAAACAAGCATAGTCGATTGTCCAGTAAGCACCATTTTGATTGCTTCCAACTGCCCATCGCGGAACGAATCATATCCATATACAAGCTTCAACAATCTCACCAGATTTCTCATCCAAAACCTGCTCCTAATAGCACTCAATGCCTCATCAAACAAATTGCCAGCTACACCTTTTCTCTTTTGAAGAGACTCTTGTACGACCTCAACAATAAAACTCTCTTCTCCCTCTTCTTCCTCATCAGCCTCCTTTTTATACATATAAGAATTGCCAGACACAGATACATGAAACACAGGCACAGATAATAACCTCGCAGACACAAAAAACAACCAAGCAGGTACATATAGCATCTCAACAGATACACAAGTACCTATAATAAAAAGATAGGCAAACCAGTTTCTCACCAGAAATGGTTTCACACGTGTGAAACTTGTAACACAATAAAATAGTGTGTTACATGTAACACCCAAGACCTTCTCTTGTATAAATATTTCTTTTTTAAATTAAAATTTTAAATAATATTTGGATAGTAATTCAAAAATAAATTTAAATTGAAAAGTAAATACTTCCAATTGAAATGTAATAAAAGGATACAACATAACCAACATTTTTACAAAAGTATTTTTATTTTTTAACTTTTAAAAGTAATATAAGTAATTCCCAAAAAACAATAAATATAAGAAATGTATATCAAAATTTGAAATAAGCAATTTTTTTGTCAAACTGATTTTGCGGGTGGAGATGAAAAATACTCATGCCCATTCAAAATTATAGATATACATATATATATATATATATATATATATATTTATTGATTTTGATTAAATATATTTATTTTAACTAAAGTAATATATCCATAAATATTTTTCATCTCTTACCACGGCAAAAAATTGAACTTATTATTTTAAATTTAGTATAATTTTAATTTTATTATTTTTTAAAGTAAAAAATAAAAATAATTTTATAAAAATATTGATTATTTTTTCGGATTGTGTCATTTTTCAATTGATAATATTTAAATTTATTTTTGGACTGCTATCCAAATATTATTTAATTTTTTAATTTAAAAAAAAAACTGTGATGGGAAAATAACCATAAGCATCATAGTCGAAGGTCAGAACAAGCAAAGGGAATCGAAGTCCATAACCAAGCTCGGCCGAAGGCAACTCGACCGAAACGATCAAAAACCCAGAAGAGGTACTCGAAGACTATTCTCGGCCGAAAGGGGGGCAAAGGTTCAGGGAATGTCGGAGTCAGGCTCGACCGAAAAGGCCAAAGGCCCAAGGCGGTTCAACTCGTCCAAGCCCAACAGAGTCCAAACCAGAGCACACAGCCCACCGAATTATTGCCTAACTAAACAAGGATTCCCGAAGCCCAATTGGTAAATGAAAACCTATCTCACTGGATCAAGGACTTCTAAAGCCCAATAGATAAATAAGGACCTTCCTCACTGAAAGAAAGAAATCAAGTCCAAGAAGGAGATCGAGTCCAAAAAGGTGACCGAATTCAAGGAGAACAATGAGTCCTAATCCAAATAGAAGTAGAACCCAAATACCTCCTATAAATAGGGGGTAGGGATGATTGTAAAAGGATCCGATTTTTACTCACTAGAACCAAATCTGTGAATTGACATCTGCAAGCTGTTTAGCTACTGCATTCAAGCAATCTTAGCCTAATATTTGGCTGTGGTTTATTTGGCACCACAGTTTGGCGCCCACCGTGGGGCTACGAACCTCACACACAAGGTTAAGGTTTCTTGAAAATTCTGAATTCCATCTATAATTATCCATCGCATCCAGGTTCTTTTCAGTCATGGCTCCAATAAACCCTAATGCCATCAACTTAGAAGATCAAGCTCCGAAAACACCAGAAGAACAGCTGGCGATCTTGATAGAGATGCTGAAGAAAGCTGAAGAAGAGAAAGAGCAGAGGAGAGAAGCGAAGTCAAGAAGAAGATCCACGAACCTCACAAAAGAGAAAGCCCGGCAACCAAGCCGAAAATATTCTCCCATCCGGAAGCGCAAGCTTAACTTTGAGGACTCCGGTAGGGAAACATCAGAAGAAAGCGATGGGTCGACAGAAAGCCGCAGAAACACTGACCGCCGTGACTCAAGCAGTTTTGATGAAAGGGCCAGAGGTCCTAAATACACCCGTAAAGACCGAGAGAGGCGCCGTGATCGGGAAATCAGAGAGCTTAAAGACCTAGTACAGAGAACTTCAGGAAAAAGGATCACGATGAGGTCGTCGACAATGCGATAATCCGACATGCCCTTTGCATCATGGATCCTAGAAACAAAGATGCCCAAAAGCTTCTCAATTCCGAACATGAAACCTTACGACTGGACGATGGACCCTGAAGACCACATCGCCGGGTACAAAAATCGAATGGGAACTTGCAATATCCTAGAAAAAGATATGGAGGCAATCATGTGTCAAAGTTTTGGCTCCACTTTGACAGGAACCGCCCAAACGTGGTATTCGGCTCTACCTGAAAAAAGCATCATGTCATACTCCTCCTTGGTCACCAAATTTGTGAACCACTTCTCAGACAGCAGAAGGAAGGAAAAAGACGTAGATGATCTGTGTGATCTAAAACAAGGGAGCATTGAAAGTCTCAGGCAATATGTCAGAAGATTCAAGGAAACCAAAATGGCCATTCCAGACTGTCGAGACAAGAGCGTCACCAAAGCTTTCATCAAGGGGCTACTAAAAACTTCCAAGTTCTACGAAAGTCTAAAGCTAATCAAACCCCGCACTTTCAAAGACGTCCTAAAAAGGGCCGAAGACGCAATGGAATATAAGGAGGAGCTCCAGCCTAGAAATCATAGAAGCTCTCAAATACATCAAACTCACGCGGCCAAAACAGTACCGGGAATTTCGGCCTAGAAACAGAAAACCACCCAAAGATAGAGAGTATGTAAAAATTAACTTTAACAAAGAAATGGATGAAAAGAAAGGGAAGAGTGTTAAACTTTCAAAAAGATATGGAAATTAAAGAAACAAAATAGGGAAAGGTGAATATGACTAGAAAAGATAGAGACATATAGACAAACCTGCAGAATTCAAGGAAATGAAAAGATTTTCTTACTAAGAAGAAAATTTGTTAGTATCAAAATCAGAGAAAGATGTCCATACTTTCTCTATCAAGGAAGAGAGAAGACAAAAAAAAAAAAAACCTTAATTAATTTAATTTTTTAATGCTAATATTCATTTTAAACAATTTTTTATTTTGAGATTTTTAATTTAAAACCTACTATCCTTTTATTATAAACTAATTTAAATATATATAAAATAAAGACCAACTAAAGAAAGTTATTTTAAATTTTTAAATCATTTTTAATAAATAAAAACATGATTAAAATTAACCCAATTTAGTGCAAATAGAAGTTTTTAATATTATTAAGGGTATTTTAATAATACTAATAAATAGATAAGGGTAAAATATTTTTTTTTATTAGCAATTCATTAAGGGTATTTTAGTACTACTAATAAATTGATAAGGGTAAAATAGAATTTTTTTTTTTTATTAGCAATTCATGGACAGCTACTTGAAGTAGCGATTTAAAAATCATTAACTAAAAATTTAATTATGAAAAAAAAAATCTTTTTCCCAAACGACTAAATTACCAAATCACTAATGAAAAATAGTAATAAAAAAAAATCCATCTATATATTTATATAAAACACTTCCAAGTTAGATGATGTGGCATGTCTAATATGACTTCATTCAATTTATGGAATTAACATTAATTTTTATAGTATTTACCCAATTGCCATTATAAAATATAAACTAAAATTATTAAGTATATATTATATATTAAAGATAAAACAAATGTAAATAATATCTATTTATATATATATATATATATATATATATATAAATAAAAGAATTCCAAAACACGCTGACGTGGCATACCTAGATTTCTAAAATTCTCAATTATAGTAGGTTTGTTTGAAAAGTTATTTACTTGTTTGTCATTATAATTTTATTTTAATTATTTAACTTTCTCATCATCTCTTCAACTTTCTTATAAGTTATTACTATATCTTTTCATTTTCCGTGTTATTTTATTTATACTATGTCTCTTCATCTTTGTTATTTGATTACTCTAAAAAATTGAAAGTTGAAAAGTCACATACCTCTCTATATATTTCTAAAAATATCTCTACATCTACGTCCCTCTCCATTCTGTCAATATGAGATATTGCTTCCATTCTATAATTGATTTGAGGTATTTGTTGTTTTTAGATTTTTTTTTATTTTTTTATTTTTTTTTATCATATTGTGATTTATCAATAAATAAACATTTGTTAAAGTAACAAAGAAAAATGATGTTATATTGAAATTTGATTTTTTCTTTTTACATTTTATTTAAATTTTATGATATTATTATAAGTAGATTGATTGAATAAAGTATTTTGTTTGTTACTTTTTTTTCATTTATTTTGAATGATCTCTTTCGTGTTTCATAGATCATTTTTAATTTTAGAATTATTTTTTATTTTATTTTATTTTTATTTGTATTGTTCTAGATTTTGATTATTATTTATTTTAAAGTAAACTACAATTTAGTTTAATTATTTTTTTCAGATTATTTATTAGTTTTTATATATTCTATTAATAGTTTTTTCATATATTCAGCCAATAATAAATATTAATATTATTCTAATCTCTCTATCAATTTATTTAATTTTTTTATATTTATAATTTTCTATATTTCATTTTTATTTAAATTTTTAATTTTTATTTCAATATATCATTTCCATCTCACTTAATATTCTACCAAATGATTGTTTTAATTTATTTTTATTAATAAAATATTTATTGCACTAATATTTACACCAATTTATTCTTTATTTTTCTTAATTATATAAAATAGTTATTGACCATATTAATTGTCATATTGTGATTTTTAATTTTTAATTATCATTACAAAAATAAATAATAATAATAATAATAAATAATAAAAGATTAAATAATTAAATACAGTTGTACTTTCTTTTATGCATAATTATATTTTATATATTATTTATTTTGATATGTTATATAAAATTTGTATTTATAATTTTTTAATGCCAAAATTAAAAATAAAAAGAATAAAATAATTATAAAATTTTTAAATTATTTTTTAATTTATAGAATATTATTTTCAAATAAAATAATAAAAATATAATTTTTAAATATCGCGCCGCCACGAACTTATTCTCTAGTATTTATACAAAACGCTTCCAAGTTAGATGATGTGGCATGTCTAATATGGCTTCATTCAACTTATGGAATTAACATTAATTTTTATAGTATTTACCCAACTGCCATTATAAAATATAAACTAAAATTATTAAGTATATATTATATATTAAAGATAAAATAAATGTAAATAAATATAGTTAAATGTAAAAACGATCTCTTAGTTTTTCAACTTTTTATGTACATATAGATGTAACTGTTTTTATTAACATCTTTATATAAACCTCCCCGAACTCTTACTTTTATTATGTTATTATCTTCTCCTCTTATCATTTGCGTATTTTGGTGCTTTGTTATTATCTTCTCCGTGACGAGAGATCATATATGCGTGAGTCGGGATACTTTTCTGTTTGTTTGTTTTTTTTTAAAGAAATATATGTACCATGAATGCTTTAGATATTGAATTCTTATATTCTTATTCTATTTAGATTCTGATTTTGATCTATCTTATATTTAGTTTTTTTTTTCTCTCATGTGTTATGCTTATATGTAAGATTAATTTATTTGAGTTTCACGGATCATCATTTTTTTTCCTTCAAATATTCACTTTTTCATATTTTATATAGTATCATATAGATGTAGTTCTATTCTTTTAACCATTCAATAAAATGAGGGATAATTAACTAATTAAATTTTGAAGGCATGAAGTGAGATCCTTTCAAATATCAAAAGAATAAAAATTATATTAGAAGAAAAATGAAAGGATAAAAAAAAATACACATGAACGTTAAAGGTTATGAATAAATAATGAATATAAAGAATCTATATATATTATAAAGCGGAACTCTCAGCGGGTCCCACCAATATGACATGGCGCGCTGAGAGTTCTACGTTTGGTAGATAAATAGTGATTTTGGCTAATTTTGAATTTCTTTGATATTTTGATGAGATTTTATTTTTTCCCTCACTTATCTCATCCTTATTTAATAACTTATGACCCACGTATAATATAATATTCTAAAATAATTTATGGTCCACTTTCTAAATAAATGATATTTTTTTAATTGAAAACATATAATAAAAATCAATAAGTACTTATAATGAAAATTGATTTCTATTAAACCGTTTATTTCTAAATAACCGTCCATATATTTACCCATTCCAATTCATGTATCTATTACTCTTCATCTTCCCCTCCTCAATTAACCATAAACTGAAAATTATATAAATAGTGATCACTCTTCCCTAATTCTCTCACATTCTCATCTCTTCAATCCCACAAATTTAGTTTTAAACACGATTATTTTTTTCATATTTTGTTGGGAGAAAAATTGAAAGAATCCATTTTAGGAGCAGAGAATTGGCAACTCCAATCTCACCACCAATGATGCGAGATGCGAACAAAGGTGTCAATAACCTAAATCAGGTAGAATTTTGGCAGCATCTTGAAGGATGATTGGAGAAATGGATTGCAAGTAAAGTTTAAGACGATAAGGTTTGAAAAGTTAACGGTGGTGCCAAAAATATTGGGAAACTTGAAATAAGTATAACTTATGTACTTATTTTTTTTTTTAAAGAAATTAAAAAGTGGATGTTGAGACATTATGTATTATTAAAATGCATTGATTTTTTTCTTGATATATGCACCAGGTTATAATATTTAATTTATTTTTATATTGTAATATATAAATAAATAAATAAATAAATGATTGTCATGTTGCGTTTGTCTATATTCTACTAAATTGTAAGAATATTTTTACATTATTTTTTTTAATTATAGTATTACATCTTTATTTAATAAATATAATTTATTTTAATGATGATCATTCTATAATTATATTTATTATAATTTAATTAGTATTTACTGATTGTAATATTAATTAAGACTTTATTGTTTGTATATACATTATGTATATATAGTGAAATTGATGTTCTTAATAAATAAATAAGGGCAATTAGAAATAGAAAAGTAAATTATAATATAATACATTATATTACCTATCTTAATTAGGGATGGCAATGGGTTGAAATCCAACCCGAATCCGCCCATCCGAATCTAAATTCAATTCATGCATCCAAATCTGAACTCGATCCAAATTCGCCAAATTTTATTGGATGTGGATTGGATTTAAATCCGCGGATTCAGGTTCAATCCATGGGTACCCGTAAAAAAGAAGGAAAAAAAAAAGGAAAGTGAAAGTGACATGTAAGGGTAAGAAAGATAAGGTCTTTCACTCCCATTCTCGGACGACTATCGGTTGAGTACTACTTCCTAGCCTACAAAAGAAGAACTATACGATTCCACAAATCTTTTCACGCTTACGTATGAAATTATATTGAAAAACTCAATACATGTCGCATGACATTCAGTATATAGTTGTATATGTATCTTCACTTCTCCCCATAAATCAAATCAATAGTTTTTTCTTTCTAATTATTATTTTTGTAAAAATTTAACAGTTAGTTAATTATATTAATTAAATAGTAAATCTCAAATTTATAAGAATATAAGAATATTGATAGACTAATATAATTTTATTATTAAATTATATTAATTATAATACACATTGATATATTAAAAATATTAGTTATATTAAATACAAAAATACTAAATATAAATAAGTAAAAATTAATTAATTTGAAATTGTATTTTAAAAAAATAATACAATTTATTTCGTTGTTGATTAAAATATGAATATATATATAAAATAAATAATAAATTTTGTGGATTCATACATTCGGATTAGGATATGGAAACATCCATAATAAAAGAAGATAATTTTTTATACCCAAATCCATGAATCCACGAACCTGTGAACCCAAACCCGTCTCGGATTTTGTGGATGGGTATCCACGGATTTGTGGGTTCCGGATTTTAATATAATTGCTAAAAATAATATAAAACAAAATAATATAATTTTATATGAATAATCATGAAAAAAAAAAAGTAATTTGAATAATTTAAAAATCGAGGTTATGATTTTAAGATATTCAAAATAATAGTGATGAAATAATAATAGAGTATAAATATTTTTTAATGTGAAATGAATTTTTTTAATTTATGTGAATTTTTTTATATGTCATCTTTATATATATTTTTTCAACTTCAACAGACAAATAAAATAAATAATTGTTGGATATATTTCTTAGTATCCATTATATTTATGATTTATTATAATTTATTTTAATTATGATTTAATTTTTCATTAAATGGAATTCTTATTAATATAATTGAGTATTTATATAAAATAATTTAATTTATATTAAAATAATTTTAAAATAATCAAATAATAATATATTTATAATTTCTAATAAATATTAATATTTTAAAACATATAAAATTAAAAATATATATTATTATATATATTACATCGCGCAAAGCGCGAGTAATATCACTGGTTAACTAATGAATGTATAAAAACAATTACGTTCAAGTTAATATTAATATTATCAAATAACTAATTATTATACACTATTATATAACAAATAAATTAATTTTATCAAATAATAAATAAATAAAATTTTAAAATACCAATTAATTAATTAATATCAATTAATAATATAAAAAAATTGAAAAGATAAAACTGATCCACATCCCTGGTAACTAAGCGGAAGCAACTAATATTATAATTCAATATTTTAATCTGTATAATAGCACAACCATTATAAAATAAAAAATAAATAGTCCATAATACTTTTATTACTTTATTGTTAATTTTTATATTATTTTATGAATCAAATATCAAATCTAAATAATGTGAATTTAAAAATTATATCATCCTTTACTATTATTTTATAATTTTTTAAGTTATATTAAATTATAGAAGAGGAAATTATTCAAAATGGGCTTTGGAAAGTTTGAATTATTTTTAAAAGCCCAAATTCAAAATATTGCAAATATAAGCTTTGTAAACTTTACTTTGCACCCAATAGGCTGTGCTTCCAATTATACCCTTTTCTTAAAAGTTATTAACAAAAATGCCATTAAGATAACTTTTAAGTTATATTTAAATGTGAAATGACTATTCTATCCCTAAGTAAAATTAACAAATTAAATAAATTAAAAAAAAAACACAATCGTAGAGATCAAAACCAAAAGCCATCGCAGATAGCCATCGTCCATCCCTCTACTTTCTCTCATTTCCAAATTAACCTCGCAACTCCTCCTCTGAATCATCATTGTTCAATTCGCCGACAACCACCACTCGCCGTCTTCGCCACGTCCTCAAAACTCCTCAACCAGATCGTAAGCGAAATCATCAAATTCGGTTCTAAGATCGGCACTAACGGGGCTTGAAGCCACAGCTTTCGCCTTGACAGGGGCGGTGCTCAGACCAATTGAACTACAATCCATAAGAAAGAATATGTACAGTTTCAAAGTTGCGACTCAATTGGGGACTTATTTAGCTAAGCTGAGAGTTTGCTTTATACTATAGCTGATGCTGCTGTCTCTTCTTCTCTAGAAACGGTGACAACGACAGCTAAATAGAACTCTAATTGGCTCTCTGGTATCACAAATGTTATGGAAACTATTTTGAAGGTGAGTGGTTTGTGTTTCTACATGAGTTCTTGTGTTTAAATTTTTGGACTTCTTACGGTTTGTGGTTATTGTATTCAGGTTCTGAAAGATGGATTGTCTACTTTACACATTCCCTACTCTTATGAGTTTGCTATTATATTGCTGATTGTGCTTGTTAAGGCCGTTACATTTCCCCTGACTAAGAAATATGTTGGTTAGTTTGCTTCTTTGTATTTATGTATATTTTTGAGATATGATTATTGTGGTTGTGGTAATTATCCATGCATTTTCCTAGTTACTATTTTGTTTTGTTGTATGTAATTTGTGGTGTTGTTAATGTACTGATATTGTTTGTTGTGCATATAGGTTGAATCTGCAAATGTTATGCAATCTTTGATACTACAGATAAAGGGTTGTTGTTGTTTAGTGTAATTTATTAGGTTATTTTTATTGCTTGAATTTTCTTGGGGTTGGAGTTGGAGTTGGATTTATATACATTTAGTTTATAGTCGAACTGAGTTGAGAAGGATTTTTTTTGTTAGAATTTTGTGATAATAAAATAGAGTTTGATTTTGACACTAGAGTGTGTTTGGTAGCAAAAAAAAATTAAGGAGAATCTTGTTATGAGAGTAAATGTATCGACACCTTAGATAGTAAAGGTGATAGGATTTGCTTTTTGTGTTTGGAGATTTTAATTGTTTGGATGTTAGTTCAGTGTAAGTAAGTAGGTTATAACTCTTATTTTCATGTATGTGAGGTAATTTGTTTTAAAACTTGTTGAATTATACTTATCAGTTTCTGATCGCATATCAGAATGTTTTGATGACAGATATCTGTGTTGTGAGTTCAGATATCTCAAAAATCTGTTTACGTGGTTGTTGTCTTTGAATGTTATTGTAGTTGGATGGAGTCCTTTTTGGATTGATTTGACTTTAATTGGTAAGATTATTTCCATTTTAAGTTTAATTAATTTGATTGACATATGAGTGGTTTATATTCTTAATTAGATTGATTTGTTCTTAAATGGTTAGACTATTTCCTTTTTTGGTTTAATTGATTTGATTATATATTCTGATATGAGTTGTTTTTTTAATTGATTTGATCTTAATTGGTTAGATTATTTCCCTTTTGAGTTTAATTAATTTGATTGACATATGAGTTGTTTATATTCTTAATTAGATTGATTTGGTCTTAAATGGTTAGACTATTTCCTTTTTTGGTTTAATTGATTTGATTATATATTCTGATATGAGTTGTTTTTTTTTAATTGATTTGATCTTAATTGGTTAGATTATTTCCCTTCTGAGTTTAATTAATTTGATTTTGTAACCCGAGCTGTTTGTTTTCTTTGTGTTAGATTAATTTTATTATATTTTCATTTATGAGTTATTTTTTCCCTTGGAAGAATATATTCGAAGAAGGGTATACTATGAACAATGTTGATTTATTACTTGTTATTTAATCTGTAGGTTTTTGCATGATATTACAGGTATTTTTAAATAATCTGTTACTTGTTTTGGTTCTAGTTGTTTCTGAAGTCAAGTCAGATATGTGTGATCTGTATTCAGATATGTCTGATGTTACGTACATTTTCAGGTACCTGATAAAAAGACATTAGTTCCTTTACAGACAGAGAGAACACCGTGGTATTTCAGTTGTTGTGACTTCGAAATCGATCAGCATATATCAAATCATGATGGCTTTGGTTGTGAGTCATCCATGCATTTTTTAGATAACAAATTTGTACCTTGTGGTATCCTTGTAGGAAATGGTAGGTTAGCACACCAATTTTGTGTAAGCTCTACATGTTCGCTATGTTTAAGTTAAGGATACCGATTTTCTGTAAGCTCTGCATATTTGTTTTGTTATTTTTCTATGACATTGTGAGTGTTCTAATATTATATCAGATTTATGATTTCAAATTTTTGGAGGTTGATATCAGTACACAAGTCTCTCTTCCTCAATTATAGTTCCTACAATTAAATGACTCCTAAACCACTTAATATACTCACAAATGGTTGGGTTGTGAGGCCAAAAATCTTGCAAGCAATCACTTCCCACCCCATCAAACCTATCTGTATACAAAAACCAAAAAATCTTTGGGGATCCGACTATTTCTAAGGTGCCATCAGATTTCTGATCTGCTATATTACCGTCTGAGTTCACATCAGAGTCAAATTAACTCACAAATGGCTGGGCGGATCGGCCTCAAATCTTGCAAGCCTTCATTTCCCACCCCATCTGACCTATCTTTATAGAAAAAACTAAAGAAACTTAGGGGACCCGACTATTGGACTACACTTAAGTACCTCCTAAAGTAGGATTATCATATCTAGTCCCTTACACTCATGAATTCCACTAAGGGGGGTTGCAAATGCACTTGTCTATTTGAAATTTTAGTACTACTTGTGTAAGGAACATTTCATACATGGGCAAAGCGAATTGGAGTTCAAAAGTGGCCAAAATAGGGCTTCTGAGGTGCCATCAGATTTCTGATATGCCATATTACCGTCTGAGGTCACATCAGAGTCAAATTAACTCACAAATGGCTGGGTGGATCGACCCCAAATCTTGCAAGCCTTCATTTTCCACCCCATCTGACCTATCTTTACAGAAAAAACTAAAAAAACTTAGGGGACTCGATTATTGGACTACACTTAAGTACCTCCTAAAGTAGGAGTATCACATCTAGTCCCTTACACTCATGAATTCCACTAAGGGGGGTTGCAAATGCACTTGTCTATTTGAAAGTTTAGTACTACTTGTGTAAGGGACATTTCATACGTGGGCAAAGCGAATTGTAGTCCAAAAGTGGCCAAAATTGGGCTTCTGAGGTGCCATCAGATTTCTGATATGTCATATTACCGTCTGAGGTCACATCAGAGTCAAATTAACTGACAAATGGCTGGGTGGATCGGCCCCTAATCTTGCAAGCCTTCATTTTCCACCTCATCTGACCTATCTTTATAGAAAAAACTAAAGAAACTTAGGGGACCCGACTATTGGACTACACTTAAGTACCTCTTAAAGTAGGAGTATCACATCTGGTCCCTTACACTCATGAATTTCACTAAGGAGAGTTGCAAATGCACTTGTCTATTTGAAAGTTTAGTACTACTTATGTAAGGGACATTTCATACGTGGGCAAAGCGAACTAGAGTTCAAAAGTGGTCAATAATGGGCATCTGAGGTGCCATCAGATTTCTGATCTGCCATATTACCGTTTGAGGTCACATCAGAGTCAAAATAACACATAAATAGTTGGGCGAATCGACCCCAAATCTTGCAAGCGATCATTTCCGACTCTATCAGACATTTTTATCTAGAAAAAAAAACTTTGGAGACCCGACTATTGGACTACACTTAAGTACCTCCCAAAGTAGGAGTATCACATCTAACCCTTTACACTCATGAATTCCACTAATGGGAGTTGCAAATGCACTTGTTTATTTGAAAGTTTAGTACTACTTGAGTAAGGGGCATTTCATACATGGGCAAAGCGAACTGGAGTCCAAAAATGGCCAGAACTGGGTTTCTGAGGTGCCATCAGATTTTTGAATGGCCATATTACTACCTGAGGTCACATCAGAGTAAAATTAACTCACAAATGGCTGGGTGGATCGGCTCCAAGTCTCGCAAGTCTTCATTTCTCACTCTATCATACATATTTGTATACAAAAACCAAATGTTGAATGTATCTTTCCATATTCATGACTAGGATCACTTAAGCTTTATTACACGCTAGTATATGGTTTCAAAACCGCTAAACAATAAACTATTTAAGCTAAGTTACAGTTTCTGAAAACCATAAAATACATGTACATAATACAACGATTATAGAACTATGACTTTGTTGCTTCCTCATGTCGGGCTATTTAATGTTTCACTGTATTTGTGTTCTCTTTGACTATTGGAAGGTACATGAGAGATCCCATTACATGTTGCATCCACATTAATTGCTGCTTTCTTGCAATTTTGTACAGTATGCCCTGCACGTAAATGAATATTTCCGACGAATATATTATCCGAAGGGTAAAAAACAACTCATAAATGAAAATACAATAAAATCAATCTAATATAAAGAAAACAAACAACTCGTGTTACAAAATCAAATTAATTTAACTCAAAAAGGAAATAATACAATCAATTAAGATCAAATCAATTAAAAAAATAACTCATAAATGAAATGTATTATAAAATCAATCTAATGCAAAGAAAACAAACAACTCGTGTTACAAAATCAAATTAATTAAACTCAAAAATGAAATAATCCAACCAATTAATATCAAATCAATTAAAAAAATAATTCATATTAGAATATATAATCAAATCAATTAAACCAGAAAAGGAAATAGTCTAACCAATTAAGACCAAATCAATCTAATTAAGAATATAATCAACTCATATGTCAATCAAATTAATTAAACTTAAAATGAAAATAATCTTACCAATTAAAGGCAAATCAATCCAAAAAAGAATCAATCCAATAGCAATAACATTCAAAGACAACAACCACAAAAATAAATTTTTGGGTATCTGAACTCACAACACAGACATCTGTCATCAAAATGTTCTGATATGCAATCAGAAACTAATAAGTACATTCAACAAGTTTTAAAACAAATTACCTCACGTGCATGAAAATAAGAGTTGTAATCTACTTACTTACACCGAACTAACATCCACCTTAAATTAAAAGAACTACCATAAACCTACCTATTATCTAATTCTTACAATAGCCCTTTGTAGAAACATATCTACATATCATTGTAATCAAATATTACTAATATAGTATTATCAAAACTCATGATTCAAAGCAATGAAAAGGAATAAGTAAATCATATTAACAACAACACCAAAATCTAGAATGAAGTAGCAGTTCATGTCAACATTAACACCATTAATTTGTGCAGACCTAAAACATGAAACCTTATTTAAAGAACACAACCTGCTGCTTACCATATCTACAACAATACCACATAAACATTATCTACACAACTTCAAATAAACAGCCTATATAGTCAGTAACATAACTAACAACAAAACAGAAAGACAACTAACAACAAAACAAAACTGACAAAATAAAGCATATCATATAAACAGCAGTGCCATTAGCATGAATCAACAACCAATTTAAATGAAAACTACAATATGAAGGAGCATATTATAATTTCTCTACATCTAATGCATAAATGTGTGTTCCAATAAAATTAACTGGCATGTAATACATCTACACAGACATATCCAAGCGTAACCATATGAATATGAACTACCAGGATGTATTATCAATGAGATTTATTTATTCCACAATAATACCCACAATAACATTACAAATAAAGCGTGAAACGAATAGTTTCTCCATTAATTAACATCAAGCAAACTCAGCCTTGAACACATACCTTTACAATATCGACTCTTCCACAACGCAAATTGAAAATCGACTTGGAAAATGCGTCTTTTTGCACAAATTGATTCCTCGAATCTACAAACTGCCTGATTTCGACGACATTACCCACAATTTGCCACAGATCTTCTGTCTACTATGAACGAATTCGCAGCTAATGTTCTGTCGCGAAATGGGAAGACGACGAAAGTGAGAAACTGAATCAAAGACATGAGGAACAGATGAGATTAGTTCTAGGGTTTCGAAGACGAACAAAAATTTTCGAGTCAAATGAGAAATCGAACGAGAGGATGAAGAAGAGTTTGAACAAGAGGAGGAAGAAGAAACAGGAGTAATCGATTCAACCAGGTTCTTTTTCTTAGACCGTTTTCAACCTTCCTAAACCGGGTTTGTGATGGTAAGGGCAGTTTAGGAATACAACATTATGATTTTTATGTTTTTATTTTAATAATATGAAAAATATTTTTTTAATTATTTTTTAAATTAAAAGGGTATAATTGGAAGCACAGCCTATAGAGTGAAATATAAAGTTTAGAAACCTCATTTATGAACTATTTTGAGATTGGACCTATAAAAATAATTCCAACTTTCCCAGGTCTAAAAGTAAAATGAACCCTAGATAGAATTTAAACTTGCACTCTGCACAAGAAGATTAACTGGTTATAATATACTCTAGTGTGACATGAATAGCTACTCAAAGTCAAAAATTTCCATAATAAATATAATAATAATTCTTTATTGGATTTATTTTAAAAATCACTCACACCTGAAAGTATTTTACCTTTGGAAAGTTCTATTAAACCATCCAAAATCAAATCTACTTGTTGTTTCGGTGAAATGCGGGCAGTTTTTAGATTTTTTTTAGTATTTTGCTAATTTTGTATTTTTAAAATTTTGATTCAATAATTTAATTGTAACTATTTTATTAACTAATTTAAATTAAAACTAAAAAACAGTACTAAAAAGTTTTAAACCAAATATTTAAAAAATACTAAATCTATACACTAATGTATTTTAGTTTAGTAAAATTTTAAATTAAAAACTAAAAGAATAAAAATACTTAAATTATTTAATAAAATATATAAATTTAGTTAAATTATTAAACCACAACTTTAAAAATTATTAAAATTTATTGATACTATATAATTTCCATTCAAAACATAGAAACATCACTCCCCATACTATTAATTTTAATTTGGGGTGATTTTAAAAATGATTTTTTAAAACTTTATAAAATCCGGAGTAAAAAAATCTTAAAATTTAAATGGTTTTTAAAATTAAACCAAACATCACGTTTTTAATTTTATATAATAAATTAGGGAAAAATCTCGCGTTAAGTGCGAGTAATGTCTATATTAAATCATTATAATATTAAACGATTGTAGTTATCAACTATAATATGGAAAAACTTAAAATATGAGCTAAATAACAAACTTTACATTTTAAAAATAAATAAAATTTTATGTATCAATTTCACAAAATAAACTTTTATTACATTTATAAAATAAGTATTCATACAACTTTTACTGTTGTCATGGGTCGATAAGGTCCGTCATGGACCTATAAAGGTTTTAAGGTCTTTCACAAATATTAATATAGTAATAATAGAAGTAAAATTATTATTTTTTAATTATAAATTTTTCTAATTATAATTCTCCTAATTGTGTAAATGATATAAGTGTAAATAAATATAAGAATTTAATCTTATTAATAATTATACATTTATCAATTTATTGTATGAATAACATAAGTGTAAATAGCAACAAAACTTAGTCTCGAATAGGTGTGAATAGAAGAATTTTAGAAGAGACACGTAAACGGATTTTGTAATTCGTTTATATAATATATAGACGTGACAGCTGACTTAATCCATCAAGTGTTAGACCTAACAATGGGTGGCTAATTCATATTGAACAATAAATGCCATTCTTTATTCAAAAGATTAAAATTAAAATGGCGTCCAAGTACAGTCATGCTCGCACATACATTCAGTTCTCTTAGGTGTTTTCCTTAAACAATATCCAACAGCATTTTTTCCAGGCATCCTTTTATCACAGTGCTTTTGACAGCATGGTACTCCACACTTTGCACTGCAACGTCTGAAAGTATTCAGGCATCTGTCTTCTCCTTCCACACTCCACAATGATACACCTGATCATAACAGTCAATCATTCATATATATATCAATCATTCAAGTTTGATTCTGAATTTCAATTAAGAATTACCTGAAATGAGTACAATAATGAGTAAAATCTGGTATGGAGATGGAGATTTCATCTTGTTGAAGGATTTTGGATTTTTATTGGAACTGTTTGGTGATATAGTGTTGGTATTAGAAGCTTTATATGGTAAGTTCATAAGAAAAGCCATTGTGAGACAATATTAGAGCTTTATAGCATGGTTTTTCATTAAAAAAATCCATACAGATTTTTGTTAGATTTTTAAATTCAAAATTTCGGGATTTTTTCTAGATTTCATTTTTATTAATAATTTAAAATCGGAAAATGCAATATTTAGATACTTAAAATTGGTAGAATTTATTATGTGAGTATCACTATACCTTTCAACTTTTCAAAAATATTTATGTTAGGCTCTCATCAAAATTATGAAAGAACTAAATTTCATAAAGATTTTGAAAATTTTGCGAATATAGTTGAAATTTCAAAAGTTAAAAGATCTAATTAGTATTATTTATTAATTGGAGAATTCAGTTGAAATTTTGAAAAAGTTCAAAAATAAAATAAAATATTTCTTATTGTGATTCAGCACAGTCCTAAAATGGTAAGAGATGTGATAAAATCCACACCATTAGATTACGCTGTATATTTTAATTATTTTTATAAATACCATGGTTAGAAATTTTATCATTTTTGGGCACAAAAGAGGCATAATATGTCCAAGAGAATTGATTATTTATTTTATTTTTATTTCAAAATATTAAAAAAGGAAATGCATTTCCTTAACAATCATACTCACACCTACAAAATACATAGGGAGGAAGTCCAAAACAATATCCAGAAGCATTTTTGCCAGGAATCTTAGTCTTACATCTTTCATCACAACATGTTTCACCACATTTTGTACTGCAACCTCCATAGCCACTTGGGCACCTATTTGCTTTATGGATTCTCAATGGACCCAATTCTTGTTTTCTTGCTTCTCCTCTCACCATCCATGCTGATGCTGCAACTGCTCATGGTGTTTTCAAACCATTAAAGAAGGAACATTGTAATAGAATTCAAAGAAGGGTTACCTGAAATGAGGATGAGAATGAGAAAAGTCTGATTATGGGATGGAGATTTCATCATCTTCATGGGCTTTGTATTTGAAATTGTTTATGGTTTTAATATAATAATCTGTTGGTATTTATAATAAGATAGGAAGAGTAGAATAGCTTAATATGGTATCTAAGTGTGGCTTTAACATGCCTTAGAAATGAACGTGAGATATTCATGTATATTTTATAATAATGCCATTATATCAGGCCACTTGTTGATGTGTAAATATTTGTATGAATATATATATATATATATATATATATATATATATATATTACAAATTGTCCTTATTTTTTGAACATTTAAGATTCAGACCCGATTTTAATATTGTGTTACAAACCAACCTCTGTTCGGAAAATTAGAGTGGTTTAAATGAATTAGTCGATTTTTTTTAAAGAAAATTTCGTTATATGTCTCTTTCATCATATGTCACAAGTTCGATTGTCAAACTAATAAGAAGCAACACAAGAGTTGTATCATGGTTCGACAAATAAACTAATTTAGCAAAAGATAGCAACTTAACTATTAAGAAAAAAGGATTAGAAGTCATTCAAACAAAACTTTATCTCCAATGCTATCAATCACTCTAGCTAGATTAGCAAAAGCTTAATTAACCAATTATACCAAAAGGAACAAACAAAATTGACTAGATGCCTTAAAATGCTAGAGACATAATGTTTTCTTTGAGCAATTCATAGTACCAAGAATGGTGCAATCTGTGTTAGAAAGCTTTCAGATACCTACATTGTAAAAGGTCAACCCTTAATGATTGAAGATATGACCCCGATCCTTGATCACCATCCAGAGAGATATGATATGTATCTTTTTCATTATAAGAAAACTCTTTTTATAGTGATCGTAAAATTCATTTTCCTAATTGGTTTTTTTTTTCTAACTAAGTAATACTAAATAATTATAATTAGAAAAATCAAATATTTACCAAATAAGTATCAACAATAAGGAAATATATTGAAATTCAAAATATAAAAATCCTTTCCACGAAGAACTCTTGTGATAAGTAATTAGGAATTTCTTGTGACTTAGGCATTTTAACGACTTTTGTGGATGAATCATGTTATATACTACACTTTGAGTGGATGATTCACTGTATAGTAGGTCTGCTCCGGTACAATACAATGATTACAAAATATAGTAGTATCTCAAACTAAAACTCATGTAATATAAGTAATGAGTAAAGAAGATGAATAGTTATAGTTGAGATGCAAAGTTATGGGAATTACTGTTCTAAAAATTTTCTCTTCGTATAGTGATTACAAAGTATTTATATAAGTTTATCTACTCTAATATCATTAGAAGATCAATTCAAAAATACAAAGATAATAATCAAATTATTCAAATGGCTAAATCTTTAGAAATGCAGAGATAATTTACATCTCCTTAGCTAGAATGATTATGTTGAGTAGATAAAAATGAATCAACATTTGAATTCAAATGGGATATTTTATTTGTTAATGGGATGACATTTTCACTCAAGAACTTACCACTTAACACATCTTACACTAAGTACTTTTTTTTTTAAGAAAACTCTGGGAGGATTGCGTCGAGGAAATAAACTATTACGTCTTTTAGTACAACTATACCATCCACTATTCGTCGCACATCTTTCACTCATCATTTCAAATGTGCATCCAAATTCATACACAACCTCTCAATATCATCACATTGTTAAAAAAATTCTACTGGATGTTATACCACTTTTTGAAGAAATCGATGATCCATTGCAGCGAAAATAACTATTGATAATCAAAAGGTAAAATAAAAATTCAGAAAATAAGAATATAGAGATTAAAGATAAGATATAAGATTTTACGTAGAAACCTAAAGCGTAAAAAAAATCCATGACCATTAGACTGACAACAAACTAATTCACTACATAACAGTCAAGCAACAATTATGACCAGAATACCACTCTCTCACTTCTCAACCCAATTATATTGGTCAAGTCTCATACACAAACTCTCACCATATGACTCTTATAGGACATCAAGATTCAATTCTAGAACATAAGATCAACACGGTTCCTAAGCTCCCATAAGCCATTTTCCACACCTAAGAAAATAGATCTACACTGTTTTCTCAGAATATCTAATAATAGATACAAGCATTATATTTTATAGGTTACTTAGTCACAACGTCATCAAAATCATTGAGAAAATCTTATTTTATAGGTTACTTAGTCACAAAGTCATCTAAATCATTGAGAAAATCTTATCCCATTTAGGATTATTAATGATCTCTTTTCTAACTAGAATATACTTTGAGAAATACCATTCCGGATCAAATATGATACTTCCAAAATATTATTAAAGTCTTCTCTAAATTACCAAACTAGTTCTAAATACTAGAGTATGTCCGAAATTTAGGATTATTAATGATCTCTTTTTTTCAGGTATGTCCGTAAATATTGTTGATATACTGTAAATAGATTATCTTAATAAGAGCTGAATTATAGGAAATCTCATATTTTTAACCGTAGATTTCTAGGCATGAAATGGCAGATATTTAGGCATATTTCTAAAGATATAAAGGGAGATTTCTAGGAAGTTTTCTTGTGATTGTAAATTAAATGATTTTCTATTGAATGAAAGAAATCTCAATAGCAGAGTCATTCAGCCAAATTGATAGGGTGACCTTTCGGAAAATTTTTTAGGAAAGCATACGAGTGAGGAAAAAAACATGTTGAAAAGAATAATAGTGGTCTGTAGGGCTAATGGCCAGCCTTATGACTGGTCAAGTAATATCCGGCGCCTACCACCACATCTCGGGTCATCCGTGTGCGGGGATCAAACATTACAAAATAGCATCAATGCAACCCTTCGACTGCGAGGTGCGCTTGTGGACGGTAGAGTCCGAGGTAATCGCCCTGTGTGGGTAAAAATTCTAGAAGATTGTGGGAACAACGATGACGTTGTGTATTAACGGAGGTGGATTGTAACACCTTATATTGAGACGAGATTAAAAGGAAATGAATTGCTCCCCATATCATTAATGTGCATATTGTTTTTCGAGAGTCCAGAACTTTAGAACTTGAAAGTTAAAGGTGCTTTGCTTGGAGCAATTTAGGGATGAGTGACCTTCTGGGAAGTTTTACCGGAAAGCATTCGAGTGAAGACAAAGTATGGTGAAAAACGTAATGCTGGTCTTTGGCGTTAGTGGTCTACCTTAAGACCGATTGTGTGATTAGGTGGCACTCGACTACCGCGTCTCTAGTCATCCGGGGGCGGGGGCCATACATTACAATTATTACGAGCAGTTTGTGATAATTTGAATCAGTGGACCCAATTTCATTTTGCCTATTCATCCTTTCATACTCCATAGTATATAGATGATTATTGGGGTGTCAAAATTTATTATCACATGATGATTTATTATTAATATGTTATAATAAATAGATAATGGATTGAAGTTAAATGACGTTTGAGCTATTTATTCCGTGACTTACTTTTATAAATAGGTTAGGTACGGTTTTATAAATAGATTAATGTGTAAACCCGTTTAACCTATTGATTTACAAAATTATTTTAGTATATTAAAGTGGAAATCAATAAATTTATGATATGTATTTAACTACATAAATACTAATACTAATATATATGATTTTATAAATACTTTTCCTAAAAAAGTTTCATTCTCACATCTCTTTTTATATATATATATATATATATATATATATATATAATATAATATGACTAGGAGCATCCTTGCCATCAATGGATAATTTGAGTCCAATTCGTGTGGGTCTATCTAATATTATAAAATAAAATTTTACTATTAAAAAATTAAAACTACTAATAAAATACTTCCTCCGTTTCTATTTAGTGGCAACATTTGAATAGTGTATACTATTCATTGATCAATCTTCTTTTATGTGTTATTCCTTGTGTATAAGGAAAAATATAGTCAAATGGGGTCTTGTTTTATTCGTCTTGGTGTGTATTTTCCAAATATGAAATTTGTATAATTTTTAGTTATATATTATTAAAGATATTTACGTTTAAAGTTAAACATGGGAAGCGTGTCCACATGAAATGTGGCAAGTACGTGAAAACGAAGAAAGTATATAAAAACTTAAATACATTATTCGGTGCAGTAGAATTGTCCTTCTCAAATGAGATAGAAAATTTATAATAATATCATGATTTATTTTAATATTATTTTTTTTTTTTGAGATAATTCAAAAGAGGAGCTTGAACTATCCGTGTCTAGAGTTGATTGAATAGATAAAATAATGCATTAAAAATTATAGTCTCTGTCCAATCATGTACTCCCTTTTCTTTTTTTTTTTTCTTTTTTTTTTCTTTTTTTTATTTTATTTTATTAATTGCAACACTTTTAAATGCAGGATTTTTCATGCTTATCTTTTAACAATAAATATTTTTAATTATATATAATTAAAAATTATGAATTTTTATATTTGAAATATATACGTTAAGACGAACAAAATAAGATCTCACTTGACTATAATTTTTTTTATAGATAAGGAACAATATGTAAAACAAAATGATCGATAAATAGTGTTTGAATAGTAAGTGTAGCAATTAAAAAAACGGACGAAGTACACGTAGAAAATGGTATGCACCCTATCATTACACCTTTTTAGTTATAAATGACAAATTAGAATTGAAAAAGATAGATCCACATAGCTCAATCCAAAGTGTAAAATAAATGAATCGGTACGAAGATAAATGGGTTAAATTGAAGATAAATAAACAAATTAGGACAAAGATAAATGGGTTGAATTGAAGATAAATAGATTAAGGGTTAATCCCAAAAAACCTCTGAAGGTTTGTCAAATTCTCCAAAAAAACCATAGTAGATTGAGTTTTTCCCTTTTTGCCACTTTTCTGTTATTTAATAGATTTATTAGGGTTATTATTGGAGTTTCAAATTTTAAAAAATTACAAAATTTAAATTAAAAAAAAAATCTTCTTTATCTTTTTTTTCTTTTCTTTTTCATCTCCTTATTCCATTATCACTGCTCACACACCCAATCTTAACAGTCCACCACCATCTCTGCCATCTCTTCACAATCCTCTCCTCCCTTACCATCTTCTTCTTCACTCTCCACAATCTACTCTCTCTTTCACTTGCCAACAAATCCCTCCTCATCGTTCAATGCCTCCTCTCCTCCCACCACTGCCCCACCACTCCCTTATAATTAACCCTAACCCCCAATCTTCCTCCTTATATCAAACACTGGGAGAAGAAGAAAGTGACCTACTGTCGTAGGACAGGGTACGAGAGAATGAGATAAAAATAAAAATAAAAAAGAGAGAAGAAGAAGAAAAAGGAAAGGGGAAGAGGAAAACAGAAGTGACGAAGGAAGAAAAAGGTCAGATCTGATTTTAATTGTAGATTCTGTTTGTGAGATTGTACTGACGGATTCAGAAGCCGTAAATGTGTGGATTTGTGAATGGAAATTGCATTTGATGTGGATTTCTTTATTTTTGTTAAATTTGTGAATGGAAATTGAATAAATTAATATCTATTCCATTGAAAATGTTGAAGAAAAAAAAACTAAAGAGAAGAAAGAGACGAAAAAAGAAAATGAGAGAATAAGAAAAAAACATAATTTTATTTTTTATTTTTAATAATTTATTTACTAATAAATTTTAAATGTCAAAAATACCACTGATTTAGGCTCGGCAAAAATAAGGGTTTGGGTCTATCCTTACCCAAACCCTTATTAGACCCTCAAAATTTTTTAGGGTCTAAATCCTACCCTTTCCGTTTCTAGAAAGATATGGGTAAGGGTAGACCCTTATCCTCAAAATAAAAGGGTAGACCCTTACCCTTAGTAAAACCCTTTATATTTTGATATTCTTATTAAAATCATCTATATATGGTGAAATTTATTTTATTTCAAAATTTAAAAATTCATTAAATATATTTATTTATTTATTGTTGTTATTTAGATATTTTATTTTTCAATATTTTATTTATGTTTTTAAATTTGCATATTTAGTTTAAACATAGTATATTTACATATTAGTAAATGCAACATTAAAAAAAAAAAAACTAAACATTTATTTAAAATACTACTAATATCTAATTAAATATAATCAAATCGATCAAAGTTTCATTTAAGAATATCAAATTAATTTGATTTAAATTTTAATTTTTGTTCGAGTTAAACATGTTAAAATTAAACTATTTTCAATTTGATTTGATTTAAGTATAAAATAGATGAAATCAATTAAATGAAATTTAAAATATATTATTATAATTACTTAGAGCATCTCCAATGGTTCAGTGGATTGAGACATATGTGGCATGGTAAATAGATGGTGTAGATAATGACGTGTCAAAAATAGTATTTGAGGAGGAAAAAAATTAAAAATCACCCACAGTGGTTATTGTCTATTTGGATTTCTCTAATTTATAACACATTAGAATTAAAATTCTATTTCCTTTTTAATTTATAATTTAAGATATAAATACGGTAATTACAATTTAAAAATATTAAAAATACGGATTGACACCGTTAACTAGGATGTCGAAAATAAAAGCTCTACTTCACACCCTCTATTATTTTTTCCGCCACGTCAATAGGATATTATGAATTCACGTTACTATTGGAGTGGATTTTTCAAATATAAAATCCAGAATGTCCACGTGGAGATACAAACTAATAAATTCACATTCCATTGGAGATGCTCTTACAATCAAATAATTAGAAGAAAAAAAAAATCATCATGGTTTAATGGATATAAGTTATCCTAATTTTATGCCTCTTAAATTATATTTATAATTTTAATGGATAAAAGTTATTTAAAATTTGAAATTCTCAAAAAATAATATATTTATTATCAAATAAATAATAACATTTAAAAAACTAGAGGTAATTTTTTTTAAAACAATTATAATAAGCATTAATTTTGTAATTTTTTTTAAAGAAGTGCATTAATTGTTCATTGAGAATTTAAAAGTGGTATTTTAAATGTAATTTTTTTAGTATATTAATTACATTTTTACTTACATTTTAAATTCCCAATGAACAATTAATGCATTAACTTATATACTCATTTCTTTTCTTTTTTTTAACATTAATATAATGTATTCATGTATTTTAAATTATATTTACCATTTTAATAGATAAAAAGTTATTTCAAAATAACATTATTTTTAAAATAAAATAATAATACACTTATTATCAAATTAAAAGAATAATATTGTAAAGGAAAAAGCATACAATTTTTAAAAAATTAGTATTTTTATTTTAAAAAATAAACATGCATTAATTGTTTCTTCTCATGCATTAATTATTTATTTGGTATTGAAAATGTAATATTTTACAAAAAAAAAAAAATTCATTTTAAATATATTTATTAATTATATTTTTAGTCACTTTTTAAATTTCCAAGGAGTAATTAATACATTTTGTTTATATATATAAATATATATTAATTAGCAAGATTAATAAAATAGTATATATAAAAAATATTAATTCAAGAGAGAAGCATAAATTAATACATTAAACTTATTTTATTAAATTTGATAAAAAAAAAAAAAAGGATAAATGTTAAATACAATATATTCATAATAGATTTATGATTTGTAAATTGGGACCTTAGTGAAGTTTGGATAAAAAATATTTAAATGTAAGGTTCTAAAGAGGGTAAAATGTGGACCCTAGGTTATGTTAAGGATTCTCCACATTCTTCTCATGGTAACTTAATGGATATTAGAGTTTAAATTTCAAAATACATTATGTGAGATAATGTGTAACTTATTTCGGTTACAACTCTTGTATATATACTATGGGGTGAAGTAATGAAATTAAGCTTCCCATTCTCATATTCACGTATTTGAGTTTCTCTCTTATGGTATCAGAGCATTATGGCTACATCTAGCACTAGTAATATAACTCACTCCGCCTCAGGGAAAATACTTATTGCCATCAATAGTGCTCAGCTTCCGCTCAAACTTACAACTCAAAATTACTCTACATGACGTGCTCAAATCACGCCTCTTCTTCGAGGTCATAATCTCACGGGGTATGTTACAAACTCCATTGTAGCGCCCTCAAAGATTGTTGTGAGAAATGTTTTAAGACTCGTGATTATTTCAGATCTTTGCAGTCTCCACATCCGCAAGCCAATTACTCCAGTTCAAACACCAATGGTCATGATTCACAATGGTTACTTGATATCGGAGCATCTCATTACATCACAAACATTTGAGAAATCTTTCTCTTCATAGTCCATATGATGGATCTTATGAACTGTAACTTACCGATGGATCAGGTTTGTCTATAACACATGTTGGTTCTGGTACTGTTTCTTCACATGCTAAACACTTTCATCTCTCTGATTTCTTGTGTGTCCCTGCTGCCAAAACTAATCTTATATCAGTGTCTCAGTTTTGTGCATCAAACCAGGTTTCCATTTAATTCTTTTCTGATTCATTTTTTTGTTAAGGATCTATTCTCGGGGGAGATTTTATCCAGAGGCAGAATTGATCAGTCACTCTACAAGCTTAGTCGCTCTTCACCAGTTTGTTCAAATGTTCGTCTTTCTTCTACTACTAGGCATCAGCGACTCGGTCACCCTCATTCTAAAGTGTTTAATCATGTTTTGTCTAAATTTTCTTTACCTATTTCCTCTCGTCAAGAGACCGTGTGTCATCCTTGTCGATGTAATAAAAATCATCGCTTATCATTTGGACTTTTGACGCTCACTAGTTCACAGCCTCTTGAACTATTATATTCGGATTTATGGGGTCCTACTCCTGTTACTTCAATAAATGGTTTTCGTTACTATATTATTTTTGCAATCATTTTACTAAATATATTTGGTTTTATCCTCTTAAGGCCAAATCAAACGTCTACATTATTTTCCCATCATTTCAAAAGATTGCTGAAAATACGTTTAACACTCGTATTAAATCCATTTATTCTGATGGGGTGGGGAGTATATTGCTCTTAAAAAATACCTTTAATCCGTTGGAGTCAACCATCTTCAAACACCACCACATACCCCTCAACATAATGCGGCTGCTGAGCGTCGGCATCGTCATCTGGTAGAATTAGGTCTCACTTTGCTTCACACTGCTTCTCTCCCGCATTCATTTTGGAATTTTGCCTTTCAAACAGCTGCATATTTAATCAATCTTCTTCATACACCCATTCTTCAGTTTTCATCTCCCTATCAATGATTATTTCACACCTCACCTAATTATCAATCTTTCCGAGTCTTTGGTTGCCTCTGTTATCCATGTCTTCGCCCTTACATGAAATCGAAGTTTGATTTTAAATCAGTGTCTTGTGTGTTTCTCGGGTATTCACTGAATCAAAGTGCATATATTTGTTACAATTTCACTAATGCCAAATTTATAACATCTAGACATGTGGTTTTTGTTGAATCAGTTTTTTCCTATCCCAAATATTTCTCTCCAGCTACGTCTTCTTCTTCTTCTTGGTATGACATCACACCACCAGATACTTCTCATGCCATTATTTCATTCACTTCTCCATCCATGACAATGTCCAAAACCGTCGCCTTCTTCCCTGATACCTACATCTGTTAGTTTGCCTCTAACTGAGACCGTGTCCATTATTAATTCATCATCTTCGGCTATTCCTCGTGGGTCTCTTATCTCTAGTTCCCAATCTCAACCTCCTCCATGTCGACCATCTCGTCGTCCTCCGCCGGTTTCTCATCCCATGGTTACCCGATCTTAAAATAACATTTTTAAGCCAAAGACAGTCCATCATACAACCAAACATCCTCTTTCTGACATACCAGAACCAACCACTGTGTCTCAGGCTCTCTCACATCCTAAATGGCGTACTGCAATGTCTGATGAGTTCAATGCTCTGCTTCGAAATTGCACTTGGGTTCCTGTCGATCTGATTGTAATTTGGTTGGTTATAAGTGGATTTTCAGGGTCAAGTGCCATACGGATGGGTCTGTGCAGCGATATAAGGCTCGCCTGGTTGCCAAGGGTTATAATCAACGTCCTGGTATTGATTTTCAAGATACGTTCAGTCCTATGGTGAAACCGGTGACTATTCGAGTTGTTCTTACTTTGGCAGTAACTCATTCTTGGCCTTTACTTCAATTAGAAGTCAATAATGTGTTTCTTCATCGTCATTTATCTGATACAGTTTATATGCAACAACCTCCGGGCTTTGTTGATCCTGCCAAGCCTGATCATATTTGTAAATTAGTGAAAGCGCTTTACGGTCTTAAACAAGCACCTCGAGCGTGGTATCAAGCTCTTCGTGACTTTGTCTCACAGTTTGGGTTCATGGCTTCTCAAAGTGACCATTCGTTATTTATTTTTCGTCAAGGGACGGTTTTGTGTTACTTCTTGGTTTATGTTGATGATCTCATTCTCATTGGAAATGATTCCTCACTTTTATCTCGGTTCATTAAAGTGCTTGGTGCTCAGTTTTCGTTGAAAGATCCTACTGATTTGTCACTATTTTTGGGTGTTGATGATCATAAGACTTCTCAAGGTTTATTCCTTTCTCAACATCATTACATTCGAAAATTGGTTTGCACTGCTAAGATGGATGGAGCCAAATCTGTTACTACACCTATGACTACTACAGGTCCTTTACTCAAATCAGCACCAACTGAAAAGGCTATAGATCCCACTTTGTACAGACAACTAGTTGGTGGTTTACAATATCTCAATCTCACACGACCAGATATTGCCTTCTCTGTCAACAAGTTGTCTCAGTTTATGCATTGTCCCAATAACACTCATTGGCAAGCTCTCAAGAGATTATTGAGATATCTTAAATCAACTATTAGCTTTGGTATTCATATTCGACCCCAATCTCAACTTATTTTTCATGCTTACTGTGATGCTAATTGTGCAGGTGATCCTTCTGATAGGACTTTTACATCTGGCTACTTGTTATATTTTGGTAAAGTTCCGATTAGTTGGAGTTCCAAGAAGCAACGCACGGTCGCACGATCATCCACTGAAGCTGAATATCGTGCTATTGCTTCCACAGTTGCAGAGGTTCAATGGGTGAAATCTTTACTTGCAGAACTTGGTTACTCTGTTTCCCCTCCAACGATTTACTGTGATAATATATCTACAATGTATACTTGTCAGAATCCAGTTCTCTACTATAAAATGAAGCACTTAGAGATTGACATTCATTTTGCTAGAGACTATGTTCGCCAGGGTGCCATTCGTGTTTCTCATGTGTCGTCTCGTGATCAGCTTGCTGGCTTGCTCACCAAACCTCTGTCGAAACAACAATTCATCCTCAATCGTTCCAAGATTGGCATCCATGATGGATCCTCAATCTTGCAAGGAAGTGTTAAGGATTCTCACATTCTTCTCATTGTAACTGAATGGATATTAGAGTTTAAATTTGAAAATACATTATGTGAGATAATGTGTAACTTATTTCGGTTACAAATATTGTATATATACTATGGGGTGAAGTAATGAAATTAAGCTTCCCATTCTCATATTCACGTATTTGAGTTTCTCTGTTAGGTTATACCCTTACTCTACCCTCCATTCAATAATTGAAAATACAACAATTTCACTCCAATCAAAGTGTCTCAGTGTTTCATTCCAACAATTTAAAAAGTCAAATATATCATGACATTTTTCTCTTTTCTCCCTCCACTTTCTCTTTCTTTTTTTTAACTTTCCACATCTCTTTTTACTATTAACTTTCCACATCTCTTTTTACTATTTGTTAATTTTTAAAAAAATAAAACTAGTTGCTCCAATGCAAAAAGACACATAAGTCTTTTGTCAGAAGAGAGACTCATTAAGAGATTTCCACGTCTAATAGTTATAAACTTTATTAACTTTTATTTTATAATTAATTATATCATTACATTTTAATTATAGTCCTCCCTTTCTATTTAAATAAAGAAAATTAACTTTGAATAGGATTAATATTACTCATCATTAATTTATCACTAATATATGATAATATAATTATGTAATACTATAAAAACAATTATGAGTAAAGTCAAACAAAGAGTATATTAGATATTTTAATTTTAAAAATTTCTTTTTAAAGTAAAATTCCCTGTATAAATAAAACACTTCAAATAGAAATTTTCTTTATATAAATAGAATTAAGAGAGTATATACATTTCTAATAAATTTTAGTAATTTTATATTTAATTCTTAGTTTAAAAACTAAAATTAATTTTAAACATTTATTCCAACAGCTAATTTACAATCTAATCACATATTTAATTACTACCTCTATTTAAAATACTAATTTAATAGTTGAGTAAACATACTATAATTCTATATTCAAGTCAACCTATGTTAAATATTGTAAAATACATGCATTAAATGTATATTAAAAATATGAACCACAGCAAGTAAATTTTATTATTTATTTATTTCAAAAAGACTCATGAATATCCATGATGTCAACAATCATGGTCACAAACACAAAACTTCCAAGGAAAAAAGGAAGCACCACAATGTCCATGAGCATTTTGGCCAGGAAAATTACTCTCACAATTATCTTGACAACATTTATCAGTACAACCATCTTTACACCATCCATAACTCTCTGAGCATTGATCGCTGTTAATATTGTAAACAGATTTGGATTTTGATTCGCATTCGAATTCGCACAAACATAACTCAACGCGCTTGATTTCATGACAAGTTCCTTTGCTTCCTGGATGCTTTGATGTGCATTTTGTGTCACAACTTGAATTGCACTGACCCAATTTTTCATAGCATTTTTCTCCTTTCACTATCACTAAATATTTAACATAACATATGTGAAGATTTATGTAGTTTCAATAAAATATGTCATCATTTTGCAAATCAAATGGTTTTAAATTTAATTACCTGGGATGAGTAGGAGGAGGAAGAGAATGTGATGATTTGATGAGTACCTTGTCATGGTAATGGATGGTAATTGATTGGGATTGAAATTCAGATTGTTAAGTGAGTTTGTGTATTGTACTTGGTACTTATAATGAGGAACTTTTCTGATTTCTCAAAAACTTATAAAAGGTATGGAAGTTTGTAATATTTGTTTTGATGCTTAGATTTGGATTTATTATATTAATTTTTTTAATTTTAAGTATCCAAAATTATATTAAAAACATTTTAAAATAGTTAAAATCTTAAATTTTGTAAATTTGTTTTCACAAATTATTGGCCAATTATAAACTTTATTTTTAAAAAAAGGTCAATGTGTTTGGGTTATATTTCCAATGAAATTGAACTATGTGTTAAAAAGAAAAAGATGACTTTTATAAAATTTGACCATTGTATTTATTTATTTATTTTTTAAATTCAATGGTTATTTAAAAATATTATTCATCTTTATTAATTTTAAATCTAATATTTAAAATATTTTAATTTTTTTTATACTTTTTAATCATCCAAATTTTTATTTACAACTAAATTTTTGTAGACAATTTATTTTCACATCTCAATTTTAAACTTTTACTATATTTTTTTAAAAATTTTTTATACCAAACAACTGCATTTATTTTAAATTTATAGATTCTTTTAAAAAAAATTATAATTAAAATTTTTAACTATTATTTAATAAATTAAAATAAAAAGTTACCAAATATGAATATATATATATATTTATATATATAAAGAATTAAAATTTAAAAAATCATCTTAAAAAAAATTTTTAAAAAATATACATAAATTTAAATTTTATATAAATTTTTAAAAAATTTAGATTTAATTTAAATTTAATGAAAAATAAAGATTTTAATTTAAAATATCACCTATAGTACAAAGAGAGAAAAAAAAATACTCTTTATAGGCAAACTATCCAATATTTATTTTTAACGGTAAATATTTTTAATTATATATAATTAAAAATTATAATAATTTAATATTTAAAATATAAGATTTCAGTAGACTATATTATTCTTCATAAATAAGGAATCATATGTGAAACAAATTGATAAATATTAAATGTATAAAACAAATTGATTGATAAATAATGTATCTTATGCATCTATTAAAAAACGGAGAAAGTATATAATAAAAAATAGTTTAAAATATAATATTGACTGTAATTAGTTGAGTGATATGTATTTATAAGTTATAACTTAAAAGATCAAATTAATTTCAACTATTAAAAGGGAAAAAAACACAAACAAACACTTTCTTGTTAATAAAAAAGTGGAGATGAAGAAGAAAATTACATAATTTAAATTAATACAAAATAATATACCACTAAAACAACTGAAATGAGTACCGTGATTTTGGAAGATATTAAAAATGCAAGAAAGATGTAGCACAAAATATTGATTAGCGTTGAAAGAAGATGTACACGAGGGAACATAACAGCGAAATCAGTGCCAAACTCATAATCTCTTCGTTATACATATATATTTGAGGACACATGTCCTAAGATTGTTGATACAATGCCATTAACATGGCCACGTGTCATATATGCATTTAAGACTATATTGAATTGTTATTTAGAAGATTTTCTATGGTTGAGTTTATAGTTATTTGATTTTTGAGTTCAGATTTATTTTATAGTTATTTAATATATTATATTAAAAAGTAAGCTCCTTAATTTAGTTGAGCGTATTTTTGAGTTAAAAAGGAAATAAATTAAAAATTAAATTAGAAAATAAATTATATTTTATAGTTATTTCACCGTATGTTGTCCCTCCATGATGATGGAGTTGCTTGTTTAAAAAGATTCTCATTGATTTAAAAATTTGAAATATGTCTATTTGGGTATAATGGACAAAGATAACCATTTTGTACAATGGGAAGAGTTGTTAGAATTTGTTTTGTAATTTTTTTTCTTTATAGTAAAGTTTTTTTTTTTTTTAATTAGACCATTTGCACCATATTAAATATTGTGTTTGTTTAGGTGAATTATTTTTGTTGAATTGAACTTAAAATAAAGGAGGAAGAAAGATAGAATTAAAAATCCTTAACACTACCGATGTACCACCTAGGAATCCTCCAGTACCATATAGTGTTTTCCTTATTACTTATATTAGAAAAATTCTAAAAAAAATGGATGGAAGAATAAAAAAATATACAGGAATAAATTTAGATTTTACGAAACTCCAATGATAAATTTAAATTTTAAAATTAAATTTAAATTTCTAATTTAGAAAGTAGTTTGGATATGGAAACTAAAGAGAAGTTGCCAATCCCCATAATCACTATTTTTAGTTCACTAGTAGGAGAACCATCTGATGCCTTTGAGATTAGATGAGAATGCAGGATAGGGAGATTTTCAAAACCTTATCTTTTACTTCTAATTGTGCTTCATTAGAATCGACAAATTACATACCCAAATGATCTCCTAAAAAGTCGACCTCTTGTATGTTTTTATTATTTTAATACTTCATTGGGTTGAATTGATTCTTAATAATATTCGTGACAGATATTTAGTCATTATCTTGTTGTCCTTCTGATATTTGTTTTATTAGGAAAGGACCATCTTTATTAATGGATGATTATTGATGTTCTCATCTACAATCAATATCACAGAGACAAGTATGATGTCCAAATATCTTATAACAAACTGCAGCAGCATTTTTCCCAGGATATCTACGATTACATGTATCACTACAACACAAATTACAATTTCTATTCCCACAATATCCGACAACTCTCCTGCATCTTACTTTCATTTCGCCGAAGCTTCCAGGACTCAGCTTTTCTTTGTGTTCTTCTCCTTTCACCGTCCATATTGATACAGCTGATCATCATAATCAAAAAGTGTGTTATGTTGTGATTGTATTTGAATTTGAAATTCAATTAAGATGTACCTGAAAGGAGTGCCAGGATTAGAAAAACATGATAATAAGATCGAGACTTCATGTTGTAAGGCTTCGGATTCATGTTGATTTAAGGTGGGTTGATGTTGGTATTTATACAATGAGAGGATGCTAGATGGTTGATATGGTAAATTAAATTGCTTTGTAAAAGATAAATGAGTTATGAATGGATGATTGTAGGATGTGACATGTGCCTAGTGTTACATCAAATTGTTTTTTTTTTTTTTATAATGTTATGACAAAGAAATATGATAAAGTTTTGAAAAGCAAAATAAAATAACGGTACAAATTAAAGTTACAATGCCAAGCATAAGTATTTAGAAACGAATCCAATATATAGATTCTAGTATTTAGAGACCAACGCGTCCACACCTCTTCCGAGAAGTTTGGTTGGCAGCAAATATGAAAATTCATGATACACGTAATTAGGGAAAATTTAAGTATTCCACGGGTTTGGTAATTTGAGGAAGATTCAAAGAATATCTTAGAAGTATTATGATTGATTAGAAATAATATTTTTTTAAAGTGGGTTTTTATTATAAAAGGTATTCTTAAAAATTCGAAATAGGCGAAGTTTGCTAAGAGGATTATTGTATAACAAAGTAATTTAATGCTATAAATATGATACTTCTATTTTTAAGGTATTATGCAAGAACAATGTAGATCTAGTTGGTTAAGTTTAAGAGGTGTCCGATTTCAATTTAGAAACCATGGAGATTGAGTTCTAGGATCGAGTCCAATTATCTTTTAAGATGTATTATTTTGGTCATTTGGGAGCAAGCATACTCCGATTTGAGCGAATCACATATCATTGGAAAGCTTATTTTGAATCAAATTATTTATATATTAGAGTAATCAGAGTTAGATGCGCATGCAACTCCTTCTGTAAATTCCATTGACAATAAAGTATGAAAATCTGTGGTACGTGTGATTTCATGAAGATTTAGAAATGTAACGGGTTTGGTAATCTAGGAGCAACTCAAAGACTATCTTGGAAGCATCATGATTGATTAGCAATGATATTTCCTAAAGTTGATCTTAATTAGGAAAGTGATCATTTGATAATCCTAATAGAAAAAGATTTTGTTAGAGGGTTATTTTATAACTTAGTAATTTAATGCTACGAATATGACGATTATATCTATTATTAGGTATCATGAGAGTATAATGTAGATTCAGTTGATTAGGTCAAGGAGGTGTTCAATAAGGGTTTGGAAACCATTAGAAATCTTAAATTATAGAATTGAGTCCTATTATGCTACGAGTGAGAAGTGACATTCTGAAAGTATCTATTAATTATTGTTACGTAGTGGACGGATCTTTCGTCCTAGTGATCGATTTTTTTTCTAAATTTCCATGTTAATTTATGTCTTATATTTTATACTTTTTTCTTTATCTGATATATACTCCCTCTATTTCAGAATAAAAGACGTTTTAGACTCATTTTAAAATTGTAAAATATAAGTCGTTCTCGGTTTTCAAGATATATATTACACTTTCTTTCCTATTTTACCCTTTATTATTTTATTTTTAAAAATAATAAGTTATCTTGAATATGATGATAGAGAGATATGTGAGAGAAAATTATGTCACTGTCAAATCAACCTTTTATTATAAAAAATTAATAAAGTCATTTTACAACATTTCTTAATAAGTGTGTGAAAGTCTAAAACAACTTATATATTATGAAACCTGTGGGAGTATTTATTTACTTTGTGTTTCTAATATTTATCTCCGCAATAATTGATCGCCAACTTATTCAACCAATAATATCATAAATAATGGCGTTTTTCCTTACAACTAGTACAAGAGAGGTAGCCAAATTTTCACAACAGTATATACTCAAATGAAAAAATTTAAAATAAACTAAAAAAAGGAAAATGTGTGATTTCATCTTCCACAGTTCTTACCAGCTCCTAACAATGGGGAATTTTACTTCTTCTTGAACGATTTGTTTTCCCTATCTTTTATTTTCTAAAAAAAAACATCTCATTTCTTTTTTTTTTTTTTTTTTAATTTCTTTTCTGGCACAAGTAACTCAAAACAATCGTCCTCAAATTCAACAAGTTTTTTCACAACCACGACCTCATTCGATCTCATCTTTCGATTTATAGTTTTTGGCTATGACTCAAATTGTGACCAAATATATGGTTTAATTGCTTTTAGCCAAGGCTTTCACTCATATGAAGCGTGTTAAGCCTCCACCATTTAATTGTTTCACATCACTCCTAATGTCAAAATCACTTCCTCAATTTCACTTATATTCACTTAATTGTCCAAAACAATATTTTAAATTGAAAAAAAAAATAATACAATGTAATATAGAATAATAAAAAAATAGTAAAAATTATAAAAAATAAAAAAAAAATTTAATTAAATTTTAAGTTTAAATAAATAAATTATCCAAACTTTGTTTAAATTTATAAATTTTGGAAATTTTAAAAATAAATTAAATTGACTATTATACCTTTAAAAACGTGTTTCACAGCATTACTACTCCACTTCACTAGCCTTAAATTAGTTGGTGAAGTGCATTTCAGTGCGCTTCACAGACTGATAATACCGTGAAGTGTGCTGATAAGGATATATTGATCAATTTGGTTTATTTTTAAAGTTTCAAACTTTAAAAATTTAAAAAATTAAAATAAAATTTGAATGATCTATGAATATAATTTAAAGTTTAAAATGATTAAAATTGAAATCATCCAACTAATAAATTAAACGCTTTCGTCATTATTACAGTCGAAGTTTCACATAAATATCTTCCATGGATGTACTCAGAAAAAAATTATTTTCAAATTTAAGACTAGCCATTATAAAAGATTAGGGCTTTTACCCAGAATAATCAAAAATCAGTTTAACATTGCAGTTGATGTGTTCATTATATCATTTTGAATCAATTTGGGACATAAACACTTGTGTGGTGACAAAATTTCTATCACTCTTCAAATACCGATTGGCGGTTAAAAAATGTGGCGAATTTATATTTATTTTATAATTCTTTTCTAGTTTAAATTAAAGAATTTGATATTTAATTGTTTTGTTTTTCTACTTTTTATAATTTGGAGATAATTTTACAATTGATAGTATATTCAAGGGCTAAAAAAATATTTTACAAAATAAAGACAAAAATTAAAGAAACATAGTTCCGTTTGTTTGTTTCCTAAAATAAAAAAAAATAAAATAAAAAGAAAAAAAAAACTTTGTTGGTCTAATATCTATTCTCTTTTAGACATTTGAGTTCATTTGTTTTGCCATTTTTGTATAATGTCTATTTAAATATGATTTTTTAAAAATATTAAATTTAACCATTTATTCTAAATAAATAAGTGATTTATCAATTTAACCATTTATTATACTATTCTTACAAAATGAAATTTAAATATTTAAAGTCAAACTATTTTCTCAATTTATTTTTATCATTCTATCCAAAGAGTATCTTTAGAGATAAAATTAATATTTGTTTTACCCGGTCTCATTTTAATTAAAAATGAAATTTCTTTTAATTTTTTTTTTATTTGTATGCATACTTGAAATATTTTTAACTCATAATTGTGATTGTATAATTGGGAGCATAATTTAAAAAATATTGTAATTATGTCATTATTTACATTTACATTAATCGTATATTTTATAAATTGTGTATATATATTTTGAAATTTGTGAAATAAAGCAAGAGGAAATATACTAATTACAAAGTTTGTTACGTGTTCATTCATTTAATTTATATATATATTAATAAATTAAATATTTTATTTAAAAATTTTAAATATTATAATATATATATATAATGAACAAAATGATAATATTAAATAAATAAATTAAAAAATATAATTATCAACGGGTTTTTTCCCTAAGAAAAATCTTGGTATATTTTTGGAAATTGATGACTTTTTTTCTAAAACGAAAATGAACTTTAAAATATTTATTTTAAAATATAAATTAATTTATGGCATATTTTAACATTGAATTAAATGAGAAGAATACTTGTTAAATAAAAATATAATCATCTGGAGAGTAAAATGGTAAAATTCAATTATAAGTGTAATAGATCCAAAAGATGGGAAAATGAAAAACTAAATGGAGTGCATTGAACGAGATGAATACTTCTTAAAAGATTATTGAGAGTAGATCTAGAAAAAGAACTAAATATACCATAGAGAAAAAAATAAACCAGACATAAATTTTAGATTTTCAGGATTTTTTTAGATAGACTATTCCATTACATCTTTCTATAATTTATGTATAATAGTATTAGAGAGGAAAAAATACATTTAGGTTTGATTTTACTTTGATGTTGAGTTTGGATTGAATTATGCGTTCTTATTTTTCTCTACTGTGACGCGGAACTGGAATGATTAAAACTGTTTAGACTCCGTCAATAGTTTTTCGGTAGACAGATTCATTTGGATGGGATGATCAAAACTCTAATCCAAGGAAAAAATAGTGAAGGACAAAAAATGAACATTCTTATTGAAATGAAAAAATTGAAAAACAAACCAGAAATCACTATTTCTTAAGCATTCAAGTAAAATTCTAACAACGAAAATAAGACAAAATACTAATTTCACCCTCTATTTGATGGATTCTTGGCCGTTTCAGTTGTAAATAAGACAAGAATACTAATTTGATCCACTAGTCGCAATTTTAAAGTTGTCCGACTCGCGATTTTCTTTCCAAAAAGCTCTTGCGAGTCCCAAATGAACAATATTTGAGAAATCTAGGCTATTTCTTGTTGAGCTTTGCGTACTCTAGGCCTCTAAATACTCTAATACAATCTGTTTCGCATCGTTCCCTTCCATTTGAAAAGAACTCTACCTCGAGTTACTATTAGAAGAGAATAAGGAAAATGATCTACCACGTTAAAGGTTTAGGGTATCTTTATATGATTAAGCATGTCAAGAATATATGCATTGTCATTAATCTTCTGAATAATCCGGAATGTGCTAATCTTCTTTGGGTCTAGCTTATGTTGGCCTTCTCTATCTTCCTTACTTAGATATACTAGAACCTAATCGCAATCATTAAAGGATTTTGATCAACGTTGCTCATCAGCTGTAGCCTTGTATTTTGAATTTATTTCGGTAATATTTTTTTGCACCAATTAAAAAACATAAACATGTTGGGAAGTCAAACTATTAGCAGCAGTATTCTTGACAGAACTTGCTGGAAATGCAAGAAGGTCCACAGTTTGTGCTAGCATTTTTCTATATACAATTGCAATAGGAGCCATCTTTATTGAGTCCATCTTTTTTGAGTTATGAGTCGGATTGTTGTACACGAGTTCAGCTTGAGCCAAAGTAAGAGTCCAAACTTTCTATTTATTACTGCAGATACAACGAAGCAGTTTTGTCACTGTATAATTCACCACCTCTATTTGTCCATCTGTCTATGGGTGAGCGAACCAATTGTATCGATGTTCTGTTTTAAGAAGTCTCCATAAAATGACCCACAATGGGTTCGGAACTTCATATCTTTGTCTGATGTAATGGTTTTTGGTTTCCATTAGAGTCGTACAATTTTCTGAAAGAAAAGTATGGCAATGTGAGAGGCATCACTAGTCTTTTTGCAAGGTATAAAATGAGTCATCATTAAAAACCTATCTACCACAATAAAAATAGAGTCAGAACTATGTTGGGTACGTGGTATTCCAAGAATGAAGTCCATAGAAAAATCCTCCCAAGGTTGTTCCGGAATAGGTAATGGCATGTAAGGTTATGTGTTTTGAGAATGACCCTTCTGAATTTGACAGATTGAACACTTCTGCACCATTATAACAATCTGTTTTTTTAATTGGGACAAGTAAAATTATTCCTCCAAACCAGGAATAGTTTTGTCTCTTTCCAGATGTCCACCTAGTCTGTCCTCGTGAACTTTCCTGATTAATTTCTCCGAAAGATAGCAGTGGAGAATAAAGAGCCTGTTCTCTTTGAAGATATACCCATCATGTATCCAAAATCCATTTGTTAGTTGATCCTTTCGAATCTTATCCCATAAATTAGCAAAGTCTTCATCTTCCTTATAAAGATATTTAAGGAACTCAAAACCTACAACCTTCTAATTGATAATAATGAATAAAGTAGCCCTCCTATTCGATGCATCCACTACTCTATAAATTTAATATATAACTATTTATGAGCACAATACTAATCAAATTTGTAATTAAACTTGTTAGGCGATTATAGGAGTCTCTAATAAGTTAGGAGCTGACCAATGGGCGTCAAATCACGCCAACTTAATTTACTAGAAAAAATTGTGGTTAGAAAATTAGCCAATGATTATAGAGGGATTTGCTCATTTGGTATGAATTTTTTATATTTTGTATGATTAGTAGGGGAGTTTAGAAAAAATCGGAATCGTTGTACCATACCGAAAACCTGAAAAATCGGTTTAAATGAGCGGTAAACGTATTGAAAATTTTTAGTTTAAACGGTACAGTTACCGAACTAGTAAAATTAGCGGTTAAATGAGACGGTTATGGTTATGCTTTTTTTTAGTAAACGGTTAACCGAAAAACCGGTATAATTTTTTTAATTTTTATATTTTTTAGAAAATGACAAATTAATGACCCACAATATTAGTATATTACGTATACATACAGTATGATAAAATGTGTAAGTCTTGCAATAGAGGAAAGCTTGCTATAGAAGCATTAGAAGATGGTAAATTTCTTTCTATTTTATGTATTGTTAAAAATGTTATAGTATAATGATTCGCATGAATTATTAATTTTTCTATAATTTTGTTGATGTATAAATGCAGGATTTAACCTTGGAGCAACCTACGATTATGATCGATGTTGTATATCATGTAATATATCATTCTGTTGTTCTTTGTATTGTTGTTCTTTGCCCTTATTGTTGCTGGCTGATGGGCTTTGTTACCTATTGTCTGGGCCCGGTCTTGTGTATATGTGTTGGTCCACTTCTACTGCCCGACCCGCTCCTTGGATCCGCGCCTGTCCATCAGATTAATAAACCCTCAGTATAAATGCTCTCTTTTCTTGTGGTTTAGGCTGAAGAGAGAGAAACTTTGACTGCTGTTGTTCTTCTCTCTCGTCCGCTTCTGCTAGGGTTTGTTATTCTTGGTCTGTAAGTTGATCTTTGTGATTTTGTTGTGATGATTTGAGTCTATTGTAACTTGTACATTACTCTCTGATTCATAGTGCAACCAGGCTACTCTCTCTTTGGTCTGAGGTCTCCGTGGATTAGCCACTTTTGTGGTGAACCACGTAATTTCTTTGTGTTTGTTTTGGCTTTATGTTGCATGTTTGCTTATATATCTTGCTAGTTAATTCACAAACTGGTATCAGAGCATATTTTTTGTGAGTTGACTCGTACCTGTAGATTGTTTGTTCTCTGTGTGATTTACACTGCTTGACCGCTCTTCGTGTTCCAGGTAAAAATCTTTATGATTTCTTTGTGGTTATGCTTGGATTTGTGTAGATCTAAGGCTAAACTGTTGTGATTCGTCTTTGTGTGTCGAATCAGTAAAGGTTAGCTCAGATCTTGATAGATCTGAGAGAATCTTGAAGGTTCTTTGTGAGCACTTTGAAACCCTAGCAGAGGCAGTAGGCGTCTAGGACTATTTCTTGCATTACTCTGTCGTTATTTGTTTCTAACAAACCTTTGTGGAGATGACAGGTACCTAGAAGCCCAATCACTGGAACTGAAGAGTAGATCTGAGTAAAATATCTCAGACTACTAGAGGAAGAGCTGGAATAATTGCAGCTTAAGGCAATTCCAAGAGAAATCGGAATTGTGGAGGAAAGCAGAACCTGAAAAAATTTTCAGGATTCTGTTGCGGAGCAGCTTAGGAAGTCTGAGCATTTCTAAACCCTTTCCTCCTTTTATTTCTGTCTATTGCATTGTTAATTGTCGTTTTTTAATTTCTTTGTGAATCTTTGTGATGACTTTGGGTCTTGGCTGAGGGATACAAGCTTTGTTCTTGTTAAAAGTCCCAAACCGCCTGCCAGTACGGAACAGATTGGCTTGTTTGAACGTGGCTGAAGGGATACAAGCTTTGTTCTTGTTAAAAGTCCCGAACGTCCGCTGGTACGAAACACAGCTTGTTTGAGGCCCATTGTCTTGTGTTGTTCTGAAGTTTGTGATTGTTCTTGATTGCTTGGCAGATTCAAAATCTCTTTGCATTTGCTTTGATTGTTTACTTTTAATTGTCTGTGATTGTTCTTATACTTGTTAATAATTACCTCTCATCTGCTGTCTGTTTCTGCACTTTTTGGCTCTGTTTTTTGTTGATATCTTAGTCTCAGTCCTCAAACCTTTTCTGAAAATTTTTAGAATTCTGAAACTCTTTCATAATAAAATGTCTACAAAATCTAATACAAACTCTATTAATATAGAGATTTTCGATGGCTCTCAAGATTTCGTATTATGGCAAAAGAAAATGTTATCAGTGTTAGTTCATCATGGGATTGAGGGGGCTGTAGATTCAGATTATCCTGCTGGTATTACAGATGCTGAAAAGTCTAGAATTGTTAAGCGTGCATATCAAACTATTCTTCTGCACCTGTCTGATGATGTTCTTACCAATGTTGCTCATGTTAAAACTGCTGATGTTTTGTGGAAGGCTTTAGAAGCTAGTTATCTTGAGTCTGACATCCCTAATAGAATAATTAGCCTGCATAAATTGTTCAGTTTTAGGTTTGCATAGAATAAATCGGTGAATGAGAATCTTGTAGTGTTCAAGAGACTTGTTCAAGACCTTAACAGTATAACCAAAGAGGCTGAAAGGCTCAGTGATGAGTACTCAGCCATGGTTCTACTGCATGCTTTACCCGATACCCACAGTGTGGTGAGGGAATTTATCTCCTTTAATAAACGGGCCCTCACAACTAAAGATATAATGGATGCATTACATTTTAGGTCTGTAGGGGAGGATGTTATTAAGAAAGAAAATGAAGGTCTGTCTGTTAAACCTGACAATAATAACAATAGGGCTAAGGGGAAGGGTAAGAAACCTCAAAAGAATAACTGGAATAGGAATAATAGTAACAAGCAGAAGGGTAATGGGAAGGCTAAATCAGGTCAAAATTCTTATAGGAAGTGTTATTATTGCAATAAGAATAATCATCTTGTTAAAGACTGTTTTCAAAAGAAGAAAGATGAGGCAAATGGCATTATTAAATCTGCTGCATCTTCTAATACTGCTGTTGTTGATCATTTCTGTGAAGGTTTACTGCTGTGTTTGAATTGCATCATGTGAATTCTGTTGAAAATGAACTGAATACTTAGGTGATTGATTCAGGCTGTACTCACCACATGTCTCCTAACAAGGGTTAGTTTGCTAACCTTAAGGTCAATAGGGAAGGTTTTGTGTTAATGGGGTCAAACCATAGGTGTAGCATTGAAGGGTTAGGTTCGATAGCCATTAAGCAGTATAATGGTAATATAACCTCCATTAGTGGTTTTAAGTGGGTACCTGGTCTTAGGAGAAATTTGCTCTCTGTTAGTAGCTTAGAAGAAGCTGGCTTGGAGTGTGTCTTTAAGGGGAACTCTGTAGCTATCACTAGGGCTAACACCAGAGAGGTTATTATGAGAGGCAATTTGATAGGCAATCTGTATATTTTAGAAGGAGAAACCTTAGAAGCCTTAGCCTCCAAAACCGAACCTAGTGAAAACCTAGACAAAACCATCATTTGGCATAGAAGACTTGGCCACATAAGAAACAATAGGTTGAGAGAACTCCAGAAACAAGGGCTGATAGATAGAGATATTCCTAGTGAAGTTCCTTTGTGTGACAAATGTGTTCTAACAAAACAGACCAGACTCCCTTTTGAAAAATCAAATTTTAAAGCAAAAACTGTTTTAGAATATTTACATTCAGATTTATGGGGTCCTTCTAGGACCAAAACTTTTGGTAATGGCATTTATTTTTTATCCATAACTGATGACTTCTCCAGATTTTCTTGGACCTTTTTATTAAAATAAAAAACTGAGGTATTTGAAAAATTTTAAACCTGGAAAACCTTGATTGAATTTGAAAAAGGAAAGAAAATAAAATATTTATGAACTGATAATGGTCTGGAATTTTGCAATGAACAGTTTGATAGTTTTTGTAATGAGAATGGGATTTCTAGACATCACACCGTTAGATATACCCCACAAAAAAATGAAGTGGCTGAGAGGCTTAACCGTACCTTGTTAGAGAAAATTAGGAGCATGCTTTTCCAAGCCAATCTTCCTAAAATCTTCTGGGGTGAAGCCCTTAGTTATGCCACTTATCTGAAAAATAGGTGTCCATCTTCTGCCATAGGATTCAAAACTCCTTGTGAACTTTGGTTTGGCAAACCCCCTAGTCTAGATCATCTTAGAGTTTTTGGTTGTAAAGTGTTTATTCATAAAAAACTTGATAAGTTAGATCCAAGATCTATTATTGGGATTCTTATGGGCTATCAATCTGGCACTAAAGGTATCAGGATAGCCTATAAAGTTGGCTCTGTCTATAAGTTTCTAGTCTCCAGAGATGTTGTATTTTCAGAATCTGAATTTCCTGGAAACTTGGTCTCCAAGCAAGAAGGGTTTAATTCATATCAGCACCTAAAAATGCATGATTTTGATATTCAAGATTCTGACAGCAATATTCCTGCTGGTCTGGATCAAAATCCAGTGACTGAAACTCAAACAGCTCCTGTAAATACTCCCAATAATGAACCTGGAAATGATCTGGATGGTCCTGCACTTGTAGAAAATACTGTTAATGATTCTGAAATGGCTGATAACCCTTCTGGACCTATTTTGGATGAGATTTATCATGAACCTGATCTAGATGGCTATATCCTTACTAGAGATAGAGAAAGGAGGTCAACTAGATTACCCTCCAAGTCCAATGATTATGTTGACACTAATCGAGTTATCTATGCTTTAAACTCTAAGGTTGAATCCAGTTTTATTCTAAACAGTTACAAAGAAGCTATATCCTGTGCTGATGCCATGAAATGGCAGAAAGCTATGGAAGAAGAAATAGTCGCCCTGTTAAAGAATAAAACATGGATTCTTGTTGACAAACCTGACAACAAACGACCAGTGGCATGTAAATGGGTTTACAGGGTTAAGGATAACCTACCACTGGCTGATCCGCACAGGTTTAAAGCTAGACTAGTAGCCAAAGGGTTTACCCAAAGACAGGGAGTTGATTTTGAAGAGATTTTCTCCCCTGTTGTAAGGTAAATCACCATTAGAATCATGCTGGCACTCACTGCTCATTTCAATTGGGAACTAGAGCAGATGGATGTCTAAACAGCCTTTTTACATGGTTTTTTGGACAGGGAGATATATATGGATCAACCTGAGGGTTTCTGTGTTGATGGTGGTAAAGTGTGTCTCTTAAAGAGATCACTGTATGGTTTGAAACAATCCCCAAGGCAGTGGAATGAACGGTTTCATAAATATGCAATTAAATTGGGCTTCAAAAGAAGCATGTATGATGCCTGCTTATATTTTAAATCTGTTAATGAATATCCTGTGTTTATGTTGCTTTATGTTGATGATATTCTGTTAATAAGCCCCATTATGAAGCTATTGGATAATGTGAAATCATGTCTTAGCAGGGAATTCGAAATGAAAGACTTGGGGGAAGCCTCCAAGGTTCTTGGGATGAATATATCCAGGAACCGAAATAAATGTGTTCTTCATGTTGATCAGAGGAACTATCTGGTTAAAATGCTGAAAAATTTTGATATGACAGACTGTAAATCTAATTGTTTGCCATTGTCTGCTAGCCATAAACTTGATAGGAAAATTCCTGATGATAGATCAGATTCTTTATGATGTTCCATATGCTGAGGCTATTGGGTCTCTAATGTATGCCATGGTTTGTTCTCTCCCTGATCTGGCTTACTCAATAAGCGTATTAATTCGCTTTATGATGAAGCCCAGACAGGAGCACAGGAATGTAATAAAAGGGGTTCTGAGATACATAAAAGGAACTCTGGATTATGGACTAGAATATGGAAAATTTACTGATCATGTTTGTATAGATGGGTATACTGATTCTGATTTTGCAAAAGACTGTGAATTCAGACGGTCTACCTCTGCCTATGTCTTCACTGTATGTGGTAACTGTGAATCTTGGAAATCTAAACTTCAGTTTGAAGTAGCTCTTTCGACTACTGAAGCTGAATACATAGCTTTAACTGAGGGCCTAAAAGAAGCACTCTGGATACAGGGGTTGCTTAAGGAAATCAAGTTACTTGACAGAAAAGCAACTGTATATACTGATAGTCAGGGTGCCTATCACATTAGCAGGAACCCTGTCTATCACGACAGAACCAAACATATAGGTGTTAAATATCACTTCATACGTCTTAATGTTTTGAATGGTATCTTGCAGGTTGAGAAGATATCTACAGATCAAAATCCTGCAGACATGGGGGCGAAAGTTGTTCCAGCAAAGAAGCTTCTATTTTGCAGAAGTTTCTTGCACCTCAACCAGATCTGATCATGAAGAACCTGAGACCAATGATGATTAAAAGAGAGAAAGACCTTGGACGGCACCAGGATTGAATGTGATGAGAAGACTCAATGAACATTTAGCTTGATATATTAGGGGAAGTCTGTTGTATATCATGTAATATATCATTCTGTTGTTGACAAGGCACAAAATATGCAATATTTATAGTTAATTTCTCCCATGATTGTTGGACTAAATTAATGATTTTTATACTGATTTGCTCTATTTGGTATTTTTATGCAGTTTGGGGGTTAAATTACGATTTGGAAGATTTATGGGTACTGCAGAGATATTTACCAAGTCAAAGTCCACAAGTCAAAGTCAGTTGATGAATCAGTTTTTCTTATCAAATGATTTGTTCAGTTTAAGTTTTGAGTTTTAAACTTCAAGTTAGATTTTACAGGGAAGAATTTGATCTTTCCTGATTTTTCTAGTTTTAGGTTTAAATAAGAGTTTCCAATACGATGTAAGAGAGCTCAGTTTTTTTTCTGAGTTTTGATTCTATTCTGTTTTCTCTTTGAACGTATACTTTATAACTATGATGCTAGTTATGATCACAGCTAGCTAAGTTATTTTGATCCAGTAAAGTTTATTAGTTTAATTATTCGTGTTGTGAGATTTGTGCTTTAATATTTATTTCTGCAGTATTCATCACTTCACTGTTGTTCATGGTTTTGGTTGAATGTGTTTATTTATTTGATTAGTTAATTCGGCCGGTTAATTGATCAATTAGGTTAATACATTGCTAGTTAACAAGATTAAATACGTAATCGTTTAATTAAGTTAACACAGGTAGCAAACAGTGTGATACGTCGTGCTGTGTGAGGCTGTGATCATAGGATAATGAATTGATTTGTTAGCTATGACCATAGGTCTTTCTATTTCTTAAAGCAATCTACAGTTGAACCTGTCAGGCGCTTGTCGGGGTTACTGATTAGGTTAGGGACTAATTAGAAGGCGCTTGTCCGGTTAGTCTAATAGCTAAGGGAAGATTAGGCAGTTAGGCGCGACGTCAACTGCTATAACTATGGTTACTGAATTGAAATAATTATACTTAGATTCAATGATCAACACGATAATTGACTATAGACTTTGCTGGATTGATTTTTCTATCGATTTATTTCTCTATAATTTAATTTAGTTTATTTTGCCTATCAATTCCAAAATATTAATTTCTTCACCGGTTATTCACAGATTTTAAATTGATTATATCGTTCTCTGTGGTTCGACCCTGTTTACTACTGTCTTAGTATTTAACAGGATTATTCTATTTTATCTTTGACGGATTCGACACACGTCAAATTTTGGCGCCGTTGCCGGGGAACGGTACTGATTGATTTTCTTTTTGTGTATGACCAGGTTTGATTGTACAAGACAAATCCTATACAATACAGAGATTGAGAGGACAACAAGGAGATTAAAAGCATAACTTAGAAAAAAAAGCAGATTCTCAGGACGTGTTCTGAAAACCATTGTGATCAAGCTGTGTTCATAGCTACTGATTAAAATAGTGAGAGTTGTGACCTTGTCGTGCCCACAACAATGACAACTAGACTTGAGTTAAGTGATCTTGCTTATCAGTTTGAGCAATTAACTGATGCAGTTTATCAATTGGTTGCAAGTGAAACCCAGCAGTCGTGCCGACAGCTAAGGTATTGTGAAATTTGTGGTGCACCCGAACACCCTACTGATGCATGTTCAGCCTGGCAAGACTACACCTCAGAACAACTTAATGCAGAAGGGTTTTACGGATATCAAGAGAATTACAATCCTTATTTCAATACCTACAATGAAGGATGGTGTGATCACACTAATTTGGGATATTGGTCGACAAGTTATCAACCATGGCAATCTGTTCCTGAATACCAGAGTCAACAGCAACAGTCAGGTAATTCTCTAGATGATATTGTTAAACAGTTGGCAACTAACACGCTGTTATTTCAACAGGAGACGAATGCTAGTATCCAAAACCTAAAAGAGCAGATGAGCCAACTTAGGACCACTGTGAGTGAGCTAGAGTCACGAGCAGAAATTTTAGTGCAGCCTGAAATAATTTCCATGAGCGAGTTGTCAGACTCAGTTGCAGAGAAGCGTTATGCCCACGATCAATGGTCACGGGAAGAAACCCTAGAGTTAGAGAAGCACTATGTTCACAGCCAGAGGTCACAACAAAGAGGGATTGACGTGAAAAATCAAACCCTAACTTCTAAGAAAGACTATGCCCATGGGCAATGGTCACAAGAAAGGAAAGATGTGAAACATGTCATCGAACAGACATCTAAGGAGCTGAAAATTCCAGAATTTAAAGAGATTTTTGAAACATTCGACAAGGTTGAGTTTGAAGGCACTGAGACATTGCATGAGGAAGAAATATTGAAACATCAGGTAAGTATCGGTCCATTTTTTCCTATGAGCGTGTCTAAATCACGACTACCATTTGTCATGCAGGAGCCAAATTTGAAGTTATATTATAAAGGATTTCGGGTTGGAATATCAGATTGGATTCAGTTGAATTCTCTCATTGCCGTTGGATGAAATTCGAAGCTGTCCAGTCAAAGCGACGGAGTTATGCCCACAGGAGCAGGTCACAGCTTTATTGATCAATATTGAAATACGTATTGAGCTTCTCCTTCTTCCAATTTTAATCAGGGAAGTTACTGTCGCTACTCTCATTTGTATTTTCAATTCACTATTTCTTGACAATGAGGACAATGTGGATTTCAAGTGTGGGGGAGAGAGTTTATTATTGGATTTTCTTCATAATTTTAATAGTTTTTATTTTTATTATTTTTTTCTTTCACTTTTATTTTTATTTATTTTTTTTGGTTGCTGCCTTTTGGGATTAATTTATTGTTGTGCCTTATTTGAATCACCCTATGCCGAAATTGTTTTTGATTAGGGAGTTAACTTAAATGATGAAACTTAAATTCTTGTGTGCTTTAAGATACCATTAGAAACTTGTAGAACTGTGTATAATTTGCACTAGAAATCATAGTGATAATCTGCATATTCTTTTCATAATTAGAGTTTAAACTTGTTTGCATATCACTGCTAGCCTTTGTGGTAAGATTGTTGGTTGATGTTGATAGTTGCGAAAAATTCTTTGTAAAAGTGCATTACTTTTATCTCATACATCTTTTGTGAGAGAGCGGAGAGTTGAGAAAACAACTTATAAATTTTTATTGATCTTTGTGAATTGATTATTTTTCATGGTAGATATTAATCTTGATGTTAGTAGATGCAGAGGGAAATCATTGGTCAATTATCATATTGTTAGATTTTGAGCCTAGCCATTTGTGTATTTTGGGTGAGATTTTTATTTTTCCTTTGTTTATGTATCGAGGAAAAAAAAAGAAAAAAAGAAGAAAAAAGAAAAAGAAAAAAAGAGAAAAATGAAAAAAAAAATCAGAAAAAAAAGAGAAGAAAAGCGTAAAATAAAACGCAAGAAAAAGAAAAGGAAAAAATTGAATAATCCTTGAAACAAGTTTATGTGATTTTATTTTTAGTATTATGAATAAGTCTCTCAATTTTGGAGACATATTTGGGATTATATTATTAATTTTTATTTTCACCGGCTCAGTTTAGGATTTGACCTTTGAAATTTCGATGCAAATACTTTTTGATGGTTTAGTCTACTTTGTTTATTTTCTATCTAAGGATCAATATTAGTTTATTTGTTGTCCTATAAATATTGTTTTTTTTTTGAGTGACTTCCTAACACAGTTCCAACTCCATGAGTGAATTTCTACATATTTTATACACACTTAACCTGTGAGAATATGGAGTTGAGGCTTTTGCATTTAATTTTTCAATACTATCAGCATTTAGGTTTGTGGTAAGAAGGTTCGGCTTAGTTTGTGATGTTGCTTCATGTTTTACTTTAATTGTTTGGGAACTAATAGTGTAAACAGTGATTTGTTTTGCAAATTGTATTTAGTTCTGCTTGTATCTTACTAATTGAAGATAGAATTTAACTGCGTGTGATTAATCTTGTTGCTGACTCCCTTTTCTCTCTAAAATCAGATTTTCTTCCGTCTGGGTGGTTTGAGTATCTTGTTGTAGGCACCTGTGACCATAGTTAATTCCCTCTCGGCAAGCAGTTTAATTTTGGTTTGTCGTTTGATTTTTCTTTGAGAGTTTGGTCATAGTCATACTTGAGGGCAAGTATGAGATAGTGTGGGGGAATTTGACAAGGCACAAAATATGCAATATTTATAGTTAATTTCTCCCATGATTGTTGGACTAAATTAATGATTTTTATACTGATTTGCTCTATTTGGTATTTTTATGCAGTTTTGGGGGTTAAATTACGATTTGGAAGATTTATGGGTACTGCAGAGATATTTACCAAGTCAAAGTCCACAAGTCAAAGTCAGTTGATGAATCAGTTTTTCTTATCAAATGATTTGTTCAGTTTAAGTTTGAGTTTTAAACTTCAAGTTAGATTTTACAGGGAAGAATTTGATCTTTCCTGATTTTTCTAGTTTTAGGTTTAAATAAGAGTTTCCAATACGATGTAAGAGAGCTCAGTTTTTTTTCTGAGTTTTGATTCTATTCTGTTTTCTCTTTGAACGTATACTTTATAACTATGATGCTAGTTATGATCACAGCTAGCTAAGTTATTTTGATCCAGTAAAGTTTATTAGTTTAATTATTCGTGTTGTGAGATTTGTGCTTTAATATTTATTTCTGCAGTATCATCACTTCACTGTTGTTCATGGTTTTGGTTGAATGTGTTTTTTTATTTGATTAGTTAATTCGGCCGGTTAATTGATCAATTAGGTTAATACATTGCTAGTTAACAAGATTAAATACGTAATCGTTTAATTAAGTTAACACAGGTAGCAAACAGTGTGATACGTCGTGCTGTGTGAGGCTGTGATCATAGGATAATGAATTGATTTGTTAGCTATGACCATAGGTCTTTCTATTTCTTAAAGCAATCTACAGTTGAACCTGTCAGGCGCTTGTCGGGGTTACTGATTAGGTTAGGGACTAATTAGAAGGCGCTTGTCCGGTTAGTCTAATAGCTAAGGGAAGATTAGGCAGTTAGGCGCGACGTCAACTGCTATAACTATGGTTACTGAATTGAAATAATTATACTTAGATTCAATGATCAACACGATAATTGACTATAGACTTTGCTGGATTGATTTTTCTATCGATTTATTTCTCTATAATTTAATTTAGTTTATTTTGCCTATCAATTCCAAAATCTTAATTTCTTCACCGGTTATTCACAGAATTTAAATTGATTATATCGTTCTCTGTGGTTCGACCCTGTTTACTACTGTCTTAGTATTTAACAGGATTATTCTATTTTATCTTTGACGGATTCGACACACGTCAGTTGTTCTTTGTATTGTTGTTCTTTGCCCTTATTGTTGCTGGCTAATGGGCTTTATTACCTTTTGTCTGGGCCCGGTCTTGTGTATATGTGTTGGTCCACTTCTACTGCCCGACCCGCTCCTTGGATCTGCGCCTGTCCATCAGATTAATAAACCCTCAGTATAAATGCTCTCTTTTCTTGTGGTTTAGGCTGAAGAGAGAGAAACTTTGACTGCTGCTGTTCTTCTCTCTCGTCCGCTTCTGCTAGGGTTTGTTATTCTTGGTCTGTAAGTTGATCTTTGTGATTTTGTTGTGATGATTTGAGTCTATTGTAACTTGTACATTACTCTCTGATTCATAGTGCAACCAGGCTACTCTCTCTTTGGTCTGAGGTCTCCGTGGATTAGCCACTTTTGTTGTGAACAACGTAATTTCTTTGTGTTTGTTTTGGCTTTATGATGCATGTTTGCTTATAGATCTTACTAGTTAATTCACAATCGACGAATCATTTGTAATGTTTGATGAATGAAGATCTAATATGGAAAACTATGTTAAGAAATCTAGTTTTATTTATGTATCATGTTTATGTATGATTTGGGACAATTTATTATATTTATGTATTTTGGATTAAGACACTGAGACATTATTATCGTTTGTGTCTTTTGTGATGCTTGATGGATATAGATCTCTTATGGTCACAAATACACTAAGTTTATATATTTGGAAGTTTGGAATTATGATTTGTATTGAATGCATTCTAGAATTAGTAATCTACTGCGTTTTTTCCCCCCTTTTTTGTTTTATGTTTAAAAATAATTACATGGTTAATGGTTAACCACATAACCGTACCACAAAATCCGATAACTGTATTAGCGGTTACCGGTTAAAACGGTTACGGTAATGGTTCACAAAATCTTATACCGAAATTTCCGGTTACCGAACCGATTATTTCTAACGGGACGATTAACCACCCATGAACACCCCTAATGATTAGCACATAATTGACTTGATTTATTTGCTGGACTACTTTATTTACTCCATTATTTTATCCTAATTAATGCCGATTAATATTAATTGAATATGACTTTTAACAACTACTAATTAGCAGTTGACTCCTTTTTGGCCAGCTTCCAATAACTTTTGGTAGCTGGCATTTTAAAGGTCAGCTGCCAATTTTTTTACTATTTACATTTTCAGCAACTGACCCATTTCAGGCCAGGTGCAAATAATTTTTCGGCAGTTAATTTTATATTGTAAATATTATATATTTAATTGTGTAAATGGCAATGGCAGTTGTTAAATGTTATTAGCAGCTCCCAACGCTAGCTACTAAAAGTTATTAATAGCTAGCGAAAATCAACTGCCAATAATCTTACTTTTTACAGCTCCTCTTTCCTCAGCTGATTTTGCAGCTGCTAATGTCAACTGTTAATAATTATTAGGAGCTAACATTAGCAGCTGTCATTACCCCTTTTCTTGTAGTGAATTTAGGTTAAATATTTTTTTTCCTATTATCTTTTTAGATCTACTCTAGAAAGGATTTGTTTTTCTATTTTTAATAGATTTTAAATTTATTAAATTTACCATTTTATTATTTTAAATTAATTTTAACAATTTTTTGTATAGTATTTTCTCTTCTTATTCCATTTAATATATAAGTAATATGAAAATATGTAAATTTGAATTATAATTAAATTATTTTAAGTAAATAAATTTTATTTTTTTAATTACATAACTTATTATAATCAGTCAATTTTTTTTTTTTCGTTAAAGTAATTAAAATTTTAAAAGTCAAATATAGTCGCAATAATCACCGAAGCTTAACATTGGCTAATCTTTTCAATTTGGTCCATAAAACTATCCCGTATAGGTCAATTTAACCCTATTTATTTATGTGACAAATAATATGTCAAGATTGTTATACATTTGACTCTGAATCACTCATCACATCATCTTTCATCGAAAATGAAGAAATTGACTAAATATTGAATCACTGAGGATTTAAGTGGAGAGTAAAATTTAAAAGGTAATCAAATTAAGGATTTGGATGATCATTATACCTAAAATAAAAAACCATATTAAAAATATGATTATTTTATAACTAAAAAAAGTCTGTACATTAAAGAAGAAAAAAATCTTCATGTGTACTGTTGCTGGCATATACTACTATTTTTGGATACAGAGAGGGTTTATTTTTATTATTATTATTATTATTATTATTATTATTATTATTATTATTATTATTATTATTATTATTATTATTATTATTATTATTTTCATTAAGAATAATTTAAAATTTGAGTGTAAAACAGGAATTTACCAAACGTAGAATCCAGTGCGCAGTGGTTATGGATTAGCTTCTTCTCAGCTTTTCAAATCAGACTATCACAAACACACATGACACAATCAACACCTAAACCAAATTCTTTATTCCAAATCTCACTTCAACAATCAAACTCACATACACATGCTTCACCCATAGGAAGAATAAAACCATAACAATGTCCAACACCATGACGACCTGGAAAACGAAGATAACAATTTGTATTACAACACCCTTCATCACATTTCAGATCGCAAATCTCAAAGCTTTTGTTGCATCTGTTCTCGATTTGAATTTGAGGAGTTATGTATTCTTCATGTCCTTCACTCCTTATCATCCACAATGATGCACCTGATAATATAATTGTAAAACAATGAACATGTTATGATATATTGCATTGGGTATTTTGATGTTATAAATTACCTGAAACCAGTACGATGAAGAGAAAACTCTGATAATAGTTCTGATACTTTATCATCTTTTCAAGATTTGTGAATTTAATTTAAGATATTTGTGTATTCTGCTTTATTTATATTCTCATTGCCTTAACAAAATCTGTACTCATAATTATTTATTAAAAAATTTAGTATTATTTGTTTGTAATGATCTTACAGAATCCATACTCATTAATTAACCATGTAATTTATTAAAAATAAAAATAATAAAAATAAAGAAATAAAATTCACAACTTCTATATATATACATAGAGTTATTTAAAAAAGAAAAAAAACACTCATTTTTTCAAATTTTTTATTTTAAACACCTGGTTTTGAAAACTTTTGAAAAATAACCCATAAATTAGAAAACAATTAATGAATTTTTATTTTTGGAGTTGTTTTAGATTTTTGAGGGTGATTTTGAATAATTCTTTTTATTTAATATTTTTTAATTTATATTTTTAATATTATTCAAATACAACAAAATATTACATAATTTAAATAATTTTTAATAATTATGTATTTTAAGAAATATTTCATAATTTTTTTATTTAATGATTTTAATAATGATGAGTTTTATTTACAGTTTTTGAAAAAAAAAAGTTTTAATAGTTTTAAGAATTCTTAAAAAAATTTGTTTTGTAATCTTTATAGTTTAATAATTTTGTACTTTTAAATTTAATAAATTGGAAAAAAAAATATTAAGATTTAATAATTTTTTAAAAAAAATTTGTTTGATGTTTTTTAAAAAAAAAAAAAATTGTTGTTAAAATTTTAATTTAATCAATTATAATAGAAATGAGGTAGATTTAATATTTTAAATTGTAGTTTATTATTATCTTCCAAAAATTAGTAATTACATGTACTACCGAACTAAAGTTATGAATAAACATGATAAAAAAAAATTTATTTTTCTTTAATCTATTATGTACAAAAGAAAAAAATTTAAATGGAGAATTATATTAAATTAAACACGTCTATATTGAATTAAACACATCTATTCAAAATAGAGTTTTATGAGTGAATTTCAAGTCCATCTACATTATTTTTTATTTTAAAAAATTTATTTTAAAAATACCTATAATATTATTAGTATTTAGTTATAGTATAAAAAATACAAATTATAATAATATATTAATACTTATTAAAAATATATATTATTTTATTAAATATTAACATATAATAATTAAAATGCATAATATTGAGTCGTTACATAGTAAAATTGTTGTATTAGCAAGCAACATATTACAGTAAATCTAACATTCACACAGATCTAAACATAAACCCTTACAGCAATATTATCAGAGATAACAAATATCAAGATTACACAAAGAGACATTACGTAGTTCATTCATAAAAGAGCTAATCCACGGATTGGACTCACACTGAGCCCAGGATTCCACTATGATGAGGATTAAAGTACATGTACAAGTATCAGCACAAACTCAGCCACAGATACACAAAGATTGCCATAGAAATCACAAAGAAAGACTAGAGATGCATGAAACCCTAGCAGAGCACAAAGCCAAAACAAGAAGACGAAAAGAACAGCTTGACTGGTCAACACGGCTCTAGAGAAAATAGGCAACATATATATTTAGGTTAAGAGATGGGTCGGGTCTTCAAATGGATCGAGGCGCGGGTTGTAGGAGCAGGCCTGGAGCAATCAAATGAAGACTACTTCAACAGGCCCAATTAGACAGCCCAAGACCAGAATATATCATGAGACCTGTTACACAATATACAACTTATACATATGTAAAATACTAACAAAAATTAAATACAAAAAATAAAAAAAAAAAATTGCTAAAAATTATAAAACATTTTTTAAAAGAAATAAAATCTAAATAATAAAATTTAAAAATATGAAATAAATTTATAAAAATATTTAAAATAATTAAAAGATCATAATTTCTCAAAACCACCCCACCACGACAAAACCACCTCCAAAACAAATACCATTAGTTGTTTTTTTTAATTTTGGATTGATTTTCCAAAAATTTCAAAACAAAATATTTAAAATCAAACGTTTGAAAATGTAGGTATTTTTTTTTTTGGAAATAACTCTATAATATAAAATAGAGTAGAGGCTTCAAATCGAGCATGTTTTCATATATTATGCCGAATTTAAAGCTCTCTAAATCGTCGACTGCCGTTCAAACCTGCCTCACCAATGTATGTTTTGGGATGCGTTGATTCCGATAGTACAACATATTACAAGCATACTATAACTCAGACCAAATAGCTGAGATCAAAACTTTCAGATCGTGTTCGCCCCTTTATTATATTCTAGATTCATGAGCCTAATGATCACACCATTAACTCCACGGTCTGGTCTCAATTCAAAATATAATTTTTTTAAAAAAAAAAAGATAGTTTTACTTTACAACCAAAGGTTTCTTATATTAGCCAAAAACCACCACATATATTTTTTTTAATATTTCATCCATTGTACTGTTGATCCGTCCGTGAATAAATAGTAACAGAGATATTTTTGGTAATATAACAGTGTAGATTAAATTTCTCTACTTCTTACACCCATATCATATGTCTGTATATATACATGTTGATTGGGCATGAAATGCACAACATTTCTACCTTATTTTACTTACAATTCGGGGACTTGATTGAATATATACTATCTTATTGCTCTATTTTTGTATTTGTTGACAGTTTGGAGGCAATTGCGAAGTATTGAAGAATTTTGAGGGTTTAAAGCTGGATTTGCTAAAGACGAGTCAACAAGACCAAGTCAATTCTATCAGAGTTGTTATTCTCAAATTTAAATTGTGATCTGAACGACTGAGATTTTGATTTTAGAGATTTTTACGAGTTCGTTTTAGATTTTCTAGGGAGGATTTATTTTAGGAAGGAAACGATTGTAAAATTTCTTCGACTCTGGATTGGAATTTTTGTCGAGAAAGATAGAAAAATACTCTGGGGTTTTTATTCTCTCTGGAACGATTAATTATATTAAGCAAATGAAGTTCGCCGCGCCCATGAGGAGCTAAACGAACCTCATCCAGCTAAGTCAATTCTAATTACCGTGTTGTGAGAATTGTTTTATTCTGCTATATTGTTTGATATTTATGCATTCTCTATGGGCATGGTTAAATGCACATGTTGATTCTGATTAATTAATTAAGTGCGCAATTGATTGGTTAATTAGGCTTAACACATTGCATGTCAAATAGCTCGTAGTTAATTTGACCTAGGTAGTGTTGAGAGTGTATAATCATAATTCAAGAACGGTCGTACCGATTCAATTAGTTATGGTCACGGGTCTTTTCTAATTCATAATGCAATCTACGTGTTAGGTTAGTGATTGATTCAAAAGGTCGTACCCGGTCAATCTATCTAGGAAAAGATTGGTTATTAGGCACGTTGTCAATAGCTATAACTGTGACTATTAAACAATATAGATATTTTTAGCTTCGATGATCAACACCTGATTCGAATAAATTGACTTAGCTGGATGTTTAATTATAATTGATTTTTAATCTCCGATTTAGATTTATTTTAAATATTCGCATAATCTCGAAACCCCCATTTATTTTGATTTGGTCGATACGATACATTTATTAATTTCCGTTCTCTGTGGATCAACCCTGTTTGCTACAATTATTTGTATTTGCAGGTTAATTTAATACTGACGGATTCGACACCTATCAAGTTTTTGGCGCCGTTGCCGGGACGGTTCTAATTAATTTTGTGTTTGTGTATGACCAGGTCTGATCGTACGGCAAAATTGCTATACGATCCTGAAATCGAGAAGACTGCACGTAGATTACGAAGAGAAGCAAGAATTCGAAAGCAGATTCTCAAAACCACACCGGATCAAGGAACGCACGTTACAGTTTCAACTTCTGGTGATTGTTGTGCCTTTACCGCGCCCATAGCCATGGCAGTAAATGGTCAACAACAACGTACACTCAGGGAGCTAGGCCGACCACAAGCCAATCAAACCCCACTCTGTATTACTTATCCTGATACAGAAGGAACATTTGAACTGAAATCGGGTTTGATCCATCTATTGCCTATCTTCCGTGGAGTCGAAAACGAGGATCCTCACAAACACTTGAAGGCATTTCATGTCACTTGCTCAACGATGAAGCCTCAAGGTGTTTCTGAAGAACAGATCAAGCTACGCGCATTCCCTTTCTCTTTGGACGATGCTGCTAAAGAATGGTTATTTTATTTACCATCCGGATCAATCACATCCTGGGATCAGATGGTAAGAGTATTTTTGGAAAAATTCTTTCCTGCCTCGCGAGCCGCGACACTCAGAAGGGAGATATGCAGTAGTAAGCAGAAGAATTCAGAGTCTCTACATGATTACTGGGAGAGATTCAAAAGGACCTGTGCAAGCTGCCCACAACATGGATTAACTGAAGAAGCACTTATCCTGTACTTTTATGATGGTCTCTTGCCCATGGAGAGACATATGATCGACGCAGCTAGTGGAGGATCCCTTGAAAATAAAACTCCACAATAAGCCAGGGATTTGATTTCTACGATGGCAGCAGCAGCCGGAAACCATAAATCTTGTCCAGAACCTTCTAGAGCTGCTAATGAGATAAGTAATTCTGCCTTGTCAAATCAAATTAAGGAACTGACAGTTTTGGTTCATAAAATTACTACAGGTAATGTACAGCAGTCGCGCCCACAGGTAAGGAGTTGTGGAATATGTGCTTCACCTGAACATCCTATCGATGCGTGTCCGACCTTACAAGAAGATGTAACTGAAGAAGTTAATGCAGCAGGATATTATGGAGGTCAGAGAAAGTATGAACCTTACTCCAACACGTATAATCCGGGATTAAGGGATCATCCTAATCTCAGATACGGGTCGACGAATTATCAACAAAGACAACCACCTCCTCAGAACCAACAACCAGGTATGTCTCTGTCCGATATTGTTAAACAGTTAGCAACTAACACAAACCAATTCCAACAGGAGACGAAGGCCAGCATTCAAAACTTGGAAAAACAAATGAGTCAACTTGCTACTACAGTAGGTAGACTAGAATCTCAAGGGAAGCTGCCCTCGCAAACAGAGTTGAACCCAAAGAACGTCAGTGCAGTGACTTTGCGGAGTGGTAAAGAATTGACAGATAGTCACGCCCATGGTAAAGAAACCCTAACTGATAGCCGTGCCCATAGCGAAGAGCAAAAAGAGGAAATCAACGTGGAAACCCTAACTCAAGGGAAGAACCATGTCCACAGCGAATGGGTGCAAGTTGAAAAAGAAATCAACGTCAAAACTGATCAATCAACACCGGAGAAGCCAAAAGCAGTTGAAATCAGACCACCTTTTCCTGACAGATTCGAGGAGTCTAAGAGAGCCAAGGAAGAGAAAGAGATCTTCGATACCTTCAGTAAGGTAGAGGTAAACATCCCTTTATTCGATGCCATTAAACAAATACCTAAATATGCTAAGTTCCTTAAAGAATTGTGTGTGAATAAGAAAAAGCATAGCGGATATGAGAAGGTCTTGATGGGGCAGAATGTTTTAGCTGTTCTACAAAAGAAACTACCCCCTAAGAAAGAAGATCCAGGTTTGTTTGCTATCCCTTGCACTATTGGTAGTATAGAAATTCAAAGAGCAATATGTGATTTAGGAGCTTCACTTAATGTAATGCCGTATTCTCTTTATTCATGCTTGCGAATGGGTTCTTTGAAAGAAACAGGGGTAGTCATTCAATTAGCCGATAGGTCCCTAGTTTATCCTAAGGGAGTTCTAGAGGATGTCCTAGTTAAGGTGAAGGGTTTGATTTTTCCTGCAGATTTTTATGTGTTAGACATGGGTGGTAATGATATCTCTACTACTCCTTTTGATTTATTACTAGGGAGACCTTTCCTTAGTACTGCGAAAACTAAGATCAATGTTCAGGATGGTACTCTAACTATGGAATTTGACGGCGAAATTGCCAAGTTTAATGTTTTTGATGCCATGAAACATCCTAATGATTTGTCTAGTATTTGCAGTATGGATGTTGTAGAACCTTTTGTTCAACAATGTTTTGAATTAAGCAGGGAAGATGAACTAGAAGTTGTGTTGTGTAACAGTTTGTAGGCAGGAGATGAAAAGAAGGATTTTTCCTACGACAAACTTCTGGTGGAAGTTCTGTATGAGTTGGAAACGTTAAATCCACAGGTAGGTATTAATCCAATTTTCGCTATGCCCACGACTAAAACTCAATTATCTTCAATTGTGCAGGCACCAATTTTGGAGCTTAAACCTTTGCCCAGTCATCTGAAATATGTCTATCTAGGCAATGAGGACACACTACCGGTGATCGTCTCCAACAAGTTGAGCATTAAGCAGGAAGACCAACTCGTTCAACTCCTGAAGGAGCACAAAAAAGCGATAGGGTGGACCATCAATGACATAAAGGGTATCAGTCCGTCCACCTGTATGAACAAAATACTTTTGGAGGAGGATTGTAAACCAATTAGACAACCTCAGAGACGGCTAAATCCTCCAATGATGGAAGTAGTGAAGAAGGAGATTCAAAAGCTTCTAGATGCTGGTATGATCTATCCAATCTCAGATAGTAATTGGGTAAGCCCAGTTCAGGTAGTTCCCAAGAAAACAGGTAGAACGGTAGTCAAAACTGATAATGGTGAGTTGGTACCCACTCGTGTCCAAAACGGGTGGCGGGTTTGTATTGATTATCATAAATTGAATGCCTCGACTAAGAAAGATCATTTTCCCTTACCTTTTATTGATCAAATGTTAGAAAGATTAGCAGGGAAATCTCATTATTGTTGCCTTGATGGTCTTTCAGGTTTTTGGCAGATACCAGTTGCGCCAGAAGACCAGGAAAAGACGACCTTTACATGTCCGTTTGGTACATTTGCCTATTGGCGGATGCCGTTTGGGTTATGTAATGCTCCTACAACGTTTCAACGATGTATGGTCAACATTTTTTCTGACTATGTTGAGAGTATAATCGAGGTATTTATGGACGATTTCACTGTTTATGGAGAGTCTTTTGAATCTTGTTTAGTTAATCTTGGAAAGGTTTTGCAACGATGCGTAGACTTGAACTTAGTATTAAGTTATGAAAAATGCCATTTCATGGTAGATCACGGTTCAATACTCGGTCACATTGTTTCTGCACGTGGTATAGAGGTCGATAAAGCTAAGATTTATGTGATTAAGTCTTTGCCTTACCCCGTATGTGTACGGGAAGTTCGTTCCTTTCTTGGACATACAGGATTTTACAGGAGGTGCATCAAGGACTTCTCCAATATTACCCAACCTCTGTGTAATTTGCTTATCAAGGATGTCGCTTTCCATTTTGACGAGAGATGCAAAGAAGCGTTCAACGTTTTAAAAGAGAAACTTGTCACCGCGCCCATAGTGAAAAGCCCTAATTGGAACGTTCCGTTCGAAATAATGTGTGACGCAAGTGACTACGCCGTGGGCACAGTCCTTGGGCAAAGAGTGGGAAAAGAACCTCATGTGATCTACTACGCCTCGAGGACGCTGGATAGTGCACAGTGCAACTACTCTACAACAGAGAAGGAGCTTTTAGCAATTGTTTTTGCTTTAGAGAAATTTCGTTCTTATATATTGTGTACTAAAGTCATTATTTTCTCAAATCATGCAGCTCTCAGATATCTGATGTCAAAGAATGATGCAAAACCCAGGTTAATACAATGGATTCTCCTCCTTCAACAGTTTGATTTGGAGATAAAGGACAAGAAAGGATCGGAGAATCTTGTAGCAGACCATTTGAGCCGGCTAGTCACTTTTGAGATAACTCAACCTTTGAACGATAAATTTCCTGACGAGTATCTATTCGCCATGGGCACGACTCATCCCTGGTATGTAGACATAGTTAATTATCTCGTTACTGGTAAATTACCTTTTGAGTTGAGCAGGGGTGAGAAGGATAAAATCAAAAGAGATTCTCGAAACTACGTATGGGATGATCCTTATCTATGGAAGCATTGCTCGGATCAGATGATTAGAAGATGCGTTCCTAAGGAGGAGATTGAGTCAATTCTAAAATCATGCCATACAGAATCATGTGGAGGCCATTTTGGACCTAGAAGGACAGCCAAAAAGGTACTTGATTGTGGATTCTTTTGGCCTAATTTATTTTATGATTCGTACATCTTTTGTAAAACTTGTGACAACTGTCAAAGAACAGGGAGTCTAGGCCGTCGTGATCAAATGCCTATGACTCCAATCTTGATAGTTGAGATTTTTGATGTATGGGGTATTGACTTTATGGGGCCTTTTCCACCATCATTTGGGTTTCATTATATTTTATTGGTTGTTGATTATGTTTCAAAATGGGTGGAAGCTAAAGCCACCCGGACTGATGATGCTAAAGTTGTTGCAGATTTTGTTAGGTCTAATATCTTTTGCAGGTATGGTACACCCCGAGCCATCATCAGTGATCGCGGAACCCATTTTTGTAATAGGACCATCGAAGCCTTATTCAGAAAATATGGAGTGACGCATCGTACCTCCACCGCCGACCATCCGCAGACAAACGGACAAGCTGAAGTTTCAAATAGGGAGATCAAGTCGATCCTTGAAAAGACGGTAAATCCCTCTAGGAAGGATTGGACTTTGCGTTTAGAAGATGCACTATGGGCGTATCGAACTGCCTACAAGTCACCTGTTGAGCCTCTCGAAACCTCTCTTCAACTCTCACATTAGAATGAGATTGGTTGCGTTTGGAACTGTTTAAATTATTTAAAAAATAAAAAATTACTTATTTAATAATTTAAAGTTGGCAGAGGTGTATGGATATTTATGTAAAAGCCGATTTTTAACAATTTGCTTTTAAAATAACCAGATTTTTAGAAGGGCTCATAGATACTTTTATAAGCATATTATTTAATTAGCATTAAATTTTCCTTGAAAATGAAAAGAAAAATTTTAGTGTTTGAAACTTGCAATTGTATTCGTTCAATGCTACTTTTTGTTTTTTAATCATTAGTTTTTTATTCTATTTTAAAATTTTATGTTTTATATAAGATATTTAAATATAACTATTTATGTTTTTAATATTATTAGTAAAAATAAAAACAACAAAATTTTAAAATAAAAGTAGTTATAATTTCTTGATTTTTGTAAATTGGTTCCTTAATATTTGTCGCAATTATTGATTTTTGCATTATTTTTATTTGTTAGTACTATTAACTAAGTTTTGTTAAAAATGAAAAATAAATAATAAATTATTAATTTCATTTACTAATAATTATTATAATAAATGTTATTGCTTGATAAAAGTTTTTTTTTTTTTGAAAAAAACTCTAAAATTAATAATAAAATTGTCCATTTTAGTAATTTCAAATAATCATTTCCAATTATTCTAATGCGTAATATAATAATAATTAAGACATAAAAAATAAATATATAAAGAAAAAAATATAAAATATTAAACTTAAAAAAACTATAAAAATAGAAAAAAAAATATAATAAAACATACTCCATTTATCCCACTAATGTTGCAACATTTGTTTTTTTTTTTTCACATTTGTCGATGCATAATTTCAACGGTAAATATTTTTATTTATACACGATTAAAAATTATGGTAGTTTTATATTTAAAAAAAAGACATTAAAATGAAAAAAATAAGATCTCACTTGACTATATTTTTTCTTATTAATAAGTCACGACATGTGAAAACAAGATTAGTTAATGAATAGTGTACAAAACCCTAATGTCCCAACTAATATAAGACAGAAGAAGTATATATTTTTTATAATTTCAAAATAGTTATTTATATTTATCAAACATATTTATCTCACTTATTTCATAATCTATTTATTAAACAATTTTCTTTCTAAACACCTACCAAATTAATTTAGAAGCGGATTATATTGCAAATTGATTGATAAGTGGTTATTTTGTAATCTATTTATGTTCATACTTATAAAATTAAAGATACTTTATATACAAATCATTTTAACTACGTATTACAAATGTGGTATTAGATTTGATACCTGACAATTATATGTAACTTTTACATGTGCAAATCATCTCATATTTCAATTTTCATTTTAAACAAAATTTTATGAATTTCTATCATATACTAGGAAAAAAATATAGTCTCGAATTTAAACAACCAACAGACAAATATACTCCAAATAACATTAAATAAGTGAAAAATATAATTTTTTAAATGATTTTCTATAGTGTTGATCCTATATGCATACTACGCAATCAACATACAAACAATAAGCGGAAAATGAAAGAGAGATTACTGTTAATTGGTCGACGATAAATCTCCTGGAAATATCGTTCAGTTCACCGGCTAAGAACCTCAATTGCACTTCTAGAACACGAACGCGGAATCTCTTCAAAACTTAAACTCTTGGAAACCTTGGAGTAGGTTTCACTTTGCAAACACTGTTTGCAATTCACGTTTCAGAGAACGCTCTGAGATGTGAAGATTTTGGGATGATTGAATGAATGAGAGGAGGACTCTATTTATAGTAGTCCTTGGCTAGTTCACTTGAACTAGGACTCATTCGAATTCAAACTCTTGAATTCTAATCAGATTGTGATCTTACTATCCATTGCTTAATGGACAAGTAAGTGACTTGGGCTGGGCCTTTGTTGGGTGGACCAATCACCCAGGCCCAATAGCCCCAAGCCCACATCAATATGAGGCTTGGGCCAATCCATATAAGCCCCAAGTCCAACATTCTCCCACTCACACAATAGAGGCACAGCCCACTAAGGACCGTCAAGACTTAAACAGAGAAAGCACGCGTCGTTCAATTAATTGGTTTTATACGGCAAATAACCGGTGTGACCAAATGAACCAGCTTCTTCAATAAAGAAGAACAATCTCGAAATTCATTTCATATCCCAGACTACCATGATTTGAATTCACTTCAGACATGTTCGGTCCCAAACGAACCAATGTTCTGAAAACTTCGAAGTACTTCTAATCACAACTGTGTTCCCAAGAACCACAGTCCGCTAGCGTGTGATTTAAATAGTGTGAATACAATCAGAGTCTTCCAATTCGCTCTTGTCCCAAAAGTCGATGAAAGTAACCGACATCACGGTCATGTCACATAGGCCGAATTTACCGTAGCCATAGAAAGACACGCCAATGACACAGTCATTACCCCAACACTCCGGATACAAAAGAGATTGTACTAAGGATAAATAAATATGGGACTTTGCACGATAAGGAGTAGGGACTGTTCTCAAACTTATCTCCCATAGGGTCAACTTATAGCTCGCACGGTATAAAAGCATGCGCGACAATGAACCTTGCCTCTACATTAGGCGCGTATGTCTATTATGATAGTTCATTATCCGGACGACAGCACAAAGCTATTCCTCAAACTTGATCACTCCCACTTTCCTAAGTGTGATGACTCAAAAGTCTAGTCCGGCTAGTCAGGTCTCATGATTGTGGTTTTCATGAGCGATTCTCAATCCATGTTGGAGAATCTCATCTTGACGACCACGTCAAGGCGATCATTATATACCTCTTAGTTCACGAAACTCCCATTCAGAACATAAGTGTATAGATCTCATCTTACATTATCACCGGATAATCAAGGCAACTGCGCGTGCAAGTGCGCAAGTCTCTCAAACCTGACGACATACTCTCGGATGAATCAACTCTCTATATGCTAGAAAACACATGAAGATAAACAATTATCATTAAAACATAGGCATAACAATCCAAGACATTACAATCTACGTAGACCCAAAGACCTAGAATGCTTGACAAAAACATCTCTAGTTACAGCCTTAGTAAATGGGTCTGCTACCATATCATGTGTAGATATATATCTGACTGTTACATGCTTCTTTGTCACTATATCCCTGACAAAGTGGTACTTAGTCTCTATGTGCTTAGACTTACTGTGATACTTAGCGTCCTTAGTGTAGGCAATAGCTGCCTGACTATCACAATATACAGTGACTGGCTTTGGCTCACTCTCAGTTAGGTTAAGGTCATCTAAGAACCTTTTGAGCCAGACAGCCTCCTGCACAGCCACCGAGCAGGCTACAAATTCTGCTTCCATGGTGGACAATGCTATGCAAGTCTGCTTCTTGCTACTCCAAGAGATAGCTCCATGACTCAGAATGAAGGCATAACCGGAAGTTGACTTCCTCATCTAAGTCGCCACCCCAATCAGCATCAGTGTAACCCACTAGATGGCTTTCACCACCTTGGTAACATAGAGCATAATCTGAGGTTCCTTTTAGATATGCTAGAATCCGTTTCACAGCAATCCAATGCTTTTGTCCTGGATTAGACTGATACCTGCTTACCAGTTCTACTGCATAGCAGATATCGGGCCTTGTACACAACATAGCATACATCAGGCTGCCGATAGCATTTGCATATGGAACTTTCTGCATCTTCTCACGCTCTTGCGGAGTTTTAGGGCACATCTCAAGACTCAAAGTCTGCCCTTTTGCAATGGGTGTATCCATAAGTTTGCAATTAGCCATATGGAAACGTTCAAGGATCTTTTGAATATAGAGCTCTTGCGATAAAGCCAATAGCCTCTTACTTCGATCCCTTGAAATTTTGACTCCTAATATATAGGCAGCCTCACCCATGTCCTTCATCTCAAAAGTTGTCGACAACCAGTTCTTCGTTGACAATAGAATGTCCTTGTTGTTGCAAGCCAAGAGAATGTCGTCCACATATAATGACAGTAACACAAAATCGTCACTGGACTTCTTCACATAAACGCAATGGTCTTCTTGTATCATTTGGAAACCATATGACAACACCAAGTCATGAAATCTCAGGTACCATTGCCTGGAGGATTGTTTGAGTCCGTAAATGGACCTCAAGAGTTTACACACTTTCTTTTCTTTGCCTTTAGTTATAAAACCCTTAGGCTGTTCCATGTAAATCTCTTCCTCCAGTCCTCCATTGAGGAAAGCGGTCTTGACATCCATTTGATGCAATTCCAAGTCCATATGTGCGACTAAGGCCAAGATTAGGCAAATAGAAGCGAATCTCACCACAGGTGAGAATGTCTCCTCATAATCTATGCCCTCAAGTTGGGTATAGCCTTTCGCCACCAGTCTTGCCTTGTATCTCTCGATCGAACCATCAGCCTTCCATTTAACGCGAAGGACCCATTTATTTCCGATGGCTCTACGTTCTGGCGGTAAGTCAACCAAGTCCCAGACATGGTTACTTTTCATCGATTTCATTTCCTCATCCATGGCTTTCATCCATAGATCCTTGGCGGGTGAATTGAGAGCTTCCTTTACGTTCTTTGGTTCATCACCATCGTGTGAAGCCATCATGAACATTTCCCCTTCAATCTCGTAACGTCGTCGGGGAATGGGGATTCTTCTACTTCTTCGATTCGATGACTCAGGCATCGAACAATCAGGAATCTGTGTACTCCCACTGTCATGTACCAGTGGAGCTGATTCTTCAGGCACTTGTTCACTCCCACTAGGATCAATATCCATCTGTGGAGGAACTAAGTCCTCTGATTCGTTTTGTTCAAAGAAGTCTCTCTTTTCTACTTCACCCCTGTTGGGGAATTCATTCTCAAGGAACACAACATCACGTGACTCTAATTCTGAAATGGTACCATCTGAATTTTCTCCTATTAGTACATATCCTTTGGATTGCTCGGGATATCTTATGAAGATACATCTTTTATCCCTCGCACCTAGCTTCCCATATGGGCTAGAAAGATCATGTACATAACACGCACACCCCTAGGGTCGCATATAGAAGAGGTCAGGTTTTCTACCTGTCCATAACTCATAGGGTGTAGTAGTCACTGATTTCGTTGGAACCTTGTTTAATATGTGGGTCGCTGTTAGAAGTGTATCTCCCCAATAAGATATTGGAAGATTTGCTTGTGCCATCATCGATCGTACCATTTCTAACAGTGTTCTATTCCTCCTCTCGGCAACTCCGTTTTGCTGAGGAGTCCTGGGAATAGTCAACTGTCTCACTATACCTTTCTCCTGACACGTCTTAAATTGGTCAGATAGATACTCTCGGCCTCGGTCAGTGCGTAGCACTTTAACAGTCCTATCTAATTGATTCTCCACCATAGCCAAAAATTTTCCAAAGCAATCTAAAGCTTCAGACTTATGGGAGATTAGATAGACTATACCGAAACGAGTGAAGTCATCTATGAAGGTAATGAAATATGATGCACCACTTCTAGCCCTAACATTCATAGGTCCACATATGTCTGAATGAACTATCTCCAAAGGAAAAGTGGCCCTATTTGCCTTTCCAAAAGGTTTTCTAGTGGCCTTCCCAGCTAGGCAATGATTACAGACTGGCAACTCGATCTTATTATAAGATCCTAAAATCCCCTCTTTTGCCAATCTGTTCATTCTATCTTGTCCTATATGACCAAGTCTAGCATGCCAAGTGGAAATATCAATATCACCAGATGCAACAAGAGTAAAACTAGTATCACTATCGACATAAGAAGGGTTCACATAATCATCAATGCAAAGATAAATAAATCCATCAGCCATTCGTCCAGAACCAATAAAAATAGAGTCATAATACAAACTCAAAACTTTCGATTCAAACACAAGTTTATATCCAAAAGTCATCGAAACAGAGACCGGAACGAGACTACGTCTAATCTCAGGAGCGTAGAGGACATCATGTAGTAGTAAAACGTGGCCACTTTAAATCCTTAGTTTGCAAGTGCCGATCCCTTTTACTTCAACTCGAGAGTTGTTCTCCATATATATCCATCTAGTACCATGCGGTATGCGTCGGTACTCTACGAACGCTCCTCTGTCTCTAGCTACATGGTCGGTTGCCCCTGAGTCTACAATCCACATAGAATAAGACTCGGCAAGCAAAACGGTGCTAGAAACAAAAATATTAGACATATTGAGATCAGAATAGGATACCTCCTTTTTCGGCTTGGAACAATCACGAGCGAAGTGTCCCATCTTGTTACAATTGTAACATTTGATCTTTCCCATGTCTCTTTTCTGCCCCTTTCCATGTCTGGCCTTCTTTCGAGGGTTTTTGGTCCCGGGCTTAGCAGGATTCCTCGAATCCTTATCTTTCTTGCTTCCCTTATTACCCCTCTTGCGCTTAGCATTACTTCCCCTACGCACATTTGAATCAGCCATGTAAAGCTGACCAGAGGATTTTGCCGCCTCTAAGCGCTCGTCCTCAAATTCCACATGACGGGAGATATCATCAAACGTTTTGATGTTATCATTATGTGTCATGTTTATCTTCATGTTTTCCCAACTGTTTGGGAGGGACCTTATCACTGTCTGCACTTGTTGCTCGTCCGTTAGGACATGACCAGCTGATTTCAACTCGCGGATCATGTTAGCCATCTCACGAAGATGTTGGCGTATAGTATGATCACCGCGCTTGTAAGATAAAAACTTAATCGTCAGCCGTCGGAGCTTGGTGGTTGAAGTCCCACCATATTTGTCCTTCAGTGCTACCCACATAGCCTGTGCAGTATGGTAATCTTCAAAAGCACACATCAAATCATCAGCCATGCTCGACAATATGGTGATGCGCGCAATGCTATTCTCGCGCTTCCAGGACAAATAGGCGTCCATATCACGCCTTGCTTGTGCAGTGGAACCATGTGCTGGTTCGACCATCGTGTTCGAAAGGGTCTCGAGAGCTTCTTGCTCCTCGAGGATATACTGGATTTTGCGATGCCAGATATCGTAGTTGTCTCCATTGAGTTTGTCACCCTTGTTCAGCTCAGCGACAATAGGCTTAGTAGCAGAGGCCATCACTGACAAGCACCAAAGAGATACATAAGACCATCTATGTTTGATCTAGCATAATCATCCAATAGTAATATAAATGCACTAGCTAAAACAATCAAAAACTCATCGAATCAATCTGAGGGGGAATCGGAGAAGATAGGCAATCTACCCAATCACCATTCCTAGAACTAAATTATTTCAAACATAAAGGATGTTATAATATCATGCAGTGTGCAAACAAGTCTAAGCATGCAAGCCTAGAACATCCACTAAATTATTCAGCAACCAAGGAATAATCATAAAGGATTCATGTTATAAAAAATATATCTATAATATATAAAAACTGCATACTAATCAGTTCTAAACAAATATGAATAATCCTTTTAAAAGATATATGGTCTATGGATAGTCCTCTGGGTCCCAATCGGATGTGTGAGAGGGGTGTACTCGGGCTCAGTAATCACACTATCGCCATCCTGAGCCTCGTCAGGTATCTCAGGTTCGTGCCGTCCAAATCGACGACTTCATCTCTTCGTCGCCATTCCACTCGGCGACCTCCTCCTCCTCTCCAGCCCCTTGGGCTTCGTCCTCTTCTTCATCAACCCACTCGGGGTTCTCTCCTTCACCAGCCCATTGGGCGAGCTCATCTTCTAGAGGTTCGTGCTCATCTTCGAACTCATCATCTGCCTCATGTTGCTGCTGCAACTCAGCTTCGGCAGCCGCTTGCTGCTCTGCAAGTATGTCATCCATGAAGTTGATGTTCTCTCCAGGCACATAAGCTCCATGCACATGTGGAAACGGTGGAGGTGCATGAGCTTGAGCAACCGGGTGTTGCTCAGGAGAAGGAGGAACAAAAGCTTGAGCAACCGGATGATGCTCAGGATACATTGGGGCCGGTGGTGGAACCATCGGTGGATGCTGAGGAGGCGGTGGACCGAAATAATGTCCCACCGGGGGGTTTGGATGGGGAAAAGGATGTGCCCATCTAAAACCCATCGGCTGATGTGGAAGTGGAGGTGGTGGAGCAGCCGGATGCTGCTGCTGGACTGGGTAAGCAGGTCCAAAGGGAGGTAGCACCATCATTTGAGGAAGATTCGGAGGAAATATATAGACGAGAGCCGGTGCAAGGTGCCTATTTGTATACTGAGCAGCCCTCTCAGCGGGGACCCAGAAGTCGTTGTCCACAACATAACCATATCAATGAACCATAACCTGTGCAAACAAAAATTGCACATGCCATAAGCATGCAAACGACATTAGTAAATTAAAAAAATAATAATTAATGCCATAGTAAATAGAAAATAATATTTCCAAAGATTTTCCACGAAATTGCATGCTCAAAATACTCAAAAATGGCATAAAAAAGTTAGGTTTTAAATAAAATTAAAAACCAAAAAAAAAATTTGGAAAAAAATAAATAATAATTTTTTTTTTTTTTTTGAAAAAAAATTTTCCGGTCGTTGGCGGCGGCACGTGGCGGTCACGCGCCGCCAAAGGTCGGCGGTTGACCGGCAACGCGCCGGGTGGGTGCTGCACGCGCCGGTGACACGTGGCACGCTGAGGCGTCGCCGCGTGTCACAGGTGCGTCAGCCGCATAGTCAGCATTTGGGCTGATGTGGCTGCCACGCAGGCGGCCACGTCAGTGGTGACCTGTGCGCCACGCGGCACGAGGTGTCAGCTTGCCCAGTCAGCAAAAGTGCTGACTGGGACGCTGACTGGGAGTAGGCCGCCCCCTGTGCGCCTCACGCGCCCGCCTGGCGCGTGAGGTGCACGCGCCGCCTTGCCGTGGTGCGACGGCGGTCGGGCCGGCGGCCGTTTGCTCCTCTCGCCGTCCTCTTTCCAGCCGTGCCGTCGGTTGTCGTCTTCGGGGCTCCGTTCGTCGACGGTGAACTGCAATCTCCGAAGCTGTGACTGGTCAAAGTAGCTCAACATGAAAAACATTAGTGCTGTTTGGGTCTGATTCGTTCGAATCTGTCCCCAAACTTCGGAAGGCCATAACTCCTTCGTTTCTCATCGAAAAAATTCATATTATATATCGACGGATTCGTTATTCGAAGATGAATCCAACGATATATAATTTGCATGTTGGAAAATTTCATGTAATAAATTAAAACTTAAACAAGGTCACGAAAATCACATGCAAAACACTATTTTCAGCACGTAGTTTATATTTCATTCATGCAAAAATTAACGACAGCGTAATTATTACGGCCAACAACAGTAATATAGACAGGCTCTGATACCAATGTTGATCCTATATGCATACTACACAATCAACATACAAACAATAAGCGGAAAAGGAAAGAGAGATTACTGTCAATTGGTCGACGATAAATCTCCTGGAAATATCGTTCAGTTCACCGGCTAAGAACCTCAATTGCACTTCTAGAACACGAACGCGGAATCTCTTCAAAACTTAAACTCTTGGAAACCTTGGAGTAGGTTTCACTTTGCAAACACTGTTTGCAATTCACGTTTCAGAGAACGCTCTGAGATGTGAAGATTTTGGGATGATTGAATGAATGAGAGGAGGACTCTATTTATAGTAGTCCTTGACTAGTTCACTTGAACTAGGACTCATTCGAATTCAAACTCTTGAATTCTAATCAGATTGTTATCTTACTATCCATTGCTTAATGGACAAGTAAGTGACTTGGGCTGGGCCTTTGTTGGGTGGACCAATCACCCAGGCCCAATAGCCCCAAGCCCACATCAATATGAGGCTTGGGCCAATCCATATAAGCCCCAAGTCCAACATATAGACTCATTGGAACTCATTAAAATAGTATTTCAAAATTCAAACCATATGATTTAGTTTTAGTTCTTCTCCACAACATAATTAATTTGTTATTTGTATTTTTTTTCTTTTTAAGTTATTGTTATTTATATATTTAATTGGAATAATATTTTATCTATAAAATTTATTCTTTATATTTGATTTATAGAATTTTAAAAATTGGTATTTTTTTGGAATTGGTATTTATCTTATTCAAATAATTACATCTAATACTATTGAACTAATTATAATGTCTACTTTTAAAAGATATTTCTAAAAATATTATGGAATTGATAAGTAATTTTTTTAATTAATAATCAAATAATTAATTTTTTATTTGAATTTCTGTTCTAACCAGATCTTTTAGCTATTTAAAAAATAACAAATAATTAAATAAATAAAGAGAAAAAGTTACCAAATGAAAAGTAACTCATTATAATATTTCCAGAATCATCCATACACGAAGTATATATCTATTTTAATGAGCGACTTTTGGAAGAACTTGGTTAAACAGTATCGGCCCAAGCCCAAGCCCAAGCTTAGAAAGATTTAAGCTCAAACTCAAGGTTCAGGCTTAAATGGTCCGTCCGCTCAATCCATACGACTTAAATTTTATTTGAAAAATGAATAATATCATCCCAAAATTTCTGTCTAACGCCCTTTTGTCACTACACCCACTCAGATTAGCTTTTAAAGTTGTTTTATTTTTGTTTATTTTTGGTTTTCTTTTTCTTTTATTTTTTTAGTTTTTAATTTTTTAATAATTAAAATTAACTTTCTTTTATATTACATTTGAAATCTAATTAATTTTACAATTTTTTTCAAATAAAACTTATTAAGAATTTCATTATTTATAATATAATTTATTTTTGAAGAAAAACTATTAAAAATTAAAAAGAAATTGTAGAAATAGATTTTTTTTTTCTTAAAAGAAATTGTAGAAATAGATTTTTTGTTTATTTGTTTTTAAAAAAATATTTACTAAAAATATAAAAGGTGTGAATATAAAAAATAGGGGTTGCATTATTAACCCTCATTTTATGAGAAGCTTTCTAGTAACAGATATGCAGTAGGAGGATCATGGATTTTACGGATCTGCAATAATCTAAAATAAAATCTCTAATTCATAGAAACATAACCTTCCACATTTGTCATTGTTTTTCATATCAAGGCTATGTTCGGTATCTGCAGTTAAAATTAGGGATTTAAATAGTGATTTAAATAGCTGTAGTGGTTAGCGGTTATAATAACCGTTCGGTGATAGCTGTAGCGGTTAACATAACCGTTAGACATAAAATTACAAAAATGGTTGATTTAATTATTTGATTTGTATTCGTTAATGTGAAATAAAAAGATACTTTAGTAATTTTAAATAGCGGTTGGAGCAAAAGTTAATTTGAATAGCGTTCGTCGGACCGTTAAGTGAACCGCTAACCGCTACTTTAAAAAACTAACGCCGAACATCTATTTTTTTAAAATGCTGTTCAGACCGCTAACCGCTAATAAAACAGCAGACGCGGAACACACACTAAACTGCTCTCACGTTCTTTACAGATAAGAGATATTTGAAATTCAAGAAGATAAAATTGAAAACTTCATACTTTATTGAATTTTTCTAAAGTCTTTATATAAACTGATACATAACAATAAATCGTTCATCCAGGCAGGTCTTTTTCTAATACGACATTGCGATCGAGCTACTGTCTCATCTCTTTACTTAGTTCAACAGCTCTTTCCGAACATTCAGACGTACTAGATGTTGGACCACTCTCCTGATCAGTATCGTTGTCACAAAGAAATTGAGTAGGCTGCTAACTATTCCAATCCCATGTATTTCCTTCATCAAATATGACATCCCTGCTCGTCACAATCATATTTGTCACCGGATTGAATAACTTATAAGCTTTGGAAGATTCACTCATACCCAAAAAGACACACTTTTCGCCCTTGTCATCAAATTTTTGTCTTTTAACATATGGAATGCGAGCATACGCAATGCATCTGAATATTCTGAAGTGGCCTACATTTGGTTTTCTCCCACTCCAAGCCTCCTCCGGTGTCATATTTTTCATTGAAGATGTTGGACTTCTGTTTAAAATATGAATGCTCTAATTGACAGCTTCTGGCCAAAACGGTTTTGGAATTTTTCCTTTTGACAGCAAGCTTCTCACAATGTTCAAAACCGTTCGATTCTTCCTCTCCGACACCCCATTTTGTTGGGGTGTATATGCTGTTGTGAGTTCTCTACGAATACCATAGTTTTCACAAAATGCTGCAAATTCTTTTAAGCAGTACCCGCCACCCCGATCTGTTCGAATACTCTTTCCTGATTCATTCTCCACATGAGCTTTGAAGATTTTAAATGTGGAAAAAGCTTCTGATTTTTCTTGTAGAAAATACACCCAAGATTTTCTCGAAAAATCATTAATAAAAATAAGTATCGTTTACCTCCATTTGATGATGGTTTAATTGGACCGCATATGTCTGAGTGAACCAACTCGAGGACATTCTTCGCTCTCCATGACTTTCCTGTAGGAAATTGAGAACGTGGTTGTTTGCTAACAACACATTCTTCACATACTTGAGAAGGATTTGAGATTTGTGGAAGACCTTTGACTATATCCTTCTCCCAAAGTGTCTTCAATCCTCGAAAGCTTAAGTGGCCATAATGAAAATGTCATAACCATGACGGTTCTTTCATCTCAACTATTGAGGAAGTTTGAATGGTTTCAATCTTTAATTGAAACAATCTGTTTGAACCCATTGGGATAACTGCAATAGCACCTCTAATAGGATCATAAATTTCACATATTTTAATATTGAAAGTAATGACATACCCTTTTTCTTGTAGTTGACCAGCACTTAGTAAATTACTATCAAGATCAGGGACGTACAATATGTTTGAGATTTTTTTCCACAAAGTCATTCTTAGTTCTTATATGAATATCACCTTACTGATGGCTTTAACAGTAGAAGAATCACCAAAAATTACAGTAGAATGAAAATTTTCATCAAGAAAAAAAAAGGAAGACTTACTACCACTCATATGGTTGCTGCAACATGTATCCTTGTACCAAATTGTGGACTCAGTCTTCTGTCTTCCTTCAACAACCATCAAAAGCGTTTCACTTTCTTTCTTTTTAGCAAAGTTCGCATTTTCTTCCTTTTTTTTGTCAGTAGGTAGTCTGGTGTAGCATTCAGATGCATAATGACAAAGTGATGACATCTGTAACATTCTACCTTAGATTTATCATGTTCTCGGCCTCGACCTCTCCCTGAAATTTGATCATCAGTAGTTTTAGAGTTCCTGCTGGAATCTCTATTTCCTCGATCTCCACAACCTCGACCTCTAGATTTCCTCTTCCCCTGCCTCTACCTCTACCTCTGGAAGATGGAATGGAAGTGGAAGCTTTTAATGCTTGTTCTTCAGAGGTTGCTCCTTTGTTCATTTTCTGTTCATGAACCAACAAAGAACTCTGTAACTCATCAAGAGACAATAAATCAATATCCTTCGATTCTTCGATCGAGCAGACAATATAGTCAAACTTCGATGACAAAGAACGAAGTAAATTCTCTACTATAGTCACATCCATCATCTTCTCACCATAGAACCGCATCTTATTACATATCTGCATTATTCTCACACAATAGCTAGTAACTGATTCTGTATCCTTCATCTGCAGAGTTTCAAAATCTCTCTCAAAGCTTGAAGTTGTGCGCGCTTAACACGAGCAGAGCCTTGATTATTTTCTTCATAGAATCCCATATATCCTTGGAGGTATCTTTACAAAGAATAGTCTCTAATATAGGGCATTCAATGGCTTGAAATAGGTAATTTTTTTGCCTTCATATCTCTCAACGAACTCTATCTTTTGGGCATTCAACAAAGTTTTGCCTTCTACTAGGGCATCGATGCCATGCTCGATAACAGACCAATATTCCTTCGACCGTAGACCGTAGGAAGTTTTCTATCAACATACTCCAGTGGTCATAATGACCATCAAAACGTGGTCATAATTGTTGGAGATCAAAAGTATCAAACATGCTCTCAATATTGCTGTAAACAATTTATTCAATACTCATGCAGAACACAGTACTTTTGATATTAATAACAAGAGCCTTTATAGGCGTACAAACATAACTGGATTCCTAAAATGTAGGAAATAAAAGAAACTAATCCTGATGACTTATTCAAAGAGAACATAATCTTATTCAAATAACAGAATCTTGTGACTGCTGATCTCCTGCATTCTAAATTTTGACTTTGAATTATTCTTCAACACCCTCCCGTAATTCAAAGTTGCAAACACCAAGTAATTTCCTAAAATAACAGAACTTCTCCTTGGATAAAGATTTTGTTAGAATGTCTGCCATCTGATTGTGAGTGCTGCATTGTTTCACCTTTATCTCTTCTCTGACAACTAACTCCCTTATATGGTGGAAGCGAATGTCAATGTGTTTGGTTCTGCCGTGCAGTGCTGGATTCTTTGTCATAAAAATGGTTGATCTATTGTCACAAAAGATATCAGTTGCTTCTTCTTGTTTGTGTTGCAGTTCTTCTAAAATTATTCTTAGCCAAATGGCTTGACATGCTGCCGTACTAACAGCCACATACTCTGCTTCGGTCGTAGACAATGCTGTGGTGGATTGTTTTTTAGAACTCTATGTGATTACACCAGAACCTAATGTAAACACATTCGCTGAAATACTCTTTCTATCATCTAGAGCACTTGCCCAGTCACTATCCGAAAAACCATACAACTTCATTTGTGGTGATCTTGCATACCAAATGCCATATTCGGCAGTTCCAGCAACATACCTTAATATCCTTTTTGCTGCTCCAAGATGAAGTTTTGAAGGTTTCTGCATGAACCTGGAGATGACACCAACTGAATATGCTATATCAGGCCTGGTGTGTGCAAGATAGAGTAACCCTCCGACCAAACTTCTGAACTTGCTGGCACAAGTTAATTCTTCTCCATCATCATACTGCAGCTTCTCATTTATGTTCATAGGAGTTGTGGCAGGTTTGCAATTGAGCATTCCAAATTTCTTCAGCATATCCCGAGCATATTTTGCCTGTGATACAAAGATTCCACCTTCTACTTGTTTCATCTCAAGTCCAAGAAAGTAACTTAATTTCCCCAGATCGGTCATTTCAAATTCACTTTGCATTTGGGATTGAAATTCTATAATCATGTGAGCACAAGAACTAGTGTAGATAATATCATCTACATAAAGGCAAATAATGATGAGATCATGGTTACCTTTTATTTTCACATATAATGTTGGTTCACTTTCACTCCGTAAATATCCTTGATGTTGAAAATACCCATCAATCCTGCTATACCAAGCTCTTGGAGCTTGTTTAAGCCCGTACAATGCCTTTTTTAGTCTGTACACTTTCATCTCCTTCCCTTGAATGACAAATCCCTTTGGTTGAGAGACGTACACCTCTTCTTGCAAATCACCATTCAAAAATGCTGATTTCACGTCAAATTGATATATACACCATCCTTTTTGAGCGGCTAATGCAAGAACTACTCTAACCATTTCAAATCTAACCACCGGTGAGTATGTTTCTTCAAAGTCCATACCATATTGCTGTGCATAGCCCTTAGTCACTAGTCTCGCCTTGTGCTTTTGGATACTTCCATCTGCTCCATACTTAGTTTTAAAAATCCACTTCAAGCCTATCACATTCTTACCTTTTGGCATATCTTGCAGGTACCAGGTTTCATTCTTCTCAATTGCTGTGATTTCTTCTACCATAGCACATTTCCATTCTTCCTTCTCAATTGCTTCTTCATAGCTGATAGGATCTAAGACATTGAGAACAAACTGAGCTTGTTCATATATCTCCCTGAGTGATTTAAATTTGACACGTTGAGGTTCATTAGATGATTCTTCGTGAGGAGAAGTATGCTGCCCTTGTGGTGTCACTGGAGAAGCTGATGTTGATATTGTGCCAGGTGAAGTTTCTGCATGATAAGTATCTGATAAATTTGTCCCCGTATCATGATAAAAAAAGGTAACATCTTGCTCTGAATCTGGAATGCCATATTTATTCTTCAATTCTTCATTTCCTGTCTTCAATTCTTCATTTCCTGTCCAACTTGCTTTTTCATTAAATATTGCATCTCTTCGAGTTAATATTTTACCAGTGACAGGACTGTATAATCTATATGCCTTAGATTGTATGCAATAGCCAATAAAGATGCATTTTTCAGATTTCTGATCTAGCTTTTGTCGTCCCTGTGAATGGACTAATGCATATGCAACAGAACCAAATACCTTTAAATGATCAACTGACGGCTTCTTTCCACACCATGCTTGATATGGTGTTTGATTCCACACTGCTTTTGTTGGAGACAAGTTTAAAATGTACACAGCGGTTGCCACAGCCTCTGCCCAAAAATTATTTGATAGACCTTTTGCTTGCATCATGCTCCTTGCCATCTCTACAACGGTTCTGTTCTTCCTCTCGGTAACACCATTTTGTTCGGGTGTGTGAGGAGCAGTTAGTTCTCTATGGATTCCGTTCTCCTCACAGAAAAGATTGAATTCCTTGGATAGAAATTCTCCACCACGATCTGTTCTCAATGCTTTGATATAATCTCCATTCTGTTTTTCCACCTTAGCTTTGAAATGTTTAAACCTGTCAAAGCTTTCGGATTTATTTTGTAAAAAATAAACCCATGACATTCTACTGTAATCATCAGTAAACAGAAGAAAATAATAACTTCCTCCAAGAGATTTGGTTTGCATTGGTCCACGCAAATCAGCATGGATCAGTTCCAGGCAATGTGAAGCTCTCCAAGATCTTCCAACCAGAAATGATTGCCTGGTTTGTTTGCCATATATACATCCTTCACATAATTCAATTGAATTAATCTTAGGCAAACCATAAACCATACCTTTTTCTTCTAACAATCTTAGACCATTGATGTTCAGGTGCCCAAATCGTAAGTGCCAGAGCGTGGAATCATCTTTGTCAACCGCTGCAAGTGCAAACCCTCCTATATTTGACACATCCAGAGGAAACATTTTATTATGTGTCATTGCAATTTTCACCATCGTCTTTTCTGTTTTCTTGTCTTTGATAACACAGGTTCCATTATCAAATAATACCATGTATCCTCCCGCCATTAGTTGTCCAACAGATAGAAGATTATACCCCAAATCAGGTACATACTGAACATCATACAACGATCGTTTACCTTGACTAGTCTCAATCTTCACAATTCCTTTACCCTCAACTTGTATTTCTTTGCCATTTCCAAGAAGTACACGCACTTTCTGTGTTTCATCAAGATACGAGAACATCTCCTTTGCACCTGTCATGTGGTTAGAACAACCACTATCAACAAACCATATGTTGCTTGTGTGATGTTGTGAATCTTCCTGAGTCATGAAAAGCTTGAAATCTTCCTCATTTTCATAGTTTTCAGTTTCTGCTGTGAAGTTGGCTTGCTGCTCATTATACCAACAATCAGCCTTCATGTGACCGTACCTATGACAGTTGTAGCATTGAACATTATTCCACTTCCATGGTTCATCACTTCTACCTCGTCCTCTGCTAAAACCACGTCCCCTGCCTCTAACTCGTCCCCTGAAATTTCCTCGTCCACGGCCTCTTGATGGTGAAGAATGTTTTTCTGCATCATTGGAGTTTTTCTTGACTTGAAATGCTTTCTCATCATTAGTTTATGTTGAGCGGTTGATCCGGACCTTATGAGCTTGCAGTGATCCCATCAACTCATCGAAGGAAAATTGAGTTAAATCTTTTGACTCTTCAATAGCAGCAACGACGTGATCAAAACGTTAAACTCTTAACACTTTCTCCACTATGGTTTGGTCTGTAATCTGCTCACCATAAGTTTTCATCTGACTGACTATTGTCATTGTTCTAGAGAGAAAATCTGCTACTGTTTCTCCATTCCTCATCATTAGAGTCTCAAATTCGCGTCTAAGAGACTGTAGCTTAACTACCTTCACTTTTGAGTCCCCTTGGAACTCTGACTTTAGAACTGTCCATGCTTGCTTTGAGGTGGCTGCTGCTGAAATTCTGGAGAAGATTGTATCATGTACTGCTTGCTGGATTATTGCTAACGCCTTTGCATCTCTTTTTCGAGTTTCTTTTAACTTAGCTGCGTCATCTACTTTTAACTTGGTTATATCATCAGTTTCTTCATACCCTTGGTCTGTCAAATCCCATAAATCTTAAGATTTGAGTAGTGTCTTAACACGTATGCTCCAAAACTCGTAGTTTTCCCCTTTAAATACAGGAATCAGAGGTTGTGTTGTGCTTGAAGCTGCACCATTGATTGTAGTCATATTTGAAGATATTCTGAACTGCTGTGTTTGCTCTCAACTCACGTGTTTGCCTCAATTTAAGTATTTGCTCTTAACTCACGTGTTTTGCTCTCAATTTAAGTGTTTGCTCTCACTTGTGACCAAAGCTCTGATACCAAAATTGTTGGAGATCAGAAGTATCAAACATGCTCTCAATATTGCTGTAAACAATTTATTCAATACTCATGCAGAACACAGTACTTTTGATATTAATAACAAGAGCCTTTATAGGCGTACAAACATAACTGGATTCCTAAAATGTAGGAAATAAAAAAAACTAATCCTGATGATTTATTCAAAGAGAACATAATCTTATTCAAATAAGAGAATCTTGTGACTGCTGATCTCCTGCCTTCTAAATTTTGACTTTGAATTATTCTTCAACATGACTGTCAAAACGTGGGATCGCGACATGGACAAAGTTTGGGTTAGTATCTTTGTCTGAGACCATTGGTAAAGAAGGAACACTGACAAAGCTGCTGTGTTGGAAAACTATATTCAACGTGTTTGCTCTGATACCACTGATGTGTGTGATAACAGATAAGAGATATTTGAAATTCAAGGAGATAAGACTGAAAACTTCACACTTAATTGAATTTTTCTAAAGTCTTTATATAGACTAATAAATAACAATAAATCCATCAAAATAGTAAACACAATCTGCATAATATATCTAACAGAATACTACTGTCAAACTTGATTTCATAAATCACCATTTCTAAAGACCACATAAACTTATTAATAAACTTCAACCGAACAAGACATCTCTTTATTTCCTCTTTGCATTCCACGCCATTGCCACCTTCTTCACATCTTTCTCCTTTCACCTTCACTGAATCATCATCACAATGTTATAATGCCATCAAAACATTCTGTCATGTCATGTAATGAAAACCACGAGGAGGAGGAGGAGAATATTTTTTGTCATCATGATTTTGATTGTGAATTCAGTTGAAACTATTTGTGATTTTGTATGGTCTTGTTATTTATAATGAGGAATTTTTCTAATTTCTTACAAATTTACTTAGAGACATAAATCTTGTAATACACTACAATGAGAAAAAGAAAAGATAAAGTAATTTAGCACAGTTTTGTTAACAAAATTGAAAGAAACGTGTACTTTGTAGAGTTGAGTGATATGAATATCTCCCTCTTATTGGAAAACACGGCTAGCATAAATTCCTAATTTGAAAAAAATAATAATAATAAGAAGTTAAATATTTATATTACATATTTATAATTGTAAACAAATCTAAATCTATATATACAATTTGTATGATATTATTTTTATTTTAAAATTATATGATATTTGTAAATATCAATATTCCTCATGTTTTGGTCTTCTTTATCTTTCCATCTTCTCTTCATATAGTTTCTCTATCTTCTTCACAAGAATGCACGTAATCGTATGTAATACCTAAAAACACCAAACAGAAATAAAGTTATTAAAACGTAAAACAAAAACAACTGCATCAAATGAAAAAAAAAAACATTATATAAGAAAACGAAGATTATTAAAATATTAAAACAAATACATCAAAAACAAACAAAAATTATTAAAATAGAGAATAAAAACAACTTAAAATTACTGAATAAAAATACTTACATGATAGAGTCCGAGAAAAATAAAATCAACTGAAAGACATAAAAGAAAAAATAATTATAATAAAAATAAAAATATTTATCATAAGAAACATGTGTGAACGAAATAAGGAACATACCTGATAATTTATAATACCTAAAAGATGAAAATATATATATATATATATAAAAGAAAACAAAACTAATCTAAAAATTTTAAGAAAAAATAATTACTTAGAAAGACGGAAATTAAAACTTGTGAATAATGCTTATAGAATGAATTTGCGGTCCTTTGTATAGGGACATGCTTAATATAAAAAGAATAATATATAATATTATAATATTTTTAAAAGGTGAGTAAATATTTTCAATAAAAAAAATAATATAATAAAAATACATATATAAAGAAAGAAATGTAATTAATCTATTAAATATATATTTTTTCATTAAATACTTTAAAGTCACATGAGAATATAAAAATTCGACACTTGTTAACTTTTCATTAGACCATTCAAAAAAGAGCGGGAAAAACAATGATTATATATATATATACACACACGAATATTTAAATAATTCTTAATTTAAAATAAAATTTATTTTTAATCGAAATATTTTACTATAAAAATGAATTTATATATATTAATCGGCAATATAACAATATAAAGAGACAAAAATTACAATAAAAATATTTACCAAATTGTAAAAATTAATACATAAATATAAATTATTTAATTTAATATATACACCATTTAATTTAATATTCTATAAGTTTGTAAGATTTATTATTTTTTAAAATTCTAACTAATTAATACTTTTCTTTTTATATAGAAATCAATTCATAACTAAATATACACAATTGCCAATAAAAATTAATTCATTATATACAATTGGAAATTATTGGCTGCTTGAACAATTAATAAATAAATATATAAAATTCCATTGTAAAATAGAATAATTTTTTTTATTAAAATATAAAATTTTAAATGTACAATAATACACTGTTTTTATTCGCTGCCATATTTTGGTGATATGTAAATTTAATATAATATATATTTACAAATATACTACTTTAAAAAATATTATAATTCCTATTACAAATAAAATAATTATAACTAAAATACTTTATTGTCAAAACTGTAGCTGTGAGACGCCTTAACTATACATATGTGCCTCAAAAGATTGTCCGGAAAAAAACAAATATATTAGATTAAAATATCATAAATTTGAATAATTACAATAATGTTAAAGAATAAAAAATATATATACATACTTTTAGAAAAAGACATTAGAATATAAATACTCGCCAAATAGATATCAGAAAGTAATAAAATTGTATGGAAAATTATAGAAGAAAAAAATTAACATAATTATAAAAAAAAAAAAAATACTTACCCAATAGATATCTGGAAAAAAATAAAAAATAAATTCAAGTCAAACGAATAATAAACCATAAGAGTAAGAAAAAAATACAACTTAAAAGAAAAATAAATTGAAAAGTATTTAATAAAAAAAATATTTAAAATAGATATTTACCATGAGACTCGGAGATTTACGAAAGAAATACTAACGATGGAAAGAACGAATGAGTTAGAGATTTATGGAAAAAAAATACTAACGATAAAGATTGAAGAAGTCAGAGCTAAGAAATAAAAACGATAAAGAGAATGTAGAAGTTAAAAAAAAAAAAAAAAATCTCCCTATATAATGATTATAATATATTAAAAAATCATAAACATAATATTATAATATGTTAAAATGGTAAAAAAGATATTTTAAATTTAAATTTTATAAATTGAAAAAATATCTTAATACAATAAAAAGAAAATAAATATTATAAATATATTAAATACATGTATCAAATAATATTAAGCCACGTGTCAGTATAATACTTCGCCTTTTGTTGATATTTCATTAGACTATGAAAAAATAGATGGAAAAACGACGACGATTATTATTATTTTTATTATTATTAATATATATATATACATTATACACATCCCAATAACTAAAATTATGTAAATTTTATAGAACAATTATTAAAAGATAATTCACATAAATATGTATAATAATAATAAATAAATAAACCATTTCATATATATATATATATAATTTATTTCTATGATTTTAAATATTTTAAAATCATAATCTGAATTTTTAAATTATTCAAGTTACATATATATTTTTTTCATAATTAGTGGTATAAAATTACACTATTTTATTTTATTTTATTTTATTTTAAAAAAATTTATTAAGATACATATATAATTTATTTTTTCCATTTTTAACTGTACCCATTTATTAATAACTTTATTCTCACTAAATGTGATGTACGTAAAAAAAAATATATATATCTAAATTTATATTACAATTAATAAAACATATTAAATTAAAATAAATATAATTTAAGAATGATATCATACATCATAATAAAATTATATTTATTAAATAAAATACATTATACCATAATTTTAAAAATAATGTAAAAATACTTTTGTTTAAAAAAAATTAATAGAAAAATAAAATATCATAACTTGATACATATATCAAGAAAAAAAATCAATGCATTTTAACAATACTTAATAAATGTCAACATCCCTTTTTTAATTTCTTTAAAAAAAATTACTTGACATGTGAAGTTATTTTTTTTTATATTCTCAATATTTATGCAACCGTCATTTATCTTCCAAACTCCATCATCTCTAACTTGTAATCCATTACTCTAACCATCCATATAACTTGTAATCCATTACTCTAACCATCCATAAAGATGTCGAAATTCGTCCCAATTGTTGACGTCTTCGTTCACATCATTGGTGTGAAGTTGGAACCGTAAATTCTATCGCTCATGAGATTGATCCTCTCGATTTTTCTCCAAAAAAGATAGAAAAAGAAAATTGTATTTATAACTAAATTTGAGGATTTAAAAGATAAAATGTAAGGAAAAATTGGATGAGAGTGACATCTATTATATAATTTTCATTTGTAGTTAATTGAATGAAGGAAGAGGAAGAATGATAGACATGTGATAGACATGTGAATCAAATGGAAAGATATATGAACGGTTATTTAAAGATTGACGGTTAAATAATAATCAATTTTGATTATAATGATTTATTTATTTTTATTATATGTTTTCTATGAAAATTGAATATTTTGTCTTATTTGAAGTGGGCCATAAATATTTATATTGTACGTGGTTATCCTGAGTCATTGAAGTAAAGAGTCATGAGGAGAAGAGAGATGACAGGGAAAAAAAAACAAAATGAATCTCATTTGTACTCTCCTAAAAAAAACTCGTGAAAATATCACTCAGATTCAAAATTATAAAAATGAGTATTTTTCAATACAATCCAGAACTCTTAGCGTGCAATGTGAGTTTCACGCGACCGTTAAGAGTTTGGCGCGACCGTTAAAAATTCTGCTTTATCATACATAAATTATAATTATTTATTTTATTTTATATTTATTTTTTCAATTTTAATAGATTTGATTATTATTTTATTATCGAATTAATTTAAAAGGCGCGACCGTTAAAAGTTCTGCTTTATCGAATTATTTTATATCAGATGCCTAGCGCCTAGGCGGCAGGGGGAAATCTAGGTAGTTTTAGACGTTTTACTCTAAGTAGTGAAAAATTATACATGTTATTTATATTTATGAAAGTTATTATATAATTATAACATCACGTCAATATAAAATGAATGAAAAATATACTTACATAAATAATATGTAACCTTATTTTATTATAATTAGATATTCTATCAATAAAGATTTTAAAATCATTTTTTTTTTAAAAAAAGGCCGTCTAGGACTGCCTAGACACCGCCTAGACGCCGTCTTCTTGAGCTCTTGAGCACTGCTTAGTTCCCCTAAACATCCTAGGCGGTGCCTAGACGGTTGAACACCTAAAACTATTAGCTAGCCCATTTTCCAGGCGTTCAAGGCATGGCGCCTAATCGCGATTTGTAGAACCCTGATTTGAGGTAATGGTTGGGCAGTTTTACTTCATTTTTTATTTTTTTTTAATTAATTGCATTAAATATTTATATTTATATTCTCACTAAATTATATTATTTTTAATTTAATAAAATATTTTTATTTTATTATTTTTAATTCAAATTCAAAATAAATATGAATTTATTTCATTTTATTTTTTATTCAATAATACATTACAAATATGTTAATTTTAATGGAAAAAAAACTGAAACAAATGTCTTTTTTAAATAAAATAATATATAATTATGTTACTTTTTATTTGAAAAATAAAATAGAAAATAAATTTCATTTTATTTGAAAATTTTAATTAAAAAGTATTTTTTAATTATGTAATTAAGATAAAATTTACAATAAATTAATTTTTGTTTGAATTTTTTTTTTATTTAGAAATATAAAAAATTAAGAAATATCACTACAACAATTTTATTTTTATTTGAATTTTTTATTAAAACTAACATATTTTAAATAGATTATTATATTTACAAATATAAAATAAAAATAATTTTATTCTTATTTTTATTTTTATTTGAATTATTGTTTTTTCAAAAATAATATTGATAGTGAATGATTAATAATAAAAATTTAAATTTAAATTAATGTGCAATCTATGTATATAAAGCAGAAAAATACTCCAACAACAATTTTGTTTTAATATAAATAATGTCTGTCTTTAATTATATTCTTTTAACAAAAATAATATTATCAACTCAAGATAAATATAAAATTTAAAAAATATTTAAGAGATAAATACTTAAATTTTTTATTATTATTATTATTATTATTATTATTATTATTATTATTATGTGGTGGAGTTTCATTCCATATGAACTTTCTCCCTACTATGTGTTTTTTTTTTTCTTTATTAAATTTATAATTTTTTTTTATACCATATGAGATTGATAATATTATATAAGTTGATCATATTTGCAATTTATATCAATTCAACCATTTTCTTACTCAATTGTAGAGGTTGTTTCAATTAGTGATTATAATTTTCTGCACTTTTAAAGGTTTGACCAAAATTAAATCTATAATTTTTGAAATTAGTTAGTTTGGTTAGTGTGAGAGATTTTTAAATTAGAAATTTGTTAAAAAGATCACAATTATAAAATTTGAACTAGAATTATATTAATAAAATATTTTGAAACCTATTATAATATTTAATATTTTCAATATTATTTTTTATTATAATATTTTATAATTAAAAAAATTAAAATATTTTTTTAGTATTGTACTAAGAATATGATTTTCTTTTGTATATTAGTTTAATTAATCATTGATATAAAAAATATTAAATATTATAAAAATTATTACTTATTAGTATTATTAATTAATAAATATTAATATATAACACGTTATATTATCTATTCGAAGGTAATAATGCAAAATATACCTTATGAAAAAAATAATAATAATAATTCTTTTAAGATGTTATTTTATAATTGAATCTACCAATATTGCTACTATTAAAAAGCTAATTACCAAACACTGAATTATTAATCTACTAACAGCTAATAGTTGGTCAAACTGGTAACGTAATCCGCTAACCGCTATTGAATCTGTCAACTGTTAACTGCTAACAGTTAATTGCCAAATAGGCCCATAACCTTATTGTTGAAGTCCCATAACTGTAAATAAATAATAATATAACAATATATTCCGGTTCAAATAAAAAATACAATTATATTCTCATTTATTTATATTAATGTGTATATAAATAATTAAACAATATTGTATTAATTGGTGAAGAGATTTTCTTTAAAAAAAATAGTATTAAGTAAGAATAAATAAATTATATTTGGATATAGACTATGGGATCCAAACAATAAGAAGATCGTTCGTAGTCGAGATGTTGTATTCTTTGAAGATCAAACAATTGAAGACATCCAAAAATTGGAGAAGCCGAAATTAAGAAGTAGTGGGAACATAGATATTCCACTAATACAATGTGAGGAAAATATTACGACCGAAACTAATAGTGGGGAGGATCAAGAACCAGTAATCGAAGAAAATAACCTAGAACCTCAAGAAGAACAAGTTAAAGAAGATCCCGAACTGAGACGATCAACAAGAGTTCGAAGACCATTTACTCGATACAATCCAGAAGAATATATAACTCTCACTGATGAGGGGGAGCCGCAAAGTTATGAGGAGGCCATGACTACTAGTCACAATTCCGAGTGGGTAAGAGCCATGAAAGAATAAATGCAATCCTTGCATGAGAATCACACTTATGAGCTTGTAGAACTACCAAAAGAGAGACGAGCCTTGAAAAATAAGTGGGTGTATCGAATTAAGAATGAAGATATTAGCTTGAAGCCCCGGTACAAAGCTCGATTGGTCATAAAAGGATTCAATCAAAAGAAAGGCATCGACTTTGAAGAAATATTCTCTCCGGTGGTAAAAATGTCATCTATCCGAGTTGTCCTTGGCTTAGCAACAATTCAAGATTTGGAGATCAATAAACTTGATGTCAAAACCGCATTTTTTCATGGAGACCTAGAAGAAGAGATCTATATGGAGCAGCCGAAGGGTTTGAAGAACCGGGCAAAGAAAATATGTTATGTCGCTTAACAAAGAGCTTACATGGACTTAAGCAAGCACTAAGACAATGGTATAAAAAGTTCGACTCCTTCATGGCGAAACATGGGTTCAAGAAGACCGAGACTGACCATTGTGTCTTCATTAAAAAGTATGCAAGCAATGACTTTCTCATACTTCTTCTCTACGTTGATGATATGTTAATAGTTGGACATGACTGCCGGAAGATATATAGTATAAAGAAAGACTTAAGCAAGAGCTTTGCTACGAAAGATTTAGGACCAGCGAAACAAATTCTTAAGATGAGGATCACTCGTGATGGATCAAAGAAGATATTATTGCTTTCCCAGGAGAAATATATCGAGAAGGTATTGGAAAGATTCGACATGTACAAAGCAAAACCCGTCAACACACCGCTTGCTGGACATTTCAAGTTATGTTCGGATCAATGTCTAACAAGTGAAAGTGAAAAAAAGGAAATGAAGATGTTTCCATATTCATCTGCAGTGGGTAGTCTCATGTATGTCATGACGTGTAAAAGACCCGATATCGCCTATGCAGTTGGTGTGGTAAGTCGCTTCTTGGCTAATTTAGGTAAAGAGCATTAGAATATAGTTAAATGGATCCTTAGGTATCTAAGAGGTACTTCTAAGAAGTGCTTATGCTTTGGAAAAGGGAAGCCTGTGTTAGAAGGATACACAGATGCGAACTTAGCTGGAGATACTGACTCCAGGAATTCAACATCAGGATACTTGACTATTTTGGCAAGGGAGCTATTTTCAGGCAATCAAAGTTGTAAAAATGTGTTGCTTTATCCACCAGTGAAGCTGAATATATTGCAACTACTGAGGCATGCAAAGAGATGTTGTGGATGAAGAATCTACTAATGGAGTTAGGGATAAGCCAAGACAGGTACGTCTTAAAGTGTGATAATCAAAGTACAATTCACTTAGCTAAGAACTCAACTTTTCATTCTCGCTCAAAACACATTGATATACGACTTCATTGTATCCGAGATGTTCTCGAAGAAAGGCAACTACATCTTGAAAAGGTTCATACAGATGAGAATTGGTAAGACACGATGATGAGAGTCACACAAATCAAGAAGTTTGAAGACTGCTGTGAAGGTATCGATTTACTAATACCTCTGAATTAAGTCGTGAGGGGGAGATTTGTTGGGGTCCCTCCTTAATTAAGAAGATTCTAGAATGTGCTAGAGCATGTTGGAAGATGATGGATTTTATTAATCTGGAAGATGGTGGAAGGATAAAAGAAACATGGAGTATTCTAAAAGTATGGAGTTATCTAGAATCATCAAGTTTCTCTGGAGGAGCTTATGGAGAATTCTAGAGACACAATCATAGCCACATATTAAGGAGGTGCAATATCCACCACATGTTTAGGAGGTGGAATTGCCTATAAAAAGAGGAGATCCTCATTTGTACAAATAAACCTTAGAAGCTTGAAAACACTTCACTTAGAAATCCTCTAGTGTAGAGAGAAGTGAGAGTCGTAGCTTGGGAAGCATAAATCCTCAAGCTTGACTGGGCCACAAAAGTGTGAGGTTATTTTCTAAAGTGTCTTGTACTCCTTATTATTATAATAGAGAAGAACCTCCACATTGGAGGATTATAAACTCTTGTTTTCTTATTGCCAACCTAATTTATTAATGCCCATCTTGATTTCACAAAGAGGGAAAATCTAAAGTTTCCCAACATATGTTTATCTTCATCAGTTATAGATTGAAAAACTCCAAATAAGATCCTAGATAAAGCTTATTCTATCTTTCAAATACTTAAAACGTTTGTTGTTTGTGTTGTAGAGCTGTAAAAATCTGCAGATATGGGACGTGCAGATTCAAGAAGCTTACGGCGCCTATGGTTTAGATCTGCACAGATATTACATATGAAAGGGTATTTTTTTTATGAGGAAATTTTTCTATTCAAGTCCATTGTTTAGCAGGTACCTACTTCGACATTCTATTACATCTAGTTTGTAGCTTTATGATACTCATCATTTTCTAGGAGTATCTACACTAACTACAGATTTCAGAAACCTATAGGCAGATATAAAAGGGAAAGAACCAGTCAGATCATTGGAGCCATTTCATTGCTACTTGAAGACTAAATGCATGGAGAACTAGTCAGCTTTACCATGGCGATTCTAGCTTTCTTAATCTTTGGGTCTCCGTTCGTTATGGCCCCTAATTCTATTAGGGTTTTTTTTTTTAAATTCCATATTTTTTGAAACGTTTTATTTTGAACCACCGATTATGAAAAAGATTTGTAAAACCATTTTAGATTAAAAATAACTAATAGTTTTACTGTTAAAGGGGTGGTTTTGAATAATTATGATATATTAATTATTTTTAAATTTTCCTTTAATAATTATAAATATTTATCTTAAATTACAAAAATATCATAATATTTCAAAAACTACTCATTCATGTCCCAAAACCACCTATCTAACAACAAAACTACTAGTTGTTTTGAAATTAGGAATGATTTTGCAAAACTTTGTAAAACTGTTGGATCAAAGTAAAATGTTTCAAAAAGTGAGTTTTTTTATTTTATTTTTTTATTTTTTAGAAATAACATTCTATTAGACTATTTCTTTATTGTTTTTATCAAACGACTACAGTAATCCTTTATTATCTTTGTCATTGCCATTAATAAGTTAAATCAAGGATTACAATATTTTGTTTTGTAAATTTCCTTCCTTGCAATGGTTACTCATGATTATTTATTTAAAATTAAATAATAAATGAAAGTCATAGTTTAACTATAGTTATCTTACAGAAACTATACTTATTAATTAGGGATAATTCAAAAAAAAAACCATTAGTTTAAGTTTTTTATAAAAAAAACCACGTCAGTTTCATTTTTTCCATTGAACAAACACACCTTTTAAAAAAAATTGAAACTTTTAAAAGAGACTTTTTGACTTTAGTAAAGTTCCAAGAGACGTGTCTAATAAAGGTGCTCTCTCAGCAATTGGTTGTTGAACGAAGGAGATTCGATAAAATTAAGAAGTATTAAAATTTGATTTTTCTACCGTTTCTCCTCCGTCCAACCACCATTGGAGCCATTTCTTAGAGCTCTAACAACGCAAAATTCATTTTAACATTTTTCATCCTAACAGTGGTAAAATGAGGAAAAATGAAATTACGATGGTGAGGAAAAACTCACACCTATAGTGGTGTTTTGGGATTATCTCTATTAAATAACCATGTTTAAAAAGTAGTTAAGGATATATATATATACACTTCATGTTTTGTTAAATATATTTTATTTGGTTTCAAATGGAGTTTCATTTTTTTTAATAACTATGAAATCAAGAATCTAGATATTTCCATTGCGATAGAGCTATGGAGTTGGCCAACACGAACTTTACACTCCCATGAGAATAACATCCTCTTGTGTGGGGTTTAAGTCCTGTTATTCATTTTCTCAAAGAATACTCTCTTTTTACATCCCCTCTCTAGGGAAATTCATTCTCTAAGAACAAGACATCATATTACTCTATCTAAAAAATACTTTTGTTTGAGTTTTCTTCTACGAGTACATATCCTTTGGATTGCCGAGGGTATCATATGAAAATACATTACTTTTCCCTATCATCCAAATTTGGATATTGACTAGATAGATCTGTACATGACAAGCACATCCTCAGAGTCTCAAATAAGAGAGATCGGGTTCTCTACCAATAGTTCATATGGAGTAGAAATCATAAATTTTGATGGAATCCTATTCACTACATGAGTATCTGAAGCACATCTACCCAATAGGAAGATTTTCTTGTGTCATCATTGAACTTACCGTCTCTGGCAATGTTCTATTCATTCGTTCAGCAACTCTCTTCTATAAAGAGTCCTTGGAATGATTATTCATGTTATTTTATTTTATATTTAACACAATATTTTGAATTACTTAAAAATGTCATTTATTTAATAATAATTAAATAAGAAAATTTTGCTTGAAATAATATATTTTTATTAATCCATACACATGTCCCTCGTACACAAAATAAGAAACTATTGTCAGATCAGGCCTAACAGAACAGAATCGGTGTTACGACCCCTCGTTTGGGATCGGGTCACAGGACGAAGCGTCGGGTCTAGGTTCTTTTTCTTTCTCTTACCTATGGTTAATATAGCCGGTTGAAACTCGTCAAAGGGAGCCTCGAACCTTGGAACTCAAAGGGAGCTGCCTACCTGGAACTTTAAGGGAGTTTCCTACCAAGTTTTGTGACTAGAATATTGCTTGGTTTTATTCATAACGAAGGACTCTTTAAATAGAGTTTACAAGCAAACATAATGAGGAAACAAATCACTCTGAAAAGGAAACGAAACTAACAAAGAAAGTAAATAACACTAACAAAGAAATCAAACCTAAAATCATGCCTAAAACGTGACTCACAATCTTCAATATTCGTAATCACTTTTATTGTGCCTACGGATTAGTTTTTCCATAAATGCTCATGTAACAATCGGGTTGACAGAGGGGAACTAATCCAATTAGAGTGATTCTTGTTAAGTAAGAATAAGTGTTCGAGTTCACCTGAAGAATACCATTGTGGTGTCTGTCATAAACATTCCGACGCTAAATCAGCTTTGAACTTGAATAATATAAACTAGAATGTATTCCAGTAAAGAAATGACTTCTTCTCTAGTTATATTCCTTTCATAGGTAAAGTATGTCTACGAAGGTAAAGTATGTCTACGAAGCAACAACGAAGAGCCTAAGGCTCTAATGACCACAATCTAGATGATGATCGAGATTGGTGATCAACACCGGAAGGTCAAGCAGAGAACGTGAGAGTAGTCTGTGGAGTAATTTTGATAGAGTTTCAGTAATATAATATAAAGAACAATATCAAATAAGGAAGGTTAAGTTCCTATTTGTAGGAACTTGAGATTGATGTTGGCCTGATCTGCTGAGATGCAGGAAGAAGAATCTCCGTAGAATCCAATAGCCTCTCAATTGTACTTTCAGCAATTGAAGGCTTCTGATAAAATATGGATTGTACCTAAATCTTTTTGGCCTTAGGCATTGTGCCGATGAACCGGATTCTTTCAGAACCAGCCCATTATAATGTATTAAATATTTTTTCTTTTATATAAGAAGATGACTTTTATTTTATCATTAGTTCGAAAATATTAAAGCATTAGCATCTCCTTAACAATCAACCTCACAGATACAACCATTCCCGTCAGGAGAACAATGTCCTTTAGCAGTAATCCCATATATTTTTTGACACTCTGTGTCACAACAGCTATCATCACAACCCTTGCTGCACAATAAAGCATGTTCTCTAGTGCATCTATCTTTATAATTGTAACCCGATGAAGATTTGCACTCGAATTCACAAACACAAAATTCAACACCATTGCTGCTCATATGAGAACCTCCTTTGCCTTGAGGGTGCCTTGATCTACATCTTCTCTCGCAACTTGAATCATATCCTCCAAACTTTTCTTCACATTTTTCTCCTTTCACCATCACTGTTCATCATCATCGTAAAAAAAAATAAATAAATAAATAAATAAAGCCATGAAAACATTATTGTCGTATATGATTATATTGATCTTAACAATCGAATTATTGTTATTACCTGAAATGAATACAAGCAGGAGGAGGAGAATAAGATTCTTTGTCATGATGATTTTTATTATGAATTCACTTCAAAATATTTGTGATTTGTGGTTTGGTACGGTGGTGTTATTTATAAGGAGGAACTTTTCCTATTTTCTAACAAATTTATTTAGACCGGAGTGGAGTTGGGTCTATTGAGGAGTCTTAAATTATAAAATGTGACAAGTAAAAACAGAATACGGAGCTAAGAGAGTTTGTGTGGAAAGGATATGTTATACCACATCTGCTTTTATATTATTTACTATTATTTTTATGCATCCAGCTTTTGAAAATAGTTAGTTCTCCCCGTACAGGAATCGTCAATGTAACCTTTTGACTAATAAATCATTTTTATAGATATAAAGGTCTTAATTGACATTTTAAAGTCAATATTTATTATTGACATATCAATATTTAAAGGCTAAATTGACCCAACCACATACAACCAAACATAAAAAAGACAAGATAAAGTAATTTAACACTTGTTCACAAATTTGAGAGTAACGTTTAGTTTTTTTAAGTGGGGTGATACATGTCTCTCTCCGGATGTAGTTTATCTGATCTGATGATTGCAATTCATATCTATTATATAATTCATCCATTCCTTTCACTTGCAATTTTTCACGTGGCCACGCTCTCTAATACTTAACTTTAAACGCAAGTACTTTTAATAATATATAACTAAAAATTATATAAATTTAATATTTGAAAAATAAACGTCAAGACAAATAAAACATGACTCCACTTCACTATATTTTTCTTTATACATAAGTAATAACATATTAAAGAAGATTGACTTATTAAACACTATTCCAATGTTGCAAGTAAATGGAAATGGAGGAAGTATTTATTTATTTATTTATTTTCTTTATGTGGTTTATTTATTTATATTTTTTCCTTTAAAATTTTTTATTAAAAAATTATATTTTTAAATTCACATTAAAATTTTAACAAAACTTAACTTTTAAAAATAAAATTTTCAAAAATAGATTAAAATGATCATCTTACCTTTCAATATTATATATATATATATATATTTGGTAGCTTTCCGGTATCACATACCGGAAAATAGGCAAAATTGAAGTTTAGTTTCCCGGTGTGTAATACTAGGAAGCAAAAATTCACTTTTCGGTAGTACACACCGGGAAATAGACTTGAATTTTGCTTGTTTCCTAGCGTGTAATACCAGGAAGTTAAGTCTTTACTTCCTGGTGTGTAGTATGATTTTTTGCTTCTAGTATTACACACTGGGAAGCTGACAAAATTTGTCTGCTTCCCGGTAGTACATATTGTGAATTTCATTTTTACAATTTATTTTTAAACTTTACTTTTGTATTTTTTATTAAAGAATTTTAAAATAATAAAAAAAAAAGAATTAGTCCAAAACTAAAATTAAAAAATTGATAAGGTCTAACTTTGCTATTTTCACTTACTTTAAATATTTTTTAAGATTTAATAATATCAACCTCATTAATGATTAAACAAAATAAATAATAAAAAGCAAAGGATCTGCCATTGTGTGTGATGGATACATTGTCACCCTAAGGCTTGCGGCCGAGATATGAAGGGTTATGTTTCATTATTCATTGCCTATTTTCGGCCGAAGCTAGGCCTCTTATGATGGGCCTATTAAGCCTCACTTGTTCCTCATCATTTCGGCCGAATCTGGGCCTCTTACAATGTTGGACCTATCAAGCTCACATGTTCCATCGTTTCGGCCGAAAGTCTACTTTTCATGTAATTTCGGCCGAAGATGGACCTACTGGGTTTAGACCCATGAAACCTCATATGATCCGGCCGGGTTATATCTCCTAAATGAGTAAAACACCTCCACATGATTTAACGGATATCGGCCGAAAGACATTCTCGGAATTTTCGGCCGAAAACAGGAAAATCTTCTAGAATGCTGAGCTGGAGCAGTTATTTGATATCCGCAAATCTCGGTGATCCAGCTAAAAAAAAAATCAGTTAGGATTTCCTGGAGCGTGAAGGAAATCCTATATAAGCAAGAAAAAACATTCAAGAATGGTATCACGAAATTTCGGGAGACGACAGTTAGAGATAACAGCCCCAATTTTGAGGGGTACGAGGTCCGAAAGGAATTCGGCTCCATCAGTTTGGCGCCCACCGTGGGGCTCTCTTCTCCGTCTCCAAATCAACAAACAATCACCAAACAGAGAAGAACTACTACGGCAAAAAAGAACAAAACAATGTCGACAACCACTCAAGGAGCCGCAGATCCATCGACACCAAACGATCAATCACAGCGGACGGACTCGCTTGCACAGCTCATGGCCAGATTGGCCGCGTTGGAGGAAGAAAACAGGAATCTCAAGGTTGTCGTCGAAGGGATGCGACCACCACAAAAGGAAAAGGCGCACGGACAAGAGACCAGCAAGAAAGACGGAAGAGGTCTACCAGATGACAACCAGAATGAGAGCCATGATTTGCTAGCAAACACGGGGCCAATCTTGGGACAAAGTGAAGGCGTAGCATCACCAATACGACGACTTGACGTCTCGGCTTTCGACGACGATGACGATGTAGAAGAAATTTTGGCTGACACACCACCAAACACGATGAGGAGGCCGCTTGAGCCACGAACTGAAGATACTGCGGCCGAAACAGTCAACGCGCGATCGCAGCGCGCGATCCCTAGGTTGCATGTCAGTTACCCTAGAAACACGACAAGTACCGATGGCAACCCTCCGCGGCCACGAACGGAAGGATATCGGCCCCAAACTAGTGATATCCCGCAAGAAGTGACCAAACGGTTGCAGGAGATGGAAGGGATGATACGGTTTCTACCGGGTATACCACCCCCACTGCGCAGATCCTCAAAAGATTCTTTCACAGAGACACCGTTTGCTGACGAGATCGCCCTAGTGGACTTACCTAACAAGTTCACGGCTCCAAGATTCAAGATGTACGACGGTACGAGCGACCCAGACGATCATATCGCTCACTACCGACAAGCGATGCTGACGACTTCACTTCCCAGGGGCATAAGAGAAGCCGGGTTCTGCAAATTATTCGGAAACTCTCTTTCCGGCCCAGCGTTAGAGTGGTACGTGAACCTCCCGATCGGAACAATCGCGTCGTTCTCACAGTTGACCGACTCGTTCATAGAAAACTTCGCCTGCAGCCGCAAACCAGAAAAGCAATCTGATGACCTCTACGCCATTCGACAGAATAACGGCGAGACACTCAGAGCTTACATCGCCAGATTCAACAAAGAAAAGATAACAATACCAAACTGCAATCAAGACACAGCGATACGCGCATTCGCCAAAGGGCTGCTGCAGGGTTCTGATCTATACGCGGATTTGATCAAGTACAAGCCAAGAACAATGGAGGAAACGCTTTCTCGGGCCTTTGGACAAGCAAGATGGGAGGAGGACGATAGATGGGTCCCGCGCGAACCGATCGTCAGCCGACCATCGGTTCACAACCTAAAGCCAGACCACAGAAACAGGGAACGCAGCCGGCAGCGTTACGCACCATATGAACGTTCTCCTCTGCCCAGGCATGACTCTAATCAAACAAACGCAGTAAGGGCCGAGACGCGACCTCAACCTCCAAGACATGATCTTACCATCTCTACGGAACAACTCATGCAAGAACTTGGAAAACTCGGCCGAACCGTCAGATGGCCGGGGAAGTTGCGATCAGACCCTAAGAAAAGGGATGCGGCCAAACAGTGCGCCTTCCATGACGACTTCGGCCACCACACAGCCGATTGCGTAGCACTCAAATACGAGGTCGACCGTTTACTGCAACAAGGTCACCTCAGGCGATTTCTAGTGCAAACCAACACGCCTGTCAGCAACCAGCCACCACCCGAACAACAAGAGCCCCAGATGGTGCGCACCGTCCATGTGATCATGGGTGGGTCACTCGAAAGTGGAACTACGTACTCAGCCGCCAAGAGAAGCATGCGTCGTGTACACAATGTCAGCGGCAGGGCTGAAAGCACACACTCAGTTGAAGACGAGCTGGAAGTGACCTTCAACTTTAAAGAAAGTATCGATATACTCAACCCACACCATGATGCCCTGGTCATCTCGCTAGGAATAGCTAATTGCCTCATCAAAAGGATATTGGTAGACAACGGCTCCTCGGTCAACATCATCTACGCTGATACGCTGAAAGAAATGCAAGTAGAGGAGACAAAGATCGCTAGACAAGCAATGGTCCTGGTTGGCTTCAGCGGAGAGGCGAAACACACAATTGGCGAAATAGAACTCCCAGTTTGGGCCGAAGGCGTTAATAAGTACACCCGCTTCTGTGTGCTGGAAGGCCCTTCTAGTTTCAACGCCATCCTAGGCCGCCCGTGGCTGCATGATATGAAAGCTGTCCCATCTATATACCACCAGCTGATTAAATTTCCAACAAAGTTCGGCATCAAGCAGATTAAAGGCGACCAAGCCGCCTCCAGGTCATGCTATGCGAACGGGTTGAAACCCCACTCCGCGTCAGCATAGCAATTATAGAGCGCTCCACGAACTGAAGAAGTGGAGCACACGTTAGACGAAGTACCTATCCACCCATCTGACAACACTAAAAAGGTACTTATCGGTTCTAGGCTCGGTGCAGCAACCAGAGAAAAACTCATCCGCTTCCTATCAACTAAGTGCCACTGCTTCGCCTGGAGCCACGAAGATATGACAGGCATTGACCCCAACGTAATAACACACTAGCTGAATGTAGACCCAAAATTCAAACCTATCAAACAGAAGAGGCGAAAGTTTGCACCTGACCGCAACAGAGTCATAAATGAAGAAATCGAGAAACTCTTGAGCACCGGGTCGGTCAGAGAGGTACAATACCCAGACTGGCTGGCCAACATAGTTGTCATGCGCAAGAAAAATGGCAAATGGAGGGTTTGCATAGATTTCACTGACCTGAACAAAGCCTGCCCCAAAGACTCATTCCCCCTGCCGCATATTGACACCATAGTTGATGCAACTGCCGGCCATGAGCTACTAAGCTTCATGGACGCCTTCAGCGGGTACAACCAAATCCTGATGCACCCCGCTGACGCCGAGAAGACAGCCTTCATAACAGAAAGAGGCACCTACTGCTACAAAGTGATGCCCTTTGGCCTCAAGAATGCAGGCGCCACTTACCAGAGGCTCGTCAACCGCATGTTCGCTAACCTCATCGGGAACACCATGGAAGTGTACATCGATGACATGTTGGTTAAATCACTGAAAGCTGAGCAACACATCGACCACCTGGAACAGGCATTCCAAGTATTGGAGCGCTACAACATGAAGCTGAATCCATCCAAGTGCTCATTCGGCGTCGCGTCAGGAAAGTTCCTAGGCTACTTAGTTACCAAGAGAGGCATAGAGGTGGATCCAGACCAGGTGCGGGCGATAGAAAACATAGGACAACCCAAAGTGAAAAGAGACATCCAGAAGCTAACAGGTCGACTGGCTGCACTAAACAGGTTCATACCCGCCTCATCTGAGAAATGTCGTCCTTTTTTTCGCCTCCTGAAGAAAGAAGTTCCATTTGAATGGAAAGAAATGTGCCAGGAAGCACTGAAGGCCATCAAAGAACAACTGTCGACCAATCCGGTCCTATCCAAAGCACTTGATGGTGAAGAACTGTTGCTTTACCTATCCGTATCAGAGACAGCCGTCAGTGCAGTTTTGACACGTGTTGAAGGAACAAAGCACGCACCAGTTTACTACATAAGTAAGGGACTGCTCCCAGCCGAAGAAAGGTACATACCAATGGAGAAATTGGTGCTGGCTCTTGTAACAGCGGCCAGAAAACTCAGGCCGTACTTCCAATCGCACCCTATCGTAGTTATAACGGAACACCCAATCAGAGCGGTCCTCCACAGACCAGAACTATCAGGAAGATTGGTGAAGTGGGCGGTCGAGCTAAGTGAACACGACATTAAGTTTCGACACAGATCGGCGGTCAAGGCCCAGGCATTAGCAGATTTCCTAGCTGACTTCACAAACGCAGCAGCTGAAAAGTGTACTAACGCAATCAACAACATAGCGAGAAATCAGCCGGGTCTCTGGAAATTGTTTGTAGATGGCGCCACAAGCCAAAGGGGCAGCGGACTGGGGATAGTCCTCATAACGCCCGAAGGCGATGTATTGGAAAGGGCGATCAAGTGCGAATGGCGGACGACAAACAACGAAGCAGAATACGAAGCACTGATACTCGGACTACAGTCGGCAATTGAGTTGGGCGCAAGAGACATAGAAGCGCATAGCGACAGCCAACTAGTAGCGAACCAAGTAAGCGGCCACTACCAAGCAAAAGACACGAAAATGATCTCTTACCTGAAAATTGTAGACCAACTACGGAGTGGGCTGGAGCGATTCACCATCCAGCAGGTACCACGGGATCTCAATATCCGGGCAGATTTACTAGCCAATCTCGGCGCCACGACAGAAGGCAGCTGCGCCCGCAATGTGCCGATCGCCATACTCTGCCAATCCGTATTACACGAGCAAACTACAGCCAAAACATTCTCCATCGAAGAAAGCGATTGGAGGACGCCAATCATGCGCTACATGCAAGACTACGAATTGCCAGCCGATAAACAAATCGCCCGCAAGATCAAGGCGAAGGCTGCGCGCTATACACTGATTGGGCTGCCTGGCGACCCAGGCCGCGTCCTCTACAGGAGGTCCCTCGACGGACCGTTGCTCAGGTGCGTAAGTGGGGCCGAAATCTCCTACCTACTCAATGAATTGCACCAAGGCAGCGCCGGAGGACACTGCGGCCCCAGATCCCTGGCGCTAGCCGCTCACCGAGCAGGTTACTACTGGCCGACAATGAGAGCTGATGCTCGCAACTTCGTCCTTAAGTGCCAAGAATGTCAAAAGCACGCGAGCATAGCCCATCTGCCGGCTGAAGAACTACACCCATTTTTTCCTTCCTGGCCTTTCGCTCGTTGGGGAATTGATATAGTTGGCAAGCTACCAAAAACAGCGAATGGCAACGAATACATTGTTATCGCTACGGACTATTTCACCAAGTGGGCAGAAGCAGCCCCGCTTGCGAATATACGCGACCGTGAAATGATGGCTTTTGTTTGGCAGCATATCATTTGCAGGTTCGGCGTCCCAAAGGAGATAGTAGCAGACAATGGGACGCAGTTTAGTTCCAGAAACTTCAAAACATTCTGCAGCAATTGGAACATCAAACTGCACTACTCTACTCCCCGTTACCCACAGTCCAATGGGCAGGCCGAATCCACCAATAAAACAATCATGGGAATGATAAAAAGAAGGTAGGCAGGGTAAAGGCGACTTGGGACGATAAACTTCATGAGGTACTTTGGGCCTATCGCTGTACACCTAAACGAGCAACGGGTGACACTCCCTTCGCTCTGGTCTATGGCATAGATGCAGTACTACCAAGCGAGACGCGTATTACTACTATCAGATCCATGATCGACCAAAAATGGAACGAGGAGCTACTATCGTTGGACAAGGACACGATCGACGAAAGGCGAGAAGCGGCCTTAATCCGTATCGAATCATACCAGCAAGCTTTATCGCGGTCGCACGCTAAAAAGACCCGCTTACGCAGGTTCAAATCCGGTGATAAGGTGCTTAGAAAAGTTTTCCAAAACACGAAGTCGCCAGGTGACGGAAAACTTGCACCAAACTGGGAAGGGCCCTACACTATTGTAGAAGCATTTGGCCGAGGCGCATACCTCCTCGCAGATAGCACAGGAAAGAAATTAGGCAACCCGTGGAACGCGACACACTTGAAACTGTTCAATCAATAAGGTACCACACTGACTTAACACTTCAGTTTTAGTTTCCTCCACATACACATCACTCTCATGTAAACATCAGACAATTCTGTCTAATAAGACACTATTTTCCAAAACATACAGGTCACGCAGCGAGTCCGTCAAACAGCCTATTCAGGCAATGGACCTGGCAGGCACCGACCTATATTTCCGGTACGTTGTCACGACCGATTTTTAACGTCCATCGACGCAACTACAAGTTTTCACTTGACAAAAATAGTCGTCTTTTTCAGGACAGCCGTAACTGGAATATGCCGTTTAATGCTCAAAAAGGGCGGCCGCACACTCTCCAGTCGCGCAGTAGACCTACATTGGCAGTAGTCGTGTATTGTAAAGCTGTTAACGACTACGTTGTCATTTACCTGTTGTATGGAGCAAACGATTGAAATACAAATACACAATTTTGGTTGCATGGTCTGCGCTTGTAAATCATTGTTTGAAACTCAGTTTGAACAACCACATAATTACTCATAAAAACTAAAAACCGAATAAACATCAAAAGAGTATAGATGGCCAGAAAAGTAAGCTAAACGGCCGAATAACAGTTTCAAAACATATTGAAATCTAATGACTGAGTCACTAACTATCATCCTCACCGCCACCTCCTCCCTGGTGTGATGGCCCTTCCATGTCATCACCCATTTCTTCATCTTCATCTTCGGCCTCTTCATCACAGGAAACAAAGGCCTCCCAAGCTTTGTAAGCTGCTAGGAGATCCCATTCAGAGCCGCCATGCTGTTCGAACTCCTTGAACAAATCATGCTTGGTCTTCAAGTGGGCGGCCGTCTTCATCACTTTGAGGTCTTCCTCAAGCATGCGCACACGGTCCTCCAGACCAGTCTTCTCAGCCAGAAGATCATTATATTTAATGTTGAGTTCCGAAATGGTGGTGTTTTGAGTATCCACCTTTTCGATCGCAGCCTTTAAGCGGTCCTGGCTCTCCTCCAATTTCGACCGCACAGTTAGGAGCTCGTTTTTGACAATGTCATACTGATTCCGTACCCAACGTAGCCTGTGGCCGGTCTCATAGGCAACAAATGCAGCCTGCAGGCAACAAATATGATAAAGCAGTCGAATAAGAAAAAGAATACGACAAATATTTCAAAGTCAGTATACCTGCTGTGCCTGAGAGGCCGCAAATTCGATAAGCCTGTCATCATTCCAGTTGGAGATAGCTTGTCGATCCTCGTTCAGGTTGCTGCCCATCAGCAGCTCGAGGCCAGACTCGGGGTTACCAATCAAAGAAATTGACCCCATGGATCGGCTCAGATCGTCGACCGAAGGTCTCTTCGGCCGCTTTGGTGATTTCACTGTTGCAGTGTTCTCTGGGAGTTCGGTCTCTTTTCCCCGTCCCTTTTCGGCCGATCCCTTCTTAGCCTTGTTTCTTCTCCCTTTGTGCTGCTTGTCCCTCATTGTTTCTTCCAAGTCTAAAAATGAGATGTCCTTCGCCCTCCTCCTTACGGCCTCCATCGATTCGCCTACAACCACACGCTCCAAAGGCGTAACGGGGTCAAGAAACCGGTGTCTAAACAATTGTTCGGTTGAAACTCTTGCAAGCGCCCAACCGAATACGGATTTAGGTAGAGGATAGGATCTACCTTCAATCCGAGATTTTACGCCCGACCAGAGAAAAGAAGGGTATAACTTGGAAGGATCAGAGAGCGTCTTCCACAAGCGATCCTTTTCTTCGGCCGCAAGCAACCGAGCCGTCCTTCGTCGAATACGGTCGAAGTCTCTCTTTTTGCTTAGCTCGCTTGGATCTGATAAAAGAATACACGCAAGTCATTTTCATGATTTAACAACGATGTGATTATATAAAAAATACCTATAAGTCGCCATTGCGGAGCTAGAGGAGTGCTACCGGCCGCAATGTTTCCCCTTGCGAGGAAGTAAGACTGTTTCCAGACTTTGTCATCTCTTGTAGGCAGGTTTAATATAGGTGCGTTCGTTTTCGACCGCACACGGATACTGTAACGACCTCTATCCCGGTCATGCTCACGCAGGAAGTAACTCTGCAGAAAGTCATCAATGGATAGCGGTTGTAACCCTTGAGCCAAACCCAAAACATCCAAGGCCAGTAGTATCTTCCATCCGCCGGGACATAACTGGCTTGGGGCGATTTCGTAGTGGTCCAATACTGTTTTGGCTAACCCCTTGATTGGAAAGAGGACCCCATTCGCCAATGGATCCAGGTAAAAGAAATGCCAACCACGTACCAACCAACCAGGGTGTTCATGGTCGGCCGGCAAAGCCAACTCAAAGTCATCAGCTATATCGTATTTGATTCTGATCAATCTTAGGGAAGCTTCGGTTAAATTCGTCCGTGTATGGTCACAAAGGGCTGTGCAGGGCCTAATGCTTCGATCGACGTCACGAAGACTTGGCTGTGGATTTTCTAAGTCAATCAAAGGGATACCTTGTCCCTGCGGCCGGGAAACAATCCTAGTTTCTGCCATTCCAAAAGGTAAGCGATGGTGGGGTTCTGAGCTCGCTAGCGTAACTCCTATTTCTTCGGCCGAATGCCTATTTTGTGAAGAACTCGAGCTGGTTGAGGTAGAAACAGTCCTAACACTACGGCCGCTTGGGCTCCACTGACTATCTAGAGGTTGAGTAGGTAGGCCTAAGACAGCTTCGTTCGATCGCATTATTCTCCTCCTTGTGTGGCTACTGTTTGAGTTTTCCATTTGGCTCCTGAACCGAAAAAGACCACTGTTAGTATGGTTAATAGAGCTGTGCTATAATTTGATCGATGTACTTCTTTTCGATCGATCTAATGTGCGATCGAACACTGTTGTGGCCGATAGTATAAGCGATAGAAGTCTAGTCTAATCGGTTAGTAAGATCGGCCGAAATTGAATTCGGCTGCAGATAGTTTGTGGTACGAAATTATGATTAGTCGAAACTCTAGGCCTAAGGGGTTGCGACCGAAGAGCTTTATTCGACTCAGTAATCAGAATGACATAAGACAAACATAAAAACATGTAACTTCTTAAAGCGTAATGAATCAAATAGTGGAAAGGAGGAAGTTTTTTTTACTTACTTGGTCTATTGAAGGTGAAGAATAGCGAGGAGAGAGGTTTCAACGCACGCCGAAATATGGACCAAATGGGTCTGAAAACAGATGGGAAAAGATCAGCAACTGACGCTGGACTGAAATCCGGTGTTAGAAATAGAAACCCACCTGGTTTTCGACGTCGGTGACTCTTGGAATCGATTTCCGGTAGAGAGAGAAGTTGAAGAGTGAGATGTTTTGTTTGAGAATGGGTTTTGAAAAACTCAAAGTTCTCCTTAAGGAAGACGGCACGCTTCCCAAAAATTAACCATGGTTAGGTTAAACATGACGTCATCCAAATTTTCCCTCCAAAAGAAACCCTAAAAAAAATGTGTATTTGTGTTCGGCCGATTAATCTTGTGGCCGAAATTCTAAATAACTCCTGATTTTATTAAGTCTCAATAAATTCAGGAGTGGGGGGAGTTACTAATGGATACATTGTCACCCTAAGGCTTGCGGCCGAGATATGAAGGGTTATGTTTCATTATTCATTGCCTATTTTCGGCCGAAGCTAGGCCTCTTATGATGGGCCTATTAAGCCTCACTTGTTCCTCATCATTTCGGCCGAATCTGGGCCTCTTACAATGTTGGACCTATCAAGCTCACATGTTCCATCGTTTCGGCCGAAAGTCTACTTTTCATGTAATTTCGGCCGAAGATGGACCTACTACTGGGTTTAGACCCATGAAACCTCATATGATCCGGCCGGGTTATATCTCCTAAATGAGTAAAACACCTCCACATGATTTAACGGATATCGGCCGAAAGACATTCTCGGAATTTTCGGCCGAAAACAGGAAAATCTTCTAGAATGCTGAGCTGGAGCAGTTATTTGATATCCGCAAATCTCGGTGATCCAGCTAAAAAAAAAATCAGTTAGGATTTCCTGGAGCGTGAAGGAAATCCTATATAAGCAAGAAAAAACATTCAAGAACGGTATCACGAAATTTCGGGAGACGACAGTTAGAGATAACAGCCCCAATTTTGAGGGGTACGAGGTCCGAGAGGAATTCGGCTCCATCAGTATGCTAGAAAAAAAATCTCAACTTTTGTTATTTATTTATTTATTATTATTTTATATCTATTTAGACATTTTTAGTAGAAATAATTATATTTTATCCTCCATATGTAACAGGTGCAATTGTATTATTCTCATTGAATTAAATAAAGTAGCATATCATCATAACATCATAAATGAATTTGATTTTAAGAATACTTTTAGAGTAATTATTTTATAAAAAAAAATTAATCATTTTCAGAAAAATATTAATTTTTTTAAAAATATTTTTAGAAAGTGTTAAATTAATTATACGTGGTATAGACTTATAATATTTATCTTAGCTTTTTATTACACTATAAGTGCATTATTTAGTTTTTTTTAAGAATAATTAAAATATTTAAATATAATATAAGATTTATAAAAATGATATATACAATTTAAAATGCATTCAAATCTTTTTTTTTATTATTATTAAAATAAGATAATTGATTATCCATAAGTGATCACAGCAAATAATTATATCTATGAAAAATAATTAAATTTTGGATTGTTAAAATAGATAAAATAATAAATTTTAATGAAAATTTAAAATTTGAAAAATTGAGAGAGATGATTGATAAATAAAGTGTTTTTTTAATTTTTTTTTTAGAAAAAACTTTGATATGTTTAATAATCCAAATAATTATTACTTTTGAAGAGATTTATGTAAATGTTATGTACCATTTCTCTAATTAAATATATATATATATATATTATAATATAAAAGAGAGTGGGAGGTTTAACTTATTATTTAAGGCTTTTTAAATTTAAAAGGAGATTAAAATATATTTAACATTGGACCCTACTTGGTTTCGGTTCCATCATACTTTATCCAATCCAACCCCATTAAATTATCCAATCCAATCCCATAAAACAAACTAAGCCGCTTATGGTAGGTTAATGGGTCTATCTTGAAAGTACTTGCTTTAGGCATGGACCAAAAAACGCTTTTGCTTCTGTAAACTTTTCCATGTTCATTTGAGTACTCTTGATCTTCGGGTCTTCGTTCGCGCTAGCAGTGATTATTTTGGTCATTTGTACCTGGAGTACTTCTGTAGTCCCTAATGCCATTCATGACTTAAGTTAGGGGTGAAAATATTTGATTTTATTTTGGAGATTTCCTTCCTTACAATGATTTTAGTGCAAAAAGGCATGTTTGAGCAATCGCATAGAGAGGCACTATACAGTCTCCTTGATTTCCAAAGGGCGACTATAAAGAAAAATGTCTCTAACACTCATCATTTCATATGGTCTACAGTGGTCATATAAAGGGAGGTGGAGATAGAAGGATAAAATTAGAAAAACCCTTTTTTGTTCCTTGCCTTTTCTCTTTAACTCATACAACTGATTGTTTATCATCCTAACTCTGAATGACAACTTCATCCTTTTGTGAAAGCTTTGTTCCGATTCTATGCTTCATTTTGTCATATTTCGATGTTTGGATTGATTATTTGGAATATTTCTTTTGCTCATTCTGCTATTGTTCTTTCTCCTTCTATATGCCTAGTCTTTTCCTTTTTCACTTAAATCTAATATTATGATTTTTGCATCATTGAACCTTTTGATTTATTCAAGGATTCATCATTTCCTCCAAATATTCATACAAGTCTTCTTAGTCAACTTTTGATTTGTTTTATTGTGTGAGTGAGAAATAACTAATAAATTCTGTCATAAATTCAACGATAGAATATAGTGTCTGTTGGTGTAGAACAGTAAAATAGAAGTAGTATGATTTAATTGATGCTTTATTTTTCAATGATAAGTGCTTTTAATAGGTTTACAAAATGATATAACAGCAGAAGAAGAAAAATAGAGTATCAAACTCCAGAAAGCAGAGCTAAAAAATCGTAACATAGTTGACTAGTTTAACAACACTCTTGACAACAATTATTGACTTAGAAAGTAACCAACCAATTCTAATTTGAATCAAACTTCAACACTTCCCCTTGATTCAAGATTACAAACACCAAGTAAATCTCTAAGATTACAAAATCTTCCTCGAGTCAAAGACTTCGTCAGAATGTCAACTCGTTGATCTTATGTATGAAAAAATTTGAGAACCAAATTACCTTTACGAATAAGATCTCGAATGAAATGATATTTTATATCAACGTGTTTTGTTCTACTATGCAAGGCAGGATTTTTTTCACATAAAAATTACAGATTTATTATCATCGGTTGAAACTTCTTGAGTCTAATGGAGTTCTCCCAAAATTCCTCATAACCAAATGGCTTGACATGCAGCGGCGGATGCAGCTATATACTCGACTTCAGTGGTGGATAATGTCATTGTTGCTTGCTTCTTCGAACTCCAGCTAACAACACCTGATCCGAGAGAGAACACATTAGCAAAAATGCTTTTCCTGTCATCTAAAGAATTCGTCCAGTCACTGTCTGTGAATCCTTGTAATTTTATTCTTGATGTCTTCTCATACCAGAGACCGTAATAAACTGTACCTGCAATATATCTCATGATTCTCTTTACTGCACCAAGATGATTCTTAGAGGGTTTCTGCATAAATCTCGATACAACTCCCAACTCCCACAGAGAACATAATATCGGTGCAAGTGTGTGTTAAGTATAAAAGTCAACCAACTAAATTCTATACTTCTTCACATTAGTCAATGTTTCACCATCTTCTAATTGCAGTTTCTCATTAGGATTCGTAGGAGTAACAACTGAGTTACAATTTCTCATTCCACTTCTCTTTAATAGATCAATGGCATATTTCTTTTAAGAGATAAAAATACCATCTTTCATTTGCTTTACTTTCAAACCAAGGAAGTAGTGTAACTTCCCCATATCAGACATCTCAAACTCACACTGCATTCTTCTTTTAAAATCAACTATCATGGAATCTGAAGAACTTGTAAATATAATATAATCTATTTAAATGCAAATGATAATAAGATCAGTACCTTCCCTTTTGATGTATAATGTAGGCTCATGTTCACTCCTATGAAAACGTGTTTGTTTGAAATATCCATCAATACGGCTATACCATGCACGTGGAGCTTGTTTCAGACCATACAATGCGTTCTTTAGCTTGTAAACTTTTATTTCTTTATGTTTGATGACAAATACTTCTGGTTGTGTTACGTAAACCTCCTCTTGCAACTCTCCATTTAAAAAGGCTGATTTAACATCAAATTGGTAAACTTTCCATCTCTATAAAGTAGCCACTGCCAAATAACTCTAATTGTCTCAAATCTTGCTACTGGTGCGAAAGTCTCTTCAAAATCCACCCCATATCTTTGTGAATATCCCTTAACTACCAAATGAGCCATGTGCTTTTGAATCATCCCATCAACATCAAAATTTTAATTTAAACACCCACTTGAGTCCTTTTGCTTGTTTTCCCTCTAGAAGTTCCATTTACTTCCAAGTTTAATTTCTTTCAATTGCTCTTAATTCCTCCTCAATAGCCTGCGGTCAGTCTGTGTTGTTTGTAGCTTCCTCGTATGACATTGGTTCCACAACACTAAGAGAAAACTGCTCTGATTGATACAGCTCTGCAAGAGATCTGGACTTTAAAGGTAGATTATCTTCTATTGAGTCATCATCGGAGGAAGTATTTTTCTGACTTGTTGGAGTAGATGACAGGCTAGCTGAGGGTGAGAGTGTTGTGTCAGCAGAACTGGTGCCTATATTTGTGTTATGCGTACTTGAATCTTCACTCTCAACAAATTGAACACAATTAGCATCACTACTCTGCTTTACTTCCCAGCTTGTCCATTCATCAAATATAACATCTCTTCGAACCAAAATCGTTTGACTCAAAGGATTATAAAGTCTATAAACTTTAGAACGAGGACAATAACCAATAAAGATACAGCGTTCAGATTTTTCATTCAGTTTCTCACGAGCATCTAAATTAATTAATGCATAAGAAACGCAACCAAAAATTCGTAAAAGACTTATAGTGGGCTTAGTACCAGTCCAGGCTTCAAAAGGAGGCTTGTCGAACACTGCCTTTGTAGGAGATAAATTTAGCAAATATACAGCTGTTGCCATAGCTTCTCCCCAAAACTCATTTGAAAGCTTCTTAGCCTTTAACATGCTCTTCGCCATCTCTATAACTGTTCTGCTCTTTCGTTCTGCTACCCCGTTCTGCTCCGGTGTGTAAGGAGTTGTCAATTCTCGATGGATTCCATTTTCATCACAAAATTGATTGAATTTCTCAGATAAAAACTCACCACCCCAATCTGTTCGAAGAGTAAAGATGTAATTACCACTTTATTTTTCAACTTTCACCTTGAATTTCTTAAACTTCTCTAATGCTCCTACTTTGTTTTCCAAGAAGTAAACCCAACTCATACGAGAGAAATTGTCCGTGAGAAGTAAAAAAATATTTGCTGCCTCCAAGAGACCTTGTTTGCACTGGACTACAAAGATCTGCATGAACCAATTCAAGAGTTTGGGAGGCTCTCCACGCTTAATTAATAGGAAAAGATTTCTTACTTTGTTTTCCATACACACAACCTTCACATAATTCAATAAACGTAATATTTGATAGCCCAAGAATCATACCTTTGGTTTTTACGAGTTGTAAGCCTCGAATGTTGAGATGACTATAGCAAAGATGCCAAAAATTTGAATCATCTTTTCCGGTAACAACAAAAGCGAAGCTTCCCAATTTTGTTATATTAAGAGGAAACATGTTGTTGTGTGTTATCGTGATTTTTATCCTCACATTTTTTCCAAATTTCTTCTCTGTGATAATGCAAGAATCACCATCAAATAATATAGAGTATCCATTCGCCATCAACTACCCAAAACTTAACAGGTTATATCCTAAATCTTGTACCCACTACACTTTAAACATATGCCTGATTTCTTTATTTCGAAGCTCAACTTATACTACCCCTTGCCCTTCAACTTTAAGTTCCTTACCATTCCCTAATTATATTATGCGTTTCGATGTTTCATCAAGTTTAAGAAATATGGTCTTGCTTCCCGTCATATGGTTTGAACAACCGCTACCAATAAACCATATATTATTAAACATATTTACAGTCTTTGTCTGACACATAAAAAACATGTTTTCTTCTTCTGCATTCTCCTATTCTTCAAATTCATGAGTAAAGTTAGCTTGGTGATCTCCATCACGACAAATTTCTACTACATGCCCGTATCTGCTACAGTTAAAACATTGAATATTTTTCATCTGATTTTTGCTTCTTCCTCTACCCCGACAAGCATTGCGACCACCACGACCTCTAACACGAAAGTTTCCTCAAAAGTTTCATCTACTTCGTCCTCGTGAGGATGAAAATTTTTCATCCTTACTATATACATCTTTAACTTGAAATGCTTTCTCCTTAAAATTAGTAATGGAACGAGTAATTTTAGCCTCATGTGCTTGTAATGAGCCCATAAGTTCATCAAAAGTAAATATGGCTAAATCCTTTGACTCCTCAATTGCAGCCACAACATGATCAAACTTAGGAGTTAGGCTTCTAAGTACCTTCTCGAAAATTGTTTGATCTGCAATTTTCTCTCCATATGTCCGCATTTGGTTAACCACTGTCATAGTTTTGGAGAGAAAGTCTGAGATGGATTCACTTGGCGTCATCAACAAAGTTTCAAATTCCTGTTGGAGAGATTGTAACCAAACCACTTTAATTTTAGAATCACCTTGATATTCTCGTTTAAGCACAGACCATGCTTCCTTTGAAGTTGTACTTACAGCGATTCTTGAAAACACACTATCATGCACAACTTGTTGAATAATAGCAAGCACTTTTGCATCCTTCTTCATATTTTCTTTCAATTTTGCTTCTTCATCTTTCTCTGCAAAGCTAGTATTCACAAATTCCCTAAGATCTTGAGATCGAAGGAGAGTTTTCATGCGGATGCTCCAAAAATCATACCCTTCACCTTTAAACACTGATGAGTGGTTGTGTCTCACCTGCTGCAGTCCCATTCCCGGTCATACCATTTCCTACCATTGAAATGTTATTTTCTCTCACGTGTTTACACTTTAACAATGTTAACACTCTACCAACTAATCTCACAACTCTGCTCTGATACCACAATGTTGGTGTAGAACAGTAAAAGAGAAGTAGTATGATAAAATTGATGCTTTATTTCACAATGATAAGTGCCTTTAAATAGGCTTACAAAATAATATAATAGCAGAAGAAAAATAGAGTACCAAACTCCAGAAAATAGAGCTAAAAAATTGTAACAACTTTGACTAGTTTAACAACAACAATTATTGATCAAGAAACTTTGAATAACAAACCAATTCAAATTGAATCAAACTTCAATGGTGTCAGTGCCAAGGAGAGTATAACATTGGATAGGACTTGTCAGACTAGAGCTAGATTCCTCTTGCATAACACTATCTTGTACGACTCCTTTAGGATATGCTATGTACTCATTGAATGCTTACACGAAGCTACATGGTCTTCCGGGTCCCTATTCCCATCATACTATTTACAATTAGGCGTAGTAAACTTTTTGGACATAATGCTGTAAGATATCCCGAGCACAAAGAGGTTTTCGTAGTTTAGCCCCATTGCATCTCCATTCATTATTCCAACCGTTGGTTTTTGTTTTACTCTTCCCATCTGGCAATCCCTCTAGACTCTATGTTACATTCCTTGGAACTCTCTCTTTCATTCATTTTAGCACCTCAAAGGGATATATTTTCTTCCTCTAAGTAATACTTGTAATTCCATCGTCTTTGTCATCACTTCTCCCCTTTGTATTGAAGTTAGAGGTTTTTGCACTTAAGGGGCTTATATTTGACTGGGCCTTTGGCCTGTATAGCCTATATTTAAATCATGAATCCAATTTTTTTTTCTGGAGGGTCATCCTCTACTAACAATTGTCCTAACTACCTCTTTAGAGCTCTGACATTAGCTCTGCTTTTGAGCTCTGACCCCGATTTTCAAAGCGGGCATTTCCTCCTCGAATTCATTCAAATAGTAACAAAAAGTTCAAACTATATAATGATAAATTTGATTTACTTCCGGGCGAAAAAGAGTATGATAATGAACAAGTTGGAGAAAATAAGAATATGAATCAATTTCGAGGAGTTGAGATGGATGATATAAGTGATTTAATTTCGTTTCTTTTCCAACATCATAATTATTTTTTTCCTTTTGAAAAATTATAGTTATTTATTTATTTCATTGTATTGATATTTTGTTTACAAAATATGATGAATATATTTTTATATTAATTTATAAAATTTTGAAAATTAGTTTTTTCTTAAAATTTATAATTCAAATAATTATACATAATACCACTTAAATAATTATTTAAATGAATATTTCTAATGATTAGAAATTGATAAGTAAACCATCAATTTTTGTGAAAATTTCTCCAAATGGGCCAAGAAAAGTTTAAAATACAAAAATAGGTCTGGTTTTAAATTTATACAAATCTAAACTTTATAAAAGTTTGTTTTCATTTCATAGGCTTGATTTCTAACTCTACCCTTCTTCTTTTAATTTTATTAACAAAAATGTCATTTTGTATTTTAGAATTGAGAATGAAATAAAAATTGAAAATAAAATTACCGTAATGACCTTCTATTAATGTTTGTACTTTGATGTTGATGTTGTCGATGATTGTAGTTAGGGTTTGTTTTTACTGACATTGTTTGATTACTTTGCAATTGTTGTCATTATTATTGTTCTTGCAGTGCTTGAAGGATTGTTGTTAGCAGTGACGTTGAGTCTTGCCTTTGCGATGAAGAAACTCATGAGCGATAAGGGGTCTTCTAGTTGCATCTGCACTGATAAAATTGGAATAATGACTACAAACCATATGGCCATCGAGAAGATTTGGATTTGCAATGAGACCAGAGCAATTAAAGGTGCTGATAATATTGAAACATTGCAGTCTGCATTTCGTGAAGCAAGACACAATAGTCTTGTGCAGGAAATAATTCAAAACACAGGTCCGAGGTAGTTAAAGGGAAATATGGAAAGACTAGAATCTTAGAAACTCCAACTGAGACAATGCTTGAATTCGACTTGCTACTAAGAGGTGATTATAAGGTTAATAACAAGAATCTGCAATAGCGAAGGTGGAGCCTTTCAATTCTATTGAGAAGAAGATGTTTGTGCTGGTTTCATTACAAAACAAAGGTGGGTTTTGCGCATTCTGTAAAAGTGCATCATAATTCATTTTGGAAATGTGCAACAAGAAGAGAATAAAAGACCACAAGGAACATCAATGGATTTGCATATGAAGCTTTAAGGACTTTGTGTTTAGCATATATGAATATGGAGTCCAAAGCCAACACAGATAACATTCCTGAAGACAGTTATACATTGATATATGTCGTTGGGTCTAAAGACCCGATTTGAGTTGGAGTGAAGGAAGCTGTTAGATCTTTTTTAGGTGCACGAATTATATGGGATTTCGATGTGAATTGTGAACTACGAATGATGTGAATTGTGAACTGTGAATGATGTGAATATAAATCACAGTCTGTGAATAAGTATTCACAGACTGTGAAATATAATTACAGTTATGTTTCTGCTAACCCAAATTTGTTTACATGTGTTCATGTTAAGGTGGCATATGGACAACCACTTCATAAACAGCCACATGTTGGGTGAGAAATTGGAATTAAATTATTGGTACACAAAGTGAGACATTAATGCTTTACCTACTTATTAAAGAATGTGGATGGAAAATGGAAGAAGAGGAATTATTGTTGAGTTCCTAGTTCTTTTGTAACTGAACTATAAATGGAAGCAGACTCTAAATTCAGATGGAGGAATCATGAATCTTCAAGTACAGCTTAACAGGATAGAAATTGTCAATTAGGAAAAATTTAATCATTTGCATTACTTCTGACTATGTGCTGCTGATGATGATAATTATATTGTTTACACTCTAAGCATGCTTTTGGATTGACAGTTCTACTAAATTAACGAGTATAAATGAATAGTGATCTATATTCATAGTTTGTAAACAGAATTAAGCAATATTTGTACATTGTAAATAGTGTTCATAGAGGGCATTGTGAAGTTGCATAATGTGAAATGAAATTCATATTTCAAAATATTCAAAAATTGACCTTATGTCTTGGTTAAACAAAATATGAGCACTTAGACAAGCAAGTGGATCAAATAGCTTACACAAAACATCAAGAATAAACAAAAATTAGCAAACATATGTAACATTACTAGTTTAACGCTTACAAGCCGTATAAGGACCCTCAATGCCCCTTTGGAGTCCATATGGGGAGTATTTCTTACATGTGATTCGGAGTCACAGTCTGTGAGCAACGTTCACAATTGCTCAAAAGAGTAAGGAATATAGCCTAGGCATGGTTATTCAACCTTGGGTGGCATAATGTGAAGTCAAATTAGTATTTCAAAATATTCAAAATTGACCTCTTGAATTGGTTCAGCAAAACTTGAGCAACTAGACATGTTATAGGATCAAGTGACTTCCACAAAATATGAAGTCTTATCAAAACATTAAACGATATCACTGTCTAAAGAGATGGGGAGTCAGCCAATGCATGATTATCCAATCCTAGTAGTCGTTATGTGAAGTAAAATATTCACCTTTCCCACCTATCAAAAATTGGCCTCATGACATGGTAGCTCAAACCATGAGCAATTAGATAAGTAAGAGGATTAAATGGTTTTTCCAGCACATCAAGTATTATCAAAATATTATGAAACAATATCACAATTCATATTATGTCATTTTAAGTCAAATAAGATTCTTGATTGCCTTTAGTGAGCCCATATGAGTCATATGAGGGCATTGTGATCAATGTTCACAAATTATGACCCTCACTCACAGTTTGTGATCAACAATCACAGTTACTCCAAAAAGGTGGGGAATCAGCCAAGACATGATTATGTAATTCTTATAGTCGTAATGTGAAGTGAAATTTACCTTTCTTGCCTATCAAAATTGGCCTAATGACTTGGTAGCTCAAACCATGAGAAATTAGACAAGTAATAGGATTAAGTGGTTTTCATAACACATCAAGTATTATCAAAATATTATGAAATGATATCACAATGCATATTATGTCATTTTAAGTCAAATTAAGCTCTCGATCGCCTTTAGTGAGCCCATATGAGTCATATGTGGGCATTATGATTAGTGCTCATAAACTGTGATCCTCACTCACATTTTGTGATCAACCATCACAATTGCTCCAAAGAGGTGGAGAATCACCAAGTCACGATTATCCAATTCTAATAGTCATAATGTGAAGTAAAATTCACCTTTTTCGCCTATCGAAAATTGACCTCATGACTTGGTAGCTCAAACCATGAGCAATTAGACAAGTAAGAGGATCGATTAGATTGCACAACACATCAAATATTATAAAAATACTATGAAACGAGATCACAATCCATATTATGTCATTTCAAGTCAAATGAGGCTAATGATTGCCTTTAGTGAGCCCATATGAGTCATATGAGGGCATTGTGATCAGTGCTCATAAACTGTGATCCTCATTCACAGTTTGTGATCAACCATCACAGTTGCTCCAAAGAGGTGGGGAATCACCCAAGGCACAATTATCCCATCCTAATAGTCCTAATTAAGCCCCTGATTACCTAAAGTTAGACTGTATGAGGCATATGAGCTCACTGTAATCAGTGCTCACAGATAGTGACATTTGCACACTGTCTATGATCACCGATCATAGTTGCTCCAAAGTGGTGAGAATGCATCCAAGACACGATTATCCAACCCCAATAGCCATAATGTGAAGTTAAATTAATGTTTACTAATAGTCCGAAACTGACCTTATGCCTTGGTAGCTCAAAGCATGAGCATTTAGACAAGTGAGAGCATCAAGTGGCTTCCACAAAATATCAAATCTAATCAAAAGATCATCAAACGATGTCACATTCCATATAATATTATATTAAGTCAAATAAGGCCCCTAATTGCCTAAAGTGAGGCTACATGACGCATATGAGCTCACTCTGATCAGTGCTCATAAACAATGAAACTTGCTCACAATTTGTGATCGAAACTCCCAGATCCTCCTAAGAGGTGGGCATCATTTCAAGACACGATTATCCAACCCTAGTAGTTGCGATGTGAAGTCAAATTCATATTTACTAATAGTTCAAAATTGATCTCATGCCTTGGTAGCTCAAAACATGAGCATTTAGACAAGTAAAAGGATCAAGTGGCTTACACAAAATATCAAGTCCTATCAAAATACTATCAAATGATGTCACATTCCATATTATGTTATATTAAGTCGAATGAGACCCCTGATTACCTAAAGTTAGGCCATGTGAGGCATATGGGCTCACTGTGATCAGTGCTCACATATAATGACCTTTGCTCACAGTGTGTGATCACTGAATATAGTTTCTCCAAAAAGGTGGGGATGCATCCAAGAAACAATTATCCAACCGCAATAGCCGTAATGTGAAGTTGAATTCATGTTTGCTAATAATCCGAAATCGACCTCATGCCTTGGTAGCTCAAAACATGAGCATCTAAACAAGTGAGAGGATCAAGTGGCCTCAAAAAAATATCAAGTCCAATCAAAACATTATCAAACGATGTCACATCCTATATTATGTTATGTTAAGTCAAATAAGGCCCCTGACTGCCTAAAATGAGGTTGTATGAGACATATGGGCTCACTATGATCAGTACTCACAAACAGTGAACCTTACTCACAGTTTGTGATCGACGTTCACACTTGCTCCACAATTTATGGGCTATGATTTTATACATAATCAATACATGGTATCTTAACTAACTTACATAAATTAATACATGTTGTGATTAGAGTTCAATATGCGATTATAGTAAAATATTTACAATAGTCCAAGACACGATTATCCAACCCCAATGGCCTTATTGTGAAGTCAAATTCACATTTACTAATAGTCCAAATTAAGCTCATGCCTTGGTAGCTCAAAACATGAGTAATTAGCCAAGTAAGAGGATCAAGTGGATAAGGCACAAAATAGAGTCCTACCAAAATATTATCAAATGATGTCAGCATTCATATTATGTCCTTTCAAGTCAATTGAAGGACCTGATTGCCTTAAGGGAGGCAATATGAGGCATATGGTGACCATTTGAGAAACATTTATCACTTGTGAGCGCCGATCACAGACTGTGAATAGGCCTATTAGATGTAATTTAAAGTAAATTTGGCGTCTCAAAATATTCGAAAATCGACCTCTATCCTAGGTAGAGTAAAATATGAGTACTTATCCACTTAGGTGGATCAAATGCTTTAATCTCAATACCAAGTCTAAAAAAAAGTGTTTCAAACTTATCCAATACTCCTAGTTTAGAACTTTTAAGTGATATAATGACCCTCAATGCCCATATAATGACAATTTGATGAGCATTTGTCACTTGTGAACGCCGATCACAGACTGTGAGTAGGCCTATTCACAGCCGTGATTGTTATTTACAATTGCTCAAACGGGGATAATTATGATAGCTTAGGCCTAGGATAGCCCATACGAGACATGTTTATGACCTTTGAGCGCCAATCACAAACTGTGAGTAGGCCTATTCACTGTTGTGATTGCTATTCATAGTTACTCAAATGGGAATATTTATGACAGCTTAGGTCTAACACAGCTGATAAGTACAAATTTTACCTTACTTTTAAGATATATTTTGGAATATTTTTGTATGAATTGTTATAGGATAACAAGGAAATTTAGCTAAAAAGTAGCAAAATTTGGACTAATCATATGACACGGGGACTTTGATGAAGAAAAGCATGCCTACTCACAGTCTTTGATTATAGTTCACAGTTAACAGACTTTTTGATTATAGTTCATAGTATGTATGAAAAGTAGCTACGTATATAAATTACATACTATTAAGCTTATGTCAATAATTACCATACTTTGATTATAGTTCACAATTAATACATACATAATTAATACATTCTACTAGGCTGCATTGTTCCGATGTCATCTTTTTTTTTTCTAATCACTCAATTAATCATCATCGCACTCTTCATCTATCCTATCGCCTCCTTCATTCACATCAACACCACTATCCTCCATCTTATGCCTTTCTTCATTATTCACATCTACTTCTTGTGATATAATGAGGTCACGAAAATCATTAAGATAAGATTGTCATTAAGGAAGTCATGCAAATCGGGATCATCAAAATCAGCATTATAAGAAAGGAATAATTCACTATCTTGAAATGCTTCGTTCACCATTCCCGAAGGTTTAGGAAATGTAGCAGATTGCTCATGTTGAACCTGCTGAGACTGACGGTGCTAAATTTGAGTTGCTGCTGCATAAGTGGGTTTCATTCTTCCATCAATTCCCACATAAATAACTACAATATTCTCTCCAAAAGAAAACTTCAAGTCACCGTCATCATTAATAGGCATCCTAAAATTCCTGTCATCTCGATTCGGCCATAAGATATGCAATTGTATATGATCATTCTCTCTTTGTCTACCCTTTTTTCGAGCAAATCTTATCAATCAATTGTTGTAATGTAATGTTAATATCGAAAACCTCAACCTCGGGTTCCCCCATTGTATTTACTACCATTCCACTCGGCGTCGTGGAATAAAATAACCCTTACAAAATTCATCTGCAAAATGTAATTAAACGCATAAGATAATAAGATAAGATAGTTAGATCATGAATCTGTGATTTGAATTCACAGTCTGTGAACAGTAAGGGCTGTCGACCACAATACGAACTAAATCAATTCACAGAGTTGTGCACAAAATTCACACACTGTGAACTGACAATTATATCAACTAAACTACACAATTTTAAACCAAACATCATATCACTATCCATTTTAATCAGCTTATACAATCAACAATAACAAAAAAGGGCACAGATTAAAACCATGCATCATACTATTATATATTTTAAGCATCAAGATCACCTACACAGTCTATTAACAACAGCTACCTATTTCAAGCCAAAGAAGACAAAACCACCCAAAAATTAATAAAACTAATTATAAAAAAATACCTTTCAACAGCTAGATGCAACCAGCAGCACCTCCAAATTAAATGCCCAATCACTCAAATGCCGCAACCAAGACAAATTATGCAAGTTAAGCTCTAATGCAGCTACCCAAATAGATTCGACAGCAACGAGCTTCAATGCTGCAACTCAGCCAGATTCAGCAGCAGCAGCTACCCCAGGCCGATCTCCAAACCGATGATATCCTCCACAACGACGACGGATCCAGCAAAAGATGTCTACCAAAACTCGCAATAGTTGACTGAAGCAATGCGTACCCAATCTCATTGGTAGGAAGCAATGTCGAATCAATCTCGACAACGGTCGAGGGAATCAATGTTGGCAGCAGTCGACGAAATCAATATTGGCAGAATCAATGTCGACCCAGCAATTGACGGAATGAGAGCAGGATTTAACCCAGCAGTCGAAGGAAGATTAGGTTGAAGAAGAGAAGAAAAAGGAGAATTCATTGTGAAGAACAGCAAGGTTGAAGAACATTCGATTTGGTCATTTTTTTGGTTCAGATGATTTCGGTGTTGAAAAACCGGTCAAGAACTGGTCCAAAGATTTTAAACAGATCGGAGGGTATATGTTGGAATTATTAATTTTGTTATTCTGAAAATGAATTAAAATTAATTTTATCTTTTTTATAATTGACAAAGGGTAGAATTGGAAATCTGGCCTATAACATGAAAACAAACTTTTATTAAGCTTAGAATGGTATAAAATTCAAATCCGGCCTATTATTGTATTTCAAACTTTTCAAAGCCCAAACAACTTAATCACCCTTAATTTTTTTTCTTCTTTTAGAATTCTGCTTTTAAAAAATCTATTTAAAAGAAGTCAAAGCGAAAGAGGACTCAGTCATCGTAATGTTTTTAGAATCACCCAGACATGAAGTATGTACCAATAATTTTTTTATTTCGTGCGTATGGGGCATGTGTATGGATTAAAAATATTATTCTCTTTTATTTAACTATGATTTTAAAATTATAAAACAATGAGGATCTCTTTAACAATCGAACTCACATAAACAATTTCCTTCGGAAGTTTGACAATATCCTGTAGAAGTAGGCCCATGTGTCTTTTTACAATCTCTGTCACAGCAGTCATTTCTACAACCCCTGATGCACCAAAATGCATGCGTCACAAGACATCTGTTATCAGCTATCGCTTTCCATTCCACGCCATTGCTGCTACTTTCTGTTGGGATGCAATCCAAAGTCCCACATCGGTCAAAGAAGTCAAGCAAGACTTGTATATATACATCCACACCTACCCTAATAGAATGAGGCCCTTTGAGAGGAGCTCAAGAACAAAACCGTGCGGGCTAGGCCCAAAGCGGACAATATCATTCTATGTAGGGTGGAAGGAGCGGAGCTCGGGGCCTAACAAGTGGTATCAGAGCCCGGTATGAAAATGGAGCCCGCAAGTGATCCGTATTCGGGGTACCTTGTGTCGAAAGTCTTCCTGATAATTTGGTGGTCAGGCGGCGAGTCCCGTTGGTGCGTAACGGCGGTGCAAGATGTTTAAGATGGATCGGGTGGATTATGACTCGAGGGGAGGTCGCTCGAGGGGGAGCCACGGGATTGGTGGTCCTTTGGTTTGAGGGGAGGATTGTTGGGATGCAATCCAAAGTCCCACATCGGTCAAAGAAGTCAAGCAAGACTTGTATATATACATCCACACCTACCCTAATAGAATGAGGCCCTTTGAGAGGAGCTCAAGAACAAAACCGTGCGGGTTAGGCCCAAAGCGGACAATATCATTCTATGTAGGGTGGAAGGAGCGGAGCTCGGGGCCTAACACTTTCACCATACTTTTCTTCCAATCTTTCTCCTTTCACCTTCACTGATCACAATGTTACAATGCCATTAAAACATTCTGTCATGTCATGTCATGATTATATTGATCTTTAAGGCATCCATGATAGCTTCTGAATTCACGTTCCAATTCTGTCAAAACTTTAAAAAAAGTATTTTATTTTCATCCTATTATGAGTTTCTCAACTCTTCTTGTCCCTCGTAACTGGTACTAGAGAGTGACAAAACTTTAAAAAAAGTATTTTATTTTCATTCTATCCTGAGTTTCTCTCTTCTTGTCCCTCGTAATTGGTACTAGAGAGTGACAGTTTGCCATGAACCAATCAGATTTTAACAAATTTTTTTTTTTTCTGTGAAGTTTGTTTTTTTTATTTTTTTAAAATATTTTTTAATTTTTAGAATTTTATTTTTTTAATTTTCAAATAATAACACATCTGACATCACATTGCGACACAGAGTGTCTCTGTGCTGATGCTCTAACAATCAAATTATTATAATTACCTGAAATCAATACCACCAGGAGGAGGAGAATAAGATTCCTTGTCATCATGATTTTGATGGCGAATTCACTTCAAACTATTTGTGATTTGTGTTTTGGTATGGTGGTGTTATTTGTAATGAGGAACTTTTCCTATTTTCTAACAAATTTATTTAAACACATAAAACATGTAATACACTGCAATATAAAGTAGAAAAGACTAACTTATTTAACGCAAGTTTGTTAACATTTGAGAGAAACGTGTAGTTTCTAGATCCTTCATGTATTTACTTTTTTCACTCTTTAGTGATAAGATCATCTGAACATAATTAATGATAAAACAAAATAAATAAAAGAAGTTTATTTGCCATTTGTGGAGGAAAAAAAATCTAAACAGGTTGTGGCGGTGGTTGTGGAATTCAAAACCATCATCCCGTAAAAGATCAAGCTGTCCCTGATCTTGAACCCACCCCAAACATTTCTTGGGCTGATCTTGAACCCACCCCAAACATTTCTTGGGCCATCAAAGTAACAGGTCAAGCAGGCCCAACATGAAACACACTCTTCTGCCCTACATCGTATCAATCTGCATAAAACAAAGTACACAGCAAATCTACTTTTTGGATATTACCAAATCACTATGGAGAAGACAATGCAGAGACAATAACTGTTTAAAGTACAAATATTGAACATGGTAGCTGACTCTATATACAGCTAACTCTAATGAGCTACTTTGAATAGCTATTATCAACCTCTTGTTTTTTACTTGTATAAATTCTGAACTACCTCCATTAATGAAGATTGAAGATATTCATATCAACATCTCTTTGTTAGAATACACTCATCATATATATATATATATATATATATATATAATACTTCTCATGGTATCAGAGCCTCCTGACCACTGTCAATATGGCTGAAGAATCAAACACGACTTCAAATCAAACAAACCCATCTAATACCAGTTCTCCTCTTTCAAATGAAGACAGAAGTTCAAGCAGTCTTAACTACCAATCTTTAGCAAAGGCTCTAAACTTTAGTCTCCCTATCAAGCTTGATCAGCGTAATTATTTGAACTGGAAAGCAGCGGTAGTTGCAGCCATTAGAGCTTTGGAACTTGAGTATTTCATCTCCACCTCTGTGCAGCCTCCACTGAAACTCACAGATCCAACTGATCCTTAGAGCCCTGTAAACCCAGAATACAGAAATTGGAAAAGGTCAGATCAACTTCTGTTATGTTGGTTGTTTACTACAGTCAGTGAAGAAACATTGGGGCAAATAAATCAATCAAGCAGTGCACTGGAAGCATGGAAAATACTTGGAAAATACTTGAGAATCAATATGCACAGACATCCATGGTTCGAATAATGCAACTAAAGAATCAACTAACAGGCCTCAAGAAGGGATCTATGTCTGTATGTGAGTATATTCAGAAAATTAAAGGTATTGGTGACTCACTTTTAGTTGTAGGAAACAGAATACCAGAGTCAGAATTAGTTTTGTGTGCTCTGAATGGTGTTGGCCACGAATTTGATCCTGTGGTAGTATTCTTGTCACACAACCAAGAAAATGCAACCCTTCAAGAAGTTCAGTACTCTCTGATGATGCATGAACAAAGAATAGAGCATCTAAATAGTGCAGCACAGATCAATCTCACCATGTCCTTAGTCTCAGCTAATATTGCAACATATGGTACAGAACAGACTCAGAACAGAGGTGGTTTTCAAGGAAATAGAGCAATGAGCAGAGGCAGAGGTGGAAAAGGAAGAGCGGGAAGATGGAGTGCTCCAAGACTGCAATGTCAACTATGCCAAAAACCTAGACATGATGCATTAAGGTGTTATAAAAGATTTGATCAATCATGGAATGGAGGCCAAAATAGGCTAACTCAAATCAGTTCAACCAAGCTCATCAAAATCAATTAGCACCAAGTCAAACACAAGTTCATTTGGTAGAAAATCAGTCAATCTTCGTGAATCCAGAAACACAAAGAGAAACTAGCTGGTTTTTGGATAGTGGAGCCACAAATCATGTGACTCCTGATTTAAGCAATCTTTCAATAAGCACTGAATATGGAGGTAGAGACCAATTGGCTGTAGGGAATGATATGCTCATGCCTATTAGTAACACTAGACACTCTTTTCTTCATTTACAGGACACAAAACACACACCAATTTTTCTAAAACAAATTCTTCATGTTCCAGACATAACCAAAAATTTACTTAGCATTTCCAAACTAACAAAGGATAATAATCTTAATGTTGAGTTTTCTGATAACTCTTGTGTGTTTAAGTGCAAGGAAACAGGGAAGGTGCTGGCCAAAGGGATTCTCAGAGATGGTCTTTACAGTCTACCTCTCACTAAGCAAAAACAACCCAGCTCAAACACAATCAGTTCAGCTTCTGCAAACAGTTTGTCAGTTTTTAAACCAGAACCATCAGGTCTTTCAAAAGGTTTGAATCTATCTAGAGATGAAAATGCTAATATCTTAAATGTGACTAAGGTTCCTATCAATCTTTGGCATAGCAAACTAGGACATCCTTCAGATTATGTATTGAAACTTGTTTTGCAATCAATGAATGTTCATTTTGATTCAAAAGTTACAGATTTTTGTCATTCTTGCAAAATGGGCAAACTTCACAAGCTGCCATTTTCAAAACATGAAATTACAGTCTCAAAACCCCTAGAACTGATTTATTCAGATTTATGGGGACCATCACCATATATGTCTACTCAAGGTTATAAATATTACATTACATTCATTGATGCATTTTCAAGATTCACTTGGATTTTTCCATTAAAATTAAAATCTGAAGCTCTTGAAGCCTTTGTAAATTTTAAGGCAAATGTTGAGTTACAACTAAACATGAAAATAAAGGCATTTCACACAGATATGGGTGGAGAATTTCAAGCATTTGTTCCTTTTCTAAAGAAACATGGAATAACCATCAGATTCAGCTGTCCACACACACATCAGCAAAATGGAACAGCTGAGAGAAAACACAGACATATTACTGATATGGGTTTGACCCTTCTGGCTCATGCTCATATGCCTTTAACCTATTGGTATGAAGCCTTCTCAACCTCTGTGTTTCTAATAAATAATCTACCAACACCTCTTCTCAAAAACATTTCACCTTTTCAGAAATTATTCAATAAAAGGCCTAATTATACTTTCATGAAAAGCTTTGGTTGTGCTTGCTACCCATATCTTAGATACTTTTCTCAACATAAATTGAATTTTCATACAGCAAAGTGTGTGTTTTTGGGATATAGTTTGATGCATAAAGGTTATAAGTCCTACAGGGAGAATTTACATCTCTAGACATGTAGAGTTTAATGAACAACAATTTCCTTATCAGGAAATATTTGCTCCTAAACATGCTACTAAAATAAAAGAGTCCTCTCTATCACTGTCAATTTTGTCTCCAGTATCTACAATTTTTATCCTAACACAGCAACAACATTTGATCCACAAAAAGGAATCCCTTCGTCAAGCACCTCTCCAGATTCCTCTAACTCAGAACCAGAGTACAACTTTCAACATCAAGGTAATTCTCCTAACCCCACTCCTCTTTTCATTTATTCAAATCCTTCAAATTCAGATACCAGAAATGATCAAGCTGTGAACTTACCCAATCTGATCAACACACAGTCCTCTCATCGTATGTAAACTAGATCAAAAAGTGGTATTTTCAAACCTAAATCAATCCTCACTGTTGCTATACAAGATGCAGAAACAGAACCTGATTCAGTTCAAGAAGCTCTACAAGACTCTAAATGGAGAAAGGCTATGGAAGTTGAAATGGAAGCTTTGGATAAGAATGATACTTGGACCTTAGTCCCTTACAATTCCAGCATGAAACTACTGGGAAATAAATGGATTTTCAAGGTCAAATTTCATTCTGATGGCAGTGTGGCTAAACATAAAGCTAGGCTAGTGGCAAATGGGTACTTGCAGACTCCTGGAATTGACTACTTTGAAACCTACAGCCCAGTTGTGAAGTCATCAACTATCAAAGTCATGTTCTCATTAGCAGTTACAAATCAATGGGATATTCTGCAAGTAGACATCAACAATGCATTTTTGAATGAGGAGTTAAATAAAACTGTCTACATTAAACAACCAGAAGGATTCGTCAATACCAAATTTCCAAACCATGTTTGCAAACTAAACAAGGCTCTGTACGGACTAAAGCAGGCACCTAGAGCTTAGTTTGCAAAATTGAAGGGTGCATTATCTGATTGGGGCTTCAGGAATTCTATATCATATACATCTTTATTCCATTATAAGAATAAAGAAAAAGTGATTCTCTTATTAGTCTATGTGGACGATATCTTGATTACTGGAAATGACACAGAAGGGGTTCAACGGATCATACAGAAGCTAAGTGCCAAATTTGCTCTAAAATCTTTGGGTTCTGTTAGCTATTTCCTAGGGTTTGAAGCACACAGAGACATTTCTGGTTTACATTTAACTCAAACAAAATATATTAATGATCTTCTTACCAGAGTGCAAATGAGCAATTGCAAGCCTGCTGCCTCCCCAGCAAACTCCTACAGCAAGTTGTCAAAGTATCAAGGAAATTCATTTCACGATCCTACCTTGTATAGAAGTGTTCTGGGAGCTCTTTAGTATCTAACGAACACAAGACCTGATATTTGTTTCATTGTTAACAAGCTCAGTCAATTTATGGCAGATCCGAAAAAAGATCATTTGATTGCCTGCAAGAGAATCTGAAGATATTTAAAGGGGACATCTAACCTTGGTTTGTTCTTCAAATCTCCCAACACCTCTGTCTTTCCTGGTCTTCAAGGCTTCTGCGACTCCGATTGGGCAGGTTCTCCAGATGACCGTCGATCAACCAGTGGAAACCTCGTCTTCCTTGGTAGTCATCTCATCTCTTGGTCTTCGAAGAAACAGAGTGTTGTGGCTCGTTCGAGCACAGAAGGAGAATATCGCTCACTTACTCAATTGGCTTCTGAATTGGTGTGGCTAATGTCTTTGCTAGGAGAAATTGGCTTTGCTTCACATTTTAAACCCATCATTTGGTGCGACAATATCAGCGCCTAGCTTCTCGCTCACAACCCAGTCTTCCACTCGAGAACTAAGCATATTGAGGTGGACGTCCATTTCATCCGAGATCTGGTGACAGCTGATAAAGTGGAAATTCGATATATCAATACAAGTGATCAGATTGCAGATCTATTGACAAAACCAATAATTCATTTTGATGAACTAGTTGGAAAATTGCCTTTGATTGTTCGACCCAGGTTCAGCTTGAAGGGGGCTGTAAAAGATCAAGCAGTCCCTGATCTTGAACCCACCCCAAACATTTCTTGGGCCATCAAAGTAACAGGTCAAGCAGGCCCAACATGAAATACACTCTTCTGCCCTACATTGTATCAATCTGCATAAAACAAAGTACACAGCAAATCTACTTTTTGGATATTACCAAATCACTATGGAGAAGACAATGCAGAGACAATAGCTGTTTAAAGTACAAATATTGAACATCGTAGCTGACTCTATATACAGCTAACTCTAATGAGCTACTTTGGATAGCTATTCTCAACATCTTGTTTTCTACTTGTATAAATTCTTAACTACCTCCATTAATGAAGATTGAAGATATTCATATCAACATCTCTGTGTTAGAATACACTCATCATATATATATATACATACAATACTTCTCACATCCATTGAGATTTTTTCTTTTTCGATTATTTAATACTATGTGTTATACTGTTTGTGATGGATTTCTAGAAGAGAATAGAGATTAATATTCATTTCTAATATAACTGAAGTTAGCTCGATCATTTTCGTAGTTGTTGATTTGAAATTGAAATCATCGACAATTTTTATTTTATATATAGAGAATTTCCTAATTCACATATTAAGAATTTAGCTCGACTCATATTTAGTAAATGTGTGTAACTATTATAGAGAGTATTTAGAAGAAGGCCCATCACCTTAAGTTTTAAGTAAATAGTTCTGAATTTCCTTAAAAGAAAAAGGTGGTTGAATCAATAAGTCAAAATTTAAAAATAAATACAAAGAATAAGAAAATTGACTTAAAAAACTAAACATTGAAAAATTTAATATATATATATAATTTTAAAATTATCAAATAATTATATATATATAATATAAATTAATTCATTATTAATGTATTTAATTAAAAATAAATATATATGTCAAAAAAATTATTATCCCACAATGAAAACAATGTCCAAAGTAAGAAATGTTTTTACTTTTGGAGAAACCAAAAATATTAAAATTAATAAGATGATTAAATTTTTAATAATTATATTATTATTGCCAAATTAAACCATCAAACCATAAATTATTTTTTTATTGATAATAATTTAGTGTTAATATGAATTTTATTTTATTATGAAATAAATTGGAAATTATATGAAGAAGAAATACATATTTATTTATTTGAATTATTTTATTAATATATTATAATAATTACATTTTTAAACAAATGGAGAAAAGAAAAATAGTTATTACTGTATTTTTGATGTTGTGACCAAATTTTGAATCACAAATTTTCAAAATAGTCCATTTTCATTCTCAATTAATTGCAACAAAAGAAAATAAATTAATTAAAAAAAAAAAAGAGAATAATATAAATGTGAGAAGATAAATGTGAATAAAATTATTCTATATGTAAAATGAAATTTTGGTACAAATTTTTTTATTGAGAATAATATATTTAAAATAATGTAATCGTTACATTATTTGAAATTTAAAAAGATATCCTATTGGAAACATCATGGAGGGAATGTTAGGATGGATAATGTATACATATAAATATATAAAATTCTTAAAATAATGTTTTTATTATTTTATTATTTAAATAATAATTTCTATCTATCACTTTCATATTTTAAAATTCAATGTTATTTATTTAATTTAAATAATAAAATAAATTTAAATTAATAGAACCAAATCTAAATTGATACTTTCATCACATCATAAATGATATTTTATATCTTTTAGTTTATAATTTAAAATTATAAGTTAAATAAAAAAAAAACTAATGTATATACTTTGTAAAACTACATTCATGCCATAAATTAAATAAATTTAATATATAATTATATAAATTTTTTATATAATATACTTAAAATTTATAAAAATAGTTAATATATATTTTATGTTAAATTTTATATACAATTTATTTTAAAATAAAATTATATTAATTATTTATATTTAAAAATATAGATATTGGATCCTAACCGATGACCATGTGTCTCCCATTTTGTAATTTTTGGATCCGCTGTTGACCATAAGCAATGCAGAACAAGACATCTTCTGCTAATATCAGAAATTACTTTCTCTTAACATCTTTCCCCTTTAACCATCACCATCACAATGTTACAAAGCCATTAAAACATTCCATGTCATGATTGTATTGATCTCAACCATCAAATTATGATAATGGGTTATTTCTTAAAAAAAAAAAAAAAAAAAAAAAAAAAAAAAAATCCACATTTTTAAACGTTTTATTTTAAAATACTGGTTTTAGAAATTGATTTTAGAAACTTTTGTAAAACCACCTCAAATTAAAAACAATAGTGGTTTTACTGTTAGAAGGGTGATTTTAAGATTTTGATGGATAGTTTTAGAATATTATGATTTTTTTAATAATTAAAATAAATATTTAAATTATTAAATAAAAATTTAAAAATAATTAAAATACAATAATTATCCAAAACTATTTTGAATTTAAAAGTGGTCGGATCTTCTGGTCTCCGTTCGTGCCTGCGATCCTAAAGGCCTTTTTGGTCACTTTTACATAGATTACTACTGTAAACTGTCTCCACGATTCCAACAGGGTGGCTAATATTAATTGCCTTTAACACTCATCATTACATTGTGAGAGAAATAATTTGGTATTATGTACTTTTCATATATGTAATTCTTTGTGTTTGGTCCTTATAATTCCCTATAGACTAGGCTGTTGGACCTTTTAATTTTCATTAGGTTTGTTGAAGTGACGTGTAAGCTGCTCCAAGCCCATTGCATTTGTGCCCAGAATCACTGGAATCCAATCCAGACTTAAAACCTAGCTATTTAGTATATATTTGGAAAACTTTTCAATTAGTGTTTCAGATAGTGTTTAGGTTATATATTTTAATAAAAAAAAAAAAAAACATGTTTAGTAATCGTGTTTAAAATAGCATTAAATGCTTCAATTAGTGTTTAAAATAGCGTTTAAAAAAGTTATTAAAGATAGTTTTCAACTCAAACGCTAATAGTGGTTTAGTTTATTAACTTTTATTTTATAATTAATTACATCATTTTCTTCTCAATTATATTTGTATCTATAATAAATTTTAGTAATTTTATATCTAACAGCTAATTTAAAAATTAAAATTAATACCAAAAATTTAATCTAACAGCTAACTTTAAATCTAATCTAACAATTAACTACTAATGTTATCTAAAACGGTGATGTAACAATTAGTTGAAAATCTGATGTCAAATATAATATCTGATGCGAAACATACTTTAATACAACTAAAGTTTGGTCAGAGTGGTGTTTACTAGGGATGACAATGGGTGCAAATCCAACCTGAACCCGCCAACCCGAACCCGAATTCATTTAGGTGTACCCAAACCCGACTCGAACCCGGTGCATTTTAATGGATTCGGGTTGGAATCGAACCCGCGGGTTCGAATGCATCCACGGGCACCAAAAAAATTAAGTGATAATACAAAATTTAAAATTCAAAACCACAGTTAGTTTATTTCAATCTATTATTTTATTGTGGTTTTAAATTGAAATTTACTCAATCTTCAATTAGTTCAAGTCTAATGACAATTAGAGGATACTAAAATTTACATGGCTTTATTTAGATTTTTATTAAAAAAATTAAACTGACAATGAATATTAGAGAAAAAATTGATTAAAAATTTGTGTAAATGTATTTTAAAAATATATATATATATATATATATATACATTTATATATTTGGGTTTTTTTCTAAATAGAAAAAATTCACAGGTTCGTGGATTCGAGTTTAAGTTACCCAAACATGAACCCGAATCCGCAACAATTGATGGATTAAAAATAATAGTCAAACCCGTAAATCCATGAACCCGCGAACTTGAACCCATGACGGGTTTTTTGGATGGGCATGGTTTAGGGTTTTTTTCGCGTTCCCTAATGTTGACCGAGTCTTTTGCTCTATTTTTGTCTCTAATCTCTTTGCTAGGAGTTTCCATTTTTGTGTTAGTCTCTTTGTGATTCTGTTGATATCTCTTTGTGGTGTGTTGATAATATTTGTGAATTAAAATTGTACCAGCATAGATCCTCATCATAGTGAATAGGTACAGATCAGGAGAAACAAGAGGGAAAGAAGAACTGATTCGAGTCCATATTGAATCAGGGGAGCAACATCAGGAACTTGTGGGGTTCTACAATGGTGATATTACTTCAACCTCTTCATCAATTCTCGATCTGTGTTTGTTTTGAATTTTCTATACCGTCTAGTGTAATTTGATATCTTTAGTGTTTCACTGAAATTGCATAATCAACCTATTTAATCATCTTTTCATATAACTTGGTAAGTGTAAATAAAATTTGGAAATACCTCTGTTATTCACATCTTGATTGCTGGTTTTCTTTTCAGTGATTGTGTTATATTGATTTGCTTATTGTGTGGTTAAGTCTTTACTGGTTTAGTCTTATAATAGTGGCTAAGCCTTACTTATCTACAGTTTAGTAGAAGATTTGCTCGTTGTCTATACTCTCTAACGTCTAATTGTAAGTGTCCAAATAAACTTTAATGAACACATTAATAGACGAACAAGATTAGATTACAAACTTAGTGATGTCTCATATATATATATATATATATATTTAAACAAACTATGTTTTTGACACCCTTCTACTTGAGATATAAGTCATTCTAAACTCATACAATTTCATTCCTTGTTTGAATTAAATTTTCTAAATTTATTTTTGAAATTATTTTGAAACTATACAGTTTAGTGAAAATGGCTTCAAAACCTTCAAATCACAATATAATGAATATATAATTTTTGATGGATCACAAGAGTTTATAATTTAGAAAATGAGGATGCTCTCAGTTTTAGTCTACCATGATCTTGACCCTACTGTTAAAAGTGACTGGCCTGCTAATAGAACCTTACCCGAAAAGGAGATGATAAATAAAACGGCTTACCATACTATTTTGCTACATCTATCGGATGATGTTTTGACATTTATATCTGTATTAAAATTACTTCTACTTTAGGAAGGGATTAAAAACTCCATACTTGGTCAAATATTGTCTAATCGGTTACTTAACCTACATAAGTTTTTTGGTTATAATTTTGCTTGTAATAAATTTATAACTAAAAACTTGGGTATCTTTAGAAGATTGATCTAAAATCACAATAGTATAACTAAAGAAGAGAAAATGCTTAATGATGAATACTTGGCTATGATATTGTTACATTCTTTACCTTAATCATAAGTTATAGTAAAGGAATTTGATTCTTTTAGTAAAAAGGCTCTAACTACTAAATTATTAATGGACATGTTAACTTTAGAAATTGTTGGATATGAAATCGACAAATATGAAGGTGAAGGCCTATTCTTGAATAAAGCTTCCTCCTCTAAATCAAGATTGCAGTATAAAAGAAATTAGGTAAAATGTTCATTTTTCAAATAAAACTAAGTCAGGTAATGTAACAAAGGTAAGAACAAATCTGATAATGATTGAAAATACTACACTTGTGGTAAGAAAAAACATCTTATTAAAAATTGGTTAAGAAAGATGAATCTAATAGAAAACAAAACCAAATTGTCTCAAGTTCAGTGGCTGAATTTGAGGACCTAACCTATGAAGGACTAACTACTATAGTTCAAACTTCTAATAGTCTAATTGCAGCTAGTATTTGCGGGGAAGCTTAGTGATAAATTTAGGATGCACACATCATATGATACCTCATAAGAAATGGTTCATTAACTATTTTAAAAGAAAAAAGGGACTGTACTTATTGGCTGTGATCATAAGTGAAACATAATGGGATAGGACCTATCAAATTACAACAATTTGATCGCATAACAATAAGACTATAAAATGTTAGGTTTGTACCAGACCTAAAGAGGAACCTATTATCTGTTATTGCCTTAGGTGAGTCTGGCAAAATTGCCTCTTTTAGAACCAAATAGTTGAGATTATCATACATGTTAAGTGTATTAGAATGACAGGAAAAATGATAGATAATTTGTATATCCTAGAAGGGAAAACCATAGAAGCCCTTACTGCCACTAATGAGCTTGGAAAATGAGTATAACATAGTATGTATTCAATTTGTTTTCCCTTAAGAAATGCACATATTTGAGACAGTTTTGCTTTTTTTCAAGTATAAAGCTTAAAATTGGAGACTTTAAGTCATGGAAGATGGAAAACAGAAGTTTTGGAGTTAAAAGGGAACAAAAAGAGCTGAAAAATGGCATGAGAGCAGGGTTACCAAATTGGACACCAGATTCACTATCGAATTGAAGTTTGGCATTGTTGATGAATGAAATCAAATTCTCTCTATCCAAACTAGCTACCGTGCTAGCTACCGAATTCATAATTTGGTGATTGAAGATCATAAAACAAAACTATTCTGTCGGAATTTAGTACCGAATTGGGTACAAAACTACAGCTCGGTGTACAGATTAAGAGAAGCAGAATCCTTTCTGTTTGAATTTTAAACGGAGATCAGTGCTTAACTACAGTTCGGTAATTTTCTCTGACGATTAGGAACCCTTTTGTCTGAGCTTGCTATTGAACTTAGTACCATATTGGAAGCTTGGCAATTCACTTGAACAGAAGAGAATCTCCCTTCCTGAATTATGCATCGAATTGGTTACAAAATTAACAGTTTCGTATACTTTTGGAATACAAGCTGTGATTTTAACTGAATTGCTTACCAAATTATATGCCAAAATGTAGCTCGGTAATAGTGAATTTCGGAAGAAAATTATGTTTTGGAGCCATTTTGTGTGTAATTTGAATTGTATTATAAATACTCATCTGAAACTCTAATAGAGGGATCTTTAGCTTAGTTTGTATCATTCTTACACACTAGAGATTTTAGCAAGACATAGATTTCATTGTGTTCTTTATTTTCTCTCAAATCTTCAAGTGGATTCCAAGAGTAGAAGTGTACATTGGAGTTCAATTCTTCAAGACCCAAGGATTCAAACTCTAGATTCATCATCATCACCTTAACTTTCGTCTAATTTTTCACTTTTACTTCCATTTCTAGAGTTTTGATATGGATTTTTTTGTTGAATTGTTCTTATAATTGTTAGTTATGCTAGGCTAACTTTGTAGTTGTTGAAGACTCCATGGATCTAGATAAATCAAGTTTCTCTTAATTTTTTATGCGTTTTAATGGTGAATTCTCCAATATAGCATGCTTTGTGTGTTAATTGTTAGATCTAGGAGTTAATTGTGATTAAAATGAAACTAGACATAGCAAGTTTGCATCATCTCAATTTGGATTGTGTTTCATGATTATCTACATAAATCTATAGACATATAATTATTGTAGATGATAATTTGATGGTAGAGTTTAAAAGAACCTAATATTGATATCTTTTATCCATGCTATATTTGCAGTGTTCTAGATGTTTGATAAAACGCCTAAGAAAAGGATCAAGTATCTATTTAGTGAAATGAGTGTTCAACCATGATATTCTCATATTATATTGCTAGTTCTTAATTTTGCTTTCAATTTCTTAGTTAAAATTTACATACTTGATCATTAGTGCAACTTTGAGATTTTTTATCAGCCACCTGCCTTATTAAAGAAGTTGAGTTAGCTAAATTATGGTATAACATGTTAGGACATGTTAGGATAAAATAGGTCAAAAGAGCTAAGAAAGAAAGGTTTAATTAATAAAAAGGTAGATGTGACTATGTCATTTGGTGAAAGCTGTATTTTCGAAAAACAAAATAAACAAACTAAAAATAAAATTGATCAAAATTTAAAATATGTACCCTCTAATTTATGAGGCTTTCCCAAACTGCTACTTTTAGTAAAAAAAAAAAACTTATTTTGTTTCCTTTATTGACAATTTTTCTAGATTCTAGTGGATATTTTTATTGACAAGTAAATCTGATGCTTCTGAAACTTCTAAAATTTGGAAAAATTTAGTTGAAAACATAAATGTTAAAAAAGTGATTTTGAGAACTCATAATGGGTTACAATTTTGTAATTAACCTTCAAGCAAATGCTACACTAAAAAATACATAGTAGGACACAAAATTGTGACTTACACCCTCACAAAATGGAGTTGTTGAGAGGTTAAATAGAACTCTTTTAGATAAGGTGAGGAGTATGTTGCATCATGTTAAGTTACTTAAGAAATATAGGGGGAAAGCTATCAGTGTTGCAACCTATCTTAGAAACCAAACCTCATTCTCAACTTTAAATTTTAATTTTAAAATGTGAAAATTTCTCCAAATGGGCCACCAAAAGTTTGAAATACAATAATAAGTTTGGTTTTAAATTTATACAAATCTAAACTTTTGAAAAGTTTGTTCTCATCCCATAAACCGAACATCCAATATTGCCCTTGTAATTGTATTATAATATCAAAATTGCCATTATGTATTATTAATATATAAAACAAATATAATAAAAATATGAAATTCCACAAATACCACTCTTACAAAACCAATGTTTAAAAATAAATTTGAAACTGTTTCTCCCTAACCGCTTAATGCACCCAATCACAGACATCGCTCACATCCTTCAATTTCACCCTTTCAACTTCAATTCAAAACCAAAAACAAACCTCTGTCTCACAGTTTGAAACCCACCGACCCACATTTCTCTTCTCTTCTTTATTTCCTGATTTGTCGAAGAAAACCCGCGCTGAACTGTTATCTCTTCTTTTCTGTGTTCGTCGAAGCAGAATAACCACTTTTCTTTTTTGTGTTCGTCGAAGCTTTATAACTATTGGACGCAAACGAGCATCACATTTCATCGCTACTTCATGGAGGTAGCATCATTGTCTAAGATGAGTTTTGGTTTGCTCGCTGTTGATCGACGTTCGCCACCGCCTATCCTAATTGGGTTTTTAATTATTTTTTTTCCTGATTTAACACTGTCGACGGTTGTTGAAGGGTTCATGGTATCTTAGGTGAGTTAATTTTTACTTTTTGGTTCTTCTAGTGTTGTGTCGTGGTTTATATTGCATATGTTCTTGTACTTGTGTTAGTTGTTCAAATATTGTTGTGTACATTTAGCAAAAAGTTTTACTTAGGTCAGGTTTTTAATTTAGTTTGTTGTTTTGTATTTTCTGGTGTTGTCTGCTATTTGCATTTTGGTTGTTGATGTCAAATGACATTTGTTTTCAAACTAAAGAAGTCTTTGAATAACATCAGAGTCTATATTAACTTTTGTTAGAATGGTAATTGTAGTTTGGATTGTGTACCTTAACTAATTCTGAAATACTATAGTTTTGAGTTAAATCTTGTGACTATTGTTTATTGTGATTCTTTACTGTTATTTTGTTTTCAGTATGAATAATGGTTAATTATTTATGAATTGTTTAAATTGGTTTTTCTACCTTTGTGTAAAATACTACTTATGATTTTGTTTTCAATGTGAATAATGATTGTTTGAAAGTGTCTGATTATCCCTGGGATCTAAGTTCATAGTTTATGCACAAGTCTGTCAATTATATTCACGTTTTGTGATCTAGATTCGTAGTCTGTGAACTATATTTATAGTATGTGAGATTTTTTAATAAGAAATGTATTTAATTCGTAGACATTGCATTGCTTTAAACTTTCATTCTTACTTCTGATTTGCTTCAATATGAATCTATAGTTCTTAAATAAAACCTTTCATTAGTTCTGACTCATTAATTTACAATTATTAGGAAAGTACGTACAAAAGAAGATGGACAGAGGCATAGATAGACAACATGTCAACTATTTTTCTTTATTCAAGATATTCAATAACATGAATGAACTGTCCAAAAAACACAGAAAAAAATTGGTTGAATTTTTTATGAGTAGTCCATTTAGGAAGTTGCTTGAGTGTGCCCAGGTTGCTGAGTACAAGCAACAGTAGATTCCAGGTAATATGTTATTGAGATTGATAGCTGATAAGTCTCTGACTTACATGAATTTTCCCTTTTAATTATTAAGCTTTTATGATGAATCCAGAGTATTATCATGTTATTTGATTAATTTGTTGAGATGTTTCAGGTAATTGAGTTGAACAAGTAAAGATCGATAATCAAGATCATATGGACAAAAAGTTGAAGTCCAAAGAAATAAAGTCGATCGCGGAAGGAAGCAGGAGAACACTTCACTGATGTGTCTGGCGACATATCCCTTATGTCGCCAGCTATGTCGCCAGCAAACGATTTAAAGACTTCAAAGGAGCTCGACACTGTAGTTATTGGCAATATAACTCTTATGTCGCCACTCTTGTGGCCAACAAACGTATTCAGCAATTCAAAAGAGCAAGGTGCGGTAGTGTCTAGCGACATAGGCCTTATGTCGCCAAACTTGTCGCAGAGACCGATTAGGTCGAATTCCGCCTGCAGTGCAAAGGCGTTTTGTCATTTCTTAGAGAAGTCTATAAATATGAAGTTTTGAGATGATGAAAGGACTTTTGGCCGGATTCAGAACAAGAGACTACTGCGAGAAGCAACACAGAAGTTCAAGATCAACCTCCATTAAGCGAAATCAAGAGCAAAACATCGGTGAACTCTTTCTCGCTTTTTAGGAATGATTATGTTAAGAAGAGTAAACATGATTTTTATGTGTAATTAAACTCCTAGTCTAGGGCTACGAAGTAGCCGAACCATGTAACCCTAATTTGTTTATTACTTTTATGAATGAGACAGTTTTTATTCTTTCTCTTGCCTGCGCTTAATGCTTGCTTTGCTTGATCACTAATTGCATGATTTAGTGATTTGATGAATGTTTAGAAGATATTTATTAGATTAGATTAGAACAAAAGAATGGGTGTGTTTATGTTGCTAGGAATAGAATATAAAATTCATATATTCAAGGATAGGTGTTTCTTAATGCAGCTACCTAGACTATTCACATAGGAATATGGAATTAGGATAGGTAGATATTCTCATGTGTGTTTGGAAGAAACCTTGGGAATAGTAAAACCTTGAGAATAGGAATAAAAGATTGTTGATATATTAGGCATGATGGGTTACTAATGAGGTGAATTCGTAGACCTAGAACTTTAGCTCTATATTGAAACTTTATCTTAAGAAATTAGTTTTATTTAATTCTTCATAATATTCACTCTTATAAATTTTACGCTTAAGATATAGAGAATTTTATAGAATTTATATTAGATTAGCTTTAGTCCTTGTGGGGTCGACAACCTGAATTTAATTCACTTTACTACTTGAACATATGCACTTGCGTGTAGGAAATCTTAGGAATTGTATCATTTTATATTATTAGGATTTTTGAAATTAAGTTTTTGGCGCCTACGGCTATTTTCTTATTATTTTTTAAAATCTCTCTACTTTATGCTTTTAAATTATTTTATTTTTGTATTTGCAGAGTTGTCGTTTATGCGTAAAACTCGGAGTTTAAACGTTGACCTCGTTGATCCTCATCTAGAACCAGAGAGATTTCTACGTGATACACTGCGACAACAGCGAATGGCGGAACAAGGAGGAGAAGAAGCTCAGCAGCGCCTCACCTTTGAGGAATTTATAGCACATTCTCTGAATGGTATTCATCAGAGTATTATTCATCCGTCAGTGGAAGCGGATTCCTTTGAAATCAAGACTTCCACAATCAGACTGCTCCAGCATTCCTATCAATTCCACGGGCTTTCGAATGAAGACCCAAATCAACAAAAAGAGTTTCAGAAGAAGCTGTACTTTTGAGACTGTTCCCATTCACCTTGCAAGACAAGGCATGAAGTTGGTTGGAATCGCTTCCCAACAAGTCAGTTACCACTTGGGACCAATTAGTGCAACAGTTTTTGGCCAAATACTTTCCACCAGCCAAAACTGCACGCTTGAGACATGAGATCACTACTTTCCGTCAGAGAGATGAAGAAACACTTTATGAGGCTTGGAAGCATATAAAGGAGTTGGCAAGAAAATGTTCACGCCATGGTTTAGCTGACGAAATTATTATGCATATTTTCTATTCAGGTTTGCATATCACTACTCGTTCAGTGTTTGATGCGGCTGCTAGCGGATCACTCACAAATATGACGTACGAAGATGCGTACCAGAGAATTGAAGATATACCAATTAGTATCTAGTGGGAATCAGAACGCAATCCATAAAAGAGAGCAGCCGGGGTTCATGAAGTGAGTCATTATGACAAATTAGCTGCACAGTTGAAGGCATTGACTAAGAAAGTGGATTCACTAAGTGTCTCAGAGGTCAATGCAGTTGAAGAATGCAATGTGGAGAATTGTAGTTGCAAACAAGAAATTGAAAGATCTGCAGAAGGGATAAATTTTGTCTCTAATAAATCTTTTTTTAATAACCCCTATATGTTACTTTTCTTTCCTTCCATGTTATTAACATTAATTAAAAACACACATTTCAAATTAAATCAATATTAATAAAATATTATTTTTCCATTAAAATAATTTTATGATAAATTTAAATTAATTAATACATTTTTTTATTCACACTCACATATAAAATTCATGAAAATCATAAGGCATAAGTTAATTGCTCATGCAAAATTTATCTACTTCATACACATGAACTTTAAAATCAATCATATATATATATATATATAAACAATATAGTTATACCATATTAGTATAAGTATATTCATAAGATAAGAAAAGATGAGTCTCTATTTTCTAAAATTTTTTATTAAATTATAAAATATTGGAGTAAATTAATTTCATATTAAATTAAAATTTTAAAATAAAACACAAATAATAAACATATGATTTATAGTGCTCTAAAATGTCACGAACTCAGTATTTGTTGAGTTCAATGTGATTCTCATCCTTGTTGCTTTTAGTAAAATATGAATCCTGGAATACAACAAAAACTATAAGAAAATGGTTTTTACAATATTTAAAAAAATAAATATTTTTTAAAATATGTCGTATTTATCAACTATTACATAAATTAGGTTGCAAATGTCTTAAATAATAAGACATAATTTACAAAATGAAATAACAATTAGAAAATGTCGTAATTGTTATAATATATGATATTTATTAAGTATTATTTGAAAATTAATAAATTAAATATATTTTTAATTTTATAATAAATTAAAATAAAAAATTAATTTATTTATATTTTATTTTTAATAAATAATATAAAATAATAAATAGATTAAAATTAGGAAAGGATTATTATCTAGAATAGTGTTTACCTTACGCCAAAAAATAATTAATAATAATTGTCACAGGAGAAAAAAAATATTGGAATGTGATTTAGTTAATTAAAAATTAAAATTTTCTACTAATGAAAAATATGTTGAAAAACTTTAGCTCAATCTAAATTCAAAGTCTATATTTAAGTTGACATATGAATTCGTAAAACCTAGTGTATGTTTAGCACATTAGATTCCTGAGTTAGCTATTAAAGTAGAGATTAAGTGTTAGCTGTTAAATTAAAAGTTGAAGTAACGATTTGGCATAGACATTTGGTAATAACAATTAGATGTTGAAGTAGTTGTTAGATGTAAAATTACGTAAATAATACAATATACTATTTTTTTTTACCTTACAATGTAATTTACTTAATTTTATAGTGTTAATATTCATATTTAAACAATTTTTTTTTTTATAATTTTTAATTCAAAATCTAAACTCCTTTAGTTATCAACTAATTAAAAAATAAATAAAATATAGACGAACTAAAAAAGTTATTTAGAGATTTTTAATCATGTTTAATAAATGAAAGTATTATTAAATTAACCTAATTTAGTACAAATGGAAGCTTTTAATATTATTAAGGGTATTTTAGTAATACTCATAAATTGATAAGGATAAAATAGGAGTTTTTTGATTAGCGATTTGTGGAAAACTGCATGAAGTAACGTTTTGGAAATTGTTAATTAAAAATCTAATCGCTAATCAAAAAGCTTCTCCCAAACGATTAAATTGTCAAATCGCTAATGAAAAATCTAATCGCTACTTTAAAAATCTACCTACTAAACACACGTCTAATCTCATTTATCTTCACCAGACCGCCACCATCTTCATCGATCTGTACGTTTTTACCAATCAGCCAAAGTCTTCATCGGTCCACTGCTGTAGGGATGGCAATATGGGTGGTGACACAACGGGTTGACACGAAACAAAATTGATTATTAAGAGTTAGGGTTGAGTATAATCGTGTCGTGTCGATAAACGTGTCGAATCATTTAACCCGTTTAGTAATCGTGTCGTGTTCGTATTGGCATAATCGTGTCTTGACCCGTTTATTTAGGATATATATGTAATTTTAAATTTTGATATTTTATTTATGATTTTTTATTAAATAAAATTAATTTTTATGAAATAATTTCGTGTCAACCCGTTTAATAATCGGGTTAACGTGTCAATTTCGTGTCGACATGTCGGATTGAAACCCATTTATTAATCGTGTTATTGTGTGAAATTCGTATCTAACTCATTCCTAATCGTGTCGTGCTCGTCTTAGATGTTGACAACCCGTGTTCGTTTCGTGTCAATTGGATTCGTGTTCCCCATTTTGCCAGCTTTACACTGCTGTCTTCACTTCTTCAATATCGATGTTGTTCGATTTCTAACGAGCCGAGCCAAATCCGATCGATATGGATGTTCTCTGATTCGGGTCTTCAGGTCTTCAGTCGCAACTCTTGTAAGTTCTAGTAGTAAATTGTGAAGAATAGCTGGGAGGTTTCGGTTTCAGTTAAAAGAACGAGCTCTAGAGAAGGATTTCTCCACTTTGCAAAGTATTTCAAATTCAAGCACATACTCCTCTCACCTTTCAATATTTTTTCGCCGCCTGAGAATTCGGGGCCTGTGCCGATCAATCAATCCGCCACCACCACCATGCCTTCGGAATCCAATCCCTATGTTTCTCCCTCACCTGTCCCCAACTCCTCCGCCAAGAGTACGTATTTTCTTCCATTGTGTTAATCGTATTCTATTTGTTGATTTGATTGTCTTTGTTTTACTGATATTGATATTGCAGATAAGATGGAGTCCGTGAAGGATGTGTAGTCCATTTGGGGGAAGAAGGCTTCAGATGCCACCAAGAAGGCTGAGGATATTGCTAGAAACATGTGGTAACACTGTAATTTCATCTGCCCTTATGTTCTGAATTGAATTGAATTTTCGTTGAGATTTTTGCCTCTTAATTGCAATCAATGTGTGTTATTTTTCATTTTTGATGTTTTGGATGGAAGTGCTTGTTTGAATTTCTAATCTTTTTGACTATGTAAGTTTGGTGTGTTGTATTTTGAATCAGTGAAGACGAGTCCTAGTTTTGCTAATGTTGTGGTGAGTAGAACTACTTAGGGAACAAAGGTTCTTGCAGAAGGGGGGGTATGAGAAAGATCTTTAGATAAAGTTTCGATACTGTTCTTGAGGAGCAACTGCTTAAGACATTTGCGTGCTACCTGTCCACTTCGGCTTTCCAGTGATGGGAGTTTTGTATTTGTCCACTGCTAATATTGCCTTTTGTAGTGACAACCAATTGTCTTACAAGGTTGATGACTCGACTGAAGGTAAATTAGAAGAAACTTTCCTGTGAATTTGACTATAATGTACTTTGTGTTTCTCTTGTTTGTGTTTGAAATTGATTATACATGACTTTATGTCCCTCTTGTTTTTGTGTCAGAATTTGATTATATAGTACTTTGTGTTCCTTTGATTTGTGTCAAAATTTGATCACACAGTACTTCTGTGTTTTTGGATGGTGTTATAAGACATCTGTGTGCATTGGGTTCTCTACCTATTATTTACTATGCTGATTATTTGTGTCAGAATGGAAATCGTGTGGAAAAGATGTAATAAGGTAGCAAATTTAATGATTGTGATGCCTTATTTCATTCTGCACAGGATATACAAGCATGGTCTTTGTTGTACATGTTTTCTGTTAGCTTATATCTATATGTGATGTGTGCAATGTTAGACATTTTTCATCATATTTCATTCTGCACAGGATATACAAGCATGGTCTTTGTTGTACATGTTTTCTGTTAGCTTATATCTGTATGTGATGTGTGCAATGTTAGACATTTTTCATCATATTTTGATTCCATTTTTTGGGTCCAGGTGAATATTATGAAGAGTTAACTATCATGCATATGTCTGATTAATTTTTGTTCCAACGTATTACCATACTAGAAATTTTGGAAAATCAATGGTTTAAGAAATATTATAAGCCTCTAGTGTTTGAGGAGAAAGGCGATACAAATTTGGATGATGTGGAAGCTAGTTTTAAAGACTCAGAGTAAGCTGATTGAATTTTTATAAATTTACTGAACAAATCTGTATATTGGAACAGACCTATGCAAAATCACTTTCTCTAAATTTTTGTAGCTGATAATATAACAGAAGCACCAAGAAAGAAGAACAATCGGCAGCCATGAATGCATTTGATTTGATTTCAATATCAAAGGGCCTAAATCATGGGAATTTGTTTCATGCGGAGCAGGCAAGTCTGAAATGCACCCTCGCAACTAAACGATGTTGCACAGTTTAAGTTATCTGTTAATCTAATGTGTTGATCTATTTGAATCTTTTGATTTTATGTTGAACTTCTATATCCTGATATTTGAAGCAGTTGAACCTGCTTGTTTAAGCCTACCTTCAATTCAAAGTTTTATTTTTCTTTTATGTTGAGTGCAGGGATTTGAGCGTGAAACAAGGTTCACATCAAAGTGTCCAGCTGAGGAGATAATCCACAAAATTGAAGAAGAGCCAATCCTCTTGGTTTTGATGTTCAAAAGAAAAGCTATGTGGTAAAATATTTCATACATTCTCATAGTTGTGTACAAAATATGATCTAAAGTAAGCTTTGCAAAATTATTGAACTTGTATTGTTTCTTCAGTTGAGGCTCGAATATGTGAAAGTAGGGCGAAAGGGAAATCTAAACGTTGCTACAGAGGTACATTACATAATTGAAAAGCTTTACATACCAGATTTTGCTTTACACATTCTGGAAATGTTAACTGCCTGTTCTTGTTAAGCAGATATTTCAAGTAGCACTATCTCTTCATATGGTTGAGGTGAGAAAAGTGAAAGGAGACACTCTGGAGTTTCATAAGGTATCATTTCCACAAAACCATTATACTATATTCTTATATTTGCCTCCCTGAGATGACATGTTATTCAATCTGTATTCCCCAATTCTATAAAAACCTTTCCACCAGCCTAAAATTGTGTAGAAGACGGAGGAGGACATGCAGCAGAAGTAATAATGCTATCTATTGTGTAAATAGTGGTTGTTGTTGAGCTGAAACTCTAAGGAAATGTTTGTTTTATCAACCATGGCTGTAAAAATATGTGTATCGAATCGTGAATTGAAATCTTATTTTTTGAATTGTGAATCGAATCGGACGATTCATGACAATTTAAAAAATATCCAAAATATATTTTGGTTCAGATAAAACATAAAAAAATTATCATTTTTAATTCTCAGCTAACTTAAATTCATCAATTATATCTTGTTACTAGTTTAAAATCTAGGCTTCAAAGTACACTTAAAATCTAAATCTTAAACTTCAAAAGATCTAATTAGTGTTGATTTTAAGTTTTCCTCCAAAATATCAAAAGATGACTACAAAAGATACATCATTTCTTCTAATCTTCATCTTCCCCAAGATCAATATCACTAAAAGCATCATTTTCACTTTCCGAATCCAACATCAAAGCCTCTTCGTCTTGTTCTTCACTTCCATTAATCTCTACAACATCAAAGCCTTTTCGTCTTGTTCTTCACTTCCATTAATCTCTACAAGGTCATCTTCGATATCATCCTCCACTATAAAAAATTTTCCTTTGTTCTTAAGATTTTTGGCATTTAAGTTCCTTGGACTGGTAGGGAAAAACAAGTCTAAGTATTGTTTCACTTGAAGATTTATATTGCAATATTAAAGAAACACTTGAAGATTTATATTGCAATATTAAAGAAACAGTCTCTCTTCCTTTTCTTGCTTGGAGCACCTTCATCTAGAGTGAAACATTCATGTATATCCATCCATGTCTCATCTATTGGCAAATAAGGTTCTTCACTTTCAGTTATCTAGTCATCATCTAATTCAATGTCAGATAAACATATGGGATCATATGTATCTCCCTTTTCTTCTATATGTTTTTGTCTCATCTTAAGTTGAAGATTTTACTTGACAAATACAAGTGCATATAATCTTTGTTATTATAAACAGTTTCTTCTTTTAGTATGCACTTATATTTAGAATAACAAAGATTAAGATACATAGGATTAAAATAGAAAGCTGCTGCATGTAGAGGCCAGTGTAGTTGCAAATTCCAACGAGTGTCAATAATTTTCTAAATCTTCTTATACTTGCTCTCATTGTTATTAAAATTTTGAGCTATTTGCTCTTTTGCTCGATCCATTGCTTCATAAATATATGGGGCAGCAGGTTTTGCATCACCATCTACAAGCCTCAACACTTGCACAAGTGGAGTAACACACTTCAAACAATATTTAATAGCATTCCAAAATCTTTTATCACAACAAACAATCTCCATTACTTCCTTACCATTAACTTCCTTGGCATAAGAACTTTTAGTCATTCATCTAAAACAAACATACTCCGAAGATAATTTTTTATTGCAAAATGCAATTTAGAGTAAGAAAAGATGAAGCAAATTTGGTCACAGCTGGCCTAGCTAGCTCCCTTACTTTAGAATTCTTTCTATATAAATTAAGCACCCATATATGTCTATATATAAAAGTTGTGATCTTCTTTGCAAGAGTAATTGTGTTATGGATTACCAGAAGTTTTCCAATATCCTTAAGAACCAAATCAAGGCAATGAGCTGCACAAGAAGACCAGAACAAACTTTTTCTCTTCTCTTCTAAGAGTTTTCCTGCTGCCACAAGAGATGTACATCTGTCACGACTTCCACTACATTTTCCTTTCCAATTTCATCCACCATGTTGTCCAATAGTATAAACATCTGATTGACATCCTTAATAACATCACCAGTGTCAACAGATTTTAAAAAAACACTTCCATTAGGACTATTAACTAAGAAATTGGTGGGTGACCTCCCTTTTCCATCAGTCCAACCATCACACATCAAAGTGCAACCCCATTTTGGCCATTCTTTTTTGTATTTACCTAAACTTTCATGAATTTTATCAACAACTTTTTTCAGTTGGGGAAATCTAACTTCATGATAGTTAGGAGGTTTCGAACCTTTACCATAATCACCTACGGATTTCAACATTTGTTTAAAGAAATGACTCCTTACCAAGTTAAATGGCAGAGCATTAGCATACAAGCATTTGCAAATATCTTCAATAATCGACTCCCGATCTTTCAACATTTCATTCATTGTCCTTTGCTTTGCAACTTTAGAGTTTCCTGCCTTCCCTTTAAAAATATAAGAATCCATTGTCTTGTTTGTTGTTGCATCAATTGCCCTCTCCTTAAAGCAATCAACTTCAGCAGCCTATTTCTTCTTTTCTTTCTCTCCTAATAATTGAGCAAAAATCTGTCTAACCTCATATGGAACCTTTTGACATGCAGTAGCATCCTTTCCTAACCCGGCAAGATGTTTCATCCTTGTAACACCACCCCAGTACTCATTTTGACAATAGATACATTTGTTTAAATGTCTATGAGTTGGCATATTTTGACAATGCTTCCACATAATGTCTTTGTCTTCATCTTTTATTTTTCTTTTACCCATGTGAAAAGCAATTAAAAAAGGAAGAAGAAAACAAAAAGAGTAGTGAATGTTGTTGGATAAAGCAATAGGTTTATAGAGAATAGACTTTTGGTGGGTGAAAAGGTTTTAATGTCAAAAGTTATATTTATTTAATTAGAGATAAAGAAGTGTTAAAATGTTTTTAGAAAATGGAGGGAAACTATATTTTGTTTCCTCGAAAACAAATAAATCATAAAAAGGAGGGAAATGGTTAAAGAAGTTTTATTTTTGTGTGGGTCCATAATAATATTTTTATTTATTAAGTACATTATGAATCGACATATCGTATTCAAATCGTGATTCATAACGATTTGATACGAGTCATGCGATACGGTGTTGATTCAGCGACAAAATCAATACGTACTTCGATCCGTATCGATTTAGGGGTGTACCGAATTGTATCACCTAATTGTATAACGATTCATGCGATACCGATAACCATGCTATCTACGGTGTATATAACTTCATTCTTTTTTCTTTTGTTTCTTTGGTTAAGTTAGTAGTATTCACCAATTGTGGTTTCACATGGTATTGATGTTAGAAAACATGGATGATATGTTATAATATGTTGGACAATAGGGGTGAGCGGGACCGGTTATGGTACCGGTTCCTTCAAAGATCCGGTACAGGAACCGAATTACCGGTTCCTTATTTTTAGGAACCGGTACCGATATCGTTAGTACTTAGAATCAGTACCGGTTCCAGTACAGTTTCGGTTCGGTTCTGTTACCGGTTCCGGTTCCAATGGTACCGGTTATTCAAGTACGGTTCTCGTACCGATTCCGGGAAAATAATCAATTTTTTCACAATTAATTCAATTATTAAAAACCATGCGTGAATTATAGTTTGTCAAATTTTTATTTACAAAATAATTATTCCAAAACCAATATAATGTAACAAACCTATACATATGAGAAAGTTACTAATGTTCTCAATTACCATTATCAATTTGTTAAGTTGGTTCTCAAATTGCATACCAACAAGCTCTACAAACTTCACTAATAAACTAAAATTTGATGTCTAGACAAAGAAAATAATTTTAAAAGCTCCATAACCTTACAAATAAATTGTGCATAATTTTAAATAATAATAATTATAATAATAAAAGTTTCAAATGTTCTACATGCCTGAGTCCAACTGCATAGCCCTCCATATTCTACATTTCAATTTTTTTTAAAAAAAATTAATTAGTTAACATACACATAGTAATTTAACATAATTTAGTTGTAATATAAAAAAATTAATTAAAATATTAAATTAATTTTTCAGATAGATTGTTCAAGTGAACACATCTAGCACTCCATTAATCTCTTGGGACAATATTCTTCCAAACTTCAGGATCATTTCTAATTTTTAAATATATTTGAAATAACAATTATATATATATATATATAAATAAAAGTATTGAAATAATTCGATGGTGTAGAAATTTTAAAAAATATATTAGATTAAAAATATTATTATTTTTAATTAGTTACATAAAAATTAGAGTTAATCCCAAAAAACCACCGCAAGTTTGTTAAATTCTCCAAAAAAACTACATCAGTTTGAATTTTCTCCATTTTACCACTTTTCTTCACAAATAGATGAGTAGTAACTCTACATAAATTAACATAAAAGTGGTAAAATGGAGAAAATTCAAACTAGTGTGCTTTTTTGGATAAATTAGCAAACTTGCGGTGGTTTTTTGGGATTAACCCTAAAAATTACAACCGCGATATACAATTTGAAAAAAAACAATTGTGAGAGAAGAGAACGATATATATATATATATATATTACCTAGAAAGGAATATATATATATATATATATATTACCTAGAAAGGAATTCGCCTAAAATGATTATATTTTATTTTATTAGAAAAGCCGGCTCCTTTACCGTTTCTGGTCCGGTTTCAGTCCGGTTCTAATCACGGATCCGGAACCAGTACCAAAAAATATAATTTTCGGTATTGATTCCAGTCTGGTTCCAAATAATCGGTTCTTTTTCAGTTTCAATACCGGTTTTAGTCCGGTTCCCGGTTTTGAAGCGGTTCCAGAAGGAACCATGCACAACCTTATTGGACAACATTAAAAATGTTAAATGAAATTTCTTGTGTTGATATTTGTAAAGATACATCCATCAAAGTTATTAGAAGACATTTTTAACTCTAACTAATATTATATTTTATGATACCTTTTAGTTATAATAAGTAGTTTTTACGATAACTTATATTAATATATGTTTTTAATGACATTTTATGACTTTTTTTTATTACACTAATGAGTTTTTATGACATTTATTTATTTATGTTAATAAGATATTTTATGATTTTTTTTTCATCAATGAATTTTTATGATATTTTTTCATTAATATTAATAAAACATTTTATGACATTTATTAATTAGTATAATAAATTAGTATAAATAAAATAGTTTATGATATTTTATTTATTGCATCAATGAGTTTTTATGATATTTTTTTACTACTATTTATAAGACATTTTATGATATTTTTTTAAAATATCGTAAAAAATTAATACTTTTTACCATGCCTTTCAAAATAACATCTATATCATAAAAGAATTTTTACCACATTTTTTAAATGTTAATTATAATGACTTTTTTTTTTTAAGTAAACATTGGCTACTTATATAAGCTTTTTGCTCACTCATCTTGGCATGAACTTTGTGACCAATTAGTACCCTGATACAAGCAGATATTTTATTTGGTTGGAATCATCTTTAGTTGAAAATATTGGTCAGTAATTTAGTAGTTGGGAATATGTTGAGTTGATTAATGGTATTTGATACTTCAAAAGTTTTTTTATTGGAAAATAAAAGAATATGCATGTTTCAGTATTTGTATAAGGGTACTTTTAATACTATTCTCTTTTCAATTCATTAACCCCTTATTTGGGTTGGTAATGGTATGGTTAAACCGCACGATATTTGTTTCCATTTCCATTTATTAATGTTTATTAATGTTTCTTCATGGTTCAATTTGTTCCACTTTTTTAAACCATCAAATAATTGGTGTGTTGGGATGGTTCGATATTATTTTTTTTCAAAATTATCCTTCAAAATTTATTTTTACTACTAAACTACTTCTATGTTATAAATAATATCTGCTTTCTTTTTTCGATGACATTTTTTACTTTTTCCCTCTATTTAATTTTTCTTTCTCACAACTCATATTTTCCATTTACCTATTCTATTAAAAATACTTTTTATTTATCATATATCTTGTATAATTTTAAAGATTGTTCACCATATTATCTCTATGATTCTTATTATTTTGTGGAATCTATATTTCTTTATTCATTTTTACTTATTCTATAGGTATTTTTTGTTTTGTTTTCCATTCTCCTCTGATTTTAGATGGAAAAGATAAGAATTAAGTTGATTAAAAAAAAAGATGAATGGATAATGTCTCCACAATGAAAACAATTTACAATGCTCGTCGGAAGTTTAGAATAAGAGAGTTAGGTGGTTGATCACAGATGCAACAACTTTTGAGTGAATTGTCAGTTTTTAGGTATATTGAATGGCATCAGACCAATGAAGATAGCAGTTGTGTTAGAGATTTATTTTGGGAATATCTTTTAGCAATTGAGTTGTTACAATCTTTTCCCCATGTGCTAATTATGGATTGTACTTATAAAACTAATAAGTACCGTTTTCCTTTACTAGAGATTGTTGGTGTCACATCAACAGAGTTGACATTTTCAGTTGCATTCGTGTATTTGGAGAATGAACGAGAAGATAATTACACATGGGCTCTAGAGAAATTGAAGACTATTATAGGTGTCAATGTGTTGCCAAGCGTAATAGTCACCGATAGAGAGATGGCATTAATGAATGCTATTCGGAAGGTATTTCCAAATGCAACTAATATTCTTTGTCGATGGCACATTTCAAGAAACATATTAGCGCATTGCAAAAAGTCATTTGAAACAAATGATAGGTGGGAGGATTTTATTCGTACTTGGAATGTGTTAGTTAACTCAAGCACGGAACAAGAATGTTCACAACTTAGCAGGTATGCATGATGATTTTTCAAATTATTCAAGTGCATTAAATTATGTGAAACAAGTTTGGTTGGACAAACACAAAGAGAGGTTTGTTGCGGCTTGGACTGACTTAAAGTTACACTTGGGAAATTTGACAACAAACAGGTTATTTTCATTTTATGTATCATAATTTGATTATTTTATTGTTTATAATATTTTTCTTTTTTATTTTTTACTTTTTTGACGTTAGGGTCGAATCTTCTCATTCAAAGTTGAAAAGACTGCTAGGTTCATCTCAAGGCAATTTTATAACTTCATGGACAAAGATACATGGATTGCTATTGTTGCAACATAGTGATATCAAAGCTTCATTTGAGAGAAGTTTGACAATGGTACAACATTCTTTTAAACCATCAGTTTCCAAAGAATTGAGAGGACTTGTATAAAGAAATACACTAAATTAGATTTTTGAAGAATATGAAAAACTTGATGTTGATGGTTATGTTGACTTAGTTTGTTGTTGTGTACTCCGAGCTACTCATGGTTTGCCTTGTATTCACGAGATTGCAACTTATAAGTAAGAAGGTCGTCCGATCCCCTTATCATGTGTACATCCGCATTGGAGGAAATTAGATTTGATTCTTGTCAAAGAAGAAGAGCCAATGAAATTTAATTGCAAAGTTGAGATGGAAATTATTGAAAGAAGATTCAATGATATGGATGATATTAGTAAGATGCAACTACTACAAAAATTAAAGGAGTTAGCAAATTCTGCATCAACGGCTCTCTTAGAACCTGAACTTAAAACTAGTACCAAAGGTCGACCTTAAAATAAGATTGATAAATCTACTCGTCGTGATCCATCCATGTTCGAGTATGTTTTATCTACTCATGATGGTTTATCTACAGCTGAGATGCCTTTTAATACAACTGTAGTGCATTCAAAAAATCAAGACAAGCCAAAAAGGAAAAGGTCAGAGAGGTTTAAGTCTATTTCTCTTGGTGAATCATTTCCATTAGGATTAAAGCCATATATTATTGAGGTAAAAGATGTTCTTGGTGATGGTAATTGTGGATTTAGAGCAGTAGCAGGACTGATGGGTATGGGCGATGATAATTGGGTTCAAGTAAGAAGAGACTTGATTTACGAGTTACAACAATTTACGGATGATTATGCAAGATTGTTCGATTATCCTGACCATGTAAAAGAAATTATGCATTCACTTGCATTCTTTGAAAATAATCCTGGAGTTGAGCATTGGATGACAATGCCTGATGTTGGGCATCTAATTGCTTCAAAATATAATGTGGCTTTATTGTTTATATCTAAGCATATATGTCTAACGTTTCTTCCTCTTAGATCCACTCTAGTACCACGCTCATTGCACAAGATAATTGCCATTGGTTATGTGAATAATTATCATTTTGTAAAGGTACGTTCATCATAAATTAAATAGAATGTTGTTATTATATTTAATTTAATATTTGGTTCATAATAATGTTGATTTTATTTGTATATATAGGTTTTCATGTCTCCAGGTTCACCGATGCCTCCGATAACAAATAATTGGTTAAAATATCATTATCCTTGTGCGGAAGGATGTGTATCTCCCTATACAGCAAATGTAAATGCTTTTAGAAACTTAGTATACGATGATACTGAAAAGGTGAATATACGATGGCCTTTAGATAGTCATAAATTAAGATTTAGAAACAACACTAGAATGGTGACGTAGATTTAATTTTATTTTTTTTCGTCTAATTATTATGTTTATAGTATTCTCAGAATGATTTTTATTTCATGGAAGATTGTGAAAATATAAATTTTGTTTCTGGAATTCCATTATTGAACTATATATATATTTGCATGGAATACAATAATCCTAAATCTTGAAGTTAAATACATAGGACAAGAGATAAAAACATAATGTAATATAATTTTTTGTATAACATCTAGTACCTCAAGACCAAGTAATCGCACCCTACGAGTTCTTACATGAACTTTCCTTGATCCTATACTTACAGCCTGCTTTCTAGGTATTATTAACAAGATCTAATTTCAGCATCAGTTTCTGGTTCATCTTCCTGTATGACACATACCTTATCTTTTTCATTCTGTGTAATGCTAATTCAGATACCTCCTGCATGTTATCATATTGATTTTGTAGTTCAATTGTTATAGTATCATTACCATCCATGGCCGTGTCATTTGGTGTTTTCCTTCTGTGTACAAAAGGAACCATTTTAGGAAGTTGAAAACAAGTCAGTGAAGATGATCTCACATGAGATTCAATAACATAGAATTTTAAATTATAAGTGATATTCAAAGGCTATACTTGTTGATGAAGGTGGATGCATTGGCCCACAGGAAAAGTCCTGCAAGTGCAAGAATTGCTACATGACACACCAATGTTAATAAATGGTATTCGACTAATTCAAAGAGGATCCACAGAATTGTGGCACCACCGAGCACACTTGTAGAGGCTTTCTTGTTCCTCCATAGGAAAATATCAGCAGCTGAAGCAAAACAAGAGTAAATGGATAATCAACTATCAACATTAGTCAAACTCTTCACTTAATTACACATAGTTTCCAACAAATCACAATAAAATATCATAAATTTTGCAACAAAATCATCTCATCTATTCAATCATATAGAGTCTAACACCAATACTCGATCATTAAACTAACAATCAAATCACAATAACGAGACAAACTATAGAAGTCAATGATTTCAACAATCTAAAACTCAAATTCACGATCTAAATTCTGAAACCAATATAATCAATTGATTCGCGATCTGAAAAAAATCACAGTCATCGTCAAAGTCTTATCTAGTCAAACAAAGTTAACAAACAGCTCAGATCTCACTCAAAAACCTCCATAACTTCACTATCCAGCAAACGGCAATAGAAAACACACTTTAAACTAAAATGCAGTCAAACAAAGAGTAAAAGAGAGTACGTTTTCCACCGCCGAGAACATGATGAATAGACTTCTCTCTTCCAAACAACCAAAAAATCTTAGACTAAAAAGCATCAACAGCCGAAGGCTTATCGCTATCGAAATCAGACGAAGACGGGTCATCTTCGTGGATCTTGTCAGAGATCTTCTCAAACAGAGATTTTTCTGTCGATTCGTGCTCCGTCGCGTGCTCCACCAAAGAAGGTAGTCACGAAATTGAACTCTTACCAGCAGTATTCGGGCTCTCTCACTACTTCCAGATGATTATCATTTCCCAAAAGTGAACGGACAGTCGCCGGTTCTGGAGTGCCTCACGTGCTCACATATTTGCTCAAGAATCAAAGTGTGTATGGCACTTCAAAGTGCCTCACATGGGGATAGGCGTGCAGAACTTCCACCAGTTTTGGAGCCTGCGATCGCGATCTTCTTCTTCAATTGCGGTGTGAAGACAAATACATTCATCCTATCTATAAATTAAATGGTATAATTGGAATTAAATGAGGTTTAACTACAATTTAAATATTAAAAGAGATTTAAATGGGGTGTTGAAACTAAAGGGGTGTAGAAGCAGGAAAGTTAGGGTGGCATTATCGCCACTCTTAAATCACTCTTCTACTTCAACACTCCCACCGTATATTGTCAATTGAATCATCTGCTTATCTTGTAACGAATACTTGAATTTCGATCGTCCATGTGAATACTGTTTTCATACGGAATTTCACCGTCAAATCTATTCTTCGCCAAAATCAGTCTTTGCAATTGTTTATAGTTCTTCAAACTATCCGGCAACGACCCAGAGAGAGAGAGTTGTTAGAAAGGTCGAGGTTTTATAATCTAAACCCTTCTCCTTTTATTTTTGCTGTTTAAATGCTTGTTCCTTACACTGTTAGATATCTGTTCTCTTTTCTTGGTGAATCTTGAGGCTTTGGCTGAAGGGATACAGGTCTTAGTTGCTTGTTAAAGTCTCAAACCGCCAACAGACTAACTTGTTTGACCTTGGCTGAGGGATACATGCCCTAGTTGCTTGTTAAAAGTCCCAACCGGTTGCTAGTAACGGAAAAATCTAGCTTGTTTGAGGTCTCTTGATTCTTTGGGTTTACAATTGTGAGTTATTTGTTGATTAATCATTAATTGCTTGTTGATTGATCACTGATTCTTACTTGCTTATAGTGTAAATTGATTACTGTTTGTTGTATTTGTCCATACATACATACATATTCTGTGTACACATTCATCATTCAAATCCTGTCAGCATCTGTTCTGTTTTAAAACAAAAGTTTTTAAATTTTTTAATATTTCTGAAACATTTTTTGTATAAACTGAAATTGTTGATATTGCAAATCTTTGAATTTACATAAAATGTCTTCAAAACCATCAAGTTCTAACCCAATAAACATTGAGGTCTTTGATGGATCTCAAGATTTTGTACTATGGCAAAAGAAAATGCTTTCAGTTTTAATTCACCATGGCATCGAAGGTGCTGTGGACAATGATTACCCACCTGAAACTTCAGATGCTGATAAGACCATAATGGCTAAACGTGCATATCATACCATTTTATTGCATCTATCTGATGATGTGTTGACTGCCATGAACCATGTTAAGACTGCTAGCACTCTTTAGAAAGCCCTTGAATCAAACTACTTAGAGTCTGAGATACCCAATAGGATTATCATCCTTCATAAGTTGTTCAGCTTTAGGTTTGTCTCTAGTAAGTCTGTAAATGAAAACCTTGCTGTCTTTAAAAGGCTTGTCTAAGACCTTAACAGTAGAACCAAAGAGTCTGAACGTCTTAGTGATGAGTATCTTGCTATGGTTTTACTTTTTGCCTTACCTGAGTCTCATAGTGTTGTCAGGGAATTCATTTCCTTTAATAAGAATGCCCTTACCTCTAAAGACATTATGGATGCTTTAAGCTTCAGGTCTGTTGGTGAGGAAATGATTAAAAGGGAAAATGAAGGTTTGTTTGTCAGTAAACCTTAGTCTAGCACTAAACAAGTCCAAAGGGAAAGAAGCCTCAGAAAGGTAATTGGAATAAGTCTAAACAATCTGATAAGGGAAAGGGTAAAACTGGTAAGCCTAGTGATAGAAAATGCTACTACTGTAATAAGACCTACCACATTGTCAATGACTGTTTCCAAAAGAAAAGGATGAGGCAAGTGGTAAACTAAAGAGTGCTGGTGTCTCTAACTCATTGGCTGTGATTGATTCTTTTGTTGAAGGTATGACTGCTATTATTGAAATGAATGCTCTGTCTGTGCCTTGCAATACTTTAAATAAATGGGTGATTGACTCTGGATGTACACATCATATGTCTCCTAACAAAAATTGGTTTGCTGACTTTAAAACTGTTAGACAGGGTGTTGTGATTATGGGTTCAGATCACAAATGTAGAATTCTTGATTCTGGAACAGTCACCATTAGACAGTATGATTGTAGGATACTTACCCTGGGGGATGTGAAGTTGGTTCCTGACCTTAGAAGAAACCTATTGTCTGTTAGTAAATTGGGGGAGTTGGGTTTTGACTGTGTATTTAAAAACCTGAAAGTTGAAGTGGTTAGGACAGATAACCGTGAGGTAGTAATGAAAAGAAAAAAGGCTGGGAATTTGTATGTTCTTGAGCGAGAAACCATAGAAGCCCTAGCTACCTTGTCCAAACCTATAGGAACCCATGAACTAGCAAGCTTGTGGCATAGAAGACTAGGCCACTTAGGAAGTTCTGGGATGAGAGAGCTCCAGAAACAGGGTCTGATAGATAAAGATTTTCCTTGTGAAATTTCTGAATGTTAAAAATGCATTTTGGCAAAACATACAAAACAATCTTTTGGAAAATCTGTTTACAAAGCAAAACATGTTTTGGATTATGTGCATTCTGACCTTTGGGGTCCTTCAAAAACTAAAATATTTAGTGGATGTACATATTTTCTATCTTTTACTGATGACCACTCTAGATTCTGTTAGACTTATTTATTAAAATCAAAATCTGATGTTTTTGAAAATTTTAAAATCTAGAAAGCTTGGCTGAAAATGAAAAGAATAGAAAATTGAAATGTTTACGAACTGATAATGGATTGGAATTTTGTAATGAACCATTTCAGAAATTCTGTGAGGAAAATGGGATAGAAAGACATAGGTTTGTGAGGTATACTCCTCAACAGAATGGGGTAGCTGAACGTCTAAACCGAACCCTATTAGAGAGAGTTAGAAGCCTACTGTTCCAGGCCAAGCTACCAAAGATCTTTTGGGGAGAAGCCCTATGCTATGTGATAAGTCTCTGACTTATATGAATTTCTCCTGTAAATTCTTAAGCGTTTGTGATGAATCCAGAGCATTATCTGGTTATTTGATGATTTTGTTGAGATATTTCAGGTAATTGAGTTGAACAAGTAAAAGAGCGATAAGTAAGATTATATGGTCGGAAAGCCGAAGTTCTGATAAATGAGGTCGAGCGAAGGCAGAAGCGGGAGAGCAACACGTTTAAGCGTCTGGCGACATGGCCTTTATGTCGCCAGACTTGTCGCCAACAAACGAATCACAGACCTGAGGAATACGACATTGCGGTGACTGGCGACAATAACCTTATGTCACCAGCCTTGTCGCCAGTGAACGAAATCAAGCAACTCTAGAGTGCAAGGTGCGGTGTTGTTTAGCGACAAGAGACTTATATCGCCAGCCTTGTCGCCAGAGACCGTCTAGGGCGAATTCCACCTGCTGTTTAAGGGCGTTTTGGTCATTTCTCAGATGAGTCTATAAGTATGAAGTTTTGAGATGTTGAAAGGACTTTTTGACTGGATTCAGAATAAGAGACTACTGCGAGAAGCAACACGGAAGTTCAAGATCAACATCCGGAAGGCGAGATCAAGAGCGGAAAATCAGTGAACTCTTTCTCACTTTTAGGAATGATTATGCTAGGAAGAGTAAACATGATTGCCATGTGTAACTAAATTCTCAGTCTAGGGCTACGAAGTAGCCGAACCATGTAACCCTAATTTGGTTATTACTTTTATGAATGAGACAGTTTTTATTCCTTCTCTTGCTTGTGCTTAATGCTTGCTTTGCTTGATCACCAATTGCATGATTTAGTAATTTAATGAATACTTGGAAGAGATTTATTGGATTAGATTAGGACAAGAGAATGTGTTTATTTATGTTGCTAGGAATAGAATATAAAGTTCATATATTCAAGGATAGGTGTTTCTTAATGCGTCTGCCTAAGCTATTCACATAGGAATATGAAATGAGAATAGGTAGATAATCTCAAGAGTGTTCGGAAGAAATCTTGGGAATAGTAAACCTTGAGAATAAGAATAAAAGCTTGTTGACATATTAGATATTATGGGTTACTGGTGAGGTAAATTCGTAGACCTAGAACTTAATCTCTATATTGAATCCTTACCTTAAGAAATTAGTTTTGTTTGATTTTTCATAATATTTGCTCTCATGAATTTTATGCTTAATTATAGAGAATTTTATAGAATTGATCTGAGATTAGCTTTAGTCCCTGTGTGTTTGACATCCTGAATTTAATTCACTTTACTACTTGATCACGTGCACTTGCGTGTAGATAATCTTAGTAATTGCATTACTTTATATTATTAGGATTTTTGACATCAAGTTTTTGGCGCCGTTGCCGGTGACTACGGCTATTTCCTTAGTATTAATTCTTTTAATCTCTATACTTTAGGCTTTTGAATTATTTTATTTTTGTATTTGCAGAGTTGTCGTTTATGCGTAGAACTCGGAGTTCAAACATTGACCTCATCGATCCTTTTCCGGAACCAGAGAGAATTCTACGTGATATATTGCGACGACAGCGAATGGCGGAACAAGATAGAGAAGAAGCTCAGTAGCGCCTCACCTTGAGGGAATTTATAGCACCATCTCTGAATAGGATTCATCAGAGCATTATTCCTCCGCCAGTGGAAGCGGCTTCCTTTGAAATCAAGACTTCCACAATCAGACTGCTCCAGCATTCTTGTCAATTCCATGGGCTCTCAAATGAAGACCCCAATCAACATCTGAAAAAGTTTCTTGCAATCTGTGAAACTTTTAAGACAAATAGAGTTTTAGAAGAAGCGGTACTTTTGAGGTTGTCCCCATTCACTTTGCAAGATAAGGCATGAAGTTGGCTGGAATCGCTCCCCAACGGTCAATTACCACTTGGGACCAGTTAGTGCAACAATTTTTGGCCGAATACTTTCCACCAGCCAAAACTGCACGCCTCAGACATGAGATAACTACCTTCCGTCAGGGAGATGGAGAAACACTATATAAGGCTTGGGAGCGTATAAAGGAGTTGGTAAGAAAATGTCCACACCATGGTTTAGTTGATGAAATTATTATGCAGATTTTCTATTCAGGTTTGCATATCACTACTCGTTCGGTGTTGGATGCGGCTGCTGGTGGATCACTTGCCAATATGACGTATGAAGATGCATACCAGAGAATTGAAGATATGGCAATGAGTGTCCAGTGGAAATCAGAACGCAACCTGCAAAAGAGAGTGGCCGGAGTTCATGAAGTGAGTCATTATGACAAATTAGCTGCTCAGCTGGAGGCATTGACTAAGAAAGTGGATTCACTAAGCGTCTCAGATGTCAATGCAGTCGAAGAATGCAATGTGGAGAATTGCAGCTGCAAACAAGAAACTGAGGGCTCTACGGAAGAGGTAAATTTTGTCTCTTATAAATCTTCTTTCAATAACCCCTACTCGCAGGCTTATAACCCAGGTTGGAAAAGTCACCCAAATTTTGGGTGGAAGCAAGATTCTAACAAAGTTCATCAACCAATGGGAAAAGCACCTCAAGGCACTTTTGCAAAGCAGCACACACCGCCAGGTTTTTCTCCTCAAGCTCCGCTAGAGAAAAAGACTACCACAGATGACCTGCTTGCGCAACTGGTCAAGTCACAACAACAGCTGATGCAGACTCAGACTCAATTCATGCAAGCTCAACAAGTGGAAAATAACAATACCAAGGCTTCCATTCGGAATCTCGAGGTTCAGGTGGGTCAATTGGCTCAAGCAATGCAAGATCGTCAAGCTGGGGCTTTACCCAGTAATACCCAGAATAATCCCAAGGATCAGAAAGAGTCTGTGAAAGCGGTCACCTTGAGAAATGGGAGAATTCTGAATGCCATAGATCCAAAAGAAAAACCCACAGAAAAGAGAGGGGGTACACCCCGCGATGAAAAAGGGGAAGGGAGCCATGAGGAGATTGATTTGGGGGTCACTATAGAGACTCAAGATCCAAAAGTCAGGGCACCCCAAAAGGGTAATTTGGCTGACATAGTACCACCACCTCCTTTCCCCAATCAGCTGAAGAAAAAGAAGTTGGATCAGCAATTCAAGAGATTCCTAGATGTCTTCAAGAAATTGGAGATAAATATTCCTTTTGCTGAAGCCTTAGAACAGATGCCCAACTATGTGAAGTTCATGAAAGACATTCTGTCCAAGAAGAGAAAGCTGGGTGATTATGAGACTGTAGCTCTCACAGGGGAATGTAGCGCCATACTCCAGAGAAACCTCCCCTAGAATTTAAAAGATCCTGGGAGTTTTGTCATACCATGCACCATTGGAGATCAATTTTTAGGAAAAGCTCTATGTGATTTGGGGGCCAGCATTAATTTGATGCCGTTTTCAGTCTTTCAAAAATTGGGTCTGGGAAATTGCAAGCCTACATCGGTGACACTGCAGTTAGCTGATAGATCTCTGAAGAAGCCAAAGGGTGTCATAGAAGATATTTTGGTTAAGGTGGGAAAATTTATTTATCCTGCAAATTTTATTGTTCTAGACATGGAGGCTGATTTAGAGGTACCACTTATCCTGGGACGGCCATTTTTGGCCACTAGTAGAGCTGTCATAGATGTTCAAAAAGGTGAGCTGGTGATGAGGGTGGAAAATGAGGAGATAAAATTTAATGTTTTCAAGGCCCTCAAGTACCCCACAGAAAACCCAGAGTGTATGAGGATTTCTATGGTTCAGGAAGATCCACAGGAATTGACTGTAGAAGATTGCTTGTTTATGGATGCATTGGAGGCTGCTTTAATTAATATGATAGAAGAAAGAGAGGAAGCAGTTGTAGTGGCTTTGGAATTAGACCAAAGTCCCTACTAAGAGACAATGCAGTGTGAGGTGGCGTTAACCTCAAATCAACCAAAGCCATCCATAGAAGAACCACCAGTGTTGGAGCTGAAACAACTCCCAGAGCACTTAAGGCACGCATTTTTGGGTGATTCTTCCACTTTACCTGTCATTATATCTGCCAAACTAACCCATGAGCAAGAAGAAAAATTGCTTGAGGTTCTTAAGCAATACAAGAAAGCAATAGGTTGGAAAATTGCAGATATCAGGGGGATTAGCCCCTCTCTGTGTATGCATAAGATTCTGATGGAGGGGGACCACAAACCCTCAATTGAAGCACAGAGGAGATTAAATCCCAACATGCAAGAGGTGGTGAAAAAGGAGGTTCTCAAGCTACTGGATGCAGGTATTATCTATCCTATTTCTGATTCAGCATGGGTGAGTCTGGTCCAATGTGTGCCTAAAAAGGGTGGTATGACTGTAGTAGCTAATGAGAAAAATGAGTTGATTCCTCAGAGAGTAGTTACTGGGTAGCGTGTCTGTATAGATTATAGGAAGCTAAATAAAGCCACTAGGAAAGATCACTTCCCATTACCTTTTATTGATCAAATGTTGGATAGGTTGGGGGGCCATTCCTTTTATTGCTTTCTAGATGGGTATTCAGGATATAATCAGATAGCCATAGCTCCAGAAGATCAGGAAAAGACCACTTTCACTTGCCCTTATGGCACTTTTTCTTATAGGAGAATGCCTTTCGGTTTATGTAATGCTCCTGCCACTTTTCAGAGATGTATGATGGCCATTTTTCTGACATGATTGAAAATTATATGGAAATATTTATGGATGATTTTTCAGTCTTTGGGACATCTTTTGATCATTGTCTAGAAAATCTAGGTTTTGTATTAAAGCGATGTGAAGAGACTAATTTAGTCTTAAACTGGGAAAAGTGTCACTTTATGGTCACAGAGGGGAAAGTGTTAGGGCATAAGGTGTCTGCCAAAGGTCTAGAAGTGGATAGAGCAAAAATTGAGGTGATAGAAAAACTTCCTCCCCCGTCTTCTGTTAAGGCTGTTAGAATTTTCTTGGGTCACGCAGGATTTTATAGAAGATTTATTCTTGATTTTTCCAAAATTTCTAAACCTCTGAGTATGTTGTTAGAAAAAGAAAATTCTTTTCAGTTTGATGATAATTGTTTGCAGGCTTTCAACGCTTTGAAAAATAAATTGGTCTCTGCTCCGGTGATTATTTCACCCAACTGGGACCTCCCTTTTGAACTAATGTGCGATGCAAGTGATTTTGCAGTTGGAGCTGTTTTAGGTCAAAGATGCGATCGTGTATTTCACACCATGTACTATGCCAGTCGTACATTGAATGATGCTCAATGCAACTACACCACTACTGAGAAGGAATTATTAGCTGTGGTCTTTGCAGTTGATAAATTTAGATCTTATCTGATAGGGTCTAAAGTTGTTATTTTTACTGACCATGTAGCTATCAGGTAAACCTTGAGAATAAGAATAAAAGCTTGTTGACATATTAGACATAATGGGTTACTGGTGAGGTGAATTCGTAGACCTAGAACTTAATCTCTAGATTGAATCCTTACCTTAAGAAATTAGTTTTGTTTGATTTTTCATAATATTTGCTCTCATAAATTTTATGCTTAATTATAGGGAATTTTATAGAATTGATATGAGATTAGTTTTAGTCCCTGTGGGTTCGACATCCTGAATTTAATTCACTTTACTACTTGATCACGTGCACTTGCGTGTAGAGAATCTTAGTAATTGCATTACTTTATATTATTAGGATTTTTGACATCACTATGCAACCTTATTAAAGAACAGGTCTCCCTCCTCTCCCATTGAGTTTAAAATCCCCTGTGAGTTGTGGTATGGTAAGCCTCCTAACTTGAACTCTATTAGAACGTTTGGTAGTAAGGTGTTTGCACATAAAAAGTTAGACAAACTGGACCCTAGGTCTATAATTGGATTGTTTATGGGATTTCAAACTGGAACAAAAGGTTTTAGAATTGTTTATAAGGAAAATTCAAACTACAAATTTATTGTCAGTAGGGGCATAGTATTTTTTGAAAATGAATTTCCTGGTTTTCTAAATTATGAAAAATCAAACTCTGAAAATTTTAAAAACCTGAAACTTTCTGATTTTTTCATTCAATCTGTAGAACCTAGTAGGGTTACTAACATTGATGAGCAAACTAAAACCTTGCCTGAACCTGAAATTCCTTCAGAATTTGAATCTGATAATCAAGGGACTACAGAATCAAATCCTGAAAATGTTACTACTGTTCCTGAAACTGGAGAAAATCCAGATAATGTTGTATACCCTTCTAAGATAGAAAATGATGATATCTACCATGGGCATAACTTGGATGGATACCTACTTGCCAGAGATCAAGAAAGGAGACCTACAAGAGTACCATCCAAGTATAAGGATTTGGTTGATATTAACCTAACAATCTATGCTTTGAATTCACAGGTTGAGGCTGATTATGTTCCCAGTTCCTACAGGGAAGCTATCCAGTGTCCAGAGGCAGACAAATGGTTTAATGCCATGAAAGAAGAGATAGTTTCCTTAATAAAGAACAAAACCTGGATCTTAGTAAAGAAACCTGCTGGAAAGAAATCTGTAGCCTATAAATGGGTATATAGAATCTAAGAAAATTTACATGCCTCTGATCCAAATTGATTTAAAGCCAGATTAGTAGCAAAGGGCTTTACATAAAAACCTGGTGTTGATTTCTCTGAAATTTTTGCACCTCTGGTGAGGTAGATTACTATTAGAATAATGCTGTCTTTAACTGCTCACTTTGATTGGTTCCTGGAGCAGATGGATGTTAAGACAGCCTTCTTGCATGGATATCTTGATAGAGAAATCTTTATGGATCAGCCTGAGGGATTTTCTGAGTCTGGTAAGAAAGTGTGTTTATTAAAGAGATCTTTATATGGTTTAAAACAGTCCCCTCGTCAATGGAATGAGCGTTTTAATAGTTATGCCATAAAATTAGGTTTCAAAAGGAGCTTATTGGATGCCTGCTTGTATTTCAAATATGTTGTGAATGAGCCTGTTTTCTTATTATTATATGTTGATGATATATTGCTTATGGGTCCTAATTCACTTTTATTGAGTAATGTAAAGACTGAGCTTAGTCAGGAATTCGAAATGAAGGATTTGGGGGAAGCCTCCAAAATTCTTGGCATGAATATCACTAGAAACCGAGGTAAACATCTTCTGTCTTGATCAAAAGGATTACATTCTTAAGTTGCTTAAGAATTTTAATATGATTGATTGTAAACCAAATTGCCTTCCTTTATCTCCTGGTCATAATCTGGATAGGAAATATTCTGAAAATGAAAATATTTTACATGACATACCTTATGCTGAAGCTGTTGGAAGTGTAATGTATGCTATGGTTTGTTCAAGGCCTGATCTGGCTTATGCTATTAGTATCCTGAGTCATTTTATGATGACTCCAAGGCAGGAACATTGGAGTGCTATGAAGGGTTTGCTTCAATACATTAAAGGGACTATGAATTATGGTCTTATTTTTGGTAAACATTCTGAAAATGTTTGCATTCATGGTTATACTGATTCTGACTTTGCTAAAGATAGTAAAAATAGACGTTCCATTTTATCTTATGTATTCTCTGTATGTGGGAACTGTGTTTCCTGGAAATCTAGATTAATATTTGATGTTGCTTTATCTACTACTGAATCTGAATATATTGCTCTGACCGAGGGAATTAAGGAAGGACTTTGGATTCAAGGTTTGTTACAGAAAATTAAGTTGCTTGGGTCCAAAGCTATCATTCACACTGATAGCCAGGGTGCCTATCATATAAGCAGGAATCCTGTTTATCATGACAGGACCAAGCACATTGGGGTGAAATACCATTTTATCAGGCTTAACGTTTTGAATGGTGTTGTGCAGGTTGAGAAAATCAAAACTGATTACAATCCTTCAAACATGGGAACCAAGGTAGTGACTGCAAAGAAGCTTCTATTCTTCAGGGACTTCTTGCACATCTTCCGGATCTAATGCTGGAGGGTTTTTAAGAACCTATGATGTAAATGAAATGAGACGTTGAGTGGGTACCATGATTGAAAATGATGCAGAATCAAGTTCAGCTTAGTCTCTGATTGTTTTATGATCACAATAGAATGTAAATTAGGGGAAGATATGTTGTAATTTCCATTCTTTTGTTCTCTGTTCTGTAACAGGTTTATATTGTTTTTGGAGTTAAGTTTGGCATTGGGCTTTCCGAGTCCCTGGGCTGGTGCAGGCCCATTTGGTTGCTAATTTGGATTCAGGGCTCCATCGCCTAAACAAAGATCCGCTTCTATTTGCTTCTCCTTACCCGAGACTACATAACCTCTTCTTCTTCAGTGTGGTCATTTTTAGTGAGAGAATTTGTTTCTCTCTCTCTTGTTGTGTTGCTCTGCTAGGGTTTTGTTAGATCTTCTGTTTGTTGCTTAATTTGTTTGAGATCTTTCGATCTGTTGTAATCTGTACACTCCTCTTGCTGATTCATAGTGCAATCCGTCTCCTCTCGCTGAGGTTCCCGTGGATTAGCCCTTTTTGGGTGAACCACGTAAACTTTGTGTTTGGTTTGTGATATTTTGATTCTTTTATTGTTGTTTGATTCAAGAATACATTAAAATTTGAGGAAATTTAGTCATTCTAACACTTTTTTCAATTTTGTCCTCTAACTAAACACTGTTTTATTTCGGAGACAAGTACAAACTTTCAATTTTGTTCACAGCAACCAAACATTGTACTATCCTTAATTTTTGTATCGTCTTGTCTCCAAATTTCTGTATTATCTCCTATTTTCGGCAGGATTACAAGAACCAAATGCAAAGTAAGAGCAGGTAAATACCAATACTAGAACACTTTTTGATATTTAGATTCAAGCAGAATTAAGCAACAAAAATATAGACACTACTAGAATTGCATACTTGCTGTCTTCATCATATAAAACTGTTGATCAAGACAATCACGTAAATCCAATTATTATGTCACTCAATTCACAATAGAATACTGATTTTTTTTTTTTTTTATATTATTATTTTATGTACAACACTCAATATTTATCATTTGTTAATGAAACAACTTAAAACTACTATCATGCAAATTCACTTCATTCTAATATATATAGGACATATCATATTCAATATAGGTGATGATGAAACTAATTCTATATTTATTTTTTTTTATAAATTTATAAAATATTGGAGTAAATAAAAATATATTTATGACAAAAATAAATTATAGCTTGATCTATTTTACCCATGGAATTAAATTATAGTTGATTAATGAAGTAAACACATTTTAAATATTCCAACCCGTTAGAAAACATATAAGTTTAGTGTGATTTTGAATGGAGTAGACAATCACCTCGATAAAATTTTGGTGGAAAACAAATTCCACCTACCAAAATCCAGCGTTTTTAATGATAAAATAAAATTTTTTTTATTTAAATGTGTTAATATTAACATTATTCGTCATGATAACTAAATAACTCAACTTAATATTATTTTATTATAAACAAAATATTTTATATATTTTTTAATATGTATTTTATTTATAGTTGTTTAAAAATTATCATTTCCTTAATTTTATTAGTCAAAAATATAATTTGTAATAAAAAGATATGAATTTTTTAAAATAGGATATAACCTTATAAAACTAAAAATTCCAACAAGTTATGGCCGTTACATCTATAAGTTTCATGAATTGAATGTCATAAGTTTTAAATGGATTTTGGATGAATAATTTCTTAGTTTCATTCACTTTTTGGGATTCATTCATCAAAATTGAAAGGCACTAGTTAATTGTTTGTACAAAAATTTATCTACTATATATGTGGATATAAAATCGATTAATTATATTAAAAAATAATAAGGTTATAATGTATTTTTATTATTGGAATATATATTTATTGTTAATATAATTATAAAATATTGAAGTAAATTAAATAATTTAAAGTATATTTTTATATTTAAGATAGAGCTTGAGATCTTCGATTATATGCAATGTTAGAATGAATATTGGTTACTGAACTTTTCTTTAAAAAAATACTTTTCATTCAATTTTTAAAAAATTATAATAAGTTCAAAATAATAATATTAGTAAATCAATTTTAAAATCAATATTGATTTTCATAAATCTTACAGTAAAGTTATTAGACATATCTAAAAGTTAGTTTTGTGGTGGTTTTTAAATTGATTTGAAAATGAAAACTTGATTAATAATATTAGAGTTTTAAAAGGTTCAGATAAAAGTATTATTATAATTATATGTTTTGTACGCAGAGAAACAACATAATTTTGTATGGGAGTCTAGTTTAGTTTGATGTAAATATGTGAGGAGTATAGAGGTTTACTGATGCCGGAAACGTGTGTAAATTGGCTGAAAGAGTATTGCGAATTGAATAATAGGAACAAATTATTCGCTCAATTGATTTACTGAAAAATATAATATCAAGTCTGCCTCTTAGAAACCATAAACACCCCTTTTATAAGGCATTACTCTTAACCCTAACAAAATAATTTCAAAATTACGAAAAAACCCTTAAAATAATAAAAGTTTAAAAAACCCCTCTGAACAATCCCGAAACGCCAAAATTCATCGTAGGGGATGAGTTTGATTCAGATCGTCGTTCCGCTTTAACCTGTCGAATTTGGGCCCTAAATTTCATACCCAAAATCAATGCCAAAAGCCCGGTGCATCATATTCTCCCCTACTAGAAAGAAGATTCGTCCTCGAATCTAATTCATCTTCACCAACAGCAAGCTCTCCAAGTTCTTCTTCGTCTGTATGATAGGGCGATAAATCTGCTACATTAAAAGTCCCGTATACATTGTACTTACCCGGCAGCTCGATCTTGTACGCATTGTCATTTATTCGCTCTAGAACCTTGAATGGACCATCAGCTCGAGGATGTAATTTGCCAAACCTGCCAGCTGGGAATCGTTCCTTTCTGAGGTGAATCCACACGAGATCACCCTCTTTAAATACCACTTTCTTCCGTCGTATATCCACCCTCTATTTGTAGTTCATGTTCTGCTTACTAATTCTGTCATGAATCGGACTGCAGCTCCTTAATCTGTTTTGCGTGTTCATCTGCATCAGAACTGAACTGCTTGATTGAGGGTAAAGGCGCGAGATCCAAAGGAGTAATTGGATTACGCCCGTAGACTATCTCGAAAGGACTCTTGCCCGTTGTTCGGTTCTGTGACTGGTTATAAGAAAACTCTACCTTAGGTAGTACCACGTCCCACTGTCGTGGATTATCACCAACTAGACTTCACAGTAAATTCCCCAAGCTTCGGTTGACAACTTCTGTTTGTCCATTGGTCTGGGGATGATGAGATGAGCTAAATTGCAACTTGGTTCCCATATGCCGCCACAGAGTACGCCAAAAGTGACTTACAAACTTCACATCACGATCTGAGGTCATAGTTTTAGGGACTCCATGTAGCTTGACAATCTCCTGCAAAAAAAAAATGAGCAACATGTGAAGCATCAAAGGTCTTGTTACAAGGAATAAAGTGGACCATCTTGGAGAATCTGTCGACTACCACCATTATGGAATATTTATTCCGCTATGTCCTCGGCAACCCCAACACAAAATCAAGATTGACATCTTCCCACGGTGCAAGTGGAACAGGTAAAGGCATGTACAATCCAGCATTAGTACCCTTCATTTTGGCCACGTGACATATTCGGCACTTCTCCACAAAATGTGCCACATCACGCTCTATTCGAGGCCAGTAGAAATGCTCACACAGCAAGGCCATCGTCTTATCAGTTCCAAAGTGTCCAGCTAAGCCCCCTACATAACTCTCAGTAATAATGGACTCCCTTAAAGAACACATAGGGATACACAACCTATTTCCCTTGAAGACAAAATCAGCCACTAACAAAAACTGTTGGAACGGACCTATTTGACACTTCTTCCAGACATCTCCGAAATACGGATCATCAATATATAATTCCTTAAAAGAGTCAAAGTCTAAAACTTTTACTTGCATTGTAGACAACAGGGAATGTTTTCTGCTCAATGCATCAGCCACCTTGTTCATCACTCCAGCTTTATGCTTAATTACGAAACTGAAAACCTAAAGCAGCTCCACCCACTTTGTGTGCCTAACATTCAGTTTCTGCTGCACATTAATATATTTCAGGGCTTCATGGTCAGAATATAAAACAAACTCCCTCAAAATAAGATAATGACGTTAATGCTCTAAGCAGCGTACTATGGCATAGAATTCTCTATCATACGTCGAATACTTCTTCTTTGCTTCATTCAACTTCTCACTGAAAAATGCCACCAGTTTATTTTTCTGACTCAGTACACCCCCAATACCCACGCCTGAAGCATCACAATGTACTTCAAAAACCTCATTAAAATCAGGAAGAACCAAAATCGGGGCTTTAGTTATCTTCTTTTTCAGCAACAGGAATGCCGCTTCCGCCTCTTTGGTCCATGTAAACTTACCCCCCTTTAGACAATCCGTAAGAGGTGCAATAATAGTGCTGAAATCTCGATTAAACCTCTGATAAAAATATGCTAACCCATGAAAGCTGCGTACCTCTTGGATATTTTTCGGAGTTCCCCAACTTGTAATGGCCTCAATCTTCATCGGGTCTACCTGAATGCCTTCCTGCGATACTATATATTCCAAAAAAGTCACATGATAAGTTAAAAAGTGACACTTCTTCAGATTGACATATAACTTCTGCTCCGTCAAGGCCTCAAACACTTCTCGTAGATGCTGCAAATGCATCTCAATCGAAGCACTATAAACCACGATATCATCAAAATATATGACAACGAATTTTCCAATAAAAGAATGAAAAACCTGATTCATCAGTCTCATAAAAGTGCTCGGCACATTAGACAATCCGAATGACATCACCATCCACTCGTACAGGCCATCTCTAGTCTTGAATGCCGTTTTCCACTCATCTCCAGTTCGCATTCTGATTTGATGATACCCACTCCTCAAGTCTATCTTCGAAAAGACAGTAGCCCTATGTAACTGATCAATCAAATCGTCAAATCGCGGAATGGAAAAACGATACTTGATTGTAATTTTATTGACGGCTCTGCTATCTATACACATTCTCCACGTTCCGTCTTTCTTAGGGACTAATAATGCCGGTACTGCACAAGGACTCATACTCTCCCTGATCGCATCTTTTTCCAGCAACTCCTGCACTTACCGCTGCAGCTCTTCATGTTCCTTAGGGCTCATTCTGTATGCTTCCTTATTAGGAATAACAGCTCCTGGGATGAAGTCCATATGATGCTGAATGTCTCTCATTGGTGGTAACCCAGGTGGCAACTCTTCCGGTACAACGCCAGCAAACTCCTCAAGTAAGAGCCTGACTTGTGAAGGGACTTCAGGACCCGCAGTATTTGGCTCTACCACTACAACAGTAAAAAGTTCAGGGGCACGCACTGCCTCCTCCCGGAATTCTGATATGGACAACAAATTATTCTGCACTTCTTTTCTCAAATCGGTAGGGCTCAGGATAATGCCTCTACCATCCTTCTTGAAACTGTAGGTATTTCTAAACCCATCATGCTGCGTTTTTCTGTCAAATTGCCATGGCCTTCCCAACAAGATATTCCATGGGAATCACATCACACCACACCTCATCAGCATATTTCTCGCCCATAGAAAACTGCACAAGACATTTCTTACTAACTTTCACCTCGCTCCCCTTTTTAAGTCACGACAGCTTATATGGTCGATGGTGGTCCTCTTTTATCCACCTCAACTTCTCCACCATAGCAGCGGAAACTACGTTCTCGCAACTTCCCCCATCTATGATCACAGTACATACTTTTCCACCACTAGTGCACTTAGTATGAAAGATATTATGCCTACGCCACGACTCATCTTCCGTAACAGCAATATTTAAAACTCGACGGACGACTAAAGACTCACCAGAATCAGCATAAATCACTTCGTCCTGTTCTGGCCCCGCATCCTCTAGTTCACCATCAGATTCATCATAAGTTGGTTCTCCGTCATAGTTTGGATTCTCGACCAACATCACAATCTGACGATTAGGACAATCTGCAGCAAAGTGTCCCAACCCCTGACACTTGAAACAACGCTTAGCAGCAGTCCCTCCCCTGCTATTTCCCGTGTTGCTCTGTTCCCCTTTCGCTGCAGGTTTAGAACTCGCACCCTTAACAGCGATTGGTGTTGATTTTATCGCGGAACTCTCTTCCTTCCCTTGAAAACCTTTACCAGACCATCGATTCTGAAATTTGGATGCACTGCTTGTTCTTTTGCATTGCGACTCCACCTTTAAGGCCAATCAACAGACATCCTCATACGTCCAATACTGTTGCAAATGGACAACGTCAGAAATCTCTGTTCGTAGACTAGCCAGAAACCGAGCAACGGTCTACTCTTATTCCTCATCCACATCACAACGCATCCGCAACCGATCAAACTCCTTGGTATACTCCTCCACTGTCGAATTACGCCGTTTGACATTGTGATACTCGATAAACGCCTCTTGCCAGTAATGACAATGTAAGAACTTTCTTTACAGCAATTTCTTCATCTTGTCCCAGCATTTCACCTTCGATTTTCCTTCCCTAACACGCTGTTTTTTAACGTGTTCCCACCAAATCGAGGCATGTTGTCGCAACTTAATCGCCACAGTTTTAACCTTCTCTTCCTCAGTGAAGTCCTTAATATGAAAAACCTTCTCCACAGTGCGCAACCAATCGATAAACTCATCAGGATGAGTCTTACCTTCAAACTCAGGAATCTCGATCTTCATTCCAAAATTCCGAACAGGTGACCGATGTCCATGTCGCATCCCCCGATTTTGCCCCTGGTTTCGAACCCTAAAAGGGTTGGCGTCTTCCTCCTCGTATTCGGATGTCGCATCAGATTCCTCACCTTCGGACTGAACATCCAACCCCACCTGCGCGAGTTGTCGTTCCAAATCCCAGATCCGCTGTCTCTGTTCTTCAATTTCCACGTCTCGCGGGTCTCTATGATGCGGTGGTTCATCTACTTTAGGAATGACTCCACGCCCTTGACCACGACCTTACCTTCCACCACGACCTCTACGATTATTTTCAGCCATCGAGTCAAAGCAACCAGAGCTCTGATATCAACTGATGCCGGAAACGTGTGTAAATTAGCTGAAAGAGTATTGCAAATTGAATAAGAGGAACAAATCGTTCGCTCAATTGATTTACTGAAAAATATAATATCAAGTGTGCCTCTTAGAAACCCTAAACACCCCTTTTATAAGGCGTTACTCTTAACCCTAACAAAATAATTCCAAAATTACGAAAAAAACCCTTAAAATAATAAAAGTTCAAAAAACCCCTTTAAACAATCCCGAAATGCCAAAATTCATCATAAATCATCGCCAAAGGCGATGTGTTTGATTCAGATCGCCGTTTCGCTTCAACCTGTCGAATTTGGGCCCTAAATTCCATACCCAAAATCAATGCCGAAAGCCCAGTGCATCATTTACTTTTATATATATATATATATATATTCCATGTTTATGTTATTCACTTCTATGTTTATTGATATAAATAAATTATTGAAAATAATTTAAATAGTAAGATTTAGAATAATAATATTATTTTATTAATGACAAATAAATATAAAATTAGATTATACATATCTAATTTTATAAGTACTACAATAATATTATTACCCACTTTATTATGATTGAGGTGAAAGTCGGTAATAATTTTACATGAATTTTGAATGAATAGTTTTCCATTCATTATAATTGAAAGATAATATATATATATATATATATATATAAAATACAGTTATACTATATTAGTATTGTCACATTATAGAAAAAATAAAAATTTTAAATATAATAATTTCTTTTATATATAAAATTTATAAAATATTGGAGAAAATTAAAAAGATTTAAAATCATCTCTTACATTAGAATCTATTTTTATATTAAGAATAGAAAGATAGTGAAAAATATTATAGCAATAAAATTTATAGTGCTCTAAATTGTTATGAACTGAAGAGTTATATTAAGTAAAATTTAGTTTGTCTTCTCATCTTTAGCTACTTTCAATTAAACTATTACATGAACATCAGCGAGCATGAAAATATTACGTGCTACTCTAATTAAATGAAAAGAATTAGTTGGCTCGCCCAAAATCTATCAATAAAAAATAAAAATGGATAAGTTTACTTGTATTGATTTTTATTCATATTTATTTAAATGATTTTTATCCATGAGTAAATGGGAATTAAAAATTATTCATTTAAATAGATAAAAGTTGCTCTGGAAGCTAAAAGAGGTAAAATCCCATTATCCAAAAAGATATATTTTTTATTAGTCTTATATCTTTATTTTCAAATTAACGAATAAATCAATTTCTTTATATACTACTTATACTTTTTTTTCGAGAGGATATACTACTTATACTAGTGGAGAGGATTTGTCATAGTTCTCTCCAAGATATATAATTGTTAATAATTTTTCTATATTGATTTTTTTTAAGTGGTATATATATATATACCCAATCCTTTCATTTCTAGTTTTTTTTATAATATTTTAATTTTGTTGTAGATGGTAACCATAGAAAAGTTTCAAATTTAAAAAGAATATTCTTTTTAAATTTGAAACTTTTCTATGGTTACCATCTATAAAAAAATTAAAATATTATAAAGAAATTAGAAATGAAAGGATTGGGAAGGAGGGGATTTTAATTAATTCCTATCATTCATAACTTTTTTATTAAAAATAAATAAATATTATACTACTATTTCTATTTCATATACACAAATATCATATATCATAATATTAATATATATATTTAAGTAGTTGATTTGTTTGTCCAAGTAATTAATTCGAATGATTTTGTGTATTAAGTGAATATTTTTTATGTACAAAACTATAAAACCATCTTTTACTAACCATAAAGCGGTATATTAATACAAATAATAAACTATTTATATAAAATTTATTTAAAATTTTATAGCACAAAATATTTATTAGAATATATAAATATATATATATATTATAATATAAGAAAAATACCAATACATTAGACTAATAAATATTTTTTTTTTAGTAAAAATACTTCAATTGGATAAATTAATATTGTGGTGCCAAATAAACCACAGCCAAATATTAGGCTAAGATTGCTTGAATAAAGTAGCTAAACAGCTTACAGATGTGGTCTCACAGAGTTTTGTTCTAATGAGTAAAAATCGGATCCTCTTACAATCAGCTCTACCCCTTATTTATAGGAGGTAATTGGGTCCTATTTCGATTTGGATTGGTACTTCTTATTTTCCTTGGATTCGGTCTCCTTTTTGGGCTCAATCTCTTTTTTGGGCTTGATCTCCTTTCATCTATTTGGCTTTAGGAATCCTTGTTTCAATAAGAGTTGGTCTTCGTTTTTCCTACCGGGCTTTGGAAATCCTTGGCCTGGTATGATTAGTCTTCCTTTTCGGGTTTGGCGTTAGAAATCCGTGTTTAGTTAGGTAATCATTTGGTGGGCTGGAGTGTTTCGGTTCGGACTCTACTATACTCGGCCGAGTTGAACTTCATTGGGCCTTTTGACCATGTCGGTCGAGCTAGATTGGCGCATTTCTTGGGTCTTTGGCCCTCTTATTCGGTCGAGGGTAGCTTTTGGGTATCCTCCCTATATTCGGTCGAGCTTGGTTTTAGGGTACCCCTTCTGTATTCGGCCGAGCTTGGCTTTAGGCTTCAGTTCCCTCTGCTTGCTCTTACCTTCGACTATGATACCTTATGGTCATTTTTCCACCACAGTAATCCCCCATTGCCATGGCTTGAATCTTTCGAGCGTGGCAATATTTGTCGTTATCTTGATCGAGTTTGGGCTTCCATTTGTTTTTATTTTCGGCCGAGGTTTCTGTGGTTTTCTTGGTGGGCCACGTCAGCCCTGACTGTCTTGTCTTAGGTAGATTCGGCGGCTCCTCGACTGCTGTGCCCTAGATTTGCCATCATTGCGGCTGGCCTATAAATAGGTTGGCGATTTGTTCCTCTCTCTTCACTTCTCTCCTTTTTGCTTTCTCTCTCTAAAAAGTTTGAAACTTTTCGCCTCCGTCTTCTGATTCCGCTGCCATTTTCGTCGGTGACGCCCTGTGGCTGTGTTTTCCGGCTTCTTTCAGGTTAGTTCTCCTCTAACTTTTTCTTCTAGGCTTTTGTTTCGTTTTAGTTTGGGATTCTGGTGTGTGTGGTTTTCGGGTTTGTTCATGAGTTTGTTGACTGTTCGTCTGCTTTTTTGATTTTTGATTTTTGATTTTTTATTTTTTATTTTTGATTGCTTGCTTCAATTTTCTATCTTTTGTTTGTACTAACTTCGGTCGAATACCACTAACCTGCCTTTTTTTTTTCGGTCGATTGTAGATGTCTACTGATTCCATAGGCACATCTTCTTTCGGGGGTCTGACTTCAGAATTCTCAACCGCGGAGGACGCGGGCGAGGAATGTTCATCGGTCCGTAATTCACCGGCCGAGTCTAGCCCTCAGGGCATTCTGCCTCCTTTCTTTAATATTAGGAGCACCATGACTATGGACGAGCTGGAATCGGCCTTCTTCGCTTACAAGTTCCCTAGTTGGATTAGGGCCCGGTTGCCCGAGCCCGAGGAAAAGGTTGATGATATGTTGGCCGATGGTTGGGAGCCCTTTTACCTTCGTCATTTCAAAATAGGGCTTAGGTTTCCAATCATGGGATTGGTCAAAGAGTTGTGTACTTGGTGTCAGATTCATCCAAGTCAGCTAACTCTCGTGACTATTAGGCTTCTCCTGTGCGTCGACCGTTTAAAGGAGAAGTACAACTTAGAGTTTACGGTCGAAGATTTTTTCTACTCGTACTTTGTGAAACGCGAGAATCCCGAGTTTGGGCGGTATGTGCGAAATGCTCGGTCGAATGCCCAACTCTTGGTCTTGGGTTTTTCTTCTAACGAGACCAAGTAGAAGGACAAGTACTTTTTTGTTAAAGGGGTGACCCGTTTGTCAAAGGGGTTGGGTTACCCTCCGTACTGGCGGGACTCTAGTAGGTTTTTTTGTTTTTTTTTTTTGGCCGAGTTTGATTTTGTTCTGATTGCTTTCTTTTCAGCGAATTTCGGAACGAAGAACTGCAGGTCCTCTCCTCGGGCACGTGTTAGGAGCGAGGCTATTCTTGCTTTATCGGCCGAGTCTCGGGATTACAGGACGCTTTTGGACGAGTTGTCTGTCAGTCGTCTTTGGGCTTTCACTAGAACAAGTAAGTTGTTTGTGTTGTGTTTCAAGTTCCTTCGATTGAACTTTACTGATGTTTGTCTTTTCAGAATTATCCGACTACGTGATGTCCAAGCCTGAGGGTCAGAGAGCTTTGGCCATGCGGGCCATCATGCGCCAGATCCAGGCGGAGCAAGAGAAGGCCCATGCGTCGGGTTCTGCAGGGAAGAAGGGCCGGTCAAAGAGCGACCTGAGCCGGCCGCCAAGCCTGTCCGTCCTCTGAGTCCTGTTCCTTCGGAGGCTGCTGAGGCTTCTCGCCCGGCAGTTGCAGAGGGTTCTCGGAAGCCTTCTCGCCCCTCGGTTGCGAAGGAGAAGCGGCCGATGGCGGGTGGCGTGGCACCGGCCAAGAAACGGACCAAGCATGTTGGTCAAAAGCCTCGTGGCGATGGTTGTCACGTGATTGACTTCCCAGGGGATTCTTCTACTAGGGAGATATCGGCCGAGATGATTGCGGCCGCGGATGGCTTCTTCTTTCCCCGGGACGAGGAGTGGTTAGAGTCCTTGTCCTTTACAAAGTTCTACGAGATGTCTATCTCGAGCCTTTATAGGGTAAGTTTGTCTCTTGTTTGATCTTTTAGGTGGTTTCCTTGCTTACCTTCTTTATCTTCAGGGGCTCCAAGAGGCGGTTGGTATGCGCAAGCATTTCGGCCCTGTTTTGCGGGACAGGCGGGCTCTTGAGGCTAAGTATCAGTCTGTCTCGGCCGAGTTAAAGGCAGCTCAGGATGACTTGGGCAAAACAATGGCTCAATGTGCTGAGGCTGTTGGCTGAGTTGAGAGGGTAGAGGCCCATAACGCCAGGCTAGAGGCCTCGATTGCTTCGAAGGACGCGGAGCTAAAGCGCCAAGCGGCGGAGTTGGAGGAGTTGAGGGCGGCGAAGCGAGCCTCACTCGGTCGAATAGAGGAGCTCGAGAGCCGCGTTAAGAGTCTTACCATTGAGGCGGCCCAAACCGAGGTTGTGATCAGGTCCTTTTCTTTGGAGCAGGTCATCAAAGGGTCTTTGACTCTTGAGTCTGCTCAGAAGGAGCTGGACGTATTGGCTGCTCTTCGTGGGGAGAGTTGAGCGATTATTGTGTACCTTTTTCGATTTTTTGTGTACTCGTTGTAACCCCCCCTTTTGATTAATGAAATTTCTATCTTTCATTGTACTTTGTGTTGAATTTATTTGTGAGGGGTGTAATCCCCCAGCTTTTTAATTGCGATTCAAGCATATTGTTTCTACGTTCGCCTTTTTGATTCTTTAGGGTTTCGAGGCTGTAGTTCGGTTGATTTTGGCCGAGACGTGTTTTATTTGATATTCGTTTGAGCTCTTTTCGACCAGTCTGCTTTTGAGATTTCCGGATTGCCCTTTGGGCGATTTTCGTTCTATGAGCAGTTGGTCTTCGCCCGAGATCCTCCAGATTTACCAGGGGCTTGCCTTTGGCAATTTTCGGGTTGCCCTTTGGGCAAATTTTGCTCTTTGAGCAGTTGGTCTTCGCCCGAGACCCTCCAGATTTACCGGGGGCTTGCCTTTGGCAATTTTCGGGTTGCCCTTTGGGCAGTTTTTGCTCTTTGAGCAGTTGGTCTTCGCCCGAGACCCTCCAGATTTACCGGGGGCTTGCCTTGGGCAATTTTCGGGTTGCCCTTTAGGCAGTTTTTGCTCTTTGAGTAGTCGGTCTTCGCCCGAGACCCTCCAGATTTACCGGGGGCTTGCCTTTGGCAATTTTCGGGTTGCCTTTTGCGCAGTTTTTGCTCCTTGAGCAGTTGGTCTTCGCCCGAGACCCTCCAGATTTACCGGGGGCTTGCCTTTGGCAATTTTCGGGTTGCCCTTTGGGCAGTTTTTGCTATTTGAGCAGTTGGTCTTCGCCCGAGACCCTCCAGATTTACCGGGGGCTTGCCTTGGGCAATTTTCAGGTTGCCCTTTGGGCAGCTTTTGCTCTTTGAGCAGTTGGTCTTCGCCCGAGACCCTCCAGATTTATCGGGGGCTTGCCTTTGGCAATTTTCGGGTTGCCCTTTGGGCAGTTTTTGCTCTTTGAACAGTTGGTCTTCGCCCGAGACCCTCCAGATTTACCGGGGGCTTGCCTTTGGCAATTTTCGGGTTGCCCTTTGGGAAGTTTTTGCTCTTTGAGCAGTTGGTCTTCGCCCGAGACCCTCCAGATTTACCGGGGGCTTGCCTTTGGCAATTTTCGGGTTGCCCTTTGGGCAGTTTTTACTCTTTGAACAGTTGGTCTTCGCCCGAGACCCTCCAGATTTACCGGGGGCTTGCCTTTGGCAAGGCATAAGTCGTTGAGAGTAGTGGATGAGATAAAAAAGGCTATTTTATTGCATTGAGGTGGGGCTCTGTTAAAAACCCCTTTCGGGGAAAAAGGGTGCCCGTTATTACAATTATCATGCTATATTCAAAATTGGTACCTTTTAAGGTAATGTATGTTCCAGCTATGCTCTATCTCCTTTCCTTCTTTCGTGAGCAGCTTCGAGGACCCTTTTCCGGATGCTCGTCCCACTTGGTATGGTCCTTCCCAGCTTTCGACCAGTTTTCCATGGGCTTGATTCCTCGTGTTTTGGAATACCCTTCTGAGTACCCAATCTCCAGGTTGGAAGGCTCGGGCCTTGACTTTTTTGTTGTACTGCCTTGCTATCCCCATTTGGTATTCGGCTATTCTTCGCTGTGCGCTGTTTCTTTTTTCATCCGAAGTATCTCTTTCGAAAGCTAGGACTTGTTCATTGGCCCTTCCATTTAGTCTTTCTTGTGGTGATAGGATTTCCGTTGGGAGTACTGCTTCTGTTCCGTATACCATCGAGAAGGGGATTTGCAATGTTGAAGTTCTGGGGGTCGTTCTGAATGCCCAGAGGACTTCGGGAAGGGCTTCGGGCCTCAATCCTTTGGCTCCTTCCAGTTTTTTCTTAAGTGAGTCTACCACCGCCTTGTTGGATGCTTCGGCTTGGCCGTTGGCTTGGGGGTACCTTGGGGTCGAGTATGTAAGTCTTATGTTTAGCTGGTTGCAGAACTCTTTCAGAGTCTGCGCTATGAATTGACGGCCGTTATCAGTAATAATTTCCCTTGGTATGCCGAATCTACAGACGATGTGTTTCCAGATGAATTTCTGTACTTCTTGCTCTCTGACTCTTTCTAGTGCTTCAGCCTCTATCCATTTTGTGAAGTAATCGGTTACCATCAGTATATATCTTTTTCGACCGTGTGTGGATATCGGGAAAGGCCCGATGATATCCATCCCCCATTTGTCAAATGGCCATGGAGAGGTGATGCTGTGTAGATTTCCGGCGGGAAGGTTAGAGTAGTTGGCGTGTCTTTGGCATTTGTCGCACTTTTTTACAAGTTCGGCCGCATCTGTCTTCATGGTTGGCCAGTAGTACCCGGCTCTGTGTGCCCTGAATGCTAGGCTTCTCCCTCCGGAATGGTTTCATGCTGGTCCTTCATGGAGTTCTTTCAACACTAGTTCGGCTTCAGGGAGGGAGATGCAGTTTAGGAAGAGACCGCTTATGGATCTTTTAAAAAGTAACCCTCCGATGATGCAGAACCTGGCAGCCTGGGCTCGCAGCTTCCTAGCCTCTGCCTTGTCTTCAGGTACTTGACCATGATTGATGTAGCTGATGATTGGGGTTCTCCAATCACTTCGTTCTATGGCCAAGGCTTCTTCGTATTCGATGGCTGCTTTGGGAAGGAAGGCGTATACAATTGGTCCCGTCGGCTCGTCTTTATGCATTGAAGCTCCGAGGTTTGCCATAGCGTCGGCCCTTTCGTTTTCTTCTCTTGGGACCTGTTTTATTGTGGCCTTTTGGAAGTGTTTCATAAGACCTTTGGCTATCTTCAAATACTTGGCCATCTTTTCGTTTCGGGCCTGGTATGTACCGTTTATTTGATTTACCACCAGCTGGGAGTCGCATTTGATCGTTAAATTGTGCGCTCCACTTTCTTTTGCCACTCTTAACCCTGCGATAAGGGCTTCGTATTCGGCCTCGTTGTTGGTGGCTGGGAATTCGCATCGGATTGCTTGAAGTATTGGGGGTAGGTTTGGGGGCCTGAGGTATACGCCTAGGTCACTGCCGCTTTGCCTGCTAGCCCCGTCTACTTCTAGTATCCATTCATTAGTTGAGGGTGTTATCAGCTGGTTAATATAGACTGAGGCTGTTTCGGCCAGTGGAGCTTCGAAGTCAGCCATGAAATCGGCCAGCGCTTGAGATTTGATCGCTTTCTTTCCTTCGAAGGATATGTCGTGCTCGCTAAGTTCTAGAGCCCATTTCATTAATCTCCCGGATCTGTCGGGGGAGTGAATTGCGCTCCGAAGGGGTAGCGCAGTTATGACCACGATTGGATGCTTTTGAAAGTACGCCCGAAGTTTCCTTGCAGCGAATATAAGACATAGAATGGCTTTTTCCTGGGTAGGATATCTGGTTTCGGCCGATGTTAGAGTCTTGCTTGCAAAGTATACTGGTTGCTTTTTTCCCCCGATTTCTTTGGCCAGAACAGCGCTTACTGCGATCTCTGAGTGCGCCAGGTATAAATAAAGTTTTTCGCCCTCTTCTGGTTTTGCCAAGAGCGGGGGGCTGGTCAAGAAATCCTTGATATCGGCTAAGGCCTTGCTACATTTTTCGGTCCATTCAAATTCTTTGGACTTTTTAAGAGCCTCGAAGAAAGGTTGGAATTTTTCTGAAGCCTTAGGGATGAACCGAGTTAGCGCAGCTAGCCTTCCCGTGAGTTTTTGTACGTCCTTCTTGCTCCGAGGTTCTGCTATGTTCAGGATGGGTCTTATCTAATCCGGATTGGCCTCGATCCCCCTCTTCGTGACTAGATAGCCTAAGAATTTCCCTGCTCTTACTCCGAACTGACATTTTGTGGGGTTGAGCTTCATGTTATATTTTCTGAGTGTCTCGAAAGCCTGGCTCAAATGATGTACATGGTGAGCCGCATCCTCGGATTTAACCAGCATGTCGTCGATGTAGACTTCCATGGTTTTTCCCAACTTGTCAGCGAATATCTTGTTCATGAGCCTCTGGTATGTAGACCCTGCGTTTTTTAGGCCGAAAGGCATTACTTTGTAACAGTAGATCCCCCTCTCCGTGATGAATGCAGTTTTTTCTTGATCGTTGGGATGCATCAAGATCTGGTTGTAACCTGAGTAGGCATCCATGAAGCTCAACATCTCGTAGCCCGCAGTTGCATCGATGGTGAGGTCGATATGTGGTAGCGGGAATGGATCTTTTGGGCACAACTTATTCAGATCTGTGAAGTCGATGCAGACCCTCCATTTCCCATTCTTTTTCTTGACGACTACCACATTAGCAAGCCAGTCCGGGTATTGGACTTCTCTGGGTCGATCCCAGTCATATCTTCATGCGACCAGGCAAAGCAGTCCTGCTTGCCTTTGAGGAAGCCTATCAGGTTTTCCCGTTCCAAGCCTTCTACTGCGGCCCCAATCTGCACCGTTTTCGCCCCCTCCTGGGCCAGGGGGACTTCATCGACTTCGTCTTTGGCCGGGCTTCGGGGTTCGTTCGGCCGAGCCGTTAATTGATATTCTTCAACCCCTTTTTGCTTTAAGCAGTTGGCGTAGCATTCCTTGGAGGAGCTTTGTTCACCCTTTATCTATTTTATCCCTCGCGGGGTTGGGAACTTGATAAGTTGGTGATATGTAGATGGGATTGCCTTCATATCGTGTATCCAGGGTCTTCCGAGTATTACATTGTAAGCAGACCTCGAGCTTATCACGAGAAAGGTTGTGTGCAGATTGATCCCTTCTGTGAACACTGGTAGTTCGATCTCCCCGATTGTCGAGGTGGTTTTACCGTCGAAGCCGATAAGGGAGACGGCCTTTCTGCGCATCATCCTCTCGTCCAGTTGCATATTTTTGAATGTTTCGATGAATAGTATGTTGGCCGAGCTTCCGTTATCCACCAATACTCTCTTTACAGTTAAGTTTGCTATCGAGATTTTGATCACTAATGTGTCGTGGTGCGGCGCATTGACCCCATTGGCCTCTTCTTCTGTGAAGGTGATAGAGTAATTATTGGTTGTGGGTCCGTCTCTGATGCTATATACGCTGAGGGAGTTTCTCAATTTTCTCTTTGCTGCCGAGCTTGTTAGTCCACATATGTCGGATCCCCCAGCTATCATGTTGATCACCCTTTCTTCTTCCGCATTCGCGACTGGGACCGTCTTTGGAGATCGGTGATTCTTATCGGCCTCGGCCGCGATTTCTCGCCCCTTTTCAGATAAATATTCCCGTAAGTGGCCTGCTTTTATTAGCTCGGCGATTTCTCTCTTGAGTGTCCAACAGTCATCCGTGTTGTGGCCATGGTCTCCGTGGAATTGGCAGTATCGGGATTTATCTTTCCATGCTCCTGCAGGGTTCGCTAGCTTGTCAGGCCATCTGACTCTGTCTCCCATTCCTTTAAGAATTGTAAGGGTTTCTCTTGTGGGAATGGTGAATGGATAAGGTAGTAGTTCTTTTCTCTTTCGGCCGTGTTCGGAGTAATCTGGCCTCGAAGAATTATGGCCGGTATAATCTGGTCTAGACAGGCCGCTGCTGTTAGTCTCCTTGAAGTTGTTCCTCGGCCTTTCAGTTCGGCCGAAATTTCCAGTACTGTTTTGGCCGCGGGAGCTTGGCTTATTCTGGGAGCTTCTGTGACTTTTGGGTTGGAGCTCTTCCTCATACTCCATCGCGTCTTCGACTCTTTCCAGAACATCTTCGAAAGTGCGGGGTTTGATCAGTTTTAGGCTTTCGTAGAACTTGGAGGACTTCAGCAAGCCTTTTATGAAAGCTCTGGTGGCGCTCTTGTCTCGGCAGTCGGGGATGGCCATTTTGGTTTCCTTGAACCTTCTAACATACTGTCTGAGACTTTCAGCACTTCCTTGTTTTAGATCATACAAATCATCTACGTCTTTCTCCTTCTTCCTGCTATCTGAGAATTGGTTCACGAATTTGGTGACTAGTGATGAATATGACTTGATGCTTTTCTCCGGCAGAGCCGAATACCACCTCTGGGCGGTCCCCGTCAAGGTGGAACCGAAACTTTTGCACATAATTGCTTCCATATCCTCTTCTAGAATATTGCAGGTTCCCATGCGATTTTTGTATCCGGCGATATGGTCTTCAGGGTCTGTTGTCCCGTCATATGGTCTCATGTTTGGAATTGAGAACCTTTTGGGCATCTTCGTTTCTAGGATCCAAGATGTGAAGGGTATGTCGGAGTATCGCATTGTTGACGACCTCATTGTGATTCTTTTTCCCGAAGTTCTTTGTACCTGGTCTTTGAGTTCTTTGATTTCCTGATCACGGCGTCTCTCTCGGTCTTTACGGGTGGATTTAGGGCCTCTGATCTCTTCATCGGAGCTGCTTGAATCACGTTGGTCGATGTTTTTACAGCTTTCTGTCGACCCATCACTTTCTTCTAATGTTCCTCTACCGGAGTCTTCAAAGTTGAGCTTGCGCTTTCGGAGGGGTGAGTATTTCCGGCTCGATTGCCGGGTTTTCTCTTTGGTGAGGTTCGTGGACTTCCTTCTTGATTCTGCTTCTCTTTTCCACTACTTCTTCTCTTCTTCAGCTTTCTTCAACATCTCAGTCAAGATTGCCAGCTGTTCCTCTAGCGTCTTTGGAACTTGATCTTCTACATTGATGGTATTAGGGTTCGTTGGAGCCATGTCTGATAAGAGCAGGTGTGGACTGTAACTTGAATTTTGAATTTTCAACCTTAACCTTGTGTGTGAGGTTCGAGCCCCACGGTGGGCGCCAAACTGTGGTGCCAAATAAACCACAGCCAAATATTAGGCTAAGATTGCTTGAATAAAGTAGCTAAACAGCTTACAGAAGTGGTCTCACAGAGTTTTATTCTAATGAGTAAAAATCGGATCCTCTTACAATCGTCTCTACCCCTTATTTATAGGAGGTAATTGGGTCCTATTTTGATTTGGATTGGTACTTCTTATTTTCCTTGGATTCGGTCTCCTTTTTGGGCTCAATCTCTTTTTTGGGCTTGATCTCCTTTCATCTATTTAGCTTTAGGAATCCTTGTTTCAATAAGAGTTGGTCTTCGTTTTTCCTACCGGGCTTTGGAAATCCTTGGCCTGGTATGATTAGTCTTCCTTTTCGGGTTTGGCGTTGGAAATCCGTGTTTAGTTAGGTAATCATTTGGTGGGCTGGAGTGTTTCGGTTCGGACTCTACTATACTTGGCCGAGTTGAACTTTATTGGGCCTTTTGACCATGTCGATCGAGCTAGATTGGCGCGTTTCTTGGGCCTTTGGCCCTCTTATTCGGTCGAGGGTAACTTTTGGGTATCCTCCCTATATTCGGTCGAGCTTGGTTTTAGGGTACCCCTTCTGTATTCGGCCGAGCTTGGCGCTTCAGTTCCCTCTGCTTGCTCTTACCTTCGACTATGATACCTTATGGTCATTTTTCCACCACAAATATAAAATTTGGTTCAATACTATTGGATGTTGGAAGAAGTTAAATCATTACTTTACCCACTCTGATCATTGACCATTTATAATTTTTCGGTCAACAAAATTATTCATGTTGAGTTATTCATCAACCATTTAATATAAAATGTATTATTTAGAACAAAATTTTAAAAAAAAAATAAATAAAATTAGAGAATGTATTGATGTTGAGTATGTTGGTTTGATTTGGAAATGAAATTGAAAATGTATAACTTGATTAATGAACGTGTAGCAATATTTTATAATAATTTTGGAATCACATTTTAACCGTATTATGTTATATTTGCTGTAATTATTTGATAAATTTATGAAATTGTAGGAGTTGAACAAGTCGATAACAAAGATTACACCAAGTATCTGTAGGTTCCAATATCAGCTCCTGATATCTGGAATGAATAAGTTAGTTTCTGATTTTGTGGTTTTTCAAATTATATTGTTCGCTTTGTTATTTGTGAACATTAGTTACTATAAATACTTATGAAGCTGAGAAATAAAATCATCAAATCATTCAGAACTTTTCCTACTTTTTGCTTTCTCCTCTTCTTGTTCAAAATTCTCTTATCAGTGGTATCTGAGCCTGGTTGGCTCAATGACTACTCGTAATCAATCCAATGCCGAGTTGAGACTCAAGAAAGACTTAGCCGTCATGAGTTTAGTATCAATCAATTCCATTATATGTCCGAAACCATCCTTACCAAACTCTAACATCTTGAAACTACCTTATCACCACCAGAATAACACCCGATGAAAATTCTTTTTTGACGGAGAGTTCAAACAAGCCATCCCAACCTCAACAGTGTAACCCAAATGTTTCGGAGAATTAACAATTTCCATAACAAACTTACAATCCACTTTACCAACCAAACACACAACCCTCCTCCAATTTTTCAAAATACATCGAAGATATCCACGACTACCCAAAATGTACGTAAACAAATGAAGCTTCAATTTCCAAAATTTGATGGGACTGATGCGCAAGAATGGTGTTATAAAGCTGAACAATACTTTGCGTATAAGGAAATACCGCATGATGATCGAGTTTATCTTGCCTCTTTTCATTTAAAAGGGATTGCTCTACAGTGGCATTAATGGTCTGCTAAAATCACTGGACCTGTGTCATGGAATGAGTTTGCTCGAGTAGTTATACGATGATTTGGACCAACCGAGTATGATAATCCCGATAAAGCACTTATTCGCCTGCGACAGACGACAACAATGACTGAATATCAAGAGACTTTTGAACGATTATCGCATTGCATCGATGGCTAACCTGAAAGCTTTTTGGTATGTGCCTTTATTGTTGGACTTAGGGACGATATTTGCTTAGAAGTGAAACTCAGGCAGCCACGTTCTCTGGCTGGTGCAATTGGCATTGCAAGGGTGGTGGAAGAGAGACATAATTTGCAAAAGCGGATCCATTCCAATACAAAGTCTACCTGGACTAATAAAGGCAACCCAAGTTCAATTATTCTAGGGCCCGCTCCAAACCAAAATCAGGCAACACTAGCAACACGCCTTCTTTTCGCCGACTTACAAGTCAAGAAGCGAAGGAACGACGAGACAAAGGCCTCTGTTACTACTGCGACTAGAAATATACATCGGGACATAAATGTATTAAGCCCCAGTTGTTTGCCATTGAAGATGTGGTGGTGGAGGATTGTGACACCGAGTCAAATACAGATGAAGATATTCTAAAGGTCTCACTGCACGCTATTGCGGGAACGAACCATCCGTAAACTATTCGGTTGCTTGGGAAAGTAAAAGGGAAAGATGTTACCATTATGATTGATAGCGGCAGCACTCACAACTTTGTAGATGACAACCTAGCGAAGTAGTGTGGTTTGGTTGTCACAAAGGAAGAGTTGTTAAAAGTAATGGTTGCAAATCAAGACCAAGTCACATGTAAAAGGATCTATAAGGGGGTATATTTCTCGGTACAGAATTATCAAAGTGAGGCTGATTTCTACATTTTTCCCCTAGCGGCATGTCCTGTGGTTTAGGGGGTTCAATGGATGGTGACTGTCGGTCCTATCGAAATAGATTATCGGAAACACACTTTGGTGATACGAAGCAGCTGTGGATCAGTAACTTTACAGGGAATCAAAAATACTAAAGTGGAACCTCTATCTCATAAAGAGTGTAATTTCATGTTGGGTTCTAGTTTGCTGTTGCAGGTTACTGATCTGGAGCAACAGAGCGTCGATATCTCACGAAATACCACCATTCCTAAACACCCTTCCACGCATCTTCAAACCTTGTTAGAGAAATATCAACATGTGTTTGCAAAATCTACCCAGTTACTGCCTCTATGCAGCCATGGCCATCAAATTCCACTTCTTCCCAACTGTAAACCTATATCGGTTAAACCCTACCGATACCCTTTTTACCAAAAAACAGAAATAGAGAAACTTGTTTAGGAACTCCTTTCTACAGGATTGATTCGACCTAGCCAAAGCCCCTTTTCTTCCCAGTTCTTCTTGTTAAAAAATTAGATGGAAGTTGGAGATTCTTTGTGGACTACCGGGCTCTTAATGAGATCACTATCAAGGATAAATTTCCAATACCGGTAATTGATGAGCTACTGGATGAGCTTCATAGGTCCAAATTCTACTCAAAGCTTGATTTGAGATCATGATACCACCAAATCTGAGTCCATAAGGATGAAATCCAAAAAAACTGTATTTCGTAGACATGATGAACATTATGAATTTATCGTGATGTCATTTGGACTCACTAATGCTCCAACAACCTTTCAAGCCCTGATGAATGAAGTATTTCGTCCTTATTTACGGAAGTTTATTCTTGTGTTCTTTGATGATATTCTTATTTATAGCAGGACTCGGACCTCTCAATTGGAGCACCTAGAGATTGTCTTGCAATTATTGGAGCAACATCAATTATTTGCTAAGGAGAGTAAGTGTCAATTAGGAGTTACAGAAGTTGATTATTTGGGCCATGTGATATCAGAAAAAGGGGTTGCAGTGGATCCTAAGAAGATTCAAGAAATTTTACAGTGGTCGACAATGACGACTGCACGAGAGGTCAGGGGGTTTCTAGGCCTTGCAGGATACTACCGCAAGTTCATTCAACAATTTGGAGGTATAGCTTTTCCCCTCACTTAATTATTGACTAAAGCAGGTTTCCATTGGAATACAGAGACGGCACAAGCATTCTCCCAACTTAAGACTGCTTTGTCTACACCACCAATTATGGCTCTTCTAGACATTTCAAAAGACTTTGTGGTCGAAAGTGATGCAAGAGGAAATGGGATTAGTGTTATTTTATCACAGGAAGGACGACCGATTGCCTATTATGGTGAATCTTTGAAAGGATCGATGTTGCACATCTCCACTTATGAGAAGGAGATGCTAACAATAGTGAAAGCTATTCCAAAGTGGCGACCTTACCACTTAGGTCGGCCATTTATTGTTTGAACTGATCAACGAATCTTGAAGTTTCTTTTGGAGCAACGAATTACAACACCGGTGCAGGCTAGATGGTAACCAAAGTTGTTGGGTTATGACTATAGAATTGAGTACAGACAAGGAAAGGAGAATGTTGGAGCAGATGCATTTTCTACAAGGGGTGAATGTCAAGTATCCACACTATCTTTTCCTACTGCAGATTGGTGGATTAAATTACAAAAAGAGATTGCCAATGATTCTTTCTACGAGCAAATTAAACGGAAGGATAAAGATGGCCAAAGATTTCATTGGAAGGATGGCGTACTATACTCAAAAGAAAAGATTTATTTAAATTCTAGCTGCTTACTCATTCCATCTCTGTTAGTTGAATCTCATTCAACTACAACTGGGGACACTTTGGGTATCAAAAAACTCTGTCACGGCTCAAAAATGATTTTTTGTGGGCCGGAATGCATAAATCTGTAAAGCAGTTCATCTGTACTTGCAAGGTTTGTCAACGTAATAAGTATGAAACTACCAAGCCGGCTGGACTATTTCAACATCTTCCAGTTCCGGAGTGTATTTGGTCTAAAGTTTCTGCAGACTTCATTGAAGGCTTACCTCCCTCAAATGGATACACTGTGATTCTTGTGGTAGTTGACACATTATCTAAATACTGTCATCTCATTCCTCTTAAACATCCATTTAATTCAATTTCTGTGGCAAAGGTATTTTTTTAAGAAATTGTTCGTTTACATGGATATTCTGAATCTATTGTTAGTGATAGAGATAAGATATTCACTAGCATATTTTGGAAATAATTGTTTGATTTATAGAGGACTAAGTTACTGATGAGTTTTAGTTACCACCCCAGACAGATGGTCGAACCGAAGTAGTCAATCGCTTTATGGAGCAGTACTTACGTTGTTTTACTAGTGATCAGCCAAAGAAGTGGTTTGATTGACTTCCATGGGTAGAGTTCTGCTATAATACCAACCTCCATTCTGCAACTAAAGTCACATCATTTGAAGTAGTGTATGGCAGACCTTCTCCATCACTGACTTCTTATGTTCTTGACAATACTAATGTCGAAGTTGTTGATGAATTATTGGCCACTCGTGAGAGTGTTCTCCGTGATCTCAAGCAGAATCTCAAGGTGGCTCAAGAACGAATGAAGATTCAATCAGACAGAGGTAGGCGTGATGTTCAATTTGATGTTGGTGATATTGTGTATTTAAAGTTGCAGCCTTACAAGCAATCTTTTGTGGTGTTTCGAAGTTCACTTAAGCTGTCATCTTGATTCTACGGACCCTTTGAAGTCTTGGCCAGGATTGGTCCAGTTGCATATCGACTACGTTTGCCTCCTGATGCTTTAATCAAGTAAATTAATCACGTTATGACAAGTGGGGATAAAAAAAATGTCATACATATCTATTAAATTACTTTTTGAGTCTTTAATTTTAATTAACTAAATTGATATTTCGACATTTTAAGAGGTAAGTATAATTCACATAATAGATGGAAAAAAAGTTCCCACTCTTGTTATACAAATTTCTGTAATAAATTCTTATATTCAATTTTTTTTATGTTTTTTTTAAAAAAAATATATTTCTAGCTATATATTATATTTACACGTAATTGTTAAACCACATCGGAAATATAACCCACTAATTATTTTCTCCACCACTATATAAAGAGATTTTCGTTCAATTAGTTCTCACATCGACCTTTAAGACATTTGTGCTCTTTATAAATTAGATAGAATTACTTTGTACTTGAGGTTTAAATATAAGTTTTTATTATTTCTAATTTAGATTTAATTTTAAAAATTTTAAATTGACATGAATGCAAAATTATTATTATTATTATTATTATTTTATTATTATATAATTTTTTTTTCAAAAAATATATAAATATGTGTGTATATATATAATAGTATATGTTTGGTTAAACTTAAAATTTATTTATCATATTCTTAAAAGAAGTAGTTCGACTCAACATGTTTTATAAATTTTTTTATTAAATTAAAATGTGAATAAGTAAATTATTTTATAATCGCAGTCATATCATCTTAAAAATCAAATCAATTCACTCTTAAAAATCGAATCAATTCATTCTGTTATTTAAAATATATTATTTTATTTTTTTAAAATTGATACATACTAAAAATCTATATTATAATATCTCTATCTTTATTATAATAAAAGAAGAAATCTAACGAAATAAATTAACCATGTGTTGACAAGTGGCGCTCTAAAAAAAACATATAAGCATTTTTATATTAAATTACATATTAACACATAAATATTAATTAATTTATTAGATTATTTTGTCATTTAAATATATTATTTTATTTTTTTCTACTATATGTCATAATTCAACTAATTATTATCCCACATCGGAAGCGTAATTGAATAATTATTTTCTCCACTACTATATAAATGAGATTTTTATTAAATTAGTTTTTATATCGACTTTTGGATAATTAAAATGTAGTTGCCACTATAAGTTTTAATAAAACTTTAAAATATTTTAGATTTCGGATTAAATTTTATGTTTTTGAAAATGATACAAACTCAAAATCAATATTGTAATATCTTTATTTTTATAAAAGGAAAAACTCAATGATTCAGCACAAAATGTGTATTATTTTTATACTATTTTATTTAATTATTTGAGGACATTATTGATGATTTACTATTAATTTATTTATTTTTGTAATTTTGGACAGATTGGAGGCAATTATACAAATATAAAGGTTTTTGAGGATTAATGACAATTGCCAAAGTAGAAGTCAAAGTCAACATGATTTCATTTGGAGACTTACTAATAAAGTAAATAAACTTATAGGATTTTAATATTTTGAATTTAGAATTTGAAATAGGGATTTTGAGGAGATTTTTAATGATTTTCAGTTTTGTAACAGAGTTTTTTTTGTTCTAAATAAAAAAACTTTGTTTCCTTCATTCTTTTTACTTTCAGTTTATATTATAGACAATGATGTTGACTGCGCCGATGGGGTGCTTAATTAGTCTACCCAGTTAAATGATCGATTTAGTTAAGTCGTGTTGTGAGATCTTTACTTCATTGTTTTATCTTTTAATATTTGTGTAGTCTATGTGCCCATAATTGAGGTCATCTCTATGCCCATAGCTAAGGTCATGTTAGTTTTATTTGATTAAGCACGCGATTATTTAATTAAGTAGGCTAACACACTACAAGTCAGATAATTCGTAATTAATTTGATCTAGGTAGTGTTGAGCTGTCGTATAGATTCATTGGTTGTACCATAGGTCTTTTCTAGTTCATAATGCAATCTACGTTAGATTAGTGATGGGTTCAAAGGGTCATACCCGGTCAGTCTAAAACTAAGGAAAAGATTGTTTGTTAGGCTAGTTGTCAACAACTATAACTGTGGTTATTAAAATCGATAAAGATATCCTTAGAATCAATGATTAACACATTAATTAAATAATCAGTTGGTTGTATCTTTTAATATATTCGGTCGTTAATATTTACATTCTTAGTATTCAATTTAAATTCACTCTTTAAACCCCTTAGTTTATATAACTTGGTTAATATACAGCTCAGAATTGATAATCGTTCTCTATGGAGTCAACCTTGTTTACTACAAATAATTTGTTGTTTACAAGATATTTTAAATATTGACGGACTCGGCACTCGTAACACTTTTGACGTCGTTGCCGGGGAACAATATTTATCAATTTTGTTTCTATTATGACTAGATTTTGTTTAGTCATGCCTTACCTGGGCCCATAGCGCCATATCAAAATGCGAGGATGTTTGACGCAACAGAAAGACAAACAAGAGGATGGCTCCCAAAACCAGACCTAATGATAAATGACGTAAGTGATTTTCATAATCAGATTAAAGAATTAATCGCTGCTGTTTATCAATTGGTTACAGGTGAGGCTCATCAGCCGCACCTACAAGCAAGGCTATATGAAATTTGTGGTACATTTGGACACTTGACCGATGCGTGTCCAACTTGGCAAGATGATACCCCCAAAAAATTTGATGCAGTATGATGTTACAATTATGATTCCTACTTCAATACCTATAATGAAAGACGTTGGGATAACCATAATCTGAAATACAGGTCAACGAGTTATAAACCCTGGGAACTAGTTCTTCTATACCAGACTCAACAACGACAATCAGGTACGTCTCTATCCGAAATTGTTAAACAGTTGACGACTAACACACAACAATTTCAATAGGACACAGAATAATTTCAATAGGAGACCAGGACGAGCATAAAGAATTTGAAGGAGCAAATGAGTCAACTAGCCACTACTGTAGGCCGGTTAAAGTCGCAAGGAAAGCTTCCATCACAAATAGAGGTAAAGCCAAAGAACATCAGTGTTGTTACTTTGCGAAGCGAAAAAGAATTGACAGATCATTGCGCCCACGGAAAAGAAACCCTAACTGATCGTTGTGCCCATAACAATGAGCTGAAAGAAGAAATTAACGTGGAAACCCGAACTCAGGGGAAGAACCATTGCCCACAGCGAAGGGGGTGAGTTGGAAAAAGAGATCGATGTCAAAACTAATGACCATGCTGTACTGGAAAAGCCAAAAGCCTTAGAGGTTAGACCACCTTTTCCTAGCAGATTCGAGGAGTCTAAGAGAACCAAGGAAGAGAAAGAGATCTTCGAGAACCTTTAGCAAGGTTGAGGTTGGAGACACCGAAATGTAGCATGAACAAGAGGCATTCCAACATAGGGTAAGTACTAGTCAAATTTTTCTTATGCCCATAACTATGTCACAACTATCCTTTATTGTGCAGGTGCCGAATTTGAAATTATATTACAAAGAATTTTGGGTTGGAATATCCGATTGGCTTCAGTTTGATCTTGCCACCCCACAGCACAACACCTCACCTCCTCACATCAACTGTCGCTTCACGCACAACCACTCACAGCACCTGTTCGATATCTCTTGGATACCTACCAATACCACTACCACACACACAGCCCGTGCCCACAACCCTTACCTCCACAGTATTCAGGGAAGTATCTATCCATCTTTTCTTTGGTTTTATTGTAATGACATTTACATTAGGATAATGTAATTGTTAAGTATGGGGGAGGATATTATCTTCATCTTTATTTTACTTTTCTTTTTAAGTTGTTTAGATTTTCTTTTAGGATTTTTTTAGGTTGTTTAGATTATTTCTTTTAGGATTCTAAGTTTTTCTTTTTAGTCAAGTCTTTGGTTCTTCTTTACTGCTGCCGTTAGGGTGAACTTTTTATGTGCCTTTTTTGTTGATTCACTCTTAATATAATTTTTTAGATTGACTTAGGAGCTGTGTAATATATAAGACTTAATATTTGTGTGTGCAAAAGATACTAGCTGATGCTTTTAGAGCTTATAATAATTTAATTTAGAATTCACCAATGCTAGGATACTTGTGAAAATGGAAGGCAGTTAGTTAGCACGCTGTATAGCGGAAAAAAAACAACAAAAAAAAAGAGAAGAAAAAAAGGAAAAAAATTAGATATTGATCATGTGACCCAGTATCGTCTGTTGGAATTAGTGGACCGACATTAATTCCTCTTAAGTTTTGTATGTTTAGCCACCGATGGTAGGAGGATTTTCCCCTTTTATGGGCCGAATTCAGTCCGACCAAAGTCATGCATTTTTAGTTTTTCTATTCTCCTTTGCTAGCCGAAATAGGTGACACGGCGCTTGTTCTCCTTAAGTGACTTATGTATGGAGAAGTTAATGATTGGAGAGGGTTTAATACCTTTTTAGGGCAGTTTAAACCTAGAAATAACTGAAAGTGTTGATTTGAAATGTCTAACTGGTTGTTTAGGGTCAATAAATTTTTTTTTTTAAAAAAAAGACCTGACCAGTGGCTTTTAGTGTTCTCTTTGTATTATTATTTGCTGCTTAAACTGTGAAGAAAGCTGATTGTTTTTTTTCTTTTCTTTATTTTCTTGTGTTACTGGTATAGTTGATTCTTTTGTGAATTATTATTTGTTCTATTTGCATCCGCTCTAATTTAAAGATAGAATTTAAATTCGCGTGCTTAAACTGATGACAACTTCATTTTTTTTTAATTATTTATTATTTTGAGTGATGTAAACTTTTACTGTGGGCATGGTTGATCATGGTTGATTCCTCTTTGGCAGTAGTTTTAGTGAGACCATTTAGTGATAGAGTGTTCTTTTAAAATTTGGTCATGGGCATACTTGATGGCAAGTATAAGATAATGGGGGGGGGGGGAATTTGATTGAGCTTAAAATGTGCATTATTTTTACATTATTCTATTTAATTATTTGAGGACCTTATTGATTATTTACTATTTATTTATTTATTTTTGTAATTTTGGACAGATTGGAGGCAATTATAATAATATAAAGGTTCTTCAGGATTAATGACAATAATTGCCAAAGTAGAAGTCAAAGTCAACAAGATTTCATCTGAAGACTTATTTAGAAAGTAAATAAGCAAATAGGATTTTTATGTTTTGAATTTAGAATTTTGAAATAGGGATTTTGAGGAGATTTTTAATGATTTTCAGTTTTGTAACAAAGTATATATTTACTCTGAGTGATTAGAATGAGGAGTTTTATTTTTTTATTTTTATATAAAAACACTTTATTTCCTTCCTTCTTTTTACTTTCAGTTTATATTATAGACAATGATGTTGACTGCGCCAATGGGGTGCTTAACTAGTCTACCCAGTTAAACGATCGATTTAGTTAAGTCGTGTTGTGAGATCTTTACTTTATTACTTTATCTTTTAATATTTGTGTAGTCTTTGTGCCCATAGTTAAGGTCATCTCAGTGCCTATAGCTAACGTCATGTTAGTTTTATTTGATTAATTGACTAAGCTTGCGATTAGTTAATTAAGTTAACACACTATACAAGTCAAATAATTCGTAATTAATTTGATCTAGATAGTGTTGAGGTTTCACAATCATAGTTCAAGAATTGTCATACTGATTCATTGGCTATGACCATAGGTCTTTTCTAGTTCATAATGCAATGTACGTTAGATTAGTGATTGATTCAAAGGGTCCTACCCGGTCAGTCTAAAACTAAGGAAAAGATTGTTTGTTAGGCACGTTATCAACAATTATAAATGTGGTTATTAAAATCGATAAAGATATCTTTAGAATCAATTATCAACACATTAATTAAATGATCGGTTGGCTGGATCTTTTAATATATTTTATCATTAATATTTACGCTCTTAGTATTCATTTTAAATTCACTCTTTAAACCCCCAGTTTATATAACTTGGTTAATATACAGCTCAAAATTGATATTCACTCTTAGGATTCGACCTTGTTTACTACAATTAATTTGTCGTTTACAAGATATTTTAAATATTGACGGACTCGGCACCTGTCACTTCAACAAGCGAATTAACCACGTGATGGCAAATTGCGCTCGAAAAAAAACACGTAAGCATCTTTATATTAAATTACATATTTACACATAAGTATTAATAAATTCATTTGGTTATTTAGTCATTATATATATATATATATTACAATAAGTTATATTTCATCTAATTATTTTCCCGCATCGAAAGCGTTACTCACTAATTATTTGCGCTAGTACTATATAAATGAGATTTTTATTAAATTAGTTTTCGTATCATCCTTTAAGGCATTAATGACCTTTATACAATTAAAATGTACTTGCCGCTATAAGTTTTAATAAAAGTTTAAAATATTTAGATTTTGGATTCAATTTTAAGTTTTTAAAATTGAAAAGTGACCGTGATAACTTTGTGAAAAATTTGACAAATGAACAAAAACTTATGTATAATATGATCTTGGATGGCGTGAATAATGGAAAAAGAGATTTATTTTTCTTATATAGCTACAGAGGTACATGAGAAACTTTTGTGTGGATAGGTTTAGCTTTGGCTCTAAAATTGCAGAATCAAATTATACTGATGTTAGCCCCAAGTGGAATTGCTTCATTTCTACTCCCTAGAAAAAAAGACTTCACATTTGACATTCTCCATCCTATTGTTTCCTATTGAAGATTCTATGTGCAATGTCTCTCTTTGAAGCCACGAGGTCGAGTTGCTTATAAAGGCAAAACTAATCATATGGGATGAGGCACTAGTGGTACACAAGCATTGCTTCGAGGTATTAGACAAGAAATTCAAAGACATTGAAAGACTGCACATTCGACATTCTCCATCCCATTAACTCCTAATGTATATTCAATATATAATATCCATTTTGGAAGCCACAAGGCCAAGTTGCTTATAATGGCAAAACTAATCATAAGGAATGAGGTGCCAATGATGCACAAGCATTGCTTCGGGGCAGTAGATAGGACATTGAAAAACATGATGAGGTGTCAATGGTGCACAAGTAAAACTAATCATATGGGATGAGGCGCTAATGGCGCACAAGCATTGCTTCGGGGTAGTAGACAGGACATAGAAGAACTTGATGAGAATAGTTGACCTTGAAAATGAGAACCTACTGTTTGTGGTAAGAATATTATTTTAGGAGGAGATTTCAGGCAGATTCTGCTTGCCATACGAAAGGTAGTGAAGCCAACTGGTCAACGCAACAATAAATTCTTCATTTCTCTAGAAGTATTACATGATTTTGATACTGACTAACAATATTAGACTCCAATCAATATTATCGTCCATAGAGTCCTCTGCTTTTAAAAACTTTATAGACTAGATTTTTAGCATCGGTGATGGTACTATAGGAGAAAAAAATCTTTAAAATTGATATGTCTAGAGATCTGTTGATAGAAGAGTCTCCTCATATGCTCGGTTCTGTAGTAGAAGGAATATATCATTCGTTCGATCAGTACATTAACAATCATACATACTTGCAGAAGCCGCTATACTAAATCTGATGTTGGATTTGATGGAAGAGGTAAACAATTACATGATATCGATTAATGTCAGTGATGAAAGCATTTACCACAGTTCAGATTCGGTGCGCCAATCGGATACGATGATCAATATATTTACTGAGCTCTACACTCTAAAATTTTTAAATTGCATTAAGTGCTCAGATTTTACCACTTCATGAACTTAAACTCAAAGTTGGTATACCGACGATGCTAATATGAAATATTGATCACTCGGTAGGATTATGCAATGGTATAAGATTGATCATTGTAAGGTTAGGAATAATAATTTTTGAAGTTAAGGCGATTCAAAGTCTAACTATTAGGCAGAAAATGTTGATACTGTAACTTACATTGATGTTATGGGGTTCGATATTACCGTTCAAATTTAAGAGGATACAGTTCCCTATTTCAATATCATTTGCAATAACCATAACATAGGAGTCAGGAACAATCTCTAAATAATGTAGGTCTCTATCTCAAAAGACCTGTTTTCAGGCACAGTCAATTATATGTTGTTGTATCCCAAATAATTAATCTTAAAGGTCTAAAAAAAATACTTATTTTAGATGAACATTGTGTAGTACTAAAAACCATAACCAAATTAGTATCTAAAGAATACTTCTCAAGCATTTGATAAAATTACAAACTGAATGTTGTCCGAGACAAAAGTCATGTAATTAATCTGATAAGTTAAATAATTACATTTTCTTTTCTTAGAGTAATAAAATTGCAAATACTAATATATGTATTGATTTTAATGAAGGGTACTTCACCGTGAGTCGCACTAAAGGAATTTAAAATAAGTGAGATTCATAATTATTTCACTTAATTTTATATGATTTGATCTCAACAACACAAATGACTAAGAATAGGAAAATATTCATATCTAATTAGATCTGTTTAGTCTTTCTTTTTTTCATATCTTAGATTTCGTTTATTTTTATTGTTTTTTATTTTTATTGTCAGTTGATTGGGACATCCTATGATATATTATTCGTTTTGTGAGACGCTCCACATTTGATTATTTGTTGTTTGCGATAATTTTCAAAAATACATTTTTAGTGTATATTTTAACACTAGTGCGTACTGCACAAGTCCAAAATTCTAGTTATAATTATAAACACAATTGTTATTTTTCATTATTTTCACACAATTCACTCTTAACCATTTCCATCATATATTTATAAAGTAGTTGGATAGTAGAGATGAAAGTTAAAAATATAAAATTGATATATATATATATATATAGTATATAACAAAATTAAAATATTAAAGTAAGTTAATTTTAAAAAAATTAATAAAAAATACCTATTTAATAATATTATTCAATATTTAACAAATATATATAAATAATTAGACAAATTAATCTAATAACAAATAATAATGATACAACTGCAAGCTTGAAAATAGTTTATTTGAGTGATTTATAAATAATGTATTAGTAGATAAATAATTTATTTATTAATTGAAAGCAACAAATCATCTACGTTACAAATATCTTCATTTTATTAGAGTAAAATGGATGGTCTGAAAAATTATATATATATATATATATATATATATATATATATATATATATATTATAGGTATTTGCATGAATATATTGATTAATCACATTATATTGAATAGTTGGAAGGTTTATTGTTTTAATAAGTATGTGAGTATTGTTGTAAAAATAAAAATAGAGTCAAGGTAAAAGAGAAGAAAACATTTCAATATTAACTGTAAAATAAATTGGGATCAGAAAGTAACCAGATAATCTTGCTTCTTGAATATTGTAGATTCGTAATATATAAAAGGAATATTGAAACAAGAATGAGAACAACACAGGATAAAAAAAACAAAAAAAAAAAACAATGTCTCTGTATATTATTCATGCTTCAAAAGGTACATATATATATATATATAGTTATATTGTTTGACAGATGTCAGTGTGCATGTAGCACATCAATGCATGGATGACATGTATATTACAAGTGGAAAGCCACCTGTAAACTAATATTCACTGATTGGGCATGAAATGCACAACATTTCTACCTTATTTTACTTACAATTCGGGGACTTTATTGAATATAGACTATCTAATTGCTCTATTTTTGTATTTGTTGACAGTTTGGAGGCAATTGCGAAGTATTGAAGAATTTTGGGGGTTTAAAGCTGGATTTGCTAAAGACAAGTCAACAAGACCAAGTCAATTCTATCAGAGTTGTTATTCTCAAATTTAAATTGTGATCTGAACGACTGAGATTTTGATTTAGAGATTTTTACGAGTTCGTTTTAGATTTTCTAGGGAGGATTTATTTTAGGAAGAAACGATTGTAAAATTTTGGGCTCCGCTGGATTGGGAATTTTGGATCGAGAGAAATAGAAAAATACTCTTGGTTTTTATTCTCTCTGGAACGATTAATTATATTAAGCAAATGAAGTTCGCCGCGCCCATGAGGAGCAAAACGAACCTCATCCATCTAAGTCAATTCTAATTACCGTGTTGTGAGTATTCTGCTATATTGTTTGATATTTATGCACTCTCTATGGGCATGGTTAAATGCACATGTTGATTCTGATTAATTAATTAAATGCGCAATTGATTGGTTAATTAGGCTTAACACATTGCATGTCAAATAGCTCGTAGTTAATTTGACCTAGGTAGTGTTGAGAGTGTATAATCATAATTCAAGAACGGTCGTACCGATTCAATTGGTTATGGTCACGGGTCTTTTCTAATTCATAATGCAATCTACGTGTTAGGTTAGTGATTGATTCAAAGGGTCGTACCCGGTCAATCTATCTAGGAAAAGATTGGTTATTAGGCACGTTGTCAATAGCTATAACTGTGACTATTAATCAACATAGATATTTTTAGCTTCGATGATCAACACCTGATTCGAATAAATTGACTTAGCTGGATGTTTAATTATAATTGATTTTTAATCTCCGATTTAGATTTATTTTAAATATTCGCCCGAATCTCGAAACCCCCATTTATTTTGATTTGGTCGATACGATACATTTATTAATTTCCGTTCTCTGTGGATCGACCCTGTTTGCTACAATTATTTATATTTGTAGGTTAATTTAATACTGACGGATTCGACACCCGTCATTCACACTATTCCCCCTTCGATTTCCACCATATGAGATATTTAACTACCTTATTAAAACCTTACAAGAAAAATCCAGTAGGGGATAAAAACTAGACGAAGGAAAAAATAGTACAGTTGGAGAATCAAATATTACAAAATTTCTCCCCCTGATGATGGCACCCATATATCTAATTTTCTAATCTAGAGAGTTTTCACATTCCGATCTCGCAAATGATTTTCTCGAAAGTTGATGTCGTTAATAGATCAGCTAGATTATTGGAAGATCTGATTTGCTTCACATCGATTTGACCAGTATTCTGAAGCTTGTGGGTGTAGAAGAATTTTGGAGAAATATGTTTGGTTCGATCTCCTTTGATTTAACCTCCCCGAACTTGGGCGATGCATGCAGCATTATCTTCAAAATGAGTGTTGGCCAATTCGTAGTTTCGGAGATACCACATGAATTCTGGATATGTAGGATCATTGATCTCAACCAAATACACTCTCGACTGGTTTCGTGTAATGCCAGAATTTCAGCATCAGTAGAGGACGTGGCTACTAAAGTTTGTTTCGTAGATCTCTAGGAGATCGCAGTACCATTATACGTAAAAATATAACCTGTTTGAGAATGTCCTTTATGCGAATCCGAAAGGTATCCTGTATCGGTATAACCAATCAAACCCAGAAATTTATCATAATTCGTATAAAATAATCCCAAATCTTTCGTACCCTTCTGGTAACACTAAATATGTTTAATTCCATTCAATGACGACGGGTTGGTGCAGAACTGCATCTTACTAATAAATTTACGCAAATGAGATATTTGGTCTCGTACATTGAGCCAAATATAACACTGCACCTATTGCATTCAGATATGGTACTTCAGGACCAAGTATTTGTTCGCCATCATCCTTTGGTCAAAATGGATCCTTTTTCGGATCAAGTGTTCTTACAACCATGGATTTACTTAATAATGGATGCGCATTATCAACTTTGAATCTTTTTCAGAAGTTTTTCAATGTATGCTGATTGATAAATCAATATACCATTTTATTTATCTTCAATTTCCAGACCAATACAATATTTCATTTTTCCAAAATCTTTCATTTCAAACTCCTTTTTCAAATATTCAGCTGTTTGTTTGATCTCTTCAGGAGTCCCAATGATATTCATATCATCCACATAAACTGCTATAATGACAAAACTAGATCCTGATTTCTTGATAAAGATACATTGACATATAGTGTTATTCTGGTATCCTAGACGTTTATACCACATTCTCCCATATTGTTTCAATCCATACAGGGATTTTTGTAACTGTATAGAATACAAGTTTCGAGATCCCGATCTATATGATTCACGTAATTTCAGTTCTTTTGGGAGTTTCATGTAAATATTAGAATCAAGTGATCCACATAGATATGTAATGACTACAACCATAAGATACATTTCCAGTTTCTCAGAAATGGCAAGAGTGATATGAAATTGAAATGTAATAGTATCCATCAAAGAGGAATAAGTTTCATCATAATCAATTCCAGGTCTTTAGGAGAAATCTTGAGCAACCAAATATGCTTTGTATCTCACAATCTCATTTCTTTCATTTTGTTTCCAAACGAATACCCATTTGTAACCAACTGGTTGAACATCTTCTGATGTTTTAATTATGGGTCCAAAAACTTTTCGTTTATTCTGAGAGTTCAACTCTGTCTAGTTTGCTTCTTCCCATTTTTTCAATCATGTCTACTTCTGCATTCTTCCATACTACGTGACTCATGATCATCATATAAAATATCTACTGCCACAGTGTAGGAAAATAGATCATCAATTTTTATTTCATTTCTATTCCATAATTCTTGATTAAAATTTACATAAATTTATTCATTCTTCAATTCTGATATTTCTTTATCATTCTCTCCTTCAGGGAGATTATTTTCATTGATCTCAGCAACTTCTGGGATTTCATTTGATGTGGTTTTAGGACCCAGATCATTTTTCTTTCTTTTCCTTAGAACTGTATCTTTTGAACCAGGTGGTCTTCCACGCTTATGGCGATGGATAAGAGTTTCATTTACTATTGTCTTTTGAGATTGTCCTTCTGGAACATTTACCTTTGCTGATACATTAGCAGCTTCTATATAAGACTTGGTTATTCTCGAAGTATCATTAAATGCATCTAGCATTCGATTAGCTACGTTTGTAAATGTAGGATCCTTTGAACTTCTAGTTCACATTGTGGAGTACGTGGATCCATATGCGCTAGTATGGGAAATTTCCATGCTAATTCAAATTTCTCTTATGTAGAAATCTTTTCTTTTCCAAGTGATGGAAAATTACTTTCATCAAATTGACAGTCAGCAAATCTAGCTGTAAACAAATCTCCTGTTATTGGTTCCAAATATCTAATAATTGATGAAGAATCAAAACCCACAATATTCCTAAACGTCTTTGGGCTCCCATTTTTGTTCTCTGAGTTGGAGTAATGGGTACATATATAGCACATCCAAATATTCTTAAATGCGAGTCATTAGGAGGATGCCCAAATACTAACTGTAATGGGGAATATTGGTTATAAGCTATTGGGCGAATACGAATCAATGCAGCAGCATGCAATATAGCATGTCCCCAAATAGTTACTGGTAATTTCGAGCGCATTAATATAGTTCACGCAATTATCTGAAAGAGCTTTATTGATAATTCAGCTAATCCATTTTGGGTATGAATATGCGGCACTGGATGTTCAACATCAATCCCAGATACTTGACTGTATTCATCAAATGCTTTCGATGTAAATTCCCCAGCATTATCAAGTCTTATACTCTTAATAGGGTAATCTAGAAAATGAGCTCGTAATCGAGTAATCTATGTTAACAGCTTAGCAAAAGCAACATTACGAGTAGATAACAAGCATATATGGGACCATCTTGCGGATGCATCTATCAAAACCATAAAGTAGTGAAATGGTCCATTAGGTGGATGAATGGGTCCACATATATCTCCTTGAATTCTCTGTAAAAATGATGGAGCTTCAAAACCTACTTTGATAAACGACGGTTTCGTTATCAATTTCCCTTGGGAACATGGGATACACGGGTCCCTATCATTAAGTAGGATTTCATAATTTCTCAGTGGATGCCTATCTGAATTCGCAATTATTCTTCGCATCATTGTGGATCCCGGATGCCCAAATCGATCATGCCAAAGTTGGAATATTTTAGGATCAAAGAACTTCTTGTTCTCAATAGCATGTGTTTCAATATGCCTGATGGTTGTATAATATAATCTAGATGATGAAATGGGAAACTTTTCAATCACAAGCTTCTAGCCTGATTTGTTCAAAATAATACACAAATATTCAACACCCTTTTCATCAACTATTTTAATATGATATCCATTCATTCTTATATCTTTGAAATTGAGCAAATTTCTTCTAGATTTGTGAGAGTATAACGCTTTTTCGAGTTCCAATTCAGTGTTATTTGGTAACACAATTCAAGCTCTTCCGGAGCCTTCGATCAGATATACTGGACCTGATATGGTATTCACTTTAACTTGAATTGGAATCAATTCCAAAAAATATTTTGTATCTCTCAAAATCATATGGGTTGTAGCGCTATTGGCTAAACATATCTCTCTAGATATAACGAATTCTCAGTTCGAACCCATAACCAATCAAGTGATCTATCTTTCTATCAGGATCTTCAAAGAAATCAGCTGTTTTCAGATTTTTGCCCACCTCGGCCATTACCACGACCATTTCCACGTCCATTTCCACGCCCAAAACTACGGCCACGACCACGGTAACCACGACCACGACCACGACCTGGATTTTAATTATAATGTGCATTCACTTCTGGAAATTCTTGGGTGCCAACAGAGTGTCTCTCACTATTTTTCAACACCAACTAGTTGTGTTTTTCAGCAATATCTAAATGTCTAATCAAATCATTATATTTTTTGAATTTCATTTCTCGATACTGTTGTAAAATTGTTTGGGAAAGATGGAACATGGTAAAAGTTTTCTCTAACATTTCATGGTCAGTTTTTGTTTCCCCACACATTTTCAATTTGTTCACAATCAAATACATGGCTGAGTTATATTCACTCACACTTTTAAAATCTTGGAATCTCAAATTGGGCCATTGATCTCGTGCTTCAGGCAGGATGATCTTTTTTTATTCGATTGTATCTAGAAATCAGTGCTTGCCACAGAACTGCAGGATCAGTGACGGTCATATAATGATTTTGTAAATCATCACTCAGATGGGTTCGGATTATAATCAAAGCTTTATTTTTCTGCTGCTCTGTTGTTTCATTTTTCTTATCCAGAGTTTCATACAGATTTTTGGATTTCAATCTTATTCCACAATCACACAACCATCTCATATAAATTTCTCTAGAAACCAACAATGGCTCAAATTTGTATCGATTCATTTTTTTGCAAAACAAGAACACTTTCTTTAAATTTCCAGAATCCAGAATTCAATTATTTAACTTCAGGTGAATAATCGTAATTTCTCAATTTTTAGATCTCCAATTTCTCGTAATCAGAATCACAATTACCAAACACTTTCTGATCTAAAAGATACATTTAAGTGGTAATCAGAGAGCATACTTGTGCTGATAACGTATTGTAAAAATAAAACAGTTCAATACAAATTAGAAAATAAATTGGGATCAGAAAGTAACTTGTTAATCTTACTTCTTAAATATTGTAGATTCGTAATGTATAAAAGGAATATTGAAAAAAGAATGAGAACAGAACATGATAACAAAACAAAACAATGTCTCTCTATATTATTCATGCTTCAGAAGGTATATATATACATATATAGTTATATTGTTTGACAGATGTCAAGATGTCAGTGTACATGTAGCACATCAGATCATGCATGACATGAATATTACAAGTGGAAAGCCACTGTAAACTAATATTCACAATAAGTATTGATTTTTCAATTACATACCCCTTTAAGTTTTTTATTCACAATCAACCTGCTATCATGCAAATTGAATGACAAGTATTAGCAGTATTGTTCATGAAAAAAAAATTTGGCCTGTCTCCAACACCCACTATTTTAATCTCTATAATATTTTAAAATTTTGATTTAAAAAATGGTTACAGTTGTTGAAGGGAAAGCTGATTTTATTTTATATTAATATGTAAAACTATAATTTTTCTTTTTCATTTTTTTAAAAATTTTTTTGCAAGTACAGTAATGAGTAGGGCTGGACATAAGTCAAGCCGACTCGTGAGCCGTTCGTGACTCAATTTGGTATTTGCTCGATTAGTTTTGTTTATATGCCGGTGCGTTAAGTTTGAGTTTTAATTTTTAGTTTGATTATTAAATAAGCTGAACTTCAGTTTGGATGTGTTTGACTTGTTGGCCCGTGAGCTAACTCGATAAATTTTATTAATTAAAATTATAAAATATAATACACACATAGATATATAAAAAAAAATTTAAAATAAAATAGAATTCACCTTACCAACCAAATTGATTTAAATACTTATTCACATAATTTTTATTGAAAGTAAAATAAAAATAAAATTTTATAAATTAAAATAATAATATAAAAATATATCCTTCAAAACTAAAAATTATTTTAAACAAATTATACAAAATTAATATAGTTATGAAGTTAGATTACCGAGTTCGACCCGCTCGTGAACTTTAAAGGAATTCATGAGTTTTAAGTGAATTGAGTTTGAAGTATAAAATAAATTCGTTAATTAAATGAGTCAAGTTTGAACTTACTAAAAATTAAACGAGCAGAGTTGGAATATGGCCTAACTGGAATCTAACTCAGCTCTTGTCCGGCCCTAATAACCAGATAATTATTTAATTTTAATGTCAGATCACATGCAAGGTATACAACAGGTGTCCATGACTTACTATCCAAGTGCTGTGTTTCTTCTGCACGTGTCCTTTGAATCACTAATCCTATATTGTACCCTCTACAGCGAAAACATAAACTCACTCACTGAAAAATGAAACTACCTAACAACGTTAAGGTAAAAATGGGATCCTATGATGTCCAATTTGGATCTTCAAAATTGAAAGCTTATAGATGCTGTCCTGTTGGGCACAAGTTGTTGTAGGAATAATGTACATCTAATGAGAAATGATACCACCCTTGGGTGCTCACATCACCTGTAATAATCACATAAATCAAATCAATATCTCACTCAATCCAAAATAAGACACTGATTTTATATGTACCTATTATATGTTATTCAATGACACAACCTAACGCTCCTATTCATGCAAATTCACCCCATATCGAAGCAGCTGACACAGCAGCTTGCTTCTTCCCTTTGCCATTTTGCCTTTAATTCAATTGTGATATTACATATTAAATGGTTTTAATGATTTCAAACAAAAAGACAGTATTGTAATTTCGATTTGTTTTTATCCGGGCTATTGGACTAGATTGCAATTGAACCACCACTAATGTTTAGCTTCTTGACTTTCCTCTTTATCTGCTGTTCTCCTCACTTTTTTATTACGCGGCTTATTATTATTTTAAATAAATAAATTATTATAATTACATGATTTAATAACAGATTAATGTAATATTATTATTTTAAATCAATTCCAAAATTTTAAAATTTTAAAAAATTAAAAAATGCATATATTTCCTAACTGCATGTGGTTAACTTAATTTTAAAAAGTTTTCAATTCAAATGCGAATAACAATTTACTTCATAATTAATTATAATATTATTTTTAATTTTATTTTTATTTATAATAAATTGATAAAAAATTATATTCAGTAATGAATTTAAAATTTAAAATTGAGGTCAACCACTAATTTAATTTATAATTAATTTTTAAAGTTATAGGTAAAAAATTATAACTAAATGTTATATATATATATATATATATATATATATGAATTAAAGAGAGTTAAAGTGAATTTAACAAGCAAGTAGTTTATAATATTTTTTATTATACAAAATATTAACATTAAAGAAAATATTGACAAATATTATTATGAGTTTGATTAAGTGTATGTTTAACCTTATATGTTATATTAGAGGTTGAGTTAACTGTTAAATTAGATATTGAAGTAGTGATTTCGCATAATTGTTTGGAAATAACCAGTGGCGAAGCCAGGATTTAAAATAGGTGGCTTCACAGCAAAAATGATATGGTGTTATTGTATAATAATATTCACTAATAAATTTTTTACATAAAGAATTTATTAATAAATTTAATTTTTTTCCAAAAACAGTCGTATCAAGTCACACCACTATTTCATGTTTGGCTCCGCCACTGGTAATAACAGTTGAAGTAGCTTTTAGATGTCAAATTATGTAAATAATAAAATATATTATTTTTTATTTGTAGGTTATTATTTATTTCAGTGTTAATATTCATTTTTAAACAATTTTTCTTTTAAGATTTTTTTAATTTAAAACCTACCATCCTTTAATTATCAACTAATTAAAAAATAAATCAAATATAGACTAACTAAAAAAATTAATTTAAAGATTTTTAATCATATTTAATAAATAAAAATATTATTAAAATTTAATTAATTTAGTACAAATAAAAACTTTTAGAGTTATTTTCATTTTTGTTATTTTATAACTTTTATTTACATCAAATAGCCCAATTTTAAAAATTTTACTAAAATAATTTTTCAAACTTTCACTTTTCAAAAATGAACCAAATTGACCATTTTATCCTTCTGTGAAGATATTTTACACTGATCTGTGAAGGTGGTCTGTGAAGAGGACCTTCACATATGTGATGGTCTATTTTTGAAAATTAAAGTTTGAGTGACTCAAAAATAGAAATAAACTTGTATTGGTTTAGTTTTGAATTTTTAAACTTTATTTGGTTTATTTTATATAATTTTTCCAAACTTTTAATACTATTAAGGATATTTTAGTAATACTCATAAATTGGTAAGTGTAAAATAGGAGTTTTTTTTTATTAGTGATTTGTGGACAACTACTTGAAGTAGCGTTTTAGGAATCGCTAATTAAAAGTTAAGTTGCTAATAAAAAATATTCTCCCAAACTGTGAAATTGTCAAATCATTAATGAAAAATATAGTCGTTACTTAAAAATCTACCTACCAAATACACCCTAAGAAATTATTTTTAATATACTGAATTATTATAAAATTTTACTTTATTTTATTTATTTGTTATTTGATTATATTTACTTTATTTTTATCATTTCATAATTTTAAAATGCTAATCAAATCAAATTAAATATTATATTTAATAACTAAAATAATTAATTATATTTTTAATAATATTATAACATTACAATAGTTATTTTAAATTAATAATAACTATTTTAAAATAAAATATATAAAAGTATAAATATAAATTTGATGAGAAAGTTAAAAAATATAAAAGAAATTTTTTTTTGGAAAAGTAATAAATTAGTACCACTTAGAATTTGGGTCTTGCCAACTGTTAATCAGTACTTGTAGGAAAGAGACATGCATTTAGTAATAGGAGAGATAAATGAATATTATTTGGAATTAATAATTATTTTATAAAAAAATTAAAATATTATTTTAAGTATAAAGTTTTGTGTTACAAATAATTGAAACTAAAATAACTTTAATAAATTGGATTATCTCAATTTTAATTATATTTATAAATATATTATATATTTCTTTAATAAATATAAATATTTTATTAATATTTTATTTATCTATTCTAATATATTTTATTAATTTTTTATAAAAATGTTAAAATAAAATAGCATGTGGCACAATCCTAGTCATAATTGAAATCTATATATATAAAACGTAGTATATTTATCTTATTGGAATATAGGTGCAAATAAAATTATTCTGTATAAAAATATAAAATATAAATATTGAAATAAATTAAAATAAATTTACGAAAAAAGCTAAACTATAATTTTAAACTAGGGAAAATTGCAAAAACCGATCAAATAATCTTTGGACTTAAGTTAATGGGCCTTCATAACTTTTTATAAGTTTTTAATCCATTCCAAACTTAATTTTCACTAAATAATCCTTAATTCCAATATTATCATTCACTGTTCATCTTATTTACAATTTTAGTAACTAATATCATTAAATGATAAATGAAATTTCGAAAGACGAAAATAGCCTATCCACTATTTTCTCATAACAAAAGCTTCACTAATTGTTAAATGCGACCATTACATCTACTTGGACCTTTGTTATCACAACCCAAACAGACTTTAGGTAGAATCTCTTCATAAGTGATTGTTGGGTCATTACGTGGTTGTCCCTAAACTCATTCTTTGATGAAGATTGTTGGGCCATTACGTGGTTGTCCCTTAACTCATTCTCTTCATCAGAGAATGAGTTCACGTGATAAAGAGAATTAGTTCACGAGTAAGATTGTTGTCCCTCACGACCATTATGTGGTTGTTGTTATATGGTGGTGCAGACACATTCTGTAAAGAATATGAAGAGTTACTACATTCTAGTATCCAAAATCGAGTTAGGTGAAGCCTATATTTGAACTCGACCTGAAACACTTTTGTTCATTGGAAAATGAATTCATACTTAGAGGCAAAATGCGCTCTGGGAGGATTCCAAACACTAACCTCGACCTTAAACTCATTCTCTTTATCAGTGGAGGACATCAATGTTACTCGTGAAGGGAATAAATTTAATCCGTGATCGATAATAACTTTTCTATTCGTGGAATCCTGGGAAAATAATTCAGATCCAGAGGTTAATTGCATTTCAGGTGGAGCCTAGAATATGGTTTCTTCACGGATGAAATTGGTTCCCTTCACGAGCAATATTAGTGTCTTTTACGGATAAATTTTTTTTCTTCACATAGAAACTTTACCTTATATAAACTTGGTCTCTTTATTTTGAAAATGCGTTTCGGATGGATTCTAAAGTTTTGGCTCTACCTTAAACGCATTTATATTTTGGCATTTGGGTTGGTTCCAAAACTTTAACCTCCACTTTAAACGATTTGGGCTTTGGAATTAATTGGTCAAGTTTACCTGGTAAAATTATTATCCATCACAGAAGAAATTTGATCCCTTCACAGGTAACATTGATGTCCTACACGATTAGAAATTTTTTATTTCACATCTTCGACTTGGTCTCCGGCACTGATAAAGCAATTCGGATGGAGTCTGTTTTTCCAACTTCTTTTGACATGCATTGCACCTTCGGTATGAATTCATCTGCTCATGAATTCACCCTAAACCTTAGATAACATTAACAATAATAATATCGAATCATTAACAAAAAAGAAATGACTATATTATAAACTCACCTCAAGTTTCAATCTTCATCCACATTAATAGGTTAGAATTGTTAATTAACCACGAACAAAAACCACGAGAAGAAGTGTGAAAATGAAAGATTAGGTGGGTTCATTTTTATTTATTTATTTATAATAGTTAAATGGATAAAAAGAAGTAATTTCACACTTGAAATGATGGACAATTTCGAACTTTTATATTTTATAAATATTTTTAAAAAATTAAAGTGTAATATTGTAATTTTAATTAAATACTAAAAGCAAAAATCACATGGGATTATTAGGTAAAATGAAGTTTTGAAAGGATTATATTTGAAAATTAAACTTTTAAGGCTCATAAACTTAAAGCAAAGTTTATAAAAGCCTATTTAAAATATTACTACCTCTGCCCCATTTTAGTTCCAACATTAGGGTTTTATACATTATTCATCAATTAATCTTTTTTCATATATTGTGACTTATGTATAAGAAAAATATAGTTAAGTGAGATCTTGTTTTATTCGTTTTAATATATAATTTTTAAATATAAAATTACTACAATTTTAAGTCGTTTATAATTAAAGATATTTACCGTTGAAATTATGCAGTGGCAAAAGTGCAAAAAGCAAATGTTGCAACATTAGTGGGACGGTGGGAGTATTTAAATTATAAATTTTTGTATTAAAAATAATGGAAAGTAAAATAACTTTCATAAATTGGATTATCTCAATTTTAATTATATTTATAAACATATTATATATAATTTTTTATAAATATAAATATTTTATTAATATTTAATTTATCTATTCTAATTTTATTTATATTTTTATAAAAATATTAAAATAAAATAAAGGCCAACTGCGTTGCAGCTGGCACAATCGTAGTCATAATTGAAATCTATATATATAAAACATAGTATATTTAGCTTATTGGAATATAGGCGCAAATAAAATTATTCTGTATAAAAATATAAAATATAAATATTGAAATAAATTAAAATAAATTTATTAAAAAACTCAACTATAATTTTAAACTATGTATATTTCTGGAGCTGCTTGTGATGGTGAAACAATTACTTATTGAGTGCTGAAGTATCAAACATGCTCCCATTTCAAATTTACATTCCTACACTATTATTATATATATATAAATTTACAATAAAGGAGGGGCATGCTTGGAATTTTACTATACCATAAATGATTATTTTACCATCACAAACAGCCCCAAATATATATTATATTGGTAATTAAATTTAGTCCTAAAATGGTTAAGGATTGGAGTATAAATTATACAATAGACACATATGAAATATTTTAACCGATTAAAAATAATATAATACAATTTTGAATCTAGTCCACAACCAACTTAAAAAGAAGGTAGATTGAAATTTTATACTCCATGACAATTAAATACGCTAAACAAATTCAAATCCCTACCTAAAACACAGTATCTGATTTATTAGTACTCAACTCAAATTCCTATCTAAACAAAGTATTTGATGTATTACTAATAATAAGTTAATGACAAAATTCATATTTATAATAATAAAATGTTCTCAAATTTAAACATTTTATTATCAATATTTTATTTATATTTTAAAAAAAATTCATTCATTTTATTAATTTTATCAATGTTAATAGTATAATTTTTAATATAATTATACATGAAGTTTGAATGGTATAATTTTATTTAAATGTAACCATTTTTAATCAGAAACCAAATATTCCAACAACTTATCACCAGATACACTGCATGTATAAGATTTCATGTATGAAATTGTGTGGGATAAGTTAAAAAGGGTTTTAGATTTACATTCACTTTGTGGAATTCATTAAAATTGAAAGGCACAAGTTAATTATTTTTATGCAAATGGTATAAAATATTCAGTTAGCTCCTATACAAATGGTCGTCTCAGTTGGCCTCCTATAGTTGTGATTTTGTCTCGATTAGCCTTTCCGTGCTGATGTGGCCACTTGATGTGTGATCTGGATCACCACGTATCGTCCGGATCACACATCAAATGATCACGTCAGCACTGAGGAGCTAGCTGATATAAAATGACAAGTACAGAGGGCTAACTGAGACAATAATTTGTATAGGGGGCTAATTGATAAGATTAATAAATTTATAAATAAAAATAATTTTAAAAATACATAAATATAATTAAACATTATAATTTTTTCGGTTTAATTAGTCTAACCATCAATTTTAGTTAATTCAAATAAATTATCATTTTAAATCTGTTTCAAAATAACAATTTTAAAGAACATCATTTAAAATTTTTCATTTAAATTGATGTTCAATCTATTTAATTTCTTTTAATTATTCTATTAAAAGCTTTTATTTTTATAATATTTTTTTATAAATTTATTGTGACTTGTCATAGATAAATAATATTTTGTCATTGTGATTTGAATGTTTCGATATCTAATGAGGTTAGTTAATCCTTTAATTTTTTAAGGATGATTATTTAAAATAGATGGTTAGATGAATTAGATAGATGATAAGTTATAAGTAAAGTAATCATATATTTTATTTTTTAAATAAGTTTCATTTATGTATTTTTAAATTTTCTCAGTTAGCCCCATGTACAAATTGTTTCTTAGTTAGCCCCTTGTACTTTTCATTTTGTATCAATTAGCCCCTCAGTGCTGACGTGGTGTCTGACGTGGTCCTTTGATGTGTAATCTGGACGACACGTGGTGGTCCACATCACACATCAAATTACCATGTCGTATGACACATCAGCATTAAGGGGTTAATTGAGACAAAATCACAACTACATGAGACCAATTGAGACGATGATTTTGTTGAGTGAGTGTTAGTTATTTCAATAAAGACCTATTCTCTAGGATTAAAACAGGTCAATTTCTGTTTTTCTGTTATTAGTGGAGCTAGTAGAGTCGTGTCCTTTATTTTCGGTTTGCATTTTTTCATGTATTACCTATAAAAGGCTTTGGAACCTATGAATATATAAATCATTCTGGTGCATTTGCAATTCACTGAAACTTACAGTTTACATTTGGTATCACAGCTAAAGCAAAACAAAGTGATCTAAGAGAGAGAAGATGAGCGACGACAAAACACTCACCAAGATTCCACAGTTTGATGGTCACTATGACCATTGGAGTGAACTGATGGAAAACCTCTTGCGTGCCAAGGGTTTGTGGGGTCTAGTGGAAGAGGGTTACACCGAACCGGCAGAGGGAATCGAAGTGACTGCAGCGCAGAAGAAGAATCTTGAGGAGCTTAAGATGAAGGACCATCAAGTGAAATAATACCTGTTCCAGGCAATTGACCGGGTTGTGTTTGAACAAATCTTGGATCACAAAACATCCAAGATCATTTGGAATTCGATGAAGAGCAAGTTTGGAGGCAACGAAAGGGTGAAGCGGTCTCTTCTTCAAACCTTAAGAAGAGATTTTAAGGTTCTTGAAATGAAGAATGAAGAGAACATCGATGATTACTTTGGAAAAGTAATGTCTGTCTCCAACAAGATGAGAAGCAACGGAGAAGACATGTCTGATTCGAAGATTGTTGAGAAAATACTTCGAACTCTGACTGACAAATTCACATATATGGTGGTGTCCATCGAGGAGTCAAAAGACACAAAAAGGATGACGATTGACGAACTGCAGAGCTCTCTGTCCGTACATGAAAATAAATTTAAGAAGATCATTCATGAAGAAGATGATCAAGCTCTCAATGTCAGAGGCAGAGGCAGAGAATCATACAGAGGTCGAGGCAGGGGCAGAGGATGTTCATTCAACAAAGCAACAGTCGAGTGTTACAACTGCCACAAATTTGGACATTTCCAATATGAATGTTCAAATGGGAACAATGGAGCACATTTTGCAGAGATCGAAGAAAAGGATGAAGTTTTTCTCATGGCGTATGTGGAACTTCGAGGTACTAGAAGAGGAGATGTGTGGTTCGTGGACTCTGGATGTTCAAACCATATGTGTGGAGAAAGAGGTATGTTCACAAGCTTGGACACTAGCTTCACACATAATGTCAAGCTTGGGAACAATCACAAACTGATGGTTAGTGGGAAAGGAGTGGTGAAGATAATGCTTAAGGGAATAAGCTATGTGGTCAACGATGTGTATTATATTCCGGAATTGAAGAACAACCTGCTGAGTGTTGGGCAACTTCAAGAAGGGGGAAACTTCAACGATGTGTGGTTCGTGGACTCTGGATGTTCAAACCATATGTGTGGAGAAAGAGGTATGTTCACAGGCTTAGACACTAGCTTCACACATAATGTCAAGCTTGGGAACAATCACAAACTGATGGTTGGTGGGAAAGGAGTGGTGAAGATAATGCTTAAGGGATTAAGCTATGTGGTCAACGATGTGTATTATATTCCGGAATTGAAGAACAACCTGCTGAGTGCTGGGCAACTTCAAGAAAGGGGTTTAGACGTGCTATTCAAAGGAGGAAATCGAAAAACATGAAGCATCTTTCATCCCTCAAGAGGAAAATTAGCAGAATCTGTTATGAGTGCTAGTAGGATGTTTATCCTTCTGGGTGAATCAAATGACAAAAGAAAGGAGGAGAGATGCCTGCAGGTTGATATCTCAGACAAGGCAGAGCTGTGGCACCATCGATATGGGCATCTCAGCTACAAGGGACTTCACACATTATGCAGTAAAGAGATGGTTGTGGGTTTACCTGAAATTGGAGATGTGAAAACCACCTGTGAGGCGTGTGTGAAAGGGAAACACCATCGTGTTCCATTTCCAAAGCAAAGCAAGTGGAGAGCCACTGGAAGATAGTAGCTTATCCACTCTGATCTCTATGGTCCGATCAATCCACCATCAAACAGTCAAATAAGGTACTTGATAAGCTTTATTGACGATTTCTCGAGAAAGACATGGATATATTTTGTGCTAGAAAAATCAGAAGCATTTCATCAGTTCAAGACATTCAAAGCGTTTGTGGAGAAGCAAATTGGATTGTTCATCAAATGTCTAAGAACGGATAGAGGAGGAGAATACAACTCAAATGAGTTCAAGGAATTCTGTAGAGAGCATGGAATCAAAAGACAGCTGACCACCACCTTCATGCTACAGCAAAATTGCGTTGCTGAACGCAAAAACCGCACAATCATAAACATGGTGAGAGCAGTGTTATTAGAGAATGAGGTACCAAAAACTTTCTGGCCAGATGTCGTGCAATGGGTGAATCACATTCTTAACAGATCTCCTACACTCATAGTCAAAGATATGACTCCGGAAGAGGCATGGAGTGGAAAAAACCATCAGTCGATTACTTTAGGGTTTTTGGATGCATTGGATATGTTCATATCCCTGATGTTAAAAGAAGCAAGCTCGATGACAAAAGCGTGAAGTGTGTCCTGTTAGGTTTCAGTAGTGAATCCAAGGCCTTTAAAATGTTCGACCCAGTGGAGAAAAAGGTTCACATCAGCCGAGATGTGATATTTGAGGAAGATAAGAAGTGGAATTGGGAAGATGTTGGTTATTCTAGTGAAGAAAGTATTGAACTTGAGTGGGAAAATGATTATGAAGATGCTAGAATGCAAAGGAAGTGGAAAAAGATGTTGATGACGTTTCTTCACCAAATGATCCTCCAACTGGAGAAACGATAGCAACGACGTGCAGGGTGAGAAAACCACCAATCTGGTCTGCAGATTATATCACGGGAGAAGGGTTATACGATATAGAGGAATAAGCAAACATAGCTAGAGTCGAGATGAAAAACCTAGCTTTCATGGTCATATCAAACCCGACTAGTTTTCAAGAAGCAGCAGGACATCAGAAATGGAAACAAGCGATGGATGCTGAGATACAGTCCATCGAACGAAACCACACATGGTCGCTGACTGCACTTCCCATTGGAGCCAAGGCTATTGGGGTTAAATGGATTTACAAGACCAAATTAAATGAACTGGGAGAGGTAGACAAGTTTAAAGCTTGGCTGGTTGTAAAAGGGTACGCTTAAGAGTACGGAGTAGATTACACAGAGGTATTCGCACCGGTGGCTCGAATGGATACAGTGAGGATGATCATTGCTGTGGCAGCACAAAGAGGATGAGGAATCTTTCAGCTCGATGTCAAATCTGCTTTTCTGCATGGTGAGCAGAAGGAAGATGTATTTGTAGAGCAACCACAAGGTTATGAAGTAACAGGGAAGAAGGACATGGTTTATAAGCTGCATAAGGTTCTCTACGGACTAAAACAAGCGCCCAGAGCTTGGTTCGGTCGCATTGAGGCTTATATCATCAAGGAAGGGTTTGTAAGAAGCTCTAGTGAACAAACATTATTCATCAAATAAAAGGGAGGTAAAATCCTAATTGTGAACATTTATGTTGATGATCTATTGTTCACTAGTAATGATGAGGAGTTGCTAAATGAGTTCAAGCGCTCCGTGAAGGATGAATTCGACATGACTGATTTGGGGAAGATGAAATATTTTCTTGGCATTGAAGTGATGCAGAAGGCTGATGGCATTTTTATATGTCAAAGAAAATATGCTGCTGAGTTGATCGAGAGGTTTGGGATGCAAAATTACAACTCTGTTTGCAATCCGATAGTCCCTGGACAGAAGGTTGGCCGAGATGAAGCTAGTGTGAAGGTCGACTCAACGCTATATAAGCAAATGGTGGGCAGCTTAATGTATCTCACAGCTACACGACCTGACTTGATGTTTGTGGTAAGTCTTATTAGTCGTTTTATGACAAATCCTACTGAGTAGCACTTTGCTACTGCAAAAAGAATCTTGAGGTACTTGAAGGGAACTCTGGAATTCAGGATATGGTATCAACGTGAAGGGAAGAGTGAACTCTTAGGCTACACGGACAGTGACTATGCGGGAGATATGGATGACAGTAGGAGCACTTCAGGCTATGTTTTCTTGATGAATGGAGGAGCTGCGGCATGGTCCTCAAGGAAGCAACCAATCGTAACTCTGTCAACTACTGAAGCAGAGTATGTAGTAGCAGCTACATGTGCTTGTCAAGCCATTTAGATGAGAATTTTGAAAGAAATCGGGCATGAACAAGATGAAGAGATGGTTCTGTTTTGCGACAACACGTCCACTATCAAGTTGTCAAAAAATGCAGTCATGCACCGGAAGTCAAAGCACATAAGGGTTCGATACCATTTTCTCAGAGAATTGACAAAGGAAGGTATCATTAAATTGGTCTATTGCAGCACTGAGGATCAGCTGGCCGACATAATGACAAAGCCTTTGAAGATGGCATCATTTCAAAGGATTAGAGAAGCGTTTGGGATGAGTGTTGTGAACTGAAACTCTTGATAGAGTTCAGTTCAAGGGAGGGATTGTTGAGTGAGTTTTAGTTATTTCAATAAAGATCTATTCTCTAGGATTAGAACAGGTCAATTTCTGTTTTTCTGTTATTAATGGAGCTAGTAGAGTTCTGTTATTAGTGGAGCTAGTACAGTCGTGTCCTTTATTTTCGGTTTGCAGTTTTTCATGTATTACCTATAAAAGGCTTTGGAACCTATGAATATATATATCATTCTGGTGCATTTGCAATTCTCTGAAACTTAAAGTTTACAGATTTTTACAGGTGGCTAACTGAAAATTTTATACAAGTATAGAGGCCATCCATTATTTATCCCTAAATTTAAATGCATTTTGGATGAGTGATTTTTTTAGCTAAGCTATTCATAAAAGCTGACAGATTAAAGTTAAATATTCATGTAAAATTTATTTATTACTTGTTAATATTAAATAATTATTTATATAGTATGCATAAGTATATTATTTTGGTGTTGTCTAAGTATAGACAAATTTGAAATGTTTTATATGTATATATCCTATTTTTATATATATAAAATTATAAAATATTGCGATAAATTTAAACATATTAAATAAAATTATAAAATATTAGAGTAAATTAAAATAATTTTCAATTTATACTTTTATTGAGAATAGGAAAGTGTGCAGGCAATAATGGTATTGAGATTTATGAGTTAACCAAATAATCAATTATGAGTTATATTTTATCAGTAATATTTTCAGACTTAACAAAATATTAGATTTTTTTTGTAAATGGAAATTTTTTATAAATGTATAATAGTGAAAGTTGCAACACAAAAATCCTTAAGCAATACAAAACAAAATCCATTACCAAAACATGGTAGAGAAAAAACATTAATTATGATTTGAAGGAGAATTCAAAGAGTCCAACAAGTTGTGAGCAACAAAACAGCATCTGTAGGCTTCATGGATCGCATACTTGATCTCTTCATCCGAGAAAGCAATAGCTTCAACGTTAAGCCAAACAACACCAACAGGACTCCAACTTGAAACTTCATTTTCAATTCGCTTCCAAGTAGACTAGGCTTCTTCAGAATCCAAGTAGCCAATTCACTCACCTCCATTCCTTTCTCATAGTAATAATTTAGATCACAAAAATTTAGATATTTGAAGGATGGAATTTTCCTAGCCCTTAGTCTTATACCCACGAAACATATACTATTGTCATACAAAAAATTACATAGTGGACTATCACAACCCGTGTCGACTTTCTTCAGATTAATCAACCAGCAATGATTAAGAGCACACAGAACCAACAGCCCACAGTGAGGGCTAATATAATTAGAATAACTCGTATAATAATCAAATCCTATCACACGACAACGTTGACTCCTTACAGAAGCTTTTAGCTCACTCAACTTGGCATCAAGGACACGTTGAGGGTTTACAGCTGTGGTGAAAGGGTTTTTATAATGAAATTTGGATACACGTGGAAGATGAGCGGATTGACCACATTGGAAATTTGAAAAGATTTATTGCTTATTGGATTGCTAGATGAAGTGGATTGGACTTATCGGTTTCTACGTACAAAATGAAGTGCATGAACATTATACAAAATGAAGTTAATGTGGCTCACATTTTCAACTTCAAAACCAACATTATACAATAAACGTTTTTTTTTTCACTAAGCCTGCTTTATGATAAATTTGAATGGGTTTCTGATGAATATATATTTTTTTTATTCACATTCACATTTGATATTTATGAAAATGACCGGGCATAAGAAAATTTACCTACCATAACACTTAGAATTTTAAAATCAATCACTTATATATCAACAGTATAGTTATACCATATCAATATTAGTGTATTCAGAACACTATTAAAATCAACCACTTGCTCTGTATGATGGACGGTAATATGATTATATACCCAAAACTCCCGCAGTACAGATCGATCTCTCAATTAGGATGTCATCAACAGGAAGTGTTTTTATCATGTTGAATTCTTGGGACCTTACCTTGGGACTGGGATGATAAAGTAGTATCATCCCGTTCAGATATCTAGCGACTATATGGCCACCTTCTTTTGCCTTAGTCAGAGGTGTAAGCCAATTACCACCACTAGATTCATGCTATCGCAATGCATGTCTGAAGATCGCATTTGGATTATCACTTTCCAAATATTTACCAAAAAAGATCCTCTTCTGTGGCTCAAGTCAAAGTAAGAGTAATCTGTCAGTTTTGCATACGCTTACACCTTTTACGATTCCTCCATCAAATGGAAACCTTTGCTAGTGGCCGCCAAGCTGAAGAGATCGGTAACAGAAAGCCTTACAACCCTGCATATGATGCAAATCAGTATGTTTTCAGGGATGAACTCTAAAATGTGCGGTTCACTTTCCATTTATTTCGAATATGGTGTTTATATATTTGGACAAGATGAGTAGAGGAACGAGGGTTTATAAAGTTGTTAGGGTTTGATTGTCTTCAAGGAGTACACAACTGGTAAAATTAATACATTGTAGGGTGGCATTTAGGTATACACGTGCCCTTGATAGATAAACCCATTGTAATTATAAGTTGGCAAAATCGACTCACTTGAATCTTTCGAGAAGACTAATTAAATGCGGGCTGGCGTGTGTTCTTCATGCTCGTGTCCATGTCCGCATTGAAAATCCGAATAGCTCATTTTTAACAAATTTGATAATTTAAATGAAATTTTAAAAACTTTGAGGGTTTAAAGGAAAAATCAAGCCAATATTTATATACGAGATATTACTATTCAATTCAAATTCCTACGTAAACAAATTATATAATGTATTACTGATAAAATTTAAAATTTGTAGTGATGACATTTTCTCATATTTAAATTTTTTCGAATTAATATTTTATTTATATACTTTAAAAAAATATTAAATTTATTAATTTTATATGTTAACAATATAATTATATAAAAAGTTTAAGTAAATATTATTTTATTTAAATATGGATTTTTTTTATTTGCATCATAAACTAGAGACTCAAAACAACTTTTCTCCACCAGCACTGCATTTATAAGATTCATGAATTGAATTGTATGTGATGAGTTAGAATGATTTTTGGATGAATAATCTGCTATTTACATTCACTTTCTGCGATGCATTAAAAGTTGAAAGACACAACTCAATTGTTTATGCAAAATTAGTCCACTGAATATCAACGCTAAAAAAAAAAAAAAATTTTTAGTATTTATTTTTTATGTCAGATACTGTAGTAAATTAATTTAAAATATCTCTTTATTGAAAATATAGAATAATCATCTCATCAAAATCTCGACTGCTATTTAATTTTCTTAATGAAATATATCATTCTCACATTGTCTTTCACCTTTAAAAGTCAGGGAAGTTTTATATTCATCCAATTTTTACTAAAAAGTTAAATAATAATATTTATATATTCATTTTAAAATAAATATAAACTTTCATAAAGCAAAAAGGAAGATTATTAGATATATTTTATATAAGAAAGGATGTAGTCTAACGTTTGTCTTTTTCTGCTCATAAACGTAATAAATCTATACATGTATTTAGAGATAGATAAAAAATTTCAAACGGTTTAATCCGCTTTAAAATATTGGGATTAATTATCTTAATAAGTTCGGTTCGATTTTATATCTTTATTAACCGATCAGACCTATTAATTATTAAAAACTAAATATATTTATTAAATAAATATTAAATATAGATAAACAAAACAAAAAATATAAATTAAATATTTAAAATAAAAATTACATAATGTTGAATTTAACTTATTAAAAATTTTAATATTTAATATAAAAAGAAATTTATTTGTATTAGATATAATTTGTATATAGTATTTTTAAAATGATTTTTTAATTCTTTTTAAATGAAAAACTCAATAAAATTCCTACCAAATTGAACTGAAGCAAATTGGATGGGGCAATAGGGATCAGACTGACCGGTCCAATATTTTAAACAGTTTAATTCATTCTAATTTTTTGAAATCGCGATTTGAATTCGACCAAATCCAAAATGATTCGGTCTAATTTTTTGAAAATGTAATTCGAATTCCACCAAACCCTAAAGGAATCATACCCGACCTTATATATATTTTTCGTTGGTTTAGTATAAGATTTAAACGAACCACCAAACCAATTACATATCTAATTGGTCTAAACTAGTAATTAAAAATAAGAGATAAGTTTAGAGAATCTCTATATTATATAAAGTAGAAACTGCTGGTGGGCCCACCATGTGACATGGATATGATGAGAGTTGAGCATACGGTAGAAAAAGATTTTTTAAGTTTGAAGACATTGTGCAAATCAGAATCTCACGCGTGGCATTTGAATTCATATTCGGTTCGACTACATTTTCTACGTCTCTTTCTCTTCTTCTAAATAAATCTACTCGATGACCATTCTTTTCCGTTAGAGTATGGCACACGCCTCGAGGAAACTCCTTTATCAGTGCTTGTGGCTTTTCTGGATGTCGAGAAGAAGTAATTAGCAGATGTGAGCTCAGAGTGAATTGTGATGGCCGGAAAAAGATGAATACCGTATATTTATAAGTGGACTATTGTACGACATCAGTGAATGACAACTTGAAAACGCCTTAAGTTGCTTCGGCAAAATCATCGAGTCTCAGGTAACTATTTCGTGAAGGATTTTTTTTTTAAAGCTTTTTATCTTTCAAATTTTCTAATTATGGTTTTGCTATATGTGTGGTTTGGTTCTCCCTATTGAGTGTTTGTATTGTTTTATATTTGTTTGCTATAATATTTGCTCTGTTTTTGTTGTCATTTGTTTGCAATGGGAATCTTTAGTCGGATTAGAACAGAATGGTTTGGTTATATTTAGTTTTTGTGACCCATTCAAGAGATCAATAGAATTAACGAATTCTTTTCATGTGAAGTATGGTTCTTGAAAGGCAGTTGAATTCTAATACCTGGATCTCTAGCTTTCGTGTCGGATGCTGCTGATGGTGATTAGTAGTTTGGAGCTAATCTGTTGTGAATCTCAGTATAGTGATGAGTTTCAATTCTATCCATTTGTTTTTCAAATTCTATAACAAATAGAGATTTATTTTCTCAATATCTGAATTTTAAATGTCAAACTGGGTTCATTAAGCTCATCTAACTACACAAACATGTCAAACATATCTCTGATTTTTACTTTCATTTTAGGCTTTGTTTTTTTGTTTCTAATTATGTAATGTTCCACCTCATGGATTCTAATGTTCAAAGATATTATACATGAACAAGATTTATTACCATGTATGCAATTCTAGCCAAACGTAATGTGGACTTTTGCTTAAGTCCGAAATTGTCATTTTATCTAAAGGATCTGGTGGACTTTTTTGAATATATTATGAGAAGATTCAAAGAAAATGATCATATGGTCATTGTCATTGCGGAAGGTCCAGAGCAAGACCTGCTTACTAAGAGCATCCGCATTATGGAATGACAGGATGCTTCAAGAAATAAGCAACTTCAGGATGTTGGTTTATGGATATCTCAAAAGATACAGGTACAACTTCCATTCGTAGCTTGTCAGGTTGAATTATATGTTTGCCATTTTTTATATAGATTTCTACGGACATCAAATGGAAATCTACCAAGCAAATTCAGAATTTTATTGTGTTCCTCCCGCACCCAAATGACCTTTCAAAGCAAATTGATTCTGCCATGCAATTTCCTAGCTTCTCCTAACCCCATTTCTTCGGGATAAAATGTGTGGGAATAACTTTTTGAGGTATTTTATTTTATTTCATTGTCTTTCATTGTCATATCAATTGGATTTGGGTTCTCAGATGCTAATTATTTATATAATGTTGTAAATAATATGCTTGGTGTTGTTCTATAATTGGCTGAAAGAATATAGGTTCTTCTCCTAAACGTGGAATTTATGATTTTCATGATATTTGGGTCGAAATGGAGAAGGAACATAACACGAGAGATGCGAAGAGGGAACTGGGTTATGGATATAAATTCCATGCTATGCATTGCAGAAGGATTCTCTCTCTTTTCTTGCCAAAAATAAAATTACAATTCATCAGTTTTTTACATTTTCCTCTAAATGTTCTCTGTGGCCGGTTTGTCTGCAGTGATGATCTTGAGAGAATAAAAAGAAATTACTGGGAAAAATGAAAAGTGGTGCTTATCTGATGAGATCTCATCCGGTGAAACTAATGATAAGAAAAAGGAAAATAAGAGAAGGGAAAATGGAGAGTTTTCAAGTGAGAGCAGTTTTGGTATGTTTTTATTTTCTTATGTGTTTGCTTTATTGTTTCTTTATTTGTACCCGCTCTTGGTGTTTATCATGTCTGTTGATTTGTAAATTATGGTTAAATATTCAATTTAGACATTTGGAGTGGATGTTAAGACATGCATATGAAGCAAATAAAAGGTCTTTGGTGAACATTCACAATCAACCAAAGGAAAAATGTTTTTGAATTTAGATATTGGGTAAGTGTTTTGTTGTGTTTGTTCTGCCGGTAGTAGGAATAAGAGTATCATGATTGCTAAGCATAAAAACAAATCATCTGATGAGAAAATGCGGATTTGTGGAGGTCCCAATGTGTTTAGAATTCCTGAAAATAGTGTTGGAATGCAATCCAAAGTCACACATTGGTTAAAGAAGTCAAGAAAGACTTGTATATATACATCTAGACCCACCCTAATAGAATGAGGCATTTTGGAAGGAGTCCAAGAACAAAACCGTGTGGGCTAGGCCCAAAGCGGCCAATATCATTCTATGTGGGGTGGAAGGAGCAGAGCTGGGGGCCTAACAAAATGGTATCAGAGCTTAGGTTGTCAGATTGCAAAGATGAGTACGGATAGTAGTTTGAATCTAAGTAGAATGATTACTCTGAATGGTTTCAATTATCACGTTTGGAAAGGGAAGATGGAAGATCTTTTGTATGTGAAGGTTTTTCACTTACCTATGTTTGCTGCTGAAAAATCTGATGAAAAGACAGATGCTCAGTGGACTTTGCTACATAGGCAAGTGTGTGGGTTTATTAGGCAATGAGTTAGTGATAATATTTTGGACCATATGAATGGGAAAACACATGCTCGAACTTTGTGGACAAAGCTGGAAGAGTTGTATGCCAGGAAAACCAGAAATAATAAATTATTTCTGATGAAGCAGATGATGCAACTACGGTATGATGATAGTGCTCCGTTGATAGATCATATGAATACCTATCAAGGTATTATAAATCAATTGGCGGGAATGGGTTTAAAGTTTGACGATGAGGTACAAGCTTTGTGGTTGCTTAGTACACTTCCAGATTCACGGGAGACCTTCAGGATGTCTTTATCAAATTCTGCTCCAGATGGTACAATAACAATGGATATGGTGAAGAGTAATATTCTGAATGAGGAGATGAGGAGAAAGGCTCAAGGATCAGCATCTACTTCAGAAATCCTTATTACATAAAGGAATGGAAGAAGTAAGACTAGAGGTCAAGGGAATATTAATCAAATTAGAGGGAAGTCAAACAGGTACGCCAATGTTGAGTGTTATAATTGTCACAGGAAGGGACATATTAGAAGACGTTGTAGACAACTGAAGTTGGAAAATAACAATGACACAAGTGAAGAAAATAAGGTAGAAGGTGAAAGGGGCGGTGATAGAGTTACTACCGTTATACTTGATGACTTTTTGTTGGTATATGATGCTGCTATCAACTTTGTAAGTCATGAGACTAGTTGGGTGATTGATAGTGGAGTTGTTTATCATGTGACCTCAAGGGAAGATTTCTTTACATCCTACATTGTTGGTGATTTTGGGGGTGTGAGAATGTGGAATGATAATGTTGCTAAAGTCATTGGATATGGTGATGTGATATTGGAGATAGATAATGGATCCAGGGTTATTTTAAAGAACATCAAACATGTCCCTGATATTCGTATGAATATTATTTCTACAAGTAGGCTTGATGATGAATGATATTGCAACAGATTTGGTAATGGTTAGTGGAAGCTCATTAAAGGAGCTATGGTTGTGGCCAAAGGTAAGATAGAGTCTAACCTATATATGTTGCAAGGTAAAGTTTTAAAATTTTTCATTGATGCAGTTCAGGATGAAGATAAAGCTGAACTCAGGCATAAGAGACTTGGACATATTAGTGAGAAGGATTTGACCCTTCTAATCCAGGAGATGGAAATTTCTGATATGAAGAATACAGAAAATTTCAGGGAGTGTTCCCACTGTTGGAGAGGCAAGCAAAAATTTGTTAGCTTTCACATTTCTTCATATAAAAGGAAATTGGATACACTTGATCTTGTACACTCAGATCTTTATGGGCCTATGAAGGTGAAGTCACTTGAGGGTGCCTTATATTTTGTGATCTTCATAGATGATTATTCAAGGACGACTTGAGTTTATACCTTGAAGACAAAAGATCAAGTATTGGATGTGTTTAAGCAGTTTCAAGTATTGGTTGAGGGATAGACTGGAAAAGGTTGAAGTGTATCAGAACTGGTAAAGGGGGAGAATATAAAGGTTCTTTTGATGAGTATTGTAGACACCGTGGTATATGCCATCTGAAGACTTCTCCAAGAAGACCTCAGTTGAATGATTTAACTGAGATGATGAATGAAACACTAGTTGAAAAGGTGAGAAGTTTGTTTTCACAATCACAATTGCCATAGTCATTCTGGGGTGAAGTCTTATGTACAGTTGTACATGTCCTTAACCTCACACCATTCGTTTCATTGGAGCTTGATGTACCGGAGAAAGTTTGGACAGGTAGAGATGTGACTTATGATCACTTACGAGTCTTTGGGTATAAGGCTTTTGTGCAGATTCCTAAAGATGAAAGGTCCAAGCTTGATGTGAAGTCCAAGCAATGCATTTTTGTTGGCTATGGCCAAGATGAGTCCGGGTATAGATTTTATGACCCGATGGTGCAGAAGCTAGTAAAAAGCAGAGATGTTGTGTTCATGGAAAATCAAACTGTACAAAATATAGAAAAGTTTGAGGTTGCGGAATATTGAAACGGTGATAGTTTGATTGATTCGAATTTGGGTTATGCTCATGATGTTGAGTTATTAACTGAAGGGGGAGAACATGACTTTAATACTGAGGCTTCTAAATGTAAACATGGAGAGATGTTCAAAGTCTACAAGGAGATCGCCGGATTGGCAAGCCCGTCTACATAATCGGGAAGGGGGAGATTTGTTGGGTTGGGTTCCCTCTTATGTGTGAGGCCCAACAAGTCTAAGAGGTCCTATTATAAAACCTAAGGAGTTTAGGGTTTATTGGTGTAAAAAAATAGAGTGATAGTAGCCACCGAAAGAAGAGAAAAAAGGTTGAGAGGAAAAGAAAAAAACTGGTTGTTCTTCTTCCGTGCAGTCCGAGGGTTTTGAGGACTGCTCTTAAACCAACAGTTGGATCATGCTAAAATTTGAAAAGTACATAGAAGACATATAGTTCTGAAGATTGACCATTGGGATTGTCGATTAAAGTTCTCAGGAAGAAGTTATACAGCCGAAAGTAGAGGCTGTCGGATTCCCATCACAACAGTGAGCAGTCAGATTCAAAGGGATTTATCTCTTTGGTTAGCCGTTAGATCGAGCTGAATTTTGAATTTGTTGTCGAGAACATATTGAAGTTTATTCTGGACGGGGGAGATCGGATTTGGAGACTTCTGTGGAGAGCGACATTCATCAGAACAGAGGTGTTGGTTTGGTTTGTGTTCTTTCTCTTGTTGTTAGATCCTAATCTTGGTGTTATTAGGATAGCTGCTATTGTTGGTTCCCTATTTGGTGCTGGAACATTGTGTAATCTCTATCTTTGATCATATTGAAGTGTCCCGTGGTTTTTACTTCTCACATTGAGGAGGTTTTCCACGTAAAAATCGGCTTGTGTTATTTATATTACTTTGTGTGAGCATGCTTGATGGTGTGCTTTACTTATATTATATTGATTAGATCGTATTCATCTTAGGGAGAAAGAATTTCCGCTGATTGTTTGATTGATTGTGTTTGATTTATTGTGTTTGATTGATTGTGTGTGCTTCTCCAAACAAATAGGAGACTAGAGAGGAAAAGGTAATGAAATCTCAGTAGAGTAAAGAAATGAATGTGACAGTAGATCACCATAGGCGATAAAATGAAAAGGTTGACCGAGGGAGAGTAAGGAAGCTCCAAAGAGAAGGAAATTGATCATTTATAATAGTTATGAGCATGATCTGAGGATGAACATGAGCATGAGTCTGAGGATGAACATGAACATGAACAACCAAAGAGGGCAACAAATTTGAATGATTCTTATATGGAATTTGATGTGAGTTAGATATTGTAACTTCGGTTTTGATAAAAATGGAAGAACATAAGAGGATGAAGGGAATTTTTGGTGAAGCTATCATCATCAGAGAAAGTATGAATGATATGATCAAGATATAAAATGGTTCTGTGGGTTTATCATCATCTTACTCTTCTGATTCATCTATTTAGGAAAGTGATGGTTACAGTAGAAGCAGAAGCTTGTCTAAAAATGTGAAGGTATGAATGGTGGTTTAAGCAATAATTGTATTTGATATATATTTTCTTTAAGAATGTAAATGAGTTACATAATATCATAGCGTGTAATGGTGTTATTGCATTGAGTTTTATAGTTATTTATTTAGAGATTAGGGTGTTTTTCATTCCTTTAGGAGGTATATCGAAGTTCCACCGTAGTTGAATTATCTACTTGTGACTATTACAATGTTTGAAGGGGCTTCTAGAGCTAGTGCATATGCGCTTCGTATGATTTCCGATGCTTTTAGTTTTATCATCTTCATTGCCGTGGTCGTTGTAGTCAGTGTTGCTGTGGTAATTCTCATGGAATTCCCCACATTTGCATGCTAGACTTACCATTTTCTACTTTTTTTTATATAGGTCGTAAGCTGTGATTTTCCGTGACTCTTTGTTTGTGATTGTTTGTGTATTTTTCCAACCGTGTAATTAGATCATTTTGAATTGGCTTTAAAGTTTTAACATCTTAGTTGTTCCCTGGATGTAACGTAAATTGAAAGTTTAGTGTATACAATGTATCCGCAGATGGTAACTTTCCTGTAAATGTGTTTCATCTTTCCTGTGTTTCAATATTTTAGGCTTTTAATGTTTTGAAGCTTGCTTTTCAAGAGTTTATTTATTTCTTTTGTATTCAGTACAGTTCCTAGGAGAACAGCTTGAACACAAGTGGTTTGATTTAGGCTTGTTATGATTTCATACTTTATATAAAGCTAATAAACCGCATACATTATACATTATTCTAACTGATAATATTGTTAACCTATTGCAAAAAGTTATTACGCTTTTCAAATCCAGTTTTCCCTTCTTTTGAACAAATGGAAGAAATAAAAATTGAAGCTCAAATTCAAGTTTTTTTTTCTTTTCTTGTAATTGTTCTTCTATTGGTAACCTATGTTCCTGTGAGTCAAGGGTGAAACTACCATCACCGCTGTACAAATCCAAAATAAACAACAAATAACAATGTTTAATAGAAATTCAAAAGCAAATCAAACTCAAATTACATAAACAAACTAGAGACTCCCAAATCTCTCCACACATAACTAGGTGAGCTCCATGGATTCTTAACCCAACAATGTTTATGTATAGTTGCAAGGATCTCATCAATCAATCTTGCAAAAGATTTTTTTATTGATATATATATATTTAAATTTTGTATAAGTGGACCATCAACATTATGTAATTTTATTGTATATACACATAAATATATACATCGATTGTGTAACTCAAGTGAAGTTTTCACGTGATTTTCCTGTGTCATGTGATTTCTAAATTGTTAAATTTCAATCCGCCGTGACTTTATATTATTCACTTTAATTCTATGCCTCAAACAACGAGTATGTTTATTTTAATTTTGTACTGTTATAGTTGATAAATTAAAATCATTAATTTCTTTTACTTATAAATATATATTTTTTATTTTCAAACAAATCAATTAATCAAATATATAAATTTATATACTAATATATATAAGATTATTGACATTTATTGAATAATTTAAATTTTAAATATTATTTAATGATTTATTATTTGAAAAAAAATATAAATTGTTGTGTAAAAAATTATTTTATTACCTTTTTCTATTCAAATCAAAATCTAATTTAATTAAGGGTCCATTTCATTTTTTGGACTTTTTATTAAAAAATTTATATTTTTAGACCAAAATTAAAATTTTTACAAAACTAAATTTTTTTAAATTTTTTTTTGCAGAAAATAGACCAAAATAACCATAATACCCCTGCTTCCCGGTCTTGATTTGCTTCCCAGACAAATAAGATTAGGAAGTAAAAACTACACCGGGAAACAAGCAAAATATAACTGTTTCCCGTTATTCTGCTTCCCAGACCGGGAAACAGAACACCGGGAAATAGTTATATTTGGCCGTTTCCTGGTCTGATGCTTCCCGATCCACCTGGAAGCTCATTTTGGCAATTTTTTAAAAAAAAAGTCTAAAAGTGAAAAAAATTTAAAGTTGGTCTAAAACTAATTTTTTTTTTATATAAACCTAAAAATACGTATTTTCACTTTAATTTAATAAAATTATAAATACTGCGCAAACATGTAGTTTTATAATAAGGTTGGGTGGTTGAGATATAAATAAGCTCAACTCAACTATTACCCATATGTGGAGTGCATGTGGATAGCACATAAATTAAAGACGTTCGAAATTTTGAATATTTTATGTATGGAAAATGAGAAGAGAGGTTGCTGTAAGTGTCCCCTCTAGGCAGAGACGGAGGTAAGACTTTAGGATATCAAGCGTATATCATTAGTATTTACACTGTAAAAGAGTCATGGCGTGGTGGTTTGTTATACAAAATGTTTCAAGTCCATGTCTCTGTTTCAAATCTAGAACTCTACTATGCTTTACTTTTTTTCTCTTCTATATTAATCTTTGAATTTATTTTTTATTCCTTTTCTATATTATTCTTTGAATTTGTTTATTTCCCTATTCATCTTTTATTTTATTCTATTTTTAAAATTTTACTTTTAATTTTATTTTTTTTATATATTTAAATTATTCACTATAAATTTATAATTATTATTTAATTAGAAATTATAAAACTATTTTTACATTATTTTATAATTAAATATAAAATTTAATTTAATTTTAATGATATAATAAAATTATAAAAATTATTCTATAAAATTTCTAAAATATTTAAATATAATTAATTAAAATAATATAATTTATATTATAAAATTACAATTTCTATTCAGAATTAAGTTACCGTGCGGGCCCCACACCCCGTTTATGGCCCCGTTAGTATAAATCCTAGCTCCGTCACTGCCTCTAGGTTAATGTAAATGTATAAGGAGTTTAGCTTTCAATTGAAATACTGTTGGAACTTAAAATAAATGTCTGAATCGAGATAAAAATATTTAAATTTAATTTATATAAATAAATTTATTGGAAGTAATTCAAAGGATAAGGTGGTAAATTGCAATATTATTACTATTATTTAATTAATGGTAAATAAAATAAAATTAGATTAAAAAAGTTTAAAATAATAATTTTGAAAAGTTGAATAGAAATCAATAATTTAAAAAATCATATTAACTATTGTAATACTCATATTTTTATAAGCCATCACTATATTATGCCCTTCTGTTATGATTTTAGATTAATTTAAATGTATTTTGGATGAGTAATTTACCATACTCACAAAAATTGAAAGTTGAAACTAAATATTCATGTAAAATTTATTTACTACTAGTTAATATTGGAAAAATAATTTATATATAGTGTATATAACTATACTATATTAATATTGTTTAAGAAAAGAAAGAAATTAAAATGTTACATATATATTACAATAAAGATAAAATATTGGAGTAAATTAAAATATTTTAGAATTTAGTCTTGTATTGAAAATGGTAGAGGGTGAAATTGGTAATGGGCGAACTCATAAGTAATATTCAGCTAGATATGTTCTTTCTTTCTATCTCTAAGGTTTTGTTTGGATGACTGGTACCTATTTCGTACAATATAATTTAGTTTAGTACTATTTTGTACAATACTAAAATTCTGTTTTCCTGGAGGGTCTAATTAATACAGTAAAGTCAATTTTTTTTTTATTTATTGTATGATATAGATTAAAAAATATAAATTGACCATAACACTCTTGTGTACAATATTCACACTAATTATTTTTTTTAAATGACTTAATTTATTTTTTTAGTTTTGGCACATTATGGTTCTATTTATATATTTTTTCACTATTTTGATAAAGTAAAAGAATAATGTGTCATTTTTTTCTTTTTAATAATTTTTTAAAATATATTTTCAAGTGATTTCGAGTTTTTTTTTAATAACTTTTATCTTATTTAAAGTGCTAGAAAGACATTTAAAAAAAAAAATCCGCTGATTCTAACAAGATTGTACATATTTAAATACTACTCATTGTATTTCCATATTAACCCATTTTTACAATATTAAATTGAAAAAAAATTAAAATTGATTTCTTAAATTTTTATTTTTAATTAAGTATTAAGTTATTAATAAAATAATTTCAGCCAATTTCGTGAACCCTAAATTTATCAATTATGTTTTATATTTTTTAAAAAAAATTAAGTTGATTTTTAAAAAATATTTTTTTTTTATAAAGAGTAAAATAGTAATACAATTGTATTATATTATATAAATAGAATGTAAAAAAAAAAAAAACTAAAGCACTTATTGATTTTAAAAAATACTTAATATTTAAAATTTGAAAATTAGATCCAGTTAGACATTAGTGACAAAAATAATAAATAAATAAATGCGACCAAGTATTAATATTTTAATTAATTTAATATATTTTAATATTTTATTGAGAACCATATAGATAGATTTAAAAAATATAATAATAAAATAAAACTATAGTATTTTAAGATAGACCAAAATTATCTCAATTAATCAGATAAAATATGTTTAGAAAAATTATTAAATCAAATTCAAACACTATCTATTGTAACCAAATTAAATATATTAAAATAAAAAATACAAATTATTTTGTCCTTCTTTTTTCTTTTCATAATAATATTTATTTTCCTTTAAATTTTTTAAATATTTTTCTAAACATCCTTTTCATATATAGTAAAATTATTTATATATTTATATATTAAAGTACTTTTTTTAAATACTTTCTTTTTTGAAATAATATAAATTTATTTAAACTTTAATTTTTTTAAAAATATATTATTATATTTTATATTTTAATTTGTAGTTAAATGTTTTTATATATTTTTATTTTTTAACTAATTATAGTATTATGTAATTAAAATTTATAAATTTTAAAAATGTGATTAGTTAAAAATTATTTATAAAGTACTATCAAATTTTATAAATTTAAAAGTTATTAAATAAATTATAATATAAATTATAAGCATAATAAATTATATAATCAATATAATTACATAATAAATATATATCATATTTTCTTCTCTATCAATTTCGTATATCAATAAATTTAAATTCATATACTATAAAAAAAATTCTAACCCTTTTTACCATGAAAATAACAAATTTTAAACTTTAAATGGTATATATATTTATGACAACAATAATTTGTTGTTAGATATTAAAAAAAAATTTAAATTATAAAATAAAAAGCTTTAAATCAGATAATTAAATTATAAAAAAATTATATATATTTAAACAAATTTATTTTAAAATCTGAACAAAACATATTCATCGCATCAACCAATACAATACATAAATTATACTACTTCCCCTTTTTAAATAAGTGTTCACATATTCTTCTTAATATATAAGGAATAATATAAGCAAGTGAGATATTATTTTATTTATTTTAATATCTATTTTTTCAAATATTAAGTTATTATAATTTTTAGTTGGATAGTAGTATTGAATAACGTTTCTAGGTAATACAAAAACGGAAGAAGTGCTATAGTATTTTTTAAAAAGGATACATTAAAAATATTCTATCTTACCGCGGTTGCTCCACACCCGTTAATATATGCCCCTCCTAGTCTTTAACGGCTGGCTCCGTCTCTGGTTGGAATCATCTTTAGTTGAATATGTTTACAGGTGTAATTAGGGTTTTATTGTTGGACCCTCCGTAGCCGCTCCGCTACTCCCAAATTAGTATAATATTGTCCACTTTGGGACGGGAGCGAGTCAACACGGATTTGTTCTTGGATACCACCACCGAAAAAAATAATAATAATAGAGAATAAGATGTATTGTTAATTTTTATTATTCATTCCTTAAATAAATAGAAAAGGTTTTTTATATATGCACTTGCTCACTTTAACTATAGAAATTTTTTTCTTAGTTCATCTCAATTATAAATAATAATAATAATAATAATAATAATAATAAAAGTAAAAATAAAATAAAATAAAATCAAAGCAAAGTTTATTTATCACCCAACCAAAAATAAAAGGATGGTGTATATTTAAAACCATATAATTTAATTAAATTAAACATGTGTCTGAGATATTGTTTACTCTGATAGCTGTAAGTTACATATGATTTTCTCGTAGGTAAATGTATATCCTTTTGTAAGATTAAATTAAACATATAATTAAAAGTTTTTTTAATGACTCTGTTTTTCATAATAACGTTTTTATAGCGTTTAGTGTTTTTATAACGTTTAGAATTTTTTAAAAGCGTTTAACGGTTTTTAAGTAGCGGTAAGCTTTTAGCGTTTTAACTAGTGTTTTTTTCTTTTATCAAAATTATTTGGTAAACTAGCGTTTTAATTATTTAAAAAGTTAAAATGACATAAAATGAAATGATATTAAAAAATAATTATTGTGAAATTTAAAATATGCTTTTAAAATAAAAAACTTTTTTTAGTCAATAAGTAAAAATAAATAAATAATATGTCTATAAAAATAAACTTTTTTATTTTTATAAAAAATAAATAATTAATTTATTATAAACAAAATTAAGATAATTAGTAAAAAATAATTATTACAAAATAAATTAATAAAAAGATAAAATAATTTTAAATATATGAATAAGGATAGTTTAGGAAGAATTTTTTAAACACTCTGAGCAAAGTTTTTAAAATTATGTGAAAAACTCTAATGGTTAGATTAGAAGTGGTCGAACAAAGAAAAATATGAAATGGTCTTAAAGTTTTGACTGAGTCAAAACACTAAACTCTTTAAAAAAAAACCGCTCGTAACAAACACAATCTATATGACATATTATTTAATTTAGTTAGTGTCCATAAAAAATATTTATGGATATGCATATTTAGAAATATAGAATTATTTAAATGTATAAGTAAAACTCTTTATTAAGAAAGAAACATGGTCAGATTTCATTTGTGAGGATATTTATATGGATAAACTCTTTGGCATTCTTTTAAGAATTTAAAACATCCTTTTGATCTATGCAGCAATTTGGCGGAAAAAAAAGAGTTAAGGGAAGATTCCCACCTTACAGTTTACTTATTTTCCATCTTGATTTGGAGATTCCATATCTGTAAAAAAATTTAATTGATATTACATTTTAAAATATCTCGAAAATCATTTCCCCAATTTCTATTCTATCATCAATTTTTCTTAATCTAAGTCACAAAAAAAATGATGAATAAAAATGATCATTTAAACATTTATTAATTATCAATTAGACATCTTAAATTGAATATATGTGTATTATACTCAGTGATATTCATATCCCCTTCACTAACATAGCTCCTACATGTCAAAAAGATTAATTATAGAAGCTACCTAAAAGTTGTGAGTGTTTGAAAAGTTATATTTTAACTAACAATCATCGAATGTAGGTATATAAATGGCACGGTATAAAAAATAGTAAAAAAATAAAGGCAAAGTCTTGGGTGTTTCTGAAACACACTAAATTATTGTGTTTCAGAAACACACACGTGCGAATTGTATTTTTTTAAAAAAAAAACAATATCTTTCACGGTTTTCCTCTTTTCTTTTTAAAACCATATCTTTGTTTTCCTAATAACTTTGTTCTTTAATTCTGTTATTCATGGATTCATCTACTCATTCAACATCTTTCGATGTCGATAGCAGCGAAAAACAAAAAGATTTTGTTGAATCTTCTTTTCAACTTGTTTCTTCTACGAACAATCAAGAAAAAGAAGTCGTTATTGAATCTGCGTTTCAAGTTTCTCCCTCTTTGAATAATGGTATGCACTACATTGAGTTATTGTTGCACTTTAATCTTCAACTAGATATATTTACAGATTATGTTTTATAATTGTTGATAAATAAGCGTTATAGGTATTAATGTTAGATGTAGATACAGTTATATTAAATTCTTGGATGTCAGATGCACTTATTACTAAAGCAGGCATAGTTATTTGTCACACAGGCACGCTTATTTCTCCTATGGATACATTTATTTTGTAAACAGACACACTTATCATTTAAGCAGGCATAGTTATTTCTCGTACAGACACTTATTTCTCCAACGGATACATTAATGTTAGATGTAGATACAGTTATATTAAATTCTTGGATGTCAGATGCACTTATTACTGAAGCAGGCATAGTTATTTGTCACACAGGCACGCTTATTTCTCCTACGGATACATTTATTTTGTAAACAGACACACTTATCATTTAAGCAGGCATAGTTATTTCTCGTACAGACACACTTATTTGTTTAGCGAATACATTTATTTTGTCCACAGGAACATTTATGTTAAATTCTTATAGCCACGTACACTTATTATTTAAACTTGTACTCATATAATTTACTTATTGTATATTTTCTCTATTTTGTAGAAGTTGAATTTAATTCAACAGCATTATCTAATTATGATATGGATCATAGCATTGTCCATTGTCTATTGAAGAGGGTGGTTTCAAGTTATGAAGATGGTTATTCCATGTATAATGCTCATGCACGTGCTATTGGTTTTAGTGTTCGTAAGTCAGTTACAAGGAGGAGAGAAAAGACCAATGAGATGTTTGAGTTTAATTTTGTGTGTTGTTGTCAAGGATTTGCTGAGAGAGACAGACCAAGAAGGTCAAGGAATCCCTAATCACCAGTGTTTCAGATCTTATAATCATGGAATCTGGAAAATAGTTCAGAAATTAAGAAGAAAAGAAAGCGAAGGACAGTGAATATCACAAGATGTGGTTGTAAGGCTAAGATTAAATTTAAGCTTGATAAAAGAAATGGATTTTTTTATAGTTGTTGATCACCAACTGCAACATAACCATGATCTTGCAAAAGCAAGTGAAGCTCATCACTTGAAGTCGCAAAGGGGAATTAGTGAAAGTACCGGAGAAGTGATAAGAAGCTTGTCTAAGTCTGGAATCAAGCCAATGGACTCCTACAACTACTTGTGTTCTGAAGTTGGTGGCGAGAAGTTTGTTGGACACAACAAAAGATCATCTAAACTATATCAACTACATGAGAATGGTTGATGTTGAATTTGGTGATATGCAAGCTGTTTTAGACTTGCTTCATCAAAAGTCATTGGAAGACAGTTTGTTTTTCTATAGGTGTAAAGTTGATGAGAAGAATCAGATATCCTGTTGTTTTGGAGGGATTCAATGATGCTTGAAGATTTTAAGGTTTTTGATGATTTAATGATAACTGACACAACTCACAGAACAAACAATATAACCTTATTTGTGCTCCCTTTGTTGGAATAAACAACCATTGGCGCACAATAATGTTTGCATGTGCTTTTGTAACCAATGAGAAGAATGACACCTTCATTTGGCTACTCGAGACTTTCAAAAAATCTATGTGTGGAAGGGAGCCACAGACTATATTTACTGATCAAGATGCAGCATTATCTTCTGCAATAGGAAAGGTACACATTTAACATATAAGCAGGCACATATAAAGTATATGCAGATACATTTATTTTATTTTCAGATACACATTTTCTGTTTAGCAGATACATTTAACGTTTCTACAGGCAGACATAAGTTTTACTCAGACACAGTTATTTGTTATACAGATACTTAATTTCTGTTGTTCAGATACACAATTTTATCTTATAAGTTAAACACTAATTATGATAAATACTGTGTTAATTTCAGGTCTTTCCAAATGCTAGACATAGGTTATGTCTGTGGCATTTGCAACAGAACTTTGTTTCACACTTTGGAACATTGAAAAGCAATGAAGATTTCAAGAAGAAGTTTGATAAGTGTTTAATGGGGTGCGATAATGTAGAAGAGTTTGAGGAAAACTGGACTGATATGGTTAATGAGTATGGATTGGAGAAACGGGAATGGTTTGAAAGACTTTATGAGATTAGGAAGAAATGGTGCCCTGCTCTGAATAGAGATTTTTTTTTTCTGCTGGAATCCTCTCAACCCAGAGAGTTGAGGGAACAAATCATGCTATATCATTCAAATCCAATGTTACAACAAGTTTATATGAGTTTTTTCACATTTTTGAGCAAGTTGTAAAACGTTGGAGGAGCAAAGAGGGTGAGGATAATTACAAGAATCGTTTGGAAAAGCCTTCTTCAGTACGCAATGCTCATCCACTTGTGAAACATGCTTCCGAGGTTTACACACTAAATTTATTCGAAGACTTTTATTGGGAATTTGAGTCTGCACTAAAGAGCTATACGAGCTGATGGATGTCAAGGGGATTTTCAATTTTATGAAGTTTCTTTGGAATCGGATTTTAACAAGTCCCATAGGGTTCTTTGTTATCTTGAGTCGAATGTTTTCTACTGTGATTGCTTATGCTTTAATGAGACAAAGCTCCTTTGTTACCATATTCTTAGGGTAATGCACTTGAAGAATGTATTTGTTATACCTGAGATATATATTCATCAAAGATGGCGAAAGGATGCTAAACTCAGTGCTTGTTTGGGCTTTGGTTCTGAAAGGGAAATAGATTATGAGAGTTGTGAAGGGAAAAGGTATAGATATTCTTCCCTTTTAATTTCAGATAATATACATAATATTCCAGCAGATACAATTAATTGTACAACAGATACTTTTATTAGTTACGCAGATACCTTTATTCTAAGGTTCGGATACATTATATAACTTCACAGACACAGATGGTTTTAGATAAGATAACTGATTTGCTTCTTTTTTTTGTTTATTACAGTTTAACTGTAGCATGGAGACACACAATGGCAAGAAACTATTATAATTTAATCATGGAGTGTCATTCTGTTCCTGAAGCTAGAGAAAAGTGCGAGCAAAGTATTCATGAACTTGCTAAAGATCTTAAAGTTATTCTAAACCGTCATGGCAAAGAATTAGGAAGTTGTTCAGCTGTGAATGAGGACAAATCATGCTCAACAAATGATTCAATTAAAGATCCTGTGAGAAGGATCACTACAAAGAGAAGACCAAAGAAGACAAACACAAGGATAAGAAGCCATTTTGAAAAAAAGAGAACAGGAACAAGTAGGCCAAATGAATATGGTACAATGACTCCAATTGAAAGACTATTTTAGTTTTAATTTATTTTTTTCTTTGTTCTTTTTTTCTTTTGCTTGTTCTTCTCAAAAGCATTTCTTTCTTTCTTCTTCCTTTCTTGTGTCACCAGCAGCTTTAACTTCTCTTTTTGATTCCAGAGTAACACTTTCTTGTAAAGTTTCTCAAGATCTTTATTCAGATTGTTGAATACAATTGAACATAAGATCTCAAATCTGTAAACTGCTCTTACATTAATCTGTTCATTTGCATTATAATAAAAAATCATTAGTAATATTAAAAAGTGAAGGTTGTAAAGGATATTAATAAGTTAATTTGTAAATATGTTACTTATAGTGGATAAATCGAGATTGATAACATCCTCTCCAACATAGTTTTGCATATAAGCAATTGTGTACACTCCACAATCGTAATTATCTTTGTTGTTCTTAGGTATGTTCTTGTACACATGCTTGTATTTCAAATTTCATCATGTGCTAGAGAGTTTTGATTCTTGAGAAATTTAGAAAGTCCTTCCACCTTCATCCAAAAAATCGTGATAACTAAAATTAGTATTATTTATTATTTACGAATTAAAAGGTTATGAAATAGTAAAACTTACAAGTATTGGAATTATTCCTTGATATTGTTCTTCAAAACCTGGACTCCCTCTGTTATCAAACAACTCAAACAACTCTTTCATTTTGTTCATTACAAAGAGAGTTATGTGATTCCTATGAAATATAGGCATAAAAACCTTCAAAAAAAAAATAAATACAATTAGCTTTCCAACAGATACATATAAGAACAAAACAGACACAGTTAGCATCCCTACAGATACGTATAATAATAAAGTAGATACAGTTGAAATCCCAACATATACATATAAGAGCACAACAGAAACATGTTGCAAACGAGCAGATACAATTAGCTACTACACAGACACAAATAAGAACACCACAGAACACTACAACTATGCATAATTAAAATTGACAGACATATACAGAAGTGAATCAAATACTTTAATGAAATTGACAAATACATACCATTTGTATTTTATTGATGTCAAATGTATCAAAATTTGCAAACCACTCAATCATATTTTCCATTACAAGATCTTCATTGCATTTGACTTTTTCGCCTTCACTCAATCTTTTCTTTGCTGCGATATGTAAGATGCTTTGACCTGTATAGCAAAAATAGGAAGCACATTAGTAATTAAGAAATTTGAAAGTATTCTTTAAATAAAGTTTATGTCACTTACAAAGCAATCTACACAAAAGTAGATCATCAAGTCTTCACCATTTTCTTTGTGTTGTTGAATCCGATATTTTGTTAGCAACAAAGCGGCAGAATCAACTGCATTTGATGTTATCCAATTTCGAACCCTCAGACCTTTGAAATCATATTTTAAGACTGTTATTTCAATTGTATTGTCTTGTAAAATAGCCTCTTGCTCCTTGTCTTCTTCCTTACTAGCCTTCTATACTCCTTCTCTTGGGCTTCTGTTTTTTCGCCTATTTTTCATTTTCTTCTACATTTGAGTAGAACAAGTAGTCAGCTATTGCTAGCAGTGTAGGATGGTAATTGGAGCTGTACATTTTTTCTTGTTCTCGTAAGTGGCTTGATAGGAATGTTGTTGCTTCATTGCTGTCAATTTTGTATTGTTTCAACAACTCCTTCCTTTCTTCATCAAGAAAATGAAACAAACCACAAACACTCCTCTTTCCTTTTGAGGCCATTCTTTCCTAGGCATATCCTAAAGAAAAATAAAAAACCAATGAAATGAAAACAAAAGTTATTATGATGAACAGTCAAAAATTAGAAAACAACAGATACAAATAGGATATATAGAGACAATTAATATATGAATATACCGTAGATAAATCATTAATAATTTTTTGCACAGACTCCTGGCTGTCTATGAGTTTGAAACTTGGGACGTCGTCTATTTTCTTTCCTCTTGATTCGATCAGTTGGTCGCTTTACAGGTAAACGTTTTATCATTTTTTCACTGTCTAGAATGACAGGGATAAATGCATCTGTTGGAGTTTTTTCTTCACTCTTCTCGACATGTTGTTGATTGACTTCTTCTGCAGTTACTTGTTCCACAACGTCATCAGATTGTTGCTGATTATTATCTTGTTCCACAACTTCATCAGATTGTTGCTGATTATTATCTTGTTCCACAACGTCATAAGTTTGTTCCACAACGTCATCAGGTTGTTGTTGACTATCAGCTTGTTCCACAATTTCTACATCTTCTTTTTTTCCAAATCTATGTATCTTTTTTTCCAGCTTCTTGATGCCTTTGTCAACTTCAGTGAGCAATTTGAATAATTCATCATTTTGAACCTACTTTCCAGTAGTAAATACTGAAAATTTTCTTCTTATTTTCTCAAATGTTGTTGACAAATCTAAGAGAAAAGTATTTGTATCCTGATAAATTGGATTATGTATTAATAATGGTACATATAATAATCTCACAAACTACAGAAATAACAATAACAATAAGTTAACACAGATACATATATAACAGACACAGATACATAAACAGCAGGCACAGAAATAAACAAGCAAGCACAGAAATAAACAAGCAGGCACAGAAAATAACAAAGCAGGTACACTTAGCAGACTTAACAGATACTTATAACAATTGTGCAGACACAGATATATAAAAAGCAGGCACAGAAAATAACAAAGCAGGTACACTTAGCAGACTTAACAGATACTTATAACAATTGTGCAGACACAGATACATAAACAGCAGGCACAGAAATAAACAAGCAGGCACAGAAAATAACAAAGCAGGTACACTTAGCGAACTTAACAGATACTTATAACAATTGTGCAAACACAGATACATAAAACACAGGCAGCTTTAAGGACAACACAGATACCTATAAGAACCATAAAATAAAGAACCAGATACACTTATTATATATTCACAGCTACAGGTAAAATACAAGTAGATACATAAATAATGTAACAGGTACAAATAACAAAATTACTTACAGCATCACCATCATTCTTTGTCAAAGTCAATATTCTGTCTTCTGTTGTTGGTTGAATTTGTGGTTGTTCAACTACTATCTTAGCAGTTCCTATGTAGGGTTTCCTAACCTCTTCAACCACCCTTTCTTTTAAACTATCATCTGTCCAATGCTTGTATATGGGATCTCTTGAGGTAAGACATCACCAAAGACAAGTCTGTGAATGTAGCCAATGAGAAGTGCTGGAAAACACCCACCAACTTTTGTCTCATATCGATTGGAGGCCATTGGTTTGAAAACAAATGCAGAATCATCCTTTCTGTTCCTCTCTATTGTTCCCTTCAACTTTTCCACATGCATTTTCATGTTGGAAGCAATAAAAGCACACCAATCATAGTTTGGTATGTCATCAACATTTTCTATTTCCAAAAGAATATCAGAAACCAAACTCTTGTCACCATGTGGTGTCAAGAAAATAGTGAATACAAACAAAACAAAAATTTTCTTGAAAAAATCTCCTCCTTCTTCATGTTTTTTCATGATTTCTAACATTTTTGTTATGGTAAACATATTTTCTACCATCTTTTATACCAAAAATCTTTCTCCATTCATCTAAAATCTTATCCAAATCTTTAGGAGAAGTTTTTAGCTTTGACTACTTGTTTTCCCTCACACATTCTGTTTTCCTGTCCATATAGAGGTTTTCCTTTGCAAGGTAGAGCAAGAACTTCATAAAAGAAATGCGAGTTTGCATTAATCGTTAAGCCGTTATGTAGAGTGAGAACCATGTTGTCATACATAGCTGTTAGAAGAGGGTACACTCTCCTGTCAACTTCTGTGATTTTAATTCCAAGAATTGCTCCAAAACCAATGCTTTTAACATCCTCCCTTTGTCTTTCAGTGACTTGTTCCAAAAATTTTGTAATCGAATTTGGAGTTGATACGTAGTTCACATGGTAAAATGAGCTATGGAGAAAAGAAAAGGCACATATAAAACTTTGCGGGCACAAAAAATAACCATATAAGTACATATAGCATCTCAACAGATACATATAAGAAATGCATAGACACAGATACATAACATACAGGCACAGATAATAACCCTGAAGATACAAAAAATAACCAACAGGTACATATAGCATCTCAACAGATACGTGTAAAAATTTTACAGACACAGATACATATAAAACAGGCACAGATAATAACTATGCAGGCACAAACAATAACCAACAGGTACATATAGTATCTCAACAGATACATATAAGAATTGCTCAGACACAGATACATATATAACAGGCACAGATAATAACTGTGCAGGCACAGAAAACAACCATACAGGTACATATAGCATCTCAACAGATACGTGTAAAAATTTTACAGACACAGATACATATAAAACAGGCACAGATAATAACTATTCAGGCACAAACAATAACCAACAGGTACATATAGTATCTCAACAGATACATATAAGAATTGCTCAGACACAGATACATATATCACAGGCACAAATAATAACTGTGCAGGCACAGAAAACAACCATACAGGTACATATAGCATCTCAACAGATACGCAAATACACAACACAGAACTATAAGAAAAAGACAGACACATATAATAAGTGAACATACAAACTTAATAGGTACACAGACACAATAATTCATCTAGCATATACAGCAATAAGAGAACATACCTTGGGACGAATTTAAAACTAGTTTTCTCATCAGGAATCCTTTTTGTTTCTCTCGTCTTCCTCATTTTCTTTTCCATTTCATTCTTTCTCACAACAATTCTAAAATCTTCGTTTTTCCTTTTTCGACTTGTGCCTTTGTTTTGGTATATACAATCTCTGCATTAGGTTTCTTAGTAGATTGTTGTTTCTTCACCATTTTTTCTGTATTTACAAAAAAATTACTAAACTGAACAAGAAATTTGAATTCAAAACCCTAAAATTCAGCATTAACTTGAAAAAAAACTGTTCGAATACGAATTTTTCAATTAAATTGGAGATTACCTGCAAATTTGTGTAGATTGTCGAGTAAAAACTAGGTTTTGAGTTTGATGATTTGCTGGTAATTTTTTAGTGTACAGAGAAACTGAAGTCTGTGTATTTTGTAAATGACTGAATAGTGCTGGAAATTATGGTTTGTAATAGCGCGCATTGTTATTTTGAATGGTAGGGTTCACACGTGTGAAACTTTGTAACACAGTAAAATAGTGTGTTACATGTAACACCCAAGACCTTCTCAAAAATAAATACATATTAATTTACTTGTATGGGTGCAGAACCAAGAAGAGAACAACGGTCAGGATGATGTGGAAATTTGTCATATTCCACTGCTAAAATATAATGTTTGAAAAAATAAAGGGAGAAATTTATAGTTTAAAATTTCTTTTAAAAAATAAATAAATCAAATGAAATTTCAATATATATATATATATATATTATACAAGTTATTTTGGTAGAGCTACTTATCTTTATGCTAAATTACATTTATACTTTTATTATTTTTTAAAAATGGGTATGAATTCTTTAGAAACATCTTATGATTTTTATTTTGATTTGGTATTCTTTGTTCGGTTTATTTATGTAGGAAGAAAATTTCTATATTACTAAAAAAATATTTAACAAGATGCAAATTAAATATGATGTACTGCACTTGATATATTTAAGGAAATTTACTTTTGAGAATATCCTAACTAAATTAGAGTATAAAGTTATAATATAACTAACTAATTTATATATTTATATATAGTTATATTAAATATTTTTTAAAATATATATTATAATTATCACCTATAACCATTAAAATAAAAAGAACATTTTAATACTAATCAAAATCAATGTTATGGATTTTAAAATCCATGAAATTTATATTTTATTTCATAAAATTACAAACTATTGAATTAGAAAAAAGTTTCAAAATTTTATTTAAAGTTGATTACGAATGACTGTAAAATAATTTTGGATTGAGGATTCTATTTTTTTTAAAACGAGTTGTGAATTTAAATTCGGCTCAATTTTAAATAAATTTATCCTATTCTAATTATGTATTACATTATTAACTATTTTTAAGTTAGATAAATTAAATTTTAGATATACAGTTGGCTCAATTCTTAACTAACTCCTTATACCATCTTTTTCTTCTTTCTGAAAATTACATACGTAATATTCTTAAAAATAAAATACCAAAAGTATTTTTAGATAACTTTATTGTCGCAATGATATATGGCTTCGAACCCTTCCTATTTCCAGCTTTCAAGCTCTGCGAAGAGCAAATACAAAATTAAAAGAAAAAAAAAATCAGTTATATGAAGCTGCGAGAGAATGAGATGTTTCCTTTAATTGCTATAAGTTAACATTGAACTCTTTAAACTCAATATAATTTTTTTTTTTTTTTGTAAGGATTGAATTAAAAATACAATTAAAGTTTTTTTTTATATATAAAATATTGTTTAATTTAGTTTGATGTCCATTCGAATTGATTAAAATAAATATATACATTTGAAAATCATTTAGAATTGATTAAGGTAAATAATTTCGTATAAAGAGTAATTATTATAAAATTGTATTTAATTGCTTTGCCTATTAGCAGAATAGCATAACTACTAGTAACTTTACAAAGATTTTAAGAATTTCACTAAAATCAGAGAAGATAGAACATTAGAAGATGAAAAGGTACTTGAGTTTGAACTTTCTGTGTATTTATTTTAACTATGATTACACTGTATTTATACACATCTATTTACTCTCTCCAATAGAAATAAAGATAATAATCAATTCAAGGTTTGAATGAAATAATGATAATAATCAATTCATGTTTTTGAATTTCTGGAAGTGATAAAGTAATCTCTATCTCCTCTCTTGACTCTATCTCTTCTACTCATATGGTTGTGATTGTGTTGATCTCGGTCTCTGCTGCTGAACATGATTAATTTTTAGTTGTTTAGAATTAACCTTGTCACGAACACAAGAGAGATCTAACTCAATATGATTAGTACGAGCATATAGAACAAGATTGCCTGACATATCAATAGTACTTATATTATCACACCAAAATGTGGGGACTCGAGTCTAAGTAACACGCAACTCACTCAAAAGAGATTCAATCTAAGAGACCTCTGTCACCAATGCTGCCAAACTGTTGTATTCTACCTTTATAGAAGATCGAGAAACTGTATGTTATGTCTTAGCACTCTAAGAGACTAAATTTGATCCAAAGAATACAAAATAATAATAATAATAATAATAATAATAAACTAAATGTAGACTTACAATTTATAGTAGCCTAATCTGCATCCGCAAAACGAATTAATTTAGAACTAGAGATAGGATCAATTGGTTTAGTGAGAGTCAGATGAAAATGAGGTGCCCTTTAAATAATGACGGATGCGCTTAAAAGCCTTCCAATTAGAATCTAGATGAGTCTGCATAAATTGATAGACTCGATTTACTGAGTAGGCGATGTCTAGTCGTGTTAGAGTAACATATTGGAGAGCCCCAACGATAAAATGAAAACTAGTAGGATCAGAAACTAGATCTCCAACATAAGTGGATAAAGTAGAGCCTACACTAGAAACCATCATAAGTGGATAAAGTAGAGCCTACACTAAAAACCATAGGATATGGAAACGGTTTCGCAGAACCCATTTGAGCCCGCTGAAGAAGATCTGTCATATATTTATGCTGAGAAAGGCGAAGACCAGCAGTTGTTCGTGTGACTTCAATACCCAAAAGTAGGATAAGGAACCCAAATCCTTCAATGCAAACTGATAATTAAGCTGTAAGATAAGCCGATCAAGAGATTTTAAATCATTCTTGTGATAATAATGTCATCTACATACACCAAAAATAGATTCGGTAGGTATCTGTAAACTTACAAAATAAAGAAGGGTCATCTTTAGAAAAATGAAAACCAAGAGTTGAAAGAGCTTGTCGAAACCTCTCTAAACAAGCTCGTGGAGCTTGCTTAAGAACATAGAGTGCTTTACTGAGTTTACAAACCAGATGTTATTAAGAATCGTTAACAAAACCCGGAGACAGTGACATATACACATCTTCGAAAAGATAACCATTTAAGACGGAGTTGTTAATATCCAATTGCCGATTTTGCCAATCACAAGTAACAGCTAATGACAGACTGATAGTAATAGATTTAACCACTGGACTAAAAGTTTCTGAGTAATCAAATCCTTCAACTTGATTAAATCCTTTTGCTACTAGTCTGACTTGGTACTTAGAAATAGAGTCTTCCGGATCGCGTTTTAGTTTAAAAACTCATTTACTGCCAATCAACTTTCTATTTGGTAGAGGTATAACTAGAATACAAGTCTGATTATCAATGAGAGCTTGATATTCAATTTTCATAGCCTCTAACCATTTTGGATGAGTCATTGCTTGCTTAACAGTTGTAGGTTCAGTTTCATCAAATCCTATCAACCATACTTGTTCTCGAATCAACAACAATAATACATTCAGAAACACAAAACAACAAATGCAATTTACGTGGTTCACCCAAATTGGGCTAATCCACGGGAACCTCTAAAGAAGGAGACAGATTGCACTATGAATCAGCTGAGAAGTACAGAGTACAACGATAGATCACAAAGATCTCAACAAACAAAGTCACAAACACGAAGATCCTATCAAAACCCTAGCAGAGCAATACAAACAAGAGGGAGAGACAAATTTCTCTCTTTAAAATGTCTGTCAAGAAGAAAAGAAGAATATATAGGTAGGTTAAAGAGGGTAAGTGAAACTAATGGGTCGGTCAACAACAAGGTGTGCCTAAACTAGCCACAAACAAAAGCCCATTAGTACACAAATGACCCAACAAACTTAAACCTGATTAAACAGAACAATAAAATAGAAGGGACATTATAACATAACTTCCCCTAATGTACATTCTATTAAAAACATATTCCATCATAACACTAGGATGGACTTGTTTTAGCATCATCTTCAATCCTTGTACCCTCTTAACATCTCTTTCATATCATCATTGGTTTCATATCCTCCAGAATTAGATCCGGCAGACGTGCAAGAAGTCCCTGCAGAACAGGAGCTTCTTTGCAGTTACCACCTTGGTTCCCATGTCTGAAGGATTCACATCAGTCCTGATCTTCTCAACCTGTGCAACACCATTTAAAACATTAAGCCTGATAAAATGATATTTCATCCCAATGTGCTTGGTCCTATCATGATAAATAGGGTTCCTGCTTATATGATAGGCGCCTTGACTATCAGTATAGATGATAGCTTTGGCCCTAAGCAATCTGATTTCCTGCAGTAAACCCTGAATCCAGAGGCTTTCTTTAATCCCCTAAGTTAGAGCAATATATTCAGATACAGTAGTAGATAAAGCAACATCGAATTGTAACTTGGATTTCCGGGAAATACAGTTTCCACACACAGTGAACACATAAGATGAAATAGAACGCCTATTTTCACTATCTTTAGCAAAATAAGAGTCAGTGTAGCCATGAGTGCAAACATTTTCAGACTGTCTACCAAAAGTAAGTCCATAATCCATGGTACCCTTCAGGTACCGAAGCAACCCTTTCATTGCACTCCAATGTTCCTACCTGGGAGTCATTATAAATCTACTCAAGACACTCACAGCATAAGCCAAGTCAGGTCTTGAACAGACCATAGCATACATAATACTTCCTACAGCTTCAGCATAAGGTATGTCATACAATATATGATCATTATTAGTATACTTTCTATCCAAGTTATGACCAGGAGATAAAGGAAGACTCTTAGGCTTACTATCAATCATATTAAAATTTTTCAGAATCTTTACTATGTAATCCTTTTGATCAAGACAGAGAAGATGTTTACCTCTATTTCTGGTAATATTCATGCCAAGGATTTTGGAGACTTCCCCTAAATCCTTCATTTTGAATTCCTGACTCAGCTCAAATTTAACATCATTTAGTAATAGTAAATTGGGACTCATCAATAATATATCATCAACATAAAGCAATAGAAAAACAGGTTCATTCTCAACATATTTAAAATATAAACAGGCATCAAACAGACTTCTTTTAAATCCCATTTTCATAGCATGGTTATTAAAACGTTCATTCCATTGACGAGGAAACTGTTTTAGACCATATAATGATCTTTTTAGTAAACACACTTTGTTACCAGATTCAAAAAATCCCTCAGGTTGATCCATATAGATTTCTCTATCAAGGTACCCATGTAGAAAGGCCGTCTTAACATCCATCTGCTCCAAGAACCAATCAAAATGAGCAATTAATGACAGCATAATTCTAATTGTAATATACCTGACCACAGGAGCAAAAATATTTGAGAAGTCAACACTACGTTTTTGTGTAAAACCCTTAGCTACTAGTCTGGCCTTAAAACGGGTGGTGTCAGTAAAAGGTAAGTTCTCTTTGATCCTGTAAATCCATTTACAGGCTACAGATTTCTTTCCAGCAGGTTTCTCAACAAGGATCCAGGTTTTGTTCTTTATTAAGGAAGCTATCTCATCTTTCATGGAATTAAGCCATTTATCCGCCTCTGGACACAAGATGGCTTCCTTGTAGGAACAAGGGACAAAAACAATTTCAACCTGTACATTCAAAGCATAGATAGTCAAGTTTATATCAACAAAGTCTTTATACTTGGATGGTACCCTTGTGGATCTCATTTCTCGATCCCTGGCAAAAAGGTACCCATCCAAGTTATGATCATGATATTCATCTTAAGTGTCAATCTCAGGTGGATTTACAGAGCTATTTGGGTTTTCCCCAGTTTCAGGACAACTAACCTCACCATCAGGATTCGGTTCTATAATCCCATGATTATCAGATTCAAGCCCTAATGCAATATCAGGTTCAGAGACTTTTTCAGTTTGCACTTCATTGTTAGTAATCCTATCAGGTTCTATAGATTGGATGACAAAATCAGAAAGTTCCAGGTTTTTATGATTTTCAAGATCAGATTTTTCATACTTCAAGAAACCAGGAAATTCATTTTCAGAAAATATTACATCTCTACTGACAATAAACAATTCTAAAACCTTTTGTTCCAGCTTGAAAGCCCATAAACAATCCAATTATAGACCTGAGATCTAACTTATCTAACTTCTGATGTGCAAATACCTTACAGCCAAAAGTTTTAACAAAGTTCAAGTTAGGAGGCTTACCATACCACAACTCACTGGGGGTTTTGAAATTAATAAGAGAGGAAGGTGACCTGTTCTTTAGGAAGGTGGCGTGACAAAGAGCTTCACCGCAGAAGATCTTTGGTAGCTTGGCCTGGAACAGTAGGCTTCTCACCCTTTCTAATAAGGTTCGGTTAAGACGCTTAGCAACCCCATTCTGTTGAGGAGAATACCTCACAGTCCTATGTCTTTCTATCCCATTTTCCTCACAAAATTTCTGAAATGGTTCATTACAAAATTCCAATCCACTATCAGTTCGCAAACATTTTAATTTTCTGCTCTTTTATTTTCAGTCAAGGCTTTCCAAATTTTGAATTTTTCAAATACATCAGATTTTGATTTTAGTAAGTAAGTCCAACAAAATCTGGAGTAATCATCAGTAAAAGATAGAAAATATGTGCATCCACTGAAAGTTTTAGTTTTTGAAGGACCCCAAAGGTCAGAATGCGAATAATCTAAAACATGTTTTGCTTTGTAAATAGATTTTTCAAAAGATTGTTTTGTTTGTTTTGCAAGAATACATTTTTCACATTTAGAAATTTCACAAGGAAAATCCTTATCTATCAAACCCAGTTTCTGAAGCTCTCTCATCCTAGAACTTCCTAAGTGGCCTAGTCTTCTATGCCACAAGCTTGCTAATTCATGGGTTCCTACTGGTTTGAACGAGGTAGCTAGGGCCTCTATGGTTTCTCCCTCAAGAACATACAAATTCCCAGCCCTTTTTCCTTTCATTACTATCTCACGGGTATCGGTCCTAACCATTTCAACTCTCTGGTTTTTAAATACACAGTCCAAGCTCAACTCCCCTAGTTTACTAACGGATAATAGGTTTCTTCTAAGGTCAGGAACCAGCTTCACATCCCCCAAAGTAAGCTTCCTACCATCATACTGTCTAATGGTGATTGTTCTAGAACTAAAAATACTACATTTATGATCTGATCCCATTATTACATCACCCTGCTTAACATTTTTAAGGTTAGCAAACCAATTCCTTTTAGGAGACATATGATGAGTACAACCAGAGTCAATAACCCATTCATTCAGTGTATTGCAAGGCACAGATAAAGCATTCAATTCAATAACAGCAGTCATGCCTTCAGAAAAAGAATCAATCACAGCCAATGAGTTAGAGACACTAGCACTCTTTAGTTTGCCACTTGCTTCATCCTTCTTCTTTTGGAAACAGTCCTTGAAAAGGTGGTTGGTCTTATTACAGTAATAGCATTTTCTATCACTAGGCTTACCAGTTTTACCCTTCCCCTTATCTTGTTGTTTAGACTTATTCTAGTTCCCTTTCTAAGGCTTCTTCCCTTTTGGCTTGGTTTTAGTGCTAGACTCAGGTTTACTAACAAACAGACCTTTATTTTCCTTTTTAATCATTTCCTCACCAACAGACCTGAAGCTTAAAGCATCCATTATATCTTTTGTGGTAAGGGTATTTTTATTAAAGGAAATCAATTCCCTGACAACTCTGTGAGACTCAGGCAGGGAATGAAGTAAAACCATAGCAAGATACTCATCACTAAGATGTTCAGACTCATTGGTTCTACTATTATGATCTTGAACAAGCCTTTTAAAAATAGCAAGATTTTCATTTACCGATTTATTAGAAGCAAACCTAAAACTGAACAACTTGTGAAGGCTGATAATCCTATTAGGTATGTCAGACTCTAAATAGTTGGATTCAAGGGCTTTCCAAAGAGTGCTAGCAGTCTTAACATGGTTCATAGCAGTCAAAACATCATCAGATAAATACAATAGGATGGTGTGATATGCACGTTTAGTCATTCTTACCTTATCAGCATCAGAAGTATTAGGTGGGTAATCATTATCACAGCACCTTCGATGCCATGGTGAACTAAAACTGAAAGCATTTTCTTTTGCCACAAAATAAAATCTTGAGATCCATCAAAGACCTCAATGTTTATTGGATTTGAACTTAAGGGTTTTGAAGCCATTTTATTGTAAAACAAGGTTTTTCAGTTTGGAAGAATTTCAGTTTATCAAAAATTGTTTTCAAAAAATTACTTAAGAAGATCAGAAACCTTTTATTTAAAAACAGATGCTGATACAGTTCTAATAACGAATGACTATACAATGTATGTATGAACAAACACAAAGATAGATCAATCCAGTACAGTGTATTATACACTCAAACAGTAATCAATTCACACTATAAGCAAGCAAGAAACAGTGATCAATCAGCAAGCAATCAATAATTAATCAACAAACAATCACAATTATATACCCAAAGAATCAAGAGGCCTCAAACAAGCTAGATTTTTCCGTTACTAGCAACCGGTTAGGACTTTAACAAGTGACTAAGACTTGTATCCCTACAGCTATAACACACAAGCCAGAAATCACCGAGCTAGCAGATTGGTTGGGACTTTAATAAGCAACTGAGGCTTATATCCCTTCAGCCAAGGCCTCAAGATTCACCAAGAAAGGAAATAATGCAGATATCAACAAGGTAAAGAAACAAGTAAACAGTAGGCAATTAAAGTGAGGGTTTAGAAACACTCATTCTTCCTGAGCTGCTCCGCAACAGATCCAACAAATGAGATCTGCTTTCCTCCTCAGTCCCGATTTCTCTTAGGACTGCCTTCTGCTGCTTTTTCCAGCTTGTCCTCCAATAAACTCAGAGTTCTTTACTCTGGTTTACCCTTCTGCTTATTCTCTTCTCCAGGTACCTATAACTCAACACACAGTCGTTAGTTACAGTATATTGTGATTTGATACACAAGAATATTACACAAAGAAGCAAGCTACTGGACTCTGATAGGGTTTTATCTAGCCAAGACTTCTAAGAACCTTCCAGGAATTGACAGATATACACAAGATCAGCAATTACTATCATATTCAAACCAAGAAAGTCAAAGATTGTAGTCGGTTTGACCTAGGACTTCAGATCTACAAAGATCGGAGTCCTCTATCTCGAAAAATAAGCACAAAGCAGTTTCAATACACAAGCACAAAGCAGTTTCAAACAAATTGAAACACGAAAAAGACTACAGATCTATACAAACATGATACAAACCGTCAAGGATTCAAGAAGATGAAGCTCTGATACCACTTTTTGTTCTCGAATCAACAACAATAATACATTCAGAAACACAAAACTACAAATGCAATTTACGTGGTTCACCCAAATTGGCCTAATCCACGGGAACCTCTGAAGAAGAAGACGGATTGCACTATGAATCAGCTGAGAAGTACAGAGTACAATGATAGATCACAAAGATCTCAACAAACAAAGTCACAAACACGAAGATCCTATCAAAACCCTAGCAGAGCAATACAAACAAGAGGGAGAGACAAATTTCTCTCTCTAAAATGTCTGCCAAGAAGAAAGGAAGAATATATAGGTAGGTTAAAGAGGGTAAGTGAAACTAATGGGTCGGTCAACAACAAGGTGAGCCTGAACTAGCCACAAACAAAAGCCCATTAGTACACAAATGACCCAACAAACTTAAACCTGATTTAACAGAACAATAAAATAGAAGGGACATTACAAAAACACTTTCGATTTAAAAATTTCATTCATACCTCGAGTCACCATAGGATGATCAATCACTGTACGTCGAGGATCATCAGAAGCAACATTTATGAAACCTACACTTATAGTAGACTCATCAGTCAGTCATATGCAAACCGGAACCAATGTCATCATTAACAGATGGGATATTATTATCACTAGTAATAATATTATCATCTGTAGCAACGTCGACGAAGTCGGGTGTATTAGTAACAACAGTAGGTTCAGTAGAAGAGGTAGTGATAAGTAAATCTTGAGTCTGAAATTGTGTACCTATACACTAAGGACTAAAACATTAAAACCATTCGAGATGGAATTGAATTTCTTAAGCCCTGCAACATTGTTAATCAACATAAATGGGAATACTTTCTCATTAAACAATGCATGATGAACCACATAAATTTTGCCAATAGATCTCAAACATTTATAACCCTTATATTGTGCATCATAGCTAATAAATGTGCAAGGCTGACTCTTGAAATCATGTTTATGATTATTGTAAGGGTGCAAATATGAAAACACTTGACAACCAAATATTTTTAAACCCATGTAATCTAGATGTTTATTGAATAACTGCCAATAAGGTGTGCCATTGGCCAAAACTTGTGTGGGCGGCCTATTAATAAGGAATGTAGCTGTGAGAAAAGCCTCGTCCCATAACTTCAAAGGCATTTGAGCTTGAGCAAGTAAGCTTAATCCAGTTTCAAAAATGTGACGATGTTTTCTTTCAATCAACCTACTTTGCTCATGAGTATATGGACAACTATTTCTAATGTTTATATCATGTTCTCTTAATATTGGTTCTAATCCTTTAAATTCTCCACTATTATCTGTTTGTACTGTTTTGATCTTATGAGAGAGTAATAGTTCTAATTGAGTTTTTAGTTGAATGAAGACTTTGTAAACCTTATTTTTTTAAAGAGATACAACCAAGTATATCTAGAGTATACATCAAGAAAACTCACATAGTATTTATACCCATTAAAAGAAAAAAGATTAACATGACCCCAAATATAAGCAACTACTAACTCTAACGGTTATGAATAAACTGTATTAGAATTTGAGAACGGTTATTTATGGGCTTTACCTAGAAAACAAGCATCACAGAAGAAATCATTTTTCATAGAAAAAGGAATGTGATTTTTATTTAAAGCGATTTTGATAACAGAAAGAGTTTGATGTCTAAACCGATTATGCCATAAACAAGAATCACTATTACATCGACACATCTGATTAACAAAATGAGTACTGACGGTAGATTCATCTATATATGACAAGAATGAACCTAAATTAACAAACCGATTATTGTTAGAAGGCAAGATTGAATGACTTTGTCAGGAAGCAGAGGATCGAGTAGATGACTTCATCTGCTGACATTTATTGATATCTTGAGTGTTGACTAGTCGCTGTTAAGGTAAGTGAAATTCATAAAGCCCATTTCTAAACACCATTATCTCTCACAAATTGGGATACACTGAACGGATTCTTTGTGACATTAGGTATATGAAGAATGTTCTTTAATAAGAATTAAGTTCTATTAGATTTAAAAGCATTAGAACCAATAGAAGAGATTAACACACCTTGACTGTTTCTCATGTAAACCTTATTTGATTCATAATACTTAGTTCGATTTTGTAAATTATTGGAGTCTATAGTACAATAATTGGTAGCACCACTATCTGGGAAACAAGTTGCTTATGAGTTTCCAAAAGAGGATCCTAGTGTAGTAACCATAGCAGCCATATTTCATGTTCCATTAGAGCCAAAACCATTTTGATTATTATTTTATAGCTGGAATGTTTAAAAAAACCGATAATAACATCTAGTTTCTCCGTGTCCTGCCCTGTGACATATTTGACAAGTTGGCTTATTATTAAAAAAAAAACATTTCTTCCTCAGCCTCTTCTACCTCTTCTGGCACCATTGTTGCCACCACATCCTGTGAACTGTCAAGGAAAACTACTGCTACTATTATTTTCAAGCCCTTTATTGAATGTTACATGTGCACTTGTACATGAATTTTTGTTAGGATCACTAGTAGCCACATTAACAGATATAGACTCACTAAGATTATGAGCATTTAGTCGAGCTTCATAAGTTAGTAACAAGGCACTAATTTCAGGCATGGTGTAGGTAGTAGGCATATAAGTGATAGAAGTCACAAAAGGATTCTATTCAGACCCAAGACCACCAAGTATCGTCATGACCTTATCTCATCTGAGATTGCATAACCTGCAAAAGCTAATGAATCAATTATAGCTTTCTTTTTCACAAGATATTCCGACATGGCTAATCCTCATTTCTTTAGAGTTTGTAGCTGCAATTTCATTTGCATGATATTTGCTTTTGTTTGAGAAGATTTTTTTTTCTAATGTGCTGCATATCTCACAGGCTGTGGTACAACCACAAGCTCAGGCAAAATCTCATGAATATCTAACCAAGCAAAATCTGATCTTGTTGATCCCAATTCAAATATTCTTCATTCTTTGTTAAATATGCATTTACTTTAGCTAGAACTTGAAAAGTTGGATCAATGTAATTAGATAACCTATTACCTTTGATTGCAGCTTGAATTTGTTGCCTCCATAGAAGGAAATTCTCTTGATTAAGCTTTACAGGTAACTCAAGTTTCATATTATTATAGAACTTAACGCTTTTGCTTTTAATTTATGTGGAAGTTATGGTATGATAAGCTCTGATACCACATAGAGATTTTAAGAATTTAGTAACTTCAGAGAAGACAGAACTACAAGAAGATGAAAAGGTATGTGAGATTGAACTTCCTATGTATTTATTCTAACTGTGATTACAATGTATTTATACATATCTATTTATTGTTTCTAATAGAAATAAAAATAATAATCAATTCAAGTTTTTCAATTTCGGGAAGTGATAAGATAATCTCTATCTCCTCTTTTTACTCTACCTTTGCTGCTTATATGAGTGTGATTGTGTTGATCTCTATCTGCTGTATCAAATCTATCCATTATCTTGTCATGAGTATTGTGTTTAACAAACTTTACATTTCTAAATTTTGATAAGCAATATCACTATTTATATTTCTAAAAGTGGATAAGCAATATCACTATTTATATGAATGATAGAAATACTCTTAAATGAAAAATTAAACTCCATTATGTCTTTGGTTATTTTAAATATATTTCAAAAGTGCTTTTCACTAAAATGAACAAATAAAAGTAAAATAATTTATTTCAAATTATGGCACAACCTAAAAGATTTTTATTTAGTCTCCACTCCTTAATAGCATGGGAGATAAACTAGGAAACCAACTCTAGGAAACCAACTCTATTATATACATGATTGCTATTTCTCACATTGAGAATTACTGCATCCAACACGGATATTACAATTACTTAATTAACCTTATCTTAAAAATAAATATCAAAATAAATCAAATTTATTTGTAACAATCATCAATTTCTAAACCAACTCAACCACTTAAAAAAAATATTAAATATCATCTTACATTAAATATTTTACATATTTTAAGTAAATCAAAACTCTTTCTACCGGTCAATCAAGTTATACCTTCTTACATAGATTATTTCATATTTTAACTAAATCAAAACTCTTTCCACTAGTTCTTTTAACGTCAATTACTTTATATATTTTAATTAAATCAAAACTCTTCCTACTCATTAATCAATCCAAATCACATTATCATACAAACTCTTTAAAATTCTTAGTAGAAATATGAAAATAATTAAGTGTATATTTTGCACTAGATGTTACATTAGATTTTGAGTTAACTGTCGAAGTAGCGATTAGCTGTTAAATTAGATGTTGAAGCAGCGATGTGGCATGAATGTTTGGTAATAACAATTAGATGTTGAAGTAGTTGTTAAATGTAAAATTACGTAACCAATACAATATATTATTTTTACCTTACAATGTAATTTATTTATGTTTTAGTGTTAATATTCATTTTTAAATAATTATTTTCTTTCAAGATTTTCAATTTAAAACCTTCAATCCTTTAGTTACCAACTAATTAAAAAATAAATAAAATATATACTAACTAAAAAAGTTATTAAAGATTTTTAATCATATTTAATAAATAAAAATGTTATTAAAATTAATCTAATAATTTAGTACAAATAGAATCTTCTAATATTATTAAGGGTATTTTAGTAATGCTCATAAATTTATAAGGGTAAGATAGGAGCTTTTTTATTAGCGATTCGTGGAAAGCTACTTGAAGTAGCATTCTGAAAATCGTTAATTAAAAATCTAGTCGCTAATCAAAAAACTTCTCACAAACAATTAAATTATCAAATCGCTAATAAAAAATCTAATCACTACTGAAAAATCTACCTACCAAACACACACTTAGACGATTTTGTTGATTGAAGATTGATTGAATTTCTGATTATCTATTTGTATAAAAAAAATTTTTGTCTCAGAAACTGTAGACCTATTTGGCAATTAGCTGTTAGCAGATGACGGATTCAATAGCAATTAGCAGTTGTTGAATTCAATTAGCAGTTTGACCAACTATTAGCGGTTAGCGGATTGATGATGCAGTATTTGGTAGTTAGTTGTTTAATAATACAACTATTAACGGATTCAATTATAAAATGACGTAAAAGAAGATTAAAAAAGAATTATACTTTTATTTTTCACAAGGTATATTTTACACTACTACCTTTAAATAGATAATACAGTAGGTAAAATATTTAAATATTTATTAATAATACTAATAAGTAATAATTTTAATAAAGTTTACTATTTTTATATCAATTAATAATTAAAATAATATACTTACACAATAGTAAAAAATATTATTATTATTTTTAATTATAAAATATTATAATAAAAAATAATACTTAAAGTATTAAATATTATTATAATACATTTCAATTATTTTTATTAACATATAATTAATATAATTCTAACTAAAAGTGAGGTAGTTCGTTCTTTCTAACAAACTTCTAATTTAAAAACCTCTCAAACGCTCCTACTATCAGCGTTTTAGAAATTAGTATTTTGGATCAAATCAGTTGAGTAAGTTGCTATTAACCAAACTAAATGTTTTCAAAAATTAGAGGTTTGATTTTGGTCAAACTTTTGGAACTCCTAAAAACGTTAACCTCTAATTGAAAACGCTGTTTAACAAATAGGCTCTATACATAAAAAAAAAAACTCTCAAATAAATTATGATAAAATAAAATTATATTTCTAAAATCCTAAAAACGGATAAAAAATATTTATATTTCATCAATAGAAAAATGATACAATAGGTATAAAAATATTTTTCATGATTTTACCCACCATCATGAGACCTAATTAGCCAGATTTGGTTCTTAGGTCGCCATACAAAGGATGATATTAACGATAGAATCTATGAGACAGTGAAGCTTTCGTCCAAATGATGAATTAATACAATCTTGGAACATATGTGCCCTTAACTGTTGTAAGATTCACTATGATGCATGTGTTATATTGTGTGTGTCCATTGTTGACCGTCGTGAAGAACAAGCAGAGATGGTCCCTCTCTCCTTGTTGTGTAAGATCCACTTTATTTGTGTATTATCAGAACAATCATATCTTCTCTTCTATTTAGCTTGTGAGAATGATGTCTGTATCATTAGCATGTCTTTTTATGGTAATGATAATGCAGCCTATGTAGCATGTCTATGGTGTCCATTACCTTTCATTGCCCTTTGGAAGGAAAAGTGACTGGAAGGTTTAGACTAATTTTATAAAAATTAATCATATATGTGCATGTTGTGGCTCATAGGAACACACTCGTGATTTGGGAGAATTCCAGATAGTCATATTGCTTGATTAGGATATACTCGAAATTAACTTCGAATACTTTCTCCTTACGTTTTGGAATGGAAAAACTGGTTCATTGGTCAAACCGATTATTTACATGTATAAGCCCCTACCGATGAACTGTTGAAGATGATTATACGTTGGTTACTTATCGTGGGGCGGGTACACCTAATGAGAGTGGGAGAATTTTGAATTTAAAGGACGTACCGTATGAGATGGCCTAGCTCATATATGATTTGTAGTTAGTCTCCACTACTTAGAGGTCTACACTACTTATAGTAGAGATAAAATAAGAAACCAACTCCATCACGATTTGGTTTGGAGATGGAGTGATAGAGAGGTTTTAAGTCATAGATATTGAACTCCTTTTAAAGTTTTATTAAGAGAATAGAAAATGTGATTGTCTAGTGAGAGAAAAATAACGTGATTTTCTCTATGGTGAATTTTACAACTCTCCCATACAAAGTATACCTTCCTGATCAAATAAAAAATGTTTATCTCATAGTTTTTTATTCTATCATGCAAATGAGAATTCAAAATTATATAATAATTTAAATGTATAAGCAATTGTTTATTCAGGTAAAAATACTGTCGAAGTTTCACTCGGGAGGAGATTTATATGGACAAACTTTTTGACAATCTTTTAAGGAATCAAAACATCCCACATATGTGTCCGAGAAACAACAATATGGTGGAAAAAAAATAGCCGTTGGAAGACACTGTATTCCCACTCTAATCTTCTTACCGATTTCCATTTTGAAGTTGATTTGATTTCGAAATGCTGAACCTGTAGAAATTTAATTCAGATTAGATTAAAAATATTTAGAAAATCAATTTCAATGGTCTTTCCAAATTCAATTTTTTTCAACCAGTTCAGTAATATGTATACTGACATTGATGCAAAACCAAGAAGAGAACAACTCCAACGGTGATGTGGAAAATTTTCATCCTTCACCTATCAAAATATAATGTGAGAAAAAAAATAATTGTAAATTTCTAAATTTAGACATATATATATACATATATATATATATATAAATTAAATTTATAAGCTAATTTATATCTATATATATATATATAAAACCAAACTTTTCAAAATTTATTTTTCATTGCATGGATTGATTTAGAAATGTTCAAGTGCATTTTTAGGGATGGCAACAGGTAAAGTTTGGGCGGGTAGATCAATGTCCATACCCTATCCATAAAAAAATATTTTATCCATACCCTATCTATATTCATCAAAATTGTGATGGATACGGATAGAGTATCCATCACAATTTTGATGAATATGGATAGGGTACGGATAGAGTATTTATCCGCGGGTATGATTTTACCAATGGGTATACCCATTTATCCATATAGATTTTTTAATTAAAAATAAAATTAAAATAATTTTTTAATATCCATCAAAATAGTCTTTAATATTCTCGGTAAATGAAATAATGTCAACACAATTTAATTCAATATTACCTTCATAAAAAATTAAAATAACCAAACAATAATATAATATAATATATGTTTAATTAAACCCACAGATTATCAAAAGTAAAATCAATCCCGCAAATTATACTAAACAATTCTAACATTTATGCACTTATTAAATCTCTTAACAAGTGCATCTCATACTTTCATCTAAGTCGAAGCCACATTCATCTCTACAAATAAAATAGATAAATTTTATTCATATATTTAAGAAGTTATGTATAACTTTAATATCAATAATGAAATTCATAACATGTTTTTACTTCATCTTCTTCTCCGTCAAATGTTAACTTCTTTTCATTACTTTCATCTATCAAAAAAAAATAATTCAGGTATCTGTACGGGGCAAATTCTAATTAGATTAAATAAGAGAATTGGAAAAAAGAGTAAAACTTTATCAGGGGTTAACTTTATTTTTAATATATTTAATTATTTAAACGCACAAATGGATTTGGGTAGGGTATTTTTCTTTACCCATATCCGTACCCAAATCCATCACAGATATAAATTTTTCACTCATATCCTCCTATTAATTTAAATGGATCTATCCATATCCGCCCATTATGGATGGATACCCACATGTACACTGATACGCAAGCAAAATTATCATCTCTATGTTTAAGGATATTTTTGAAAATCAATCTATGAAAAATATATATATATATATATATATATATATATATTAAAAACACAATTATAAATTTGAATCATATTTTTGGAGATGCAATTCAAAAAATTTGAATATCTCATTCTCGTTTTAAATCGAGTGACTTACCTTTGGGTCAGTTTTCTTATTATTTGTGAACTCCCTTAGAAAGAAAAACCAACTTAAGGATCTGATTTGTAATGTGATTTTATTTATTTTTTTGTCTCCCATTTATATAGAAATTGAAGATCTGTATATTATTATTCAAATATTTAATAATATGAAAAGTAAATGTGATTTTCCCAAATCTAAAAAGTACCATCAATGATACATTAGAAACAAGAAAGTTAATTTCTCTGTTAAATATAATTTAGGATTATTTTAATTTTTGTTATTTTATAACTTTTATTTACATTATATAGCCCAACTTTAAAAATTTTACAAAAATAATCTTTCAAACTTTCACTTTTAAAAAATAACCAAATTAACCATTTTATCCTTCTGTGAAAATCTTTTACACTGATCTATGAAGGTGTGAAGGTGGTCTGTGAAGAGGACCTTCACATATGTGATGGTCTATTTTGAAAATCAAAGTTTGAGTAGCTCAAAAATAAAAATAAATTTCTATTGGTTTAGTTTTGAATTTTTAAACTTTATTTGGTTTATTTTATATAATTTTCCCTAAAATTTATTAGAAGTGTCACGAAGCCTATTGCTGGTAAAAGATAAGCATGTATAGTATAAAGAAAAAGATTATTATAAATTTCTTTTTTTTTTAAGGATTAAGTTACCCAAAATTGAATTCGGTATGTTATCGAATAAGTAATGTGATAGAATAGTAAAATACTAAATTGATATTTGATAAAGTTCGATAAGTAATATGATAATAGTATGAATGATCAAAATATAACAAGTAATTAAATAGCTATTTGATGATTAAAAATTAAATAAAATATAAATATATTACTAATTTTTTTTATAGAAATAGATATTATATAGATTTTTTTTTTGGTGTTTTATCAAGGGATAATTTAGTAATAGATGATTAAAATTTAATACAAAAAGTATATGATAAAGTTATAAGAGCATTCATCAATAATAATGTTATCTTATGTGTTAGGTATAAAATTATCGGTAGTATTATTTTATTATGTTCTAAATGATAGCCAAATATTTGATAAATATAGAAATCGTATAAAATAATCTTATCAAGTTTCTTATTCTATGAACTATGTGAGCCCTAATATTTAGTCAATGATACAAAATGTACAATATTTATATTCTATTTTCTTTTTTTATTGTTGGATTAAATCATCTTCTTTCTTTCTTTCTTTTTTAATTTTTTTAATTTTTTTTATTTTTAATTTTTTTTATACCGTGAATTTGCTATTTTGAAAAAATATAATTTTTTGGTATGGATTACAAGTTTTACAATTCTCGTAATCATTCAAACTTTAAATGAACAATTCGGAGATAGTAAGAAATCTCGTAAGATCCACTTGCCACTAGGCTCAAAATATAATTAATGAAAAGATAAATTTTGAATTCTTAATTCTAAATCTTAGGGTAGATTTTAGAAAATTAAGATTAGATTTTAGAAGATTAGGAAGGAATAAATATTATCTTTCCCTTATTTTTTTAGCTTTTACGAAGTAAAGTGACTTTTATAAATGTTTAATTTTTATTTTAGTTTTATTTTTCTAAAGACTTTATTATATTTTTCTCGCTGTATGATTTTGTTAGTCATTTAATAAACGTTGATATTTTATTTTACTTGTTATCCATACACCTATTTAATTAATTAAATAGGTTAGTATCTAACTAGTGAATATTCAAAAAAATCGAATCAATAACTGTTCAATTAATTTGACTTAATTAACAATTAGTGTGATATGTGATGTTGTGTAGATGAACGCATTTTGTTGATTTGTTTAGTCTAAATTCAAATTTTTTTCTTTTCTTTTTTTTGAAAAAATATGAATTGGACAAGATCATTCGATTGGATCACGAGCTCAATCAAATTATAACATGAATGAATAAAAAGTCAGGCCAATGATGAGAAAAGAGAAGCAAATCCTTCACAAGTGAACAAGTAAGAGAACCCGTCAAAAGTTCATGATAAAAGAAAACAAAAAAGTAGAGACTATTTGCAGCAAGAAAGAGGGAGAACATGAGTTAACGTCGAGGATTCATACACCATCACCGTCAAAACCAACTGCTTATACCAAAAGGGTGATATAAGGTTTGAAGCAGGGAAAGCGAACTCAACATCTTAGCAATATAAGGAAGATTAGAGGAAGAAGACATAAATCAATCAATGGCGGCGTATGGAAGTCATGAAAGGTCAAGAGAAATTTAGGGAAGAAGAAAATCAACTCAAGCCGGATAAAAGGGATAGTAAAACGATTAATATATGGATAAATAGATCGATTAAGGATAAAGAGAAGGATAAAATGCGATACAAATAGAAAAGCAAGGGAAAAAAAGGTAGAGCTCTGTGATTTTTCTTTTTTCATCTTCAAAACATCTTGAGAAGAGGTAGGAAGATGAGGTAAGAATAGTGTGAGAATTCATATCCGAAATTGTTGAGATGTAATCAGATCCTAAATGCCAAATTTATTCTCATTACTTCTATTAAATTACAAATTCAATTTGAATCTAATTTTCTATATTAATCTAAATTTCAAATTAATTTGTTGTGAACTATCTTAGGTTGAAACAACATGCGTTGTATGTGGGGAACAAATAAAAAAATTCATTGGTTAAGTGTTGTTATCAACGGGTTGTTAGAAGTTGAAGAAATAGTAGATTACTTTGAATGATGGAAGGTTTGGTTGAGATACTAATATAGGTTTAAGGAACCTCAAAGCAGAAGAATATGGCTCTAGAGGAAGCGGAAAAGCTGGAGAAAGAAATGCATAGCATGAAGGAAAAATTATAATGCATGGAAGATGGACAATGAAGGATGAAGGAAGATATAATGAGCATGTTGCAACTCTTGCATCAAATGACGAATGTCGCAGAAGAAGAGAAGAAGTCAGAAATGTTAAAATCAATTAACCGAGCAAGAGGGAAAGAGTTAGAGTTAAAGTGAGTAATGACACTTTAACCCAGTCAAAGGAATAACACAATAATGAGCATATTTATAACGAGTCAGAAAGAAAAAGTGGGAAAGATATCTCAAACAAAGAGTCAAGTACTGAGGAAGAAGAGCTGAACTGGAGGCATGTGAAACCGCCACGTGATACTGACACCAAGATTACCTAAGGAACTAGGAAGACTTAGCCACAAAAGCACATAAAGAATATAAATCGTGAAGAAGAGTTGCCAAATGTTGAGATGATGTTTAGAGAACTTCGACGTAAAATGGAAGAATTAAAACGAACCAAAGAAGAAAGTAACGAGATGGACGTGATAGAGCTATTAGACAAACCATTGATGTAGCAACTTCAATCTTATTACTCGCCAAAGAAGTTCAAGATGCCAGGACTGAAGAAGTATAGAGGTGCAACTGATCAGTGGCCCATGTGGAAAATTACAAAGAGTAGATGATACTACAAGGAGTGGGAGACAACTACATGTGTCATGTCTTCCCACATATTTTGAGGGGCCAGCAGGTGAGTGGTTCAAGTGCTTGAAAATGCCCAACAGTAATTCATTCTCAGTTCTTCTAAAAGAAGTAGTCATCCAATTTCAATGAGTAAAACCGCTTCTTAGATTTGGTTTATTTCCGACACTCTATTCATCTCCAAATATTAAGAGGAAATTTTCTATTTTTGAAGTTGGTGGTGGAATTTGGTTTAAAATATAAAACTAAATATTTGGAGATGAATAGAGTGTCGGAAATAGATTTTGGTGGGAAACAGACTTAGAATCAGATTTGGCCCAATCCAACCTTAAGTCACACACTAATTCACGAAACCCCACTAAACCCTTTGCACGATACTATTCACCTTCTTCCCAAACACTCTCATTATCTCTTTTATGTTTTCGCTCTACCATCTAAAAACTCTAGCCACCCTTAAAGAAAAATTCAACACTCAACCACCAAATACACCACATTTACCTCTCTACCTTGCCAAAATAAGCTTGTTTATCAAGCCTTGGTGTTTTCAAGGTGTTCTTGAGCTTAATATTTTAAGGTAAAAATCTTCCTTTCTCTACTCTCTTCAAATCCAAAAATAATATGTCGATTTTGATTCTAGAATAGCCTAGAATGTTTTTAGGTTGATTTTGGATTGTTATTATGTGCTTAAGCTTCTAATTAAGTTAGGTTGATTTTTGCCTTATTGTCTCTACACTTGATGGGTACAAAGTTGATGATAAGTGTTTTGTTTCTTGATACATTTAGAATATTTTTTAAGATGATTTGGATACCTAAAATTAAATTAGCTTCCAATTGAGTTTAAATATTTTTGCTCTAATATCTCTAAAATGGTGATTTTTGGTTTTACTATACTTGTATCAAATGAAAAATATTTTCCCATTTCAATGATATCCATTATTGTCTCTAAATTGCCACATTTAATAATTATGTCTCTAATGCTTATTTTATAAAAATCAATAACTTGAATAAATTGGGTTTTGTATTTTTTAATATTGAAAATTGTTAATTGATGATCATAGGTTGTTACTAAGTGATTTTGGAGTAATCATAACCTATTTTGAAATTCTCTAATCACAATAATATACTAGTGCCCTTAATAGAATTGTTGTGTGATAGTTGAGTTGTGTTAGAATATTATTTTGATGATTGTATTGGTAGTAGTGTTACAGTATGGTAAATATATCTTGGTATTGGCTTATGACAAGTGGAACCCTCACGGGAGTGACTTTCTTGCATGTGGATTGACAGATGCGAGGTTTGTATTTTCGTTTTAGCATTATACAATTGTATGTTATTGAATGATGAATTTTTGTGATTATGTCATGAAATTGGTTACATAAGATAACCACTCAAAAAATTAAGTATATTGATCATTATTGCCATGACTAGGGCGTTAGAGCATGTATGAGTGCATATAGAATCATGCTAGGTGCTACCCTTTGAAATTGAAGTTTGGGTGGACTAAATCCGAATTACTTGTGAAGTGACGGAGATAGGCTAGAGACTTATATTTTCGCCTTATATCATTGCTTGAATGATATGATTGTGCCTATTGCGATAGAGATTGTTTTGATTGATTGCTATTGATGATTGTTGATGTAAATTGGTGATATTGAAACTTGAAAATGCATAGTTGTTAATTGGGAATTAATTAGATTAATTGTTAGTTAATGGCCTATAATGACATATTGAGAATAAAATGTGCTATTGATTTATGGAAAGATAATAATGAAACCAGATTCCTTTAGATTTGCTCTAGAAGATAGAAGATAAGATATGCGTAGGGATTAAAAGTACTTAGCACGAATATATTGTGTTTCTTGGCGCGAAAGTCATATTGGGACTTCAATCCATATTATACTGGGACATTAGTTCACAGAGGACTTCAGTACACAAAGGACTTTGGTCCATATAAGGACTTCGGTCCGTATTGAATTGGAACTTCAGTTTATATTGAGACAAGAGTCCATATCGAATTCCGTTTTTCTATTCTATGGTTTATTTTTGGGGAATTGTTGTCATTGATAAAATATTGTAAATTATTCTCGAGACGAGAATGAATAATGTTCTTGATGTGGATATTAACATTAACATTGATATTGTTGTTGATATTGAAATTGTTATTGAGATTGATATGATTGAATAATGAAGATTGATTGATAATCTTAATGAGATACCATGGGTAAATAGGTGCATTTGTGTAGTCTTGGTGTGTGTCTCCCTACCCCTAATTGCTCATAATTGGATTGATGCAATTTATGTGAAAATGGTGTTAATATGGCCTTATTGTAAGATAACTAATTCACATTTATAAGTCATAGTTGAATTATATGGCTAATGTGAGCGGCTTGACTTAACTTGAAGAATAAGTGAATGCATGGAAACTTGGTTAACTAGGAGCCTATGTATGATATGTGCATGATCATGATGTTGGAATGTGTGATTGAATACTCAACCCTTAGTCTAATCCCTCTGGTGAGTTAATTTTGTGGCATGTTATTATTTTATAAAATGGATTGGATTACTACCTTTATTCTTGAATTAATGTATGCTTATAGAATTGATAATGTTGTTATGTCAATTGTTGGTGTTTGAAATGGATTTAAAAATCTGGGATATGAATTTTTGAAAATCAATTGAGAAATTTTTTATGTATTTAAAATAATTGTGAGATGTTTTGACATAAATGAAATCAAGATATAAGGTGTTTTAATGCATCGATCTTGAGGTGTTTCTATGTATTTAGATGTTCAATTAGTTCATAAATTGTTTTTGGAATGATTCATAAACTCTAAGTAATGTTTGGTTTGGTAAAAGTTGGAAGAAACGATAATTTTTGAGCTTTTGAAACACTTTGAGCCTTGGTCCCTCGTCTTGGTAAGTGTCAGGAGGTAAACCATGATGCAAAAAGTTGTAGGGCAACTATTTTAACACACTGGACTCTAAAGTAAGGTTAACCAGGACGCCCAGGTCTGAATAGCAAATTTTTAGGCTTCTGTTCTCATTCGTATGGACACCAAATTGGGTGCCATTTGAGGATACGAATTCATTTTTGAGTATAATTTTCAACCATATCTTCATATTTTGAAAATAATATCATTTCTGTGTCACAATTTTTAAAATCCCCAAAGTCGATAGAAAATTCAGCTTTTGTGTTAAAAGTAATTTTCTTTCCAAATGATTTAAAAATGCTTTATTTTACTTTCTTTTGACCATAAGTGAATAATTAAATGTACGAAAATGTTATGGTGTCCTCTTGTAAATAATTGGGAATTAACTAGTGAACATTATTTGTTATGTAAGTGACCTTTATAAGACCATGTCATGATAGCAAATTGTTTTGGGTTGTATGACTTATAAATGGTTAGTTATTTTTATAAGTTCAAAAAGAGATCATTAACATCTTGTGATTTCTAAACTCCTTATAGTTTACAAACATTTTTAAATTATGTTGTCTAAGTTTTGTAAGCTTAGAAGTTTTTGGTCTAGACGCTGTGGTCTCATCTATGAATTGTACGATTGATGATTACCTTTATAAATGTTAAAAATTGAATAAGATAGATCATATAGCTTTCTTAATTGATTATTCGGATTGATTGATGAATTGACTTGAGTGATTAAGAAACTTTAGTAAGTTCATTGTTGCATTGCTTGCCAATTAATTACATATATTGGTGTGTTTAAAAAGAAAATGAGGATCAAATACTATATAAGCAAGAGGCAAGGAAAGAGAAATGTGGAGCTCTTTAATTTTTTTTCTTCATCTTCAAAACATAATAAGAAAGGGTAGGAAGATATGATAATAATAGTGTGAGAATTTATATCCAAAATTGTTGAAATGTTAGTATATCCTAAATGCGAAATTAATGCTCATTACTTCTATTCCATTGAAAATTCAATTTGAATCCAATTTTCCTTATTGATTTGAATTTCAAATCAATTTGTTACGAATTTTTTTTTTTTTCAAAATTTCTTAAATGTGATTTTCGGCTAAATCTCCCCGTCTTCCCACTTTTATTCAATCATTTTTTTTTCTCCAGCTATTATAACTAAATGAGCAAGACAGATTGATTGTACTAAAATACTACACTTAAATTTATTGATTCGAAAGTCAATATTCAAAAACCTCCCATTTTATTAAATTATTTATTCTTATTTTCATACATTTATAGGAGGACAAGCTTCCCTGCACTCATCTCCAGAATTAAAGCAACCCTTTGATTCATCTGTAACACAACAGAACTCTTTGAAGATGCCAAACTTCCTAACACAACGTAGATCTATTACAATCTTAACCTCATTTTCAGACGCAGCACCTGTCCAAAATTAATTTTAATTTATACACTAAATATTTTAGAAAAGTTTCATAAAAATATAAAACTAACCTGGGTACAAAACCAAGAAGAAAACAATTGCAGCCATGATGGGGAAAAAAGTAATCTGATTTTCCATATTTCCCCTGTCAATACAGTGTTTATAAAACATTTACATCTAATTTTGATTTATTATTTTTCCCTTTCAATTTATAGAGCAATTTAAAATCTATATATTATTGTTAGTATTTAATGATATTATTACAGTATGATTCAAATTCTATATATCATTATTAAGGTATTTAATATTACTATTATTATGTGATGGTAATTTTTTTATTTTAAATTTTTTTTAAAGGTGATTTGCAAAAGTGGCAAAAAAAAATTAAATTCATTATAATTTTAAACAAAGATTAAAATTTCTACCATACTAAATAATCTAATTAATTTTTTTTTCAACAAATGAACCAAGATATGGAAAGTCTATTATGCCCTTCAATTTAAATATTTGAATATAAAAAATAATATTCACATATAGACCTCACCATATTTAATAGAAGCCCCTCACAATATTTGCTTATGGTCCCTATACATTAGGAAAAATAATCCCTAATTGTATTGGAAACCTAACTTTTACAATCCAAATTCCCCACATCCTTGGGACACCAAATTCACAGCAAATTCATCCCTATTTGTTCCTTAACAATCCATAGGAATGTCAGCACATAATTATCAACTACGTATCTAAAACTTCATCTTCCATCATAACCCAAAGATATGTTTTTAAAGTTTTATCATTCTTGAGCATTGTAGAGTTAATGTTATGGTCTAGGGGTTTATGGGTCTTGAATTAATGATTTTAGAGTTACTTGTAACGTCATTATGGATATTGGATAGTGTTTCGTATTAATTGTATGGTATTGGAATGCAATTTGACGAGTTAGAGTTGAAAATCATGAATGTAGTTTTCCAGTTGTTTTCCGGTGTCTATGCCAGGAAACTGTCCCAGATTAACACCATTTCCCGGTGTCATTTTGGTTGTTTCCATTCCTTTATGCATGGAAACAGACATGAATTTTTTGTCAGTGATTTCCTAGTGTCACTACCGGGAAATAGACAAAAATTACTTTTATTTCCAGGTCTTTAGGCCGGGAAACAGCGTCGATGCATTAGTTTTCTTGCCGTTAAATAATTTATCTTTTTCTTTTTCAGAAATAGGCTTGAAAAATACACTAGTGTATTTTTGCCTGTTAAGGTCTTAAATTAATCTGACAAAGGTCCTTTCCATGGTCTCATACCAGGAAACATTGCTCAAAATGAACTGTTTCCCGGTCTAGATCTTAGGAAACTAATGACTTATTTCCGTGTCTAAACACCGGGAAACCATGCTCAAACTGAACTGTTTCCCGGTATATATCTTAGGAAACACATGCCTTATTTCCATACATACACATAGGGAAAATAGGTAAATTTGGGTTTAGTTTCCAGATATGCTGACCCGGAAACTATGTTTCCTGACATTAAATGAAATCAATTCCAACTCCAAACAACCTGCCACATCCACTACTACCATTAGGGAGCATTTTTTTTTTAGGTTTAACCAAACTCTCAAATACCAATGCACGCTTTTGTGACAAGGTTTGTTTATATAAGTTGCTTAATTTTGATATTTAGTAGCTTTAAATGGCTAACTGTTGATGATTACGCTTGCTTTCACTTGGTTGAACGCAATTGTATCATAAAATATCGTCATTGGAAAAGTCAAAAAATAAGTTGTTCTGCATGACCTACGTAGTAGTATATAGTCATATGCTACTCTTACATGTCCATTGGAATGAACATTAAAACTCCAAGTTAAAAATGATCTATGTTGGACTCCTTAGTGGCCTCAAGTATATTTTAGCTTGTTTGAATCTAAATTAATTTGACAAAGGTCATTTCCATGGTCTCATACTGGAAAACATTGCTCAAAATGAACTTTTTCTCTGTCAAGATCTTAAGAAACTAATGACTTGTTTCCATGCCAAAACACCGGGAAACAATGCTCAAAATGAACTATTTCCCGGTATATATCTTAGGAATCACATGCCTTATTTCCATGCATACACACTAGGAAATAGTTAAATTTGGGTTAAGTTTTCCAGTATATTAACCTGAAAACTATGTTTTCCGACATTAAATGACATCAATTCCAACACCAAACAACCTGCCACACCCACTACTACCATTAGGGAGCATTTTTTATGGTTTAACCCAACTCTCACATACCAATGCATGCTTTTATGACATGGTTTATTTATATAAGTTGCTTAGTTTTTATATTTAGTAGCTTTAAACAACTAACTGTGGATGATTACGCTTTCTTTCACTTAGCTGAACACAATTGTATCATAAAATATCGTCATTGGAAAAGTAAAAAATTAAGATGTTCTGCATGACCTACGTAGTAGTATATAGTCCATCATGTGCTACTCTTACATGTCCATTGGAATGAACATCAAAACTCCAAGTTACAAATGTGTTGTGCTGGACTCTTAAGTGGTCTCAAGTGTATTTTAGCTTGTTTGGGTCTTTAATTAATCTGACAAAGGTCATTTCCATGGTCTCATACAGGGAAACATTGCTCAAAATGAACTGTTTTTCGATCTAGATCTTAGGAAACCAATGACTTGTTTCCATGTTTCAACACCAAGAAATGGGTAAATTTGGGTCCAGTTTCTTGGTTTGATTACCTGAAAACTATTATTTTGAGGTCCGATTTTCATGCCTCAACATCCAAAAAAAATTCTCAAAATGAATTGTTTATCGGTATATATCTTAGAAAACACATGCCTTATTTCCATGCATAAACACTGGGAAATAGTTAAATTGGGTCTAGTTTTTCGGTATGCTGACCGGGAAACTGACATTTTCACGGTGGAAATACCGAAAATAATACAAAATATCTAGATTCCATATGTTAAAAGAGGGAAACAAATTGTTTCATGATAATTTTATTTTTCAGAAATAAATTTCTGCATTCAAAATCATACTTACAACAAAATCAAATTCAACAACCAAACCATATTCGACAGAAAGCATTTGATAAACGATGCTCAAACAAACTCATAACAAAAGTGATATATCTAAAGTAAATGAGAATGGGGTGAGTTAGCTTCCGGATGGAATGGTATATCCCCGGAGGAGCTTTCAATATGGGGGTTCGCTGCTTGTGTCAAATCTTCATTATGTGGTGATTCTTCTAAATCTAGAACTTTGATACGTTCGTTTGGGAACGTGCGAATGGTACGCCCTAAATCTTTACACTCTCCAGGACGAACTTGCAGTACACTTGTGTCTTTTTCAAACTCATTTCTGAAAAAAGAAAACACAAATTATTTAAACATAGAAAAAAAATAATGCATCAAAGAAGTTTTTCGGTATAGACACTCGGAAATAGGAGCTCATTTGGCTTATTTCCCGGTGAAAAACGTAAAATCGGGAATTTCAACCCTAACTCGTAAAATTGCGGTCCTATACCATACAATTGACTCCAAACACTATCCAATATCCATATTGACATTACCATGAACTCTAAAATCATATCTTCAAGACCCTTACACCCTGCACCATAACATTAACACTACCATGCTCAAGAATGAAAAAACTTTAAAAACATACCTTTGAGTTGTGATGGAAGATGAATTTTCAGAAATATATTGGAGAGACACGTGCAGACATGCTTATGAATTGTTAAGAGACAAATAAGGTTGAATTTGGTGTTTCAGGAACGTGATGAATTAGGATTGTAAAAGTTAAGGTTCCAATACAATTCGGATTATTTTTCCTATTGTGTAAGAACCATGAATAAATTTATCTTCTAGCGAATTTGGAGAGGAAATTTGCGTAATTGAGGCATTGTACGAAGTGAAAGTTGAAGATGGGGTCTCTGCCGGAGAAGTAGAGAGTGGAGAGGAGGAGAGACCGGATATCGGAGTAGTGAACGTTGAATGGGACGAGGGAGGAGATATGATTTTGGATTCAAACGATTAACATAGGGGTAGATTGAGAATTCTGATTTGTTTTTATATTTTCTACTTTTTAGATTTTATTTTTATTTTTTTTTTAATATCAAGGGTAAAATAGTAAACTTGGTTGATTTGTTACAAAACATATTTATAATTGTTTACTTTTGAAAGATTTCTGGTGGTGGGCTACAACAAAAGATTTTGATTTTGGATCGGTCCAAAAATAGAAATTATCACTTTTTTAAAGGTTTATTTAAATTTATTAATGAAGCATAATTTTTTTTTAATTTCTAAATATATAAATAGTCTCTCAATTAGGAATGTTAAAAAAAAATAAAAACTCTTTATGAAAAATATTTTTTTAATTGGATTTTATATATATATATATATATATATATATATATATATATATAAAGAATTTATAAGAATTTCAAGCTGTGTATTATATAAAAAAAAGGCATGAGTTTTACCAAATAAGTTAGGTGAGTAAATAAAAGAATATGCTAATAAATTAAAAAATTAATACAAATCAAGGAATATGGTAATAAATTACAAAATATTAAGGAATATAATAATAGTAATCTTCACTAATTAAGGGGGTCTAGTACTTATCGTCGCGGATAGGGGCGTTCACGGGTCAGGTTTGGGTCAAATCCGGACCGATATGTTTGACTCCAAACACGAAATTGGGGTAAAAATACGGACTGGAACGAACCCTTTAATATTTTAGGTTGGTTTTGGATCAAGATTGGGTCGGGTCTGACCTAATAATAAAATAAATAAATAAATAAATAAATAAATGATATAAGTTTTTGAAAATATATAAACATATTTTCAATTATTGACTTCTAATGGTACCATTTATGGTGATATTGATTAAAGAATTGAAAATAACTTGGATAGAGTTAAAAACACCACATATTTAGCAATATAACTTGGATAGAGTTAAAAATACCATATATTTAGCAGTATGTACAAAAAATAAAAAAAAATAATAATGAAAATAAATGGTTATTGGATTTATCGGGTCGGGTCAAAATCGGATCGAGCCTGTTAAAAAATCCGAATTTTTCTAAATTTTTGGACCAACTCCAACCCATTAATGAATCCGGACTAACCCGAATCTTGATTAACTCGATGGGTTCGGATCGAGTTATTGGGTCACGGGTTTTTTTTGAATACCCCTCATCGCGGAGTAACAGCCGAGTTCGAATTATGATACTAATTCACAAAATATATATTTACTTTAATTGAGAATTGAAAACTAAGTCAAATTTTCTTCAGTAATCACATTAATTTAATATTTTTATAAGTTTACTTCTTATATAATATTTTTAATTTTTTTATTATTCCAATTAAATAATTGAATAGAATGACGTATGGAGAATTTTATTACATTCACATTATATATTATCCTATCCTGCCTATTATCCTACTAAAAAATAGATAATTATATGATTTTTTAAAATATATAGATAAAAAATTAAAACGGTCAAAACGAAAAAAATTAATATATATATATATAATTAAAACTGTCAAAAGGAAAAAAAAGTTAAATTAAACTAATCTACTATTATATACTTTTACTATTATATGTAAAACTACAGGTCAACTTCTTATTTACACTTTTTCGTTTGTTTATATAATTAAAAAATAAATAAGTACAACTCATAAAAAAAAAATTTCGGTAAATAATCTAATCCTAGATATTTTCATTTAAACTAGGGATAAATAATGCATAGCCCCCTGTACTTGTATAAGTTTTTCACTTAGCTCTCTGTACAAATTGTTGTCTTAGTTAGTCTCCAGTACTTGTGATTTTGTCTCAGATAGCCCCTCAGTGCTGACATAGTGCATGACGTGGTCATTGCATATGTGATGTGGACTGCCACGTGTCGTCAGTGTCACACATCAAACGACCACGTCACGCGCCACATCAGCATTAAGGGGCTAACTGATACAAAATGCCAAGTACAGGGGGCTAACTGAGACAACAGTTTTTACAATGAGCTAATTGAGAAAATTTAAAAATACATAAATAAAATTAATTTTAAAATAAAAATATATTTATAATTATATACTATAACTTATAATCTATCTGATTCACCTATCTATCTATTTTAAATACTGTAAATAATCATCATTTTTTTTTAAAAAAAAAGGAGTAACTTACCGCACTAGATATCAAACATTCAAATTAGAATGGCATAAGGGTCTTAGAAACCCTTGAACTTGACTGTACTTTTCAAATTAGCCCTCCAACTTCACGAAGGGTCAATTTAACCCTTTAACTTTCAAATTTTGTGTCAATTAAGTCCTTTTTGCTGATGTGGAGGGCTTAAATGACATTTTGAATTTAACCCTTTTTGTTGCCAGATCAGCTTCCACATCAGCAAAAAGGCTTAATTGATCCACTATTTGAAAGTTGAGGGGCTAAATTGACCCTCCGTAAAGTTTGAGGGCTAACTTGAAAAATATAATCAAGTTTGGGGGCTCCTAAGACCCTTATGCCAATTAGAATTAAAACAAAGTTGACATAAGAAAAAAATATTATTCGTCTTATCGAGTCACACTATCATTATAAAAAATATTATAAAAATAATTTTTTAATGGAATAGTTTAAAAAAATAGATTAAACAAAAATAATGAAATTCATTAAAATGGTTATTTTGAGATAGATTTAAAATGATGATTTATTTAAATTATCTAAAATAGATTATTAGACGAATTAAACCGAAAAAAAGTTATAATGTTTAATTATATTTATATATTTTTAAAATTATTTTTATTTACATATTTATAAACTTATAAATTTTCTTAGTTAGCCCCCCGTACAAATGGTCGTCTCAGCTAGCCCCCTATATTTGTGATTTTATCTCAATTAGCCCATCGGTGCCTACGTGGCATCTGACGTGGTCATTTGATGTGTGACCTTGATGACACATGGCAGTTCACATCACACATCAAATGACCACGTCAGATGCCACATCAGCACCGAAGGGCTAACTGAGACAAAATCACAAGTACAGGGGGCTAACTGAGACAACCATTTGTACAGGGGGTTAACTGAAAAATTTATACAAGTACAGGGGGCCATGTATTATTTATCCCTTTAAACTATCTCATCCTAATCTATATCCTAATTTCTATTGGGTTCAAGGATAGTAAAACGTAAATGTTTTAAAGATTAAATAGTTTATAAAAATAATTTTTATTAGGGTAATGCTACACAGCCTACTCCTGGTGCCTACTTTTATTGTCTTCTTACGTGACAATAAATGATTGGATATCAATTTAATAATAATCAATTTATAAATTATTATTAAATTTATTAATTATTATTAAAAATTTTCATCTAATCAGCACTTGCCATGTAAGAGTAGGCAAAAAAAGTAGTCACAACGAGTAGGCTATCAATCATTACTCTTTTAGTTATACCGAAATAAACATTTTAAATTAATATATATATATATGTATCGGGTACATATTAAGTTTCAAAACAAAGCTTAAGGAATACAGTCAAGGCGTTTCAATTGTAACATGTCCAAGTCTACACTACCATGTCTACAAAGTCTTTTGATTATTTGAAACTATATTCATTAGAACAAATTTATCACCTAATTTTGTAGTAGACAGCTTTGTTGAGTAGTTTGATTATGTTAAAACACACTTTGTTTTTCCACTTTTCAAATATCTATCTGTACGGTAATAAAAGAGAAAATTAACCAAAGTCAATTAAACCACATGTTATGAATGATTTCGTAAAAATGCAACACATTATCTTTTTTATAAAATTATTTTTTTATTTTTTAATTTTAATTAACTAAATTGATTGTTTTGACATTTGAATAAATTTTTATATTTTTCACAGATTTTGTAATAAATTTTAATTTTCAATTTTATATTTACACTAATTGTTATACTACATCGGAAATATAACTCACCGATTAGTTTTTCCACCACTATATAAATATATATATTTTCGGTTAGTTTTCACATCGACCTTAAAGGTGTTGGTGCTCTTTGTAAATTAAATAGAGCTACTTGCTAATAGAGGTTTAAATATGAGTTTATATTATTTCATTTTTTCGATTCAATTTTAAAATTTTGAAATTGACATGAATTCAAAATCTATATTATCATTGTATTATTATATATATATAATAATAATAATAATAGATTTTTTTTCAATATATATATATATAATAGTATATTATTGGTTAAAGTTAAATTTTACTCACCATCTTCTTAAAAGAAGAAGTTCAACCAAACATGTTTTACAATTTTTTTTTATTAAATTAAAAATATGAATAAATAAATTATTTTATAATCGCAATCATAGCATCTCAAAAATCAAATTAATTCATCCTTAAATGTCAAATCAATTCAATACAAATAAAATAAATAAGAAGTTTATCTATCTCATCTATTTTCTTTACATTTATCTTTATAAATGAAAAAACCTAATCAAGCAAATTAACCGCGTGATGACAAATGGTGTTATAAAAACACAATATATAAGCAATTTTATATTAAATTACATATTAACATAAGTATTAATTAATTCATTAGATTATTTTATCATCTAAAATATTTTATTTTATTTTACTATGTATTATATTTCAACTAATTTTTATCCCACATCCGATGCGTAATTCACTGATTATTTTTGTCACTACTATATAAATGAGATTTTTACTGAATTAGTTTTCATATCGACCTTTAAGGCATTAGTGTCCTTTGTACAATTAAAAGGTATTTGCCACCAAAGTTTTAAAATACGGTGTGCGGAATACGTACGGGAAATATTTAGTACGTGATATGTTAATACGGATACGCTAAATACGGGAGTTTATACGTTAACAATAAAATTTTATTAAAATATTTTTTTAAAAATGAAAATATATAAAACATTTAAAAACGTGTAAATTTACGAAAATGCCATTACGTATTAGAGTAAATACGTTAGTACACCTGTTTATACGTTAGTACGTTTAATAAAATACGTTGTATACGTTCCAAATTTAATACGGTTTTAATTCACCATAATACATACGGAAATTAAAAATACATTGATACGCCCGTATTATATGCTTGATACGGGCGTACTTTAAAACATTGCTTGTCGCTATTAGTTTTAATAAAAGTTTAATATATTCCAGATTTTGGATTCGATTTTAAATTTTTAAAATTGATACAAACCCACAATCTATATTATAGTATCTTTATCTTTATCACTATCATTATTTCTATCTCTATTATAATAAAAGACAAAACTAATCAAGCAAATTACGTGTGACAAGTGGAACTCTAAAAAAACAACAGGTAGGCATTTTTATATGAAGTTACATATTAATACATAAGTATTAATTAATTCATTAGGTTATTTTGTCATTTAAAATATCTATTTTTTTTATTATATTTTATATTTCAACTAATTGTTATCCCACGTCGGAAGCGTACTTCACTAATTATTTTCATCACTCCTATATAAATGAGATTTTTAATGAATTAGTTTTCATATGGACCTTTAAGGCATTGATTCCCTTTATACAATTAAAAATACATGTCTTTTTAGGTTTTAATAAAAGTTTTAAAATATTTTAGAGTTTAGGATTCAATTTTAAGTTTTTAGATATGATACAAGCCCAAGATCAATATAATAATATCTCTTCTCTATTATAATAAAATAATAATATTTCTTCTCTATTATTCATGGTCCCTAAAGAGGTAGGGAATAATAGACATCACCACTATTCATGTTCCCAAGCCTTTCTGTAATAAAAAATTGCACTTCGGTTGGGGTCGAAAAGTGAGCTCATGCATTGGTTGCTCCAAACATTAATAACTAGGCAAGTAGGAGGATTAAGTGGTTTGCACTCAAATCCAAAATTTGTCAAAACATTATGAAACGTTGTGAAGACCCATAATTTGTCATAAACAGTCTCAAGAAGCTCATCCTTACCTTTTGGGGATGCCATGTGAGCCAGATGAGTGTACTGTGAACGCGGCTCACAGACTGTGACCCGCATTCACAGGTTGTGATCGATGGTCACAACGTCTCCGAAGACGTGGGGAGTCACACACGTCACGACTATCGTTTCGAAATAATTATACACTGCTTGAATTTTACTTACAATTACTAGATAATTATACAAAGTTCACAGTCTGTGATTATAGCTCATAGTTATTACAATACATAATTAAATACAGTATACATTCTGTGATTACAATTTACAGATAATATAATTCTTAACTAACTACATAATTACTTATCATATTATTACATTATATAACTGGTGGTATAATCAGCTTTGGGTTAAGAACGATGTGAGATGACATGTCTGCATTTGCCTCGTCAACACTTGAAGATATGGAAACATAACAGGTTTTCCTTGTATGACATGTCTGCATTATCTCGAAAAGCACCACTCTCTTATCCTGAAGGCTCACAAAAAGTAACAGATTGCTATCTCTTTGTCTACCCTTTTGGAGCAACTACTATCAATCAATTGCTGTCGTGAAATGTTTAAATCGAAAACCTCAGCCCCGGGTTCCCCACCACTATATTCACTACCATTCCACTCTGCATCGTAGAATGGAACAACTTTAACGTAATCATCTGCAAAAACTAATTCAACCCATAAGATAACAATATATCTGTGATTGCTATTCACAAACTATGAATAAAGATCACAAATATAGGGTGCATTTGGGACCGTTTAAATTTTTAAAAAAACCAATTATTTAATAATTTAAAGCAGTTTGTAGTGTTTGGCAAACCAATCAAAAGCGGATTATTTCATAATTTGCTCATTAAACAATCGAATTTTGAGAAGCGAGCGGACACATGCTTTTATAAGCAGATTAATTGAGAAGTTGTCCAATTTGTATTGAAATGACAAATATACCCCTATTCTTGAAATTTGCAATTGTATTCTATTGATGCTATTAGTCAACTTTTTTGAAATTATTATTTTTCATCTATTTTGAAAATTTAATTTACATCCAACATATTTTAAATTGTACCATATATGTTATTGATATTATTTTAAAAATAAAAATAAATAATTTTTAATTAAAAATAATTATAATTTTCTCGATTTTTGTAAATTGGAATTCTTTAAATTGACTTCTTAGTATCTATGTCATTATTTATTTTTGCACCATTTGTTTGTTAATATTATTAATTAATTTTTAAATAAAAAATAAAAAATAAATCTTATTATTATTATCATAAATATTATTGAACGATATTAAAAAAAAACTAAAGTAAATAATAAAATTATCCATTTTGTAATTCTAAATAATCTCTCGATTATTCAAATAGATAAATAATAATAATAATTAAGATATAAGAAAAAGTAAGAAATAAATAAGAAAATTAATAAATATATATACGTTAAAAGAAATGTCTATTATGGTAATTTAAGAATACTCACTTATATTTTACTCAAATCATTTACTTTAACTTATTTCAAAATCTAATTATTGAACAATCTATTTTCAAACGGATACCGAATTAACTTATGAGCAGATTATATAATAAATTGTGATATAAGTGATTGTTTTATAGTTAAAGCAACCCCAAACATACCCATAAACTACTAAGATTGTCAACAACAATACACAGTCCATCAGTTTACAGAGTTGTGTACAGTGTTCCTAGTTTGTGGACTGATGAATTATGTACTATTTATGAGTGTTATCAGTTCATAGGCTGTGAATAACAATCACATATTTGAACTATGTTAGTTCAAAGCTACATGAACTGATAACTCTATCACCTATACTTTTTGAAACCAGTGTGCACATGAATAACCATTGCAATAAACATAAAAAATCACCCAAAATAAATTTCACCAACACCAACTAATCATTTTGCAGGAAATTCGAAACCAATCATCACATGAATAACCATTGCAATAATCATTCCGAACAACATATAGAATTACCCAAAACAAAATTTAGCAGCGGCAGCTCATAAATTATACAATTTCAACATAAACACCAAATGAATAACCAATGCAATAAATATTCCAATCAACAAAGAATTGACAAAAAAATATTCAATAGCAGCAGGTCATCAAAACCTAATGTCTCAATATAACATCAGTGTCATTCCACAATTCACATTTTAATTCTAGTACAAACCACAAAAGCACAAATTAATTATTAAAAGCTTACCTTACATATGGACTAAACAAACTGCATTATTTTGGACAGTATTATCAGTTCACGGATATGACTACTCAATCTATTTTGACAGCATAAAGTAAGGATAATTTGAATAATTATTTTAAATTAAATATCTTAAAAATAAATTTAATATATTCGGACATTTTTAAATATTTTAAATAATAATGACGACGTAAAATGGTAATTTTTTGAAAATATAAACTCCACTATAAAGAAATAGAAGTGAACAAGTGATGTCGCGGAGGTCCCACATGAATAAGTAAGTGTGGTCAAATTATGTGATTATTAAATGGTGGCAGTTCTGGACGAAAAAAGATGGCCTGATAAGCGAATCCACCTAGACTATTGATTTTTTCAAGCGGGTCCCAACAACTATAGTTCTGATGAGACCTAACACGAAAATCACTTTTTAATTGGTCGTTTTCACGACGGACGATGGTTGCCAGTACACACTATCAAAACCCAACTTGACGATTGAATTAAAAGCGGATTTTTTAAGGATTTTTTAAAATCCAGAACAATAACGGGATTTTGTCCGGAAATGAGAGGATTCCAAATGGACAGGATATATTTTGGATTGGACCATTAAGTAACCGGATTTTTTTAAGTCCATTTAGATATGGACATGGACGGATTTTAGAAATCCGGTCCATTTTGCCACCTTTAATTTAGACAACTATTTACTAAGCATAGATAGAGTTAGGAAAATCATCAGGGTTCCATCAAGGTTTTTTGATGCCATCCTTGTAATTTATGCATTCAATGCTTTGTTTCTAGTAACTATATGCTAGAATCATGTCAGGAAGCAATTTATTGCCATGATTCTTAAAAATGGTTGACAGCCACGAATGAAGAATTAGAATCTCTAAAGAAAAATCAGACCTAGATCTTAGTTACTAAATCTGATAACAAGAAACTTGTTTCCTGTAAACTAGTGTATAGAATCAAGGATAGTCTGCCTATAGATGATCATAAAAGGTTTAAGACTAGATTAGTTGCAAAAGGTTATACGCTGAAGCCTGATGTAGACTATTTTGAAATTTTTTCATCTACTATAAAGAATGGATTAATTAGAATAATGCTAGCTCTAACTACTTTTAATGATTAGGAACTTGAACAAATGTGTCTGAAAACTGTCTTTCTCAATGACTATCTTGATAGGGAGATATATATGGATCAACTTATGGGTTTTAAGGAAAAACCTGACAAAATCTGTATGTCTTAACGATCCTTATATTGACTTAAATAATCACCAAGTTAATTGAATTTTCCATAATTTTGTCCAGATTCTAGGTTTCACCAGGAGCTTGTTTGATGCTTCTTTGTACTATAAATTATGTGAATTTATTTATGTTTTTATGTTGTTATATGTAGACGATATATTACTTATGTGTCTTAAAATGAGTATTTTAAAATTTGTAAAATTGGACTTAAATAATGAATTTGACATGAATGACTTGGGATATGCTTCTAGACTATTGCAAATGTCAATTATAAGGAACAGGAAAAAAATATCTTGCTATAAACTAGGAAAACTACATGTTGAAAGTTTTGGAAAACTTTTGAAATTTCTAACTGTAAACCTAATAATCTCCCTTTAAATTCTGGACACAACTTTGATAATAAGATAGATGATGATGAGGTTCTCACTAATATACCTTATGTTGAGGCCATTGATAGCATTATGTATGCAATGGTATGTACTAGGCCAGACATAGCATATGTTGTTAGTATACTCAGTAGCTATAGGATTAAACCAAAGTTGAAACAATAAAAAGCAATTAAAGACTTATTGAGATATATAAAGGGCACAGTTGAAGTTGGTTTAGAATTTGGAAAATTATTTTAACTTTGTTGATACAATTGGCTATTTTGATGCTAACTTTAAAAAGAATCCTGAGTTTAGACGGTTTACTACCTCTTATATTCTCACAGTGTGTGGGTGTTAAGTACCCTAGAAATCTAGATTACTGTTTGATATAGTTCTCTCTACTTAAAAGTCTACATATATATTTCTTACTGAATGTACTAAAGAAGCATTGTGGCTACATGAAAGGCTATTGTTTTTACCGATAGTCAGGGAATATTTTATCTAGAAATCATTTGTATACCGTGACAGAATTAAACAGAGTGGTGTTAAATACCAGTTCACCAGATTGAATATTTTGAATTACAATGAGTAGGTGGAATAGATTGCTACAGACAAAAATCTAACTGATAAAGGTATCAAGGAAGTAGTAGTTAGGATGTTACTCTATTGTAGAAGCTTCCTCCATATTAACCGACCTAATCTATTCTGTCACCGGGTGATGATGAAAAAGATTGTTAGATTATTCACTAAGGAAAGGAAGATGTATGTACAACCAACCTAAGAAAGTTTTGAACATATATTTAAAATTGGGAAAGTTTTCTTATGTATTTTTTATAAATGTTATCCTTTGTATATGGTCCTTGTAATTCTCTCTGGACTAGGCTATTAGACCTTTTAATTTTGTTTGGATTTGCTGAAGTGACTTGCAAGCTACTCCAAGCCCATTGTATTTGAAGATCTGCACCCATGTTGGAATCCGACCAAGACTTAAAACCTCTATTTATGCTAAAGTTTGGTCAGAGTGGTGTTGACCGAGTCTTTTGCTCTGTTTTTGCCTCTGATCTTTTTGCTGGGAGTTTTCATCTTTGTGTTAGTCACTTTGTGATTCTTGTGATATCTCTTCGTGGTTTGTGATGTCAAAAATCCTAATAACATAAAATGATGCAATTACTAAGATTTCCTACACGCAAGTGCATGTGATCAAGAAGTAAAGTGAATTAAATTCAGGTTGTCAAACCCACAGGGACTAAAGCTAATCTAATATCAATTCTCTAAAATTCCCTATATCTAAGCGTAAAATTTATGATAGTGAATATTATGAAAAATCAAATAAAACTAATTTCTTAAGGTAAGGATTCAATATAGAGCTTAAGTTCTAGGTCTACGAATTCACCTCACCAGTAACCCATCATGCCTAATATGTCAACGAGCTTTTATTCTTATTCTCAAGGTTTTACTATTCCCAAGGTTTCTTCTAAATACACATGAGACTATCTACCTATCCTAATTCCATATTCCTATGTGATAGTCTAGGTAGACGCATTAAGAAACATCTATTCTTGAATATATGAATTTTATGTTCTATTCCTAGCAACATAAACACGCACATTCTCTTGCTCTAATCGAATCTAATAAACCTCTTCCAAGCATTCATCAAATCACTAAATCATGCAATTGGTGATCTAGCAAAGCAAGCATTAAGCTCAGACAAGAGAAAGAATAAAAACTATCTCATTCATAAAAGTAATAATCAAATTAGGGTTACATGGTTCAGCTACTTCGTAGCCCTAGACTGGGAGTTTAGTTACACATAGCAATCATGTTTACTCTTCCTAATATAATCATTCCTAAAAAGTGAGAAAGAGTTCACCGATTTTTCTGCTCTTGATCTCGCCTTCCGGATGTTGATCTTGAACTTCCGTGTTTCTTCTTGCAGTAGTCTCTTGTTCTGAATCCAGCTAAAAAGTCCTTTCAACATCTCAAAACTTCTTAATTATAGACTTCTCTGAGAAATGACCAAAACGCCCTTGAACAGCAGGTGGAATTTGCCCTAATCGGTCTCTGAAGACAAATCTGGCGACATAAGGCCCTTCTCGCCAGACACTACCTCACCTTGCTCTTTGAAATTGCTGAATACATTTTCTGGCGACAAGGCTGGCGACATAAGACCCTTGTTGCCAGCACCTGCAATGTTGAATCCATTATATATCGTTGAATCGTTTGTTGGCGACAAGTCTGGCGACATAAAGGCTATGTCGCTAGACACTTCATTGAAGTGCTCTCTCGCTTCCTTCTTCGATTGACTTTGTTTCTCAGAACTTCGGCTTTCTATCCATATAATCTTGATTATCGCTCTTTTACCTATTCCACTCAATTACCTGAAACATCTTAACAAATTCATCAAATACCAAGTAATTCTCTGGATTCATCACAAAAGCTTAAGAATCAACAGGGAAAATTCATATAAGTTAGAGACTTATCAGTTTGTTGATAATCTTTGTGATTAAGTTTGTATGAACCCGATCCTTATCATAATGAATTATCTAGTGCTCATCTTGAACCCAGCCATGGATGTAGCACTTTTACATTAGTGAACTGCGTAATTGCCTTTGTATTATGTTTATTTTTTGCTTTGTGAATGATTTGTATGAATTTCTTTTAATAGATTTAGTCGCTATTGGTATCAATCGTTATTTAAGTTTATAACATAATTGACTAATTTGGTCATTAATTTGGCAAAAGAATGTGTAGTGTTGGTGCCAAAATGGAGTATAACCTTTTTGGCAGGGCTAGTGAGACTAAAGCTGAATTTCTTGGATAACACCTCCTCATATGGCTTCTTTCAGATATGGCATATACTCATTTGATGCATTTATCTAGGCATAGAGTCTTCGGGGTCCATACACCCATCATACTATATTGAATAGGGCCTAGAAAATTTGTTGGACATAATATTAAAAGATATCCGAGTTCAAAGAGATTATATGCACACTTGGTGATAGCTTGTTAAAGGGGCCAAACTTTTACCTTTTCATTTCTAGGATATTCGTTAGTTTAACCCTAATTATACTCTATCCATTCTTCCTGCCGCTTGTTTTTGTTTTACTCTTCCTTTCGAATGATACCTATATGCTTTATATTGCATTCCTCGAAACTCTCTCTTTCCTTTTTTCTAACACCTTAGAGGGATTTATTTTCTTTCTCCAAGTAACACTTATAATCCTCATCAGCTTTGTCATCCCTTCTCCCTTATGTATTAAAGTAGAGAGTTTTGGCTCTTTAAGGGTTTATCTTTGGGTGGCCCTTCGGCCGGTTTAGCCTAGATTTCAACCCGCATTCTAATTGTTTTTTTAGAGGCTCATTCTTTGCCAGCAATTACTGCAACTCCCCCTTCGAGCTCTAACCTCGGCTCCGCCTTTTGAGCTCTGTATTGATTTTCACAGGCACAATCTGTTCCTCGAATTTTTTCAAATAGTAATTAAGAGTTTAAATCATTTGATTATAATACCGATCTACTTCCCTAACAAAGAAGATATAATAATGAACAGGTGAAAGAAAATCATAACATGAGATATTTTCAAGAACGTGAGATGGAAGATATATTAGGTTTTTATTTCAGTTATTCTTCATCAACATAATTTTTTTTTTTTTTGAAAAATCATAAATATTAATTTATTTTATTTTATAGAATTTAATGAGTATAATTTTTTATATTTGATTACATTACTTTAAAAATAGGTGGTGTTTTGAAATTTGTATTTTCTTATTTAAATAAATAAATATTACATTTGAATAACACTATTTTAAAATACTTTCAAAATTGATTTTTTCAAACACTTTGAAATTTATAATTATTTTTTAAAATTAATATCCATAATGTTACAAAACCAAACCAGAATCAACACCCAGAATACTAGAACCAACACAAGAAATGACTTACATAATACTAGAGATAGAAAGAGAGGAGGAAGATATGAAGTGAATTGGCAAAGTCTCTCATTGCCTTCATCTTATATTTATAGGCAAAAATATGGACACTTGTCACATTTTGGGTTAATAAACCCATGCAACATGACAAGTAATGGATTTGGTGGAATCCATACATACACCATTACATAATACTCCCCCTTGGATTTCACCATCGACTGCCTCGTTAAAAACCTTACCAGAAAAACCCAGTGGGACAAAAATTGGATAAGGAAAAAAGAGTACAGTTTGAACCCAGACATTTTACAAAACTCCCCCTGATGGAAACACCCATGAATCAATCAACTAATTTGGAGAGTCTTCGCATTCCGATTCCGTGAAGTAACCTTTCGAATGTGGAGGTTGGTAATGTCTTTGTCAGTAAATCAGCCAAATTGTTTGAAGATCGAATCTGCTTCACGTTGATTTGTCTGGATTCTTGGAGCTCGTGGGTGTAGAAAAATTTGGGAGATATGTGCTTCCTTCTATCCCCTTTGATGTATCCACCTCTCACTTGGGCGATACAAGCAGCATTATCTTCGTAAAGAATTGTTGGCTCGTTTGATTGTGGGATACCACATGAACTCTGAATATGATGTATAACCGATCTCAACCAGACACATTCCCGGCTGGCTTCATGCAATGCCAAAATTTCAGCATGATTTGAAGAAGTAGCAACCAAAGTTTGCTTTATGGATCTCCAAGAGATAGCTGTGCCATTATATGTAAAAATATATCCAGACTGAGAACGAGCTTTGTGTGGATCCGAAAGATAACCGGCATCAGCATAGCCAAACCCAGTAGGATTATCTGAATTTGAATAAACAGTCCCAAATCAACAGTTCCCTGAAGATATCTAAGAATATGTTTAATTCCATTCCAGTGACGACGAGTCGGGGCAGAACTGTATCTAGCCAATAAATTTACAGCAAAAGCAATATCTGGTCTCGTACATTGGGCTAGATATAGAAGGGCACCAACTGCGCTCAAGTATGGTGTTCCAGAATCCAAAACATTTTCATCATCATCTTTGGGTCTGAATGGATCCTTTTTGGGATCAAGAGAACGAACGACCATTGGGGTGCTTAATGGATGACATTTTTCCAAATTAAATCTTTTTAAGATCTTTTCTGTATAAGCTTTCTGATGGATCAAAATTCCATTATTTCTATGTTCAATTTCTAATCCCAAATAATATTTTGTTTTCCCCAGGTCTTTCATTTCAAATTCTCTTTTCAAATATTCAACAGTCTCTTGGATTTCATTTTGAGTTCCAATCAAGTTCATATCATCAACATAGACTGCTATTATTGCAAAACCAGATCCTGATTTTTTAATGAACACACATGGACAAATAGTATCATTAATGTACCCTTCCTTAATTAAGTATTCACTTAGACGATTATACCACATTCGTCCAGACTGTTTTAATCCATATAGTGACCTTTGTAATTTCACTGAGTATAACCCGCGAGGTTTATTAATTTCAGGGATTTTTAATCCTTCTGGAACTTTCATGAAGATTTCTGTATCCAGGGAACCGTATAGATATGCAGTTACCACATCCATTAACCTCATTTCCAGATTCCTTTCTTTCGCTAATCCAATCAAAAACCGGAAAGTAATTGTATCCATCACAGGTGAATACGTTTCATCAAAATCAATCCCAGGCCTTTGTGAGAAACCCTGAGCAACCAATCGGGCTTTATATCTCACAATTTCGTTTTTCTCATTTCGCTTTCGAACGAATACCCATTTATGACCAACTGGATTAACACCTTTTGGTGTTTCAATAATGGGTCCAAAAACGTTCCGTTTATTCAATGAACTTAATTCTGCCTGGATTGCTTCTTTCCATTTTGGCCAGTCATTTCGTTTCCTACAATCAATGATGGATTGAGGTTCATAATCATCATTCATCACATCAATAGCTACTGCATATGAAAACATATTATCAACAACAAAGTTTTCACGGTTCCAAATTTCTTTTGTATAATTAATGGATATTTCTTCATTCTTGGATACATTTACCTCCTGAGAGGTCTTTTCCTCAGTTGGATTTCTGACTTCCACAATTTGTAAATTTTGATTAGTATCTTTCGGAGGTATCATATCAATAGTATTCTCGATTCTAACTTTTCGTTTTCGTGGTACAATATCTTTGGACCCAACAGGTCTACCACATTTTCTCTGGATTTCAGATGCCTCACCAGTTACCATCTGTTTTGATTTCTCAGTAGGCACATCCAGTCGAGCTGGTGCATTACATGCTGGTATATGAGATTTCGTAACTTTAGTAGCATCAACAAAACTATCTGGTAAACGGTTCGCAATCATTTGTAAATGAATTATCCTACGTACTTCATTTTCACTTTGACCAGTACGTGGATCTAAATAATGCATCCTTTCACTTTTCCAACGAGTTCATTTTTACCAGCATTAGAAGGTTCATCCTTTCCAAGTCGTGGGAATAATTCTTCATTAAAATGGCAATCTGCAAATCTTGCAGTAAACATATCACCCGTTATGGGTTCCAGATATCTAATTATAGATGGTGAATTATATCCAACATAAATTCCCAAACGACGTTGTGGTCCCATTTTGGTTCTCTGAGGGGGTGCTATGGGAACATATATAGCACAACCAAAAGTTTTCAAATGAGATATATCTGGTTTATTTCCAGTTACCAACTGTAACGGAGAATATTCATGATATGCAGTGGGTCTCAGACGTATCAGTAAGGCTGCATGTAATATTGCATGACCCCAAGCGGAAATCGGTAATTGAGTTTGTAACAACAACGTTCGGGCAATCATTGAAGCCTTTTAATAAAAGATTCCGCTAATCCATTCTGGGTATGAACGTGGGGTACTGAATGTTCAACATTTATACCAATTGACATGCAATAATCATTAAACGCCCTTGATGCAAATTCACCAGCATTATCCAAACGAATATTTTTAATCTGATAATCTGGAAATTGTGCCCTCAATCTTATTATCTGGGCAAGCAACTTAGCAAACGCCACATTCCGTGTTGATAATAAAGATACATGTGACCATCTCGCAGATGCGTCAATCAACACCATAAAGTACTTAAATGGCCCACTTGGTGGATGAATTGGTCCACAAATATCCCCTTGAATTCTTTCTAAAAACGATGGACATTCAATATTTACTTTTAAGGGGGATGGTCTAACTATCAATTTCCCCTGAGTACAAGCAGTACAAAAATTATCTTTTGATATCAATATTTTTAAATCACTTAATGTATGTCCATTAGAATTCTTAACAATTCTACGCATCATTGTGGACCCAGGATGGCCAAGTCTATCATGCCATTGAAAAACTTTAGGGTCAGTTTATTTTCTTATTCATTACAACGTAGGCTTCTATTGGAGATATTTTCGTAAAATATAAACCAGATGATAATATATGGAGTTTTTCCAGAACAATTTTCTGTCCAAAAACAATAGACGTGATATATAAATACTCCATATTTTGTTCATTCACTGTCTCAATATGGTATCCATTTTTTCTGATATTTTTAAAACTCAACAAATTTCGTTTCGAATTACTCGAATATAATGCATTATGGATACATATTTTTGTTCCCTTTTCTAACAGTATTATAGCTTTTCCATATCCCTCAATTAAATCAGCAGAACCAGATATTGTATTTACTCGAGCCTTATATTCAGATATGTTCAGGAAATATTTTTTATCTCGGAGGATAGAATGGGTTGTAGCACTATCAATCAAACATATTTCTGACATATTTCCTGGAATTTCCATATCCTATCCAAATAAACAAAGCCACATATCAGAATTTTCCAATTTTTCTGACTTTAATCAATAAATACATCAATATACTAAGTCGAAAAATATCCATGCAATTATATCCCATCATGGATTTCTCATATAATTTCTTCATAATTTTCATAATTTAATCTCTGAGATTCTATCTCAATAAACTATATTTATTTCAAATATTCATTGCTGAGATTTTTCTAGGCTCATTTCTTAATTGGATCCTTTTTCCCTTTCAAATAATCAGGATTATGATCTGGGTTGGAGAGTAATCTCATTATTGCCATTTCCATACTCATCCATTTATATCAATATAATTTTTCCCAGATAGATCCAGAGCCTTTTCAATATTCCAATTTCCGACACTTCTCAAGTGTCCATACCAATAACTAAAATAATAAACACAACTAAATAAATTGACAATTAAATTAAAAATGCATTGCGTATGCTCTAAATAAAGATTAATGATGCAACAAAAATATATACATATATATCTGGACCAATTTTCTATCTTGGGTTGGCAGCGCCAAACTTCACACAAGATTTTCTGGAATAATGATATCTTCTTGGTAAATATTTCAACTCCCAAAATAATCATATATAATTTCTATATGGTCCAAATCAATTCAATTCAATCAACCAAATTGAATAATTCCTCTTTTCTTTTCAAAATTCCACATCAATATTTCAATAATTTTCCATATATATTTTAAACTTTCCACATAATCAACCTTCTTCATATTCAATTATTTATCTTTTCCTGGATAAATAAATTTAACCATCTTCTTGGTCAATAGATTTCATATGACAAAATTTAAATACAATAGATGTCCTATTCTTTTGTCATTTTTGTTTCTCCCTCTTATAACAAATAATAATTTGAACCTCAGAAATTTTCATCTCAAAAGTAATTTCTTTCAAAAATAATTTCTTTCAATGGAATTTTTATCATCATTCATTATTTCCATATACCCAATATATGAATTCTATTTCTCAACCAATTTCCAAATTAACTCAATAATCTAAGACCAACTCACTTGATGAAATCAATTTCATTTTCATCTCAATTAATATACATATTTTTCATATCTCAAGATGAACAATTCCCTTTTTTCAAACACCAAACAATTAATCAATAAATATATTTCCAATTAAATAATATATCATCCTCTTTTTCAAATAATTATTCCTCTTTTCATCCATTTTTTTCAATTTTTTTTATTTATTTATTTCCTCTTTTTTATACCAATTCTTTCCTTTTCTCTTTTCTACCAAATTTCCATTTCCCTCTTTTTATGGTTCCAGCATATTTTCCATTTTCATCTTTTTATGGTTCCAGACCAACATCTCAATTTTTTTTTTTCAATATAATTCCGGCAGCATCTCAGTATAACCAAAACATCGTTACCATCACTTTCTGATCTGGAGGATCCGTCTGGGCGGCAACCAGAGAGCATACTCGTGCTGATAACGTGTTACAAAACCAAACCAGAATCAACACCCAGAATACTAGAACCAACACAAGAAATGACTTACATAATACTAGAGATAGAAAGAGAGGAGGAAGATATGAAGTGAATTGGCAAAGTCTCTCATTGCCTTCATCTTATATTTATAGGCAAAAATATGGACACTTGTCACATTTTGGGTTAATAAACCCATGCAACATGACAAGTAATGGATTTGGTGGAATCCATACATACACCATTACATAATACATAAGACTAATTTTTTTTTTTTTCCGAATGTTTTGTTAAAAATAGCAAATGGACACGAACTCATAATCTTTTTAGATTCACCCACACACGAAGTATATATCAATTTTTTTTACTTTGTGCATGGGGTATGTATATATATATATATATTACAAAGTAACTTTTATTTAGTTATTATTTGAAAGTACTAAGCTACTAGCATAGCTTTAACAATCGTACTCACAAAAACAATTTCCTTCCTGAAATTGACAATATCCTATAGCAGTAGAGCCATGATCGTTTTTGCAAAAACAGTCACAACACTCGTCTTTACAATCCCTGTTGCTGCTGCACCACAAATAATGTATCATAAGACATCTGTTACCTTCATCTTTGCGTACGAAGCCTTTGCTGCTGCTGCTCATATCAGAACTTCCTTTCCCTTCAGGATACTTTTCTTCACATCTTTCTCCTTTCACCATCCCTGATCATCATCATCGCCATGTAACAATGCCATTAGAACATGCGATCAGCAATAAAGAGGACAGTTTGAGTGACATTTACAACATGGGTAAATAAAAAATATTTCAATAATTTAAAAAAATAAAAAAATATTAAAAAATATATATATAAAAGAGAGGATTGAAATTCGTTGAAAAGAGAATGTTGGAAATAAAATTTGTTAAAAGATAATTGCTAGAGTCTAAGATGTCCGCGTCCAAGTTTACAAGCAGAACTCACCAATAATTATAAAAAGGAGATGATTTAATGTAATTAAATATTATTATTTTCTCAATTTTACCTACACGCTGTCGTGGATGATCTTAACAATCAAGTTATTATAAATACCTGAAATGAATAGCACTAGGAGGAGGAGAATAAGATACTTTCTCATGATGATTATTGATTGTCAATTTACAATGAGGATACATATTATATAGCAGAAAATCCACAAGGATTCCATATCTCACGTGTACATGGTGAGAGGACAATGAAAAAGTGATAAAATTTATTTTATTTTATTTTATTCTTCTGTTCTGGTATCTTATAAATTTAGCAAATGAAAATGCTAAACGTGCTCAGTACTATTAATTTACCCATAAGTTATTCACTGCTCCTAATTTATCTTATATTATAAGAATATTCTAAAAATATACTGAACCATTAAATTTTCATTAATTATATAAAACCATTAATTGTTATAATTAATGAAAATGGGTTCATGTTTCCATGTATAAAAATAAAATGGCTTTATGTCCTCTACCATTTTTTATTTACCCATTATTATAATACAAGAAAAAGGGTAATTTTCAAAAACATCCCATTTTTTCAAACTTTTTATTTTAAACATCCGGTTTTAGTAAGTTGATCAAAACCACCCCATTTCACTCAAACCTGGTATTGAAAGCGTTCAAATTAGTTTGACGTTTGTCAAATGAGCTTTTCTGCAATTGTCCATGGGTCGTTTTTAATTTATTTTAAAAATAGAGGGACTAAAATTGAAAATTCAAAGCTTCTTGAGGAAGATTCAATTTGAGCAAGCGCCAACAAACCTTAAGCGGACACGTGCCTAGATTTTTTGAAAATTTTGAAGACAACCCTTCTGTAACTTTTGCAATTTTTTTCGGCTATTATAGTAATGTACTAATTTTTATTTTAAATTTAATTATTATAATTACTTAACTACAATAGAAATTATAATTTTGCCATTAACTCAAAAATAAGTTAAAAAATAGAAATTCAATCAACATTGATTTTTTTAATCTCTGCTCACTAGTAATATCTGCATAAAGATCAGCAACTAACAACAATAAGCATCGAAAAATCAAAATGAGACCAATATTGATATATAATGTTCCATCTGAACATAGATCAATCATATTTAAATAGAAAACAGTTTAAGATGTTCCAAAGTATGCACAACATCACAAAAAGTAAAAGTTCAACACTAATGCTTAAGGTATCTAGTAGCCTACATCATCATAACAGTGAATCAAATTAAATCAAAATTAAGGTTGCAACCCAATGTACACAGTAACTGATGCAACATTGGTATGCAACCTTAACAAAAAGAATGTATATCAGAATCTGTAAATGTTCAAAAGCATAAAAAATGGCTGGTTGATGGCTTATACTAAGTACTATCTTGAACAATAATCATTATTGAACTGTGATTTATGAACCGCCAGTCTGTGAACATCCAAACTGGTATATCCCATTCTGCATATATATGAATAACTAAATCAGTAATCAAATGGTAGTCCATGAGTTTTCACAAAAACTTATATAACTTAAGATGTATAAACAAACTGGTAATTAAAGATTTGTTACGAGATCTAATACACTTAACAAACTGAGTTGATACATATTTTGATATGATAAGATTATATCATATTGTTATATTCAAATTGTCAAATTCTTGTAACTTTATCTTTCCGGTAACAAACTCTCTCTCTCTCTCTCTCTCTATATATATATATATATATATATATATATATATATGTCACTAATACAATACTCATTGAATTCCTTCCATATACAGTGTGCAGTATCGTGTAGCTTATATTCTATCAGTATTTTAATATGGTATCAGAGCTATTATGGCCTCTGTTACTCCAGCTACTTCTCCAATCTCATCCCCTACAACTACCTCTCATCATACCTTTACAATCAAACTCAACAACAAGAACTACTTAGCATGGAAGACACAATTTCTACCCTTGTTTAATTACAAAAACCTAATGGGTTATGTTGATGGATCCAATCCGAAACCTGCTTCTCTTATTCCAAGTTCTACTAATAACTCTCAAATGGTTCCAAATTGAGAGTTTCAATCCTGGCTCCAAAGAGACCAGATGCTATTATGTTGGTTATTTTCTTCACTTTCAAAAGAAGTGTTTCCATACGTCATAGGACTTACTTCATCTTATGATGTTTGGACTGCCTTAGCCAATACTTTTGGCTCCATCTCACAAAATAGACAATTGCAGATTAATATCGAACTGCAAGAGTTAAAGAAAAATGACTTATCAATGACTAAATATCGTCAGAACGCAAAATGCTTAGTAGATGAATTGGCTGCTGCTGGACACCCCATGAGTACAGCGGAGTTTAATGCGGATATTTATAAAAATATTGGAAGTGATTTCCAAAGCTTAATCACAACACTTAGCATCAGGCCGGAACCTCTCTCTTTCAATGAACTTCATAGCCACTTTATATCTCACGAGGTACTACTGGAAAGTTATGCAGCACTGCCGATTGCAACTTTGGTTCAGAGGAGCAATGGACAGAACAAGAACCGGTCTACAGGACATATCTCTAATGGTAACTACACTAGTGAGAATAACAAACAGAACCAACAACAATCCGCTAGATATACCTCTAATTCTCATGTTAGTAACTATAATGGCGACACTTCCAAACAGTCTCAGTATCAACAACAGTGAAGACGTCGCGGGCCGTGTCAGATATACAATTATAATAATCACACAGCAGATAAATGTCGACGTAGGTATGAACCATCTTCATCTCACAATCTCAGTGGCACATAGGCTAATATCTCACAAATGACACGATCACTACCTTCTCAAACTTCCCCACATGATCAATCTGGTCCATGGGTGGTTGACTCCGGCGCTAACTTTCATGTCATACTAGATTTAGCTTCACTTCATATATCTGACGAATACAGCGGTAAAGATCAACTACGAGTAGGAAAAGGTTTGCAAATAGAGCGTATTGATGAGTCACAATTTTCTTCTTTCTCTTTAAAAAATGTTCTTCATGTTCAACATTTATCAAAAAAAATTATTGTTCGTCTCAAAATTTTGTTCAGATAACCACTGTCTAATAGAATTTTGGCCCACACATTTTTTTTTTCAAGGACCAGGTAACACATCAAGTTCTACTCAAGGGGTGCAATAAAGATGGACTATACCTGATGCCAACAACTACCAAGAAAGAAGCTTTAATGACACATACATCATCTCTTCCTTCCTTTGATGATCATAGATTGACTCATGCAAATTCTAAAATCATTTTCGAAGTTCTTAGTGCCAATAAACTACGTTCATTTTCTTATTCGTTGAGTAATAAATGCTCTTCTTATTGTCTAGGCAAACTCTCATGTTTACCTTTGAGTCGGGTTAGTCATTACACTAGTCGTCCATTAGAATTTATTTACTTTGATGTTTGAGGACCTTCTCCTACCACTTCTAATCTTGGTTTTCGTTATTGTCTTATCATTGTCGATGATTTCAGAAGATTTGCATGGCTTTATTTTTAAAACACTTGTGGAAAACCAATTTGATTGCTCTATCAAGGCCTTTCAATCTGATTTTGGTGGTGAATTCCAAAAATTAAAATCAAATTTTTTTTTTAAAAAAAAATTTGGAATTAAATATCGCATTGCTTGTCCACATACACATGAAAAACTGGTGTTGTTGAACGTAAAATCAGACATCTTTTTGATACTTACTTGACACTTCTTGCTCATAGTAAGATATTATTTAAATGTTGTCCTTATACCTTTCAAACAACTATCTCTGTCATTAATGTTTTACCCACTGAAACACTAAACGGTGACTACCAATTTCATAAATTATATTCTAAATCTTTTGATTACATGGTTTTGGTTGCTCAGTATTCCTGCTAATCAGACCTTATAACACTCATAAATTCTCTTTTTGCAGTAGCAATTGTGTTTATTTGGGTCCTTCAATTGATCATTCCGGATACTTATGTTTTGATCCCACTTCTAGTCGAATTTATATTGCTACACATGTTAAATTTAATGATAAAGATTTTCCATATCACACCATACCCAAATTATCAAATCTTGTGTCAGCTTCTTTAGCAAGTCCGTGGCTTCAGGTATGGACAACAGACTCCTCTATTCAAGCCCCCAAAATCACCCAAGGTGGAGCCCCACTTGCTAATTCCTCATCCAATCACACACCTAGCCTACATGTCTCTTCAAATGGGTCTCCCAGCTTTACACGCCAGAACACACGTACCCGGCAATCATTATCTCCGTTTTCTACTCCACCACATAATCCCACAACCTCACCTCATACAATTATCACACCAAACACGCACCCCCACAAAAACCTACCTATACCCAAATCCTCCAGCACAAGACCGCACAGATATCCACTCATCCCCAAATTCCTCTTTCACTCCACTATGTGGCCATATAGAAACCCAGTCGTCCCCAAATCCTCCAACACGAGACCGCACCGATATTCACTCATCCTTAAATTCATCTTTTACTCCACTATATGGCCACACAGAAACCCACTCATCCCCAAATCCTTTTCGATTGGTTCTTGATTTTACTACCCTATCTACCAACACCACATCTCATCCATCCAATGCATCCTCTGTTTTCCCTACTTCAAGTATTCTGACAATGGTCCTCCTTTAAAGACCCATTCTCTTCGGTCTATATTAGATGCATCTACTCCGTCAGCTCATCGTTCCTTTTCTTCTCTTTCTCCTTCCACAACTTATCCACTTTCCCCTGTTCCTCGCCGTGCTCTTTTTGCTAATCGTATTTCTGCTCATATTGATATTGATTACCTTTATGTTGAACCATGCACTTTCAAATAGGATAACATCTATTCTGAGTGGTAGGATGCTATGCGCGTTGAGTACAATGCGCTTCAAGTCACCAATACTTGGACGTTAGTCCCTCGTCCGCCTGGTACAAATATTATTGAGAATAAATGGGTATTTCGGATTAAACACAATCCGGATGGATCTGTCGACCGGTATAAAGCCCATCTTGTTGCTAAGGGTTTTTATCTATAGTCTGGCATTGACTATCGAGAGATATTCAGTCCGGTTATCAAGGCAACTTCTTTTCATACTGTCCTGGTATATGCTACAACTCAAGATTGGTCTCTTCGATAGTTGGATGTGTCTAATTCCTTCCTTCATGGATTTTTGGATGTGGATATCTACATGGACCAACCTTAAGGCTTTATTGACTCTTCTCGACCTGATCATGTGTGCAAGTTACAGAGGGGTCATTATATGGCCTTAAACAAGCGCCTAGGGTTTTGTTTGATTGCCTCAGCTCTTTTTTGGTTTCACTTGGTTTAATTGCATCAAAGAATGATACCTCTCTTTTTATGCATCATCATGGATCCATTCATGTGTTTTATTCTTGTATATGTCGACGATATTATTATTACAGGTTCATCATTTTCAACTGTTGATTTTGTGATCTCCTCTCTGGAACGTGAATTTCCAATCAAGGACTTGGGTGACTTATCGTATTTTCTTGGAATTGAAGTTCTTAACACGTCTGAAGGTCTTCATTTAACACAACTAAAGTACATTCAAGATATCCTTCATCCCTTTGGGATGACTAATGCGAAAGGTTGTTCCACTCCCATTGCTACATCTGCTCCACTTTCCAAATTTGATGGTTCTTCTCTTCCTAATGGTACACAGTATCGTCAAATCATTGGTGCCCTTCAATTTGCCACTTTTACTCATCCGAACATTGCTTTTACTGTCAATAAACTTTGTCAGTTTATGCATTCACCTACAGATATTCATTGGAAGGCAGTAAAACGACTACTTCGTTATTTAAGCGATACTTCTTCTTATGGTCTCTTTTTCTCTCGACAGTCTTCATGTTCTATTCAGTGCTTTATAGATAGTGATTGGGGAGGTTGTATTGATGATAGACGTTCCACCAATGACTTTGCTATTTACTTGGGTTCTAATTTGGTCTCTTGGGTGGCTAAAAAGCAACCAACGGTGGTCCGTTCCTCCACTGAAAGTGAATACAAAGCTCTTGCAAATGGTACTTCAAAATTAATCTGGTTGCAATCACATCTTAGAGAGCTTCAAATTCCACTTTCTAATGTTCTTACACTATGGTGTGACAATCAGGGTGTCACATACTTGTCCTCCAATCCGATTTTTCATGCTCGCACTAAACACATCGAGCTAGATTTTCACTTTGTTCGTGAACAAGTATTGCCACGTCAGTTGCATGTTCGATTTATTTCTACTGCTGATCAGATTGCTGATATGTTTACCAATCCACTCTCCACCGCTCGTTTTTAGTTTCTTCACAGCAAACTTCGTCTTCGTTCCAGCTCAGCTTTTACTTGAAGAAGGGTGTTATGAGATCTAATACACTTAACAAACTGAGTTCATACGTATTTGGATATGATAAGATTATATCATATTGTTATATTCAAATTGTCAAATTCTTGTTACTTTATCTTTCCTGTAACAAACTCTATATATATATATATATATATATATATATATTTTGTATGTCAGTAATACAATACTCATTGAATTTCTTCCATATACAGTGTACAGTATCGTGTAGCTTATATTCTATTAGTATTTTAATAGAGCTCACATTCTTACAAATGTAGTATTGCCTTTAGGTCATCCATTGTAATCATGCTTGTAATTTTTATCTTTTATGGATAAGAATGATTCTTTGCTTGTTCTCTTCTTTCCCTCTGTCATATTTAAGGTAAGAAAATTCAGTTTCAACTTTAATATGAAATTTGAGCTTGATGTTCCATACCCATATTCATGATTTTATTTACAAATAAAACTGACCTCTTTGGTTCCCTTTATTTTGCCAACATCAGATTTGTCTTTACTTAGTTGCTTCTTCTTGTTCTGTGATTTTGACTGCTACAACAAAGACAATTTTTAATTACCTCTTGTGGAAGGTACAAGGCATTTTATAGAATTTTTAACTACCTTCTTGTTTGAAGTGCTGTAAATGCTACCAATCCTTTCTGACTTGTATTTAAGCTTGACTTTGTCTGTTCGTAAGTATAACAATAATATTAGTAAATTGCAAGAGAGAATTTTTATCCATAATCTAAAGTTGTTTATATTACCTATCTCTTTGTAGATCCCGATGACTCTCCCATCATTGTAACATTTGATGGATTCTTCGGACTTGTTATTTTATTGTGATCCATTGTGTTACATAACTTGCATGTAATATGACCATAACCTTGCCTTGGTGGATCTTCACCAGCTTTTCTTCTCTTTTTTGTCGGATGACCAGCTTATTTTTTATAGGTTGGAGGAGTGAGACTGTCAGCAGAATTATGATTCCATCTGTTGGACTGAGGAACTGGATGGATTGATCGGGCATATGTTTGCTTATATGTTGCCTTGCAGAGATAAGGATGAACATAACTACTTAGAGCAGCAGCCAAGCTATCATTATCATACTTTGAGGCTGCATAAATAAAAATAAATTGTTCAAGATAGGAAGTAATAAGTAATACACATAGTAGTTGAAAACAAGCAATTAGAAGAAGGAGGTTATAACATGCAATAGGCTTATTATTTTCAAAAAGAAAATATGTAATATGCATGGTATTTTAAAAGATAAAATAGGAAGCAACATGTTATATAATTTTAAAACAGACAATAATAATCTACAGATATCAATAGATAGTAGACATAATATTATACAATAAGAATTATAGTCATAGTTTTTTAAACAGACAACAGACATAATATGTTAAAACAATAAACCAATTAAAGTATAGCCTTTGAGAACAGATTATAAACATAATATAAAATTTTAATAGGCAATAAGCATAACAAAATTTCTTAAAAGCAATAGGTAGAGTATTTTTAATAAATATAATATAATAATACATGTTAGTGATTAAAAAGTAAAATAAAATTATTAAAAAGCTAACAAGAATAAGATAAATTAGCCATTTAATGTCATATTTAGTGCATAATATGGTACCTAAGCTTGCAATAACATAAAAACAAGGGATGTCTGCCAATATCCATAACTGCATTCCCTGTCCACCTGACTAATAATGTATTGGGTGCTATTCTTGTGGTTGTATACTTCAAACATTCCTTGGCCAGACTCTATAACCAGAAAATTCCTCCCATTAGTAGAGATCTCCATTATCTTCTTATTCATAACTGGGGCAACATCACTTTCCCACTTCTCACTGGCTTCGGCTCTCTCAACCCTTTTTTTCATCATGAGCTTTCATAACTCCTCCATTAAACCCAAGTAAGTTCCTCATCTGAGCTCCTTTATGACACGATTCAGGCTTTCAGTCATGTTGTTGGTAACATGTTCAGATTTGATACGGGGATCCATAGCGAACAGAGCCTACCTATTAGTCTCTATATCATCTAAAATCGCCTAGCAGCTGGATTTAAGGCTTCTATTTCTTGCATTGCCTCCACCCAAGTGCCTTCAGATGCACTCCTAAATGCAATCTAGAACAATTTCGGTAGCCTTTGATCTAAATATTTTGCTTTAAAATTTGCATAAATGTGTCTGACACAAAACCTGTAACATTTGAACAAGTAAAGTGAAGTGAAAACATGACTTCAATAATGCAATTTATAGATCTATTTTAAATTTTAAAATAAATAATAATAATAATAATAAGTTATTGCTTTTTCATTAAAAACCAACTCAGGTGAGTACTTCCATTGCCAAATGAATAACAACACCACAGTATGAAATCTACTAAAAAATCAATATTAAATTGGCTACATTCAAAAGTCAGTAGAAAAAAAGACCAGGAGAAAATCAGACTACAATTTCCAACACTTCACTGAAGTGTGGTTTTGTAACAATTTTTTCCACAGCAAATGCCAATGACCATGCCCGAAAACAACAAAACATAATCACTCATTCATTATTATTATCAAATGTATTCATATATAAACTATCTAGCAACTAATTGAAATATAATAACCCTACACTCTAGTACAGAACTAAACTAAGAACTGCAAACATAGTTGAACCCATAAGCATTATTTTCAAATATATTCATATATAAACTATCCAGCAAAAAATGTCGTTATTAAACCACACAATTACCTTAACATATAGAAACATTTTGAATCTCTATGCCGATAGTAATAGAATATTAATCAAAACAGCTGAAAACAAAGTCATGGCATTATTATTAGTTCTGATATTGACAGAAACTACCTGAAACCTAACATAGGGAATTTAGTACATACAAAAATTAAAATACTATAAATTTATGTTTAGAAGTATACCTGTGAGATGCTTCTGGCCATACTTTTGGTACAGCCTTCAAAATCCTACTTACTCGATCTGACATCAAGCAAATAGGCTAACTAGTAGGCAAATCCAAGAACTCTTTCAAGTTGTCCAGAAACCAGAACAAATTTTCTTCGGACTCGCCTTCACATAACCCACCAGCAATTAGAAATAGGCCACTATGAGCGTCTAATGTCACAGTAGTCAACAAGCATCCTTCGAAGGGGCTCTTCAACCACGTCCCATCTATTCTAATGAAAGGTCGACAACCTGAACAGAATCCCACAAGCTGAGCATCATAGCAGACGAACATCTGGTCAAATGTCAACAATGGCTACCTGGTTGAGATTACAGCACATGATCTAGGATTGGTAAGCAATATCATCATTGCATATGTTCTCATAATCTTAAAGCAATGACCATGCTATTTCTAGAGTTTTCGGACCTTTTTTTATTTTGCTTTGTACAATCTAAATTCATCAATCTGAACCTTATACCTCTCTTGCAGCACGTGACGTATTATCCCTGGCCTTATTTCTAGATTCTTCATGACCAAGTTTTCAAATTATTTTTAAATCTAAGAAGCTTTTGCTTCATTAGACTTGGAAGACTTATGACATTTATTCAGACCTTCATATTTTCTAACTTCTATTGTTTTTCCCTTTCTCACAGCAAGGATTGCCAAAGGGCATGTTTAGCTACACATCTCCAGATTATTCTGTCAAGCTCGTTCTTGTATCTACTGAATGTGATACCGGCTTGAATTGTGCAGTCAACCAAGGCCTCAGTATAAACATTGTATCATGTGTTTGACCCACCCAGAATTGAAATTTACCATCTGGTTGTACATGGTAGGCTGAATCTTTTACCAAGTTGTCAACCTCTTCACTAATGTTAGGATTATTAAGTGGTGGAAATTGTAACTCTTATTCATTACCACTTTCATAATCTTCTAATGCTCTAAAATTATCCTCATCTACACCAATTTCATTTTCATTGCCATATTCAGTTGATTGTACACTATCGACAGTTATGTGTTCACCCATACAAATATCATTGTCATTCTGATTTTCGTGAACTTGTGACATATCTCGTGCTTCTATACCTTCATTAATATTAAGATTTGGGTTAGTCTTTTGATTCCCATTAGTCTCTTTAATCCCACTACCATCACGTGGAATAATTGGTGGACTAGGCATCCTACTGACTTCACCAATAATTTTCTGCAACTCAGCTGAAGTAGATGTAATCTCTATTGGTAAATGATGTAGAAATCTCTGTTTTTCACTTATATTCTCATTCTTAATTGTTTAAATATCATTCCAAAATGCAGTGTCCATAACATAATCACCAGCGTAGTCATCATTGCCTCGGAGTCTGAATCGTAATTGTTGTTATCTCGATCTGAATTAGAGTAGTTAATGAATTCCTCATCTGATAATTGTACTACAGGATGCAATAGTTGGATATCATCTTCAAGAATTATGTTTTTTTTTTGTGTTAATACTCCATCTACAGCTTTAGGGCCCTCCATATCATCATCCTCTGCAGCTAATACACCCGGATAGTCAGGTACTTCATCGATGGATGTAACAGTAAACACCATTCTCTTTAATGTATTTTGGTGAAACATTTCAGCAGCTACTAACAACTCCCTATTAGTTGTAATACGCCTCATGCTTCTATCAATTGGGACCTCTAGATAGAAGGAATTTTAGATTGGAATTTCTAGAACCCCTTGGTGATTACATATTTATATAAGGGTTACTTCTATAAGAGTTAACATGTTTCTTCATATATTATACTGGTATTACTTCTAGATAGTGGTGATAACTACAAGAGAAATTGTATCTGTCTCTTGTAGTTATCATTGGACTTCTAAATAGAAGTAATACCATCACCAACATGTTAACCATTATATTTGCTGACTTGTACTAACAAAAAATTAACATAGACAAAAAAATCAACAGCGCACACAGAGATAATATTCTCATACCATTCTAAAATATAACAGTTCAATATACGACGAAACATAGCAAAAACTTCATACACTACCTTAAAAAAGAGCTCTGTAACCAATTGTATCAAAGTTTAAACTTTTCAAACATAACTCCTGCTACAACTATAGAAAACAATGTTAGCTCAAAGATAGGTATATGTATTAGGACTAAAACAAATCCAACACTAACCAAACCAAACTCTAAACTAGATAACCCTTAATTAAAATCTTAGACATTACCCATAAACAAAATACCAACGAAGTAGAACACACTAATCCTAAACACGATGCCAACCATCATATCCTATGTAAAGACAACAAGAAAAAACAATCAATTTTGTAGTGTACAAAGATGTAAAAGAAGTGTAACCCTAAAGACGACACCACCGAAATCTAACATACTCACTCTTTAAACGACACCATGAACAACCAATTATTATTATCATATGTAATGACATCAAGAGTGAACAAAATTTTGTGGTGTACGGAGATGTAGAAGAAGAGATTATTCTGAAAATAAAACAACTTCACAGCGACTTACAAGATGAAGAAGCACAAAAAAAAAAGATGTGGTTCAAGCAAAGAGGTAGCAGTCGGAAAAACATCAAGTCTTCAAAAATTATCACCAAAGACAACAAAGAGAAGTTTATTCAAGTACCTAATCTCTATTGAACGTGTCACCACTGTTTTTCCTACGACAACCAAAATAGAAATACGGCAAACAGCTACTCACCGGACGTTGAAAGATTTTAGAACGACAAGGATTTTTCCTTCTCTCACTTAATGAGATACATTTGGTGCGAGGCTGTAGAGAGAGAAGCAGTCGGTAGGTTGTGTCAGAAACTTGTTGGTATTCCGCTTTTTCAAAAAGTCTGGACACGTGTCCGCTTAAGGTTCATACACGCTTGCTCAAATTGAGTCTTCCTCGAGAAGCTTTGAATTTTTATTTTTAGTCCCTCTATTTTTAAAATAAATTAAAAACGACCCATGGACAATTGTAGAAAATTCCCTTTGACAAACGTCAAACTAACGTTAACGCTTTCAATACCAGGTTTGAGTAAAATTGGGGTGGTTTTGATCAACTTACCAAAGCCGCCTGTTTAAAGTAAAAAGTTTGAAAAATTCGGGTGTTTATGGAAATTACCCATAAGAAAAATGCCAAAAACAAATTCCTGAGGTTTGTGCTTTTAGTAATTTTACGCCTTATATTTGATAGTTACTTAAAAAAAAAACTTTGTAGATAGTTTTGGATTGAAAAAAAAAAAAAAAACCAAATTATCCCTATTGTATGTCTTAGAAAAATACTAAAAACACCTTCTAAAGTTTGTCTTTCTTTGCAATTTATTAGTCGTGTTTAAAATTCATAACACCCTCTTATATAACTCCTCTTAGATTTGGAATGTACTTTACCTAGTCACAATGTCTTTGATAACTATATTGCATCATACTCGGGCATAGAGAAAATTTTGGGCATAATAGTGCAAGATATACGAAAGCTATGCACATTTTGTGTTATTTTCTCGAAAGGACAACTTTTGCTTTTTTTTTTTATTTTTTTTATTTTTTTTAAATTTTTTTTATTTTTTTTATTTTTTTTATTTTAGGGTATTGGTTAGTTTAGCATCATTTCTTCTCCATCATTTTCCTACCATTGTTTTTTTTTTTTTTAATCTTCTTTGCCTTTTTTTCTTCTTTTTTCTTTTAGTGTAGAACACTCGTTTTCATTCCTTTTTGCATCCAACCTCACTCTATTTTCAGTTTCTATATTAGAATTCCAAATATAATAATTTTTTTAAATTTTTTTAAACTCCAAAATTTTTTCATCTCCAACCACTATTTGAACTCTATCAAATAAGCATAAGTGTATTATAAAAATTAAATAAAATAATTATTATAATTAAATATATTATGTTAATATGAGTAATATTAAATGGAAGAATATTTTAAACTCTTTATAATAATATTTTTTTTTACTAAAAAAATAAAATAAAATAATTCATTAATAATTAAAATTAAAGTTAAAATATAATATAATAATTATATTAGGATTTAAAAATATATATATATTTTTAATTTTATAAAGTAAATACCAAAAGATTTCAAAGACTTTGTTGGAATTCAAGATAGTGACTCTCTTGCAAAGGTTTTACAGAGACTTTATTGGGATCTACTTTCTTTCTCGGGCTCATCTCTAGATGGGCCTTTAACGTGCTTTCATTAAGTCGTGTAGCCAAAATTTCACCCCAAATCCAATTGTATTTTCAGAAGTTCATTCACTGCATATTGTGTGCCCCTCCATAGTGGTGATATTTTTCTGCAAAATTATTAGTAGTTAATATTTGAGAAATAATATTTGTTTGTTTTGATTTTTCTAAAATTATAATAATAAATTATTTTATTTTATTCAAATAAATATTACTTTTTCATCAAGTTTTAAAAGCATGTGTTACAAAAACTATTTTAACCCAGATTCAATTCAGTCATCATTACTAATGTTATCATGAAAGAAAGAAATTAAAAATAAAATTCATTTTTTATTAAAATTTTTAACTTACCTTAATACACCTTCTGGTTGGAAACATGAGGCAGGTTGTGAGTAAATTGCTCTTGATATTTCTTAATTAACTCTTGAATTTTCTTCTCCCACACATAAGTCACAAAATCATAACCAAATTCTTTATTCCAACCAAGTGATCCAAACTCAACATTCATCACTCTTTAACAATCAGAGATTTACAATCAAATTCACAAATGCAAGAGTTAACACCATTAACAACTTGACATGAAGCTTTGCCTCCCTGGGGATGCTTTACTGAGCATCTTGGAACACAAAAATTATCACATGAACCCACATTTTCTGTACATGTTTTACTCGTCACAAATGATATACCTGATAATAATAATAATACTAATGGGATATACATGATATTATATTAAGATATTTCTAAATAGTATTGATGTTGAAACTCAAATATGAATTACCTGAAATGAGTACAAGGAGAAGAAAAACCTGAAACTTGATCATCTTCAAGAATTTAGCCAATTGGTAGATCTCTAGTATTCTGATGATATTGATATTTATAGTGGTATTTGAAATTAAACATGGTGAAGCTCACATGGAAATATATATTTGATTGTGTTGACTCCATTTGTTGAGATTTTTTGGATTTTATTATACTACTGTTATTAAAATCCACACTATATAACATTAGAATATCTGATTTTTTAAAATAAGGGCAAATTACTTTAAATCCAAATGAGTTTTGAGAAAATTGCAGGTATAAACAAGTTTGGTCAAATTTGCAATAACATTAAGTGAGTTTTTAAAAAAGTAACTATGTATTAAGAATCACTTTGGTTGTTTAAGGATATGTTTGGCATATTAAAGACTCGTTTGGTTGTCTAAGGATATGTCTAATATTCATTTTTTGAAATCTATTTTTTCCGTCTAAGAAAAAATTCATCCAAAATTTCTTTTTATTTTATTTTAATATTTTCACTCTAAATCTATGATCCATATTTCAAAATCCATGCAAGGCTTAGAAAACTAACGGAAACCAGTGGAAGCTTAGCAATTTATCTATTCTGGAAACAAGAAAAAATCGCATGGGGAAGCTATTGAGACATGCATATTAGTACTTAAGAGTATCTTTAATTTATTTTTTGAAAAAAACTTTTATGTTCCTGATTTTTCTAGGAATTGATTTCCAATTCAAAACTTTTACCTTCTGGATTAAACTTTAATTTTTCAAACAATGGTTTTGATTTTTTTATAAGCCTAATCATGTTGGTGATGGTTTTGCATCTGATGGTCTTTATTTATTAAATTACATGATAATTTCACTCATAATGTTATGCATGTATAGAGTGGTACTAAACAATGTGTTATAAATGAGGATTCTTCTACCTTATGGCATTATAGACTAGGTCATATCTCTATAAAGAGAGTTAAAAGATTAGTGAATGACAGTATACTCAATCATTTAAATTTCACTGATTTTGATACTTGTTTAAACTACATAAAGGGAAAGCAGACTAACAACTCAACAAAAGTGCCAAAAGGAGTTTGGTCCTACTAAAATTATTCATTCTAATGTATGTTGCGTAGATATGGATAATCTTACATTTGAAAAACTTCTTCACATTGATAGTTGACTCACGATATATGTATCTCTACATGCTTCATCATAAAAGTGAAGCATTAGAAGCCTTTTAAGCTTTTTAAGGTTAAAGTAGAGAAACAATGTAGTAAGCAAATTAAGACTATTGAGAAGTGATAGAGGTTGTGAGTATGATGGTAGATACACTAAAGATGGACAAGCATCAAGTTCATTTGCTAAGTTTCTTCAATATAACGGTATAGTTGCCAAATACACCATGCCAAGTTCACATGATCAGAATGGTGTTGTGGAAAGAAGAAACCAAACATTAATGGAAATGGTGTAAAGTATCTTCAGTAGCTCGAAGCTACCTAAATTATATTGGATTGAAGTATTAAAGACAACTATGTATATATTAAATAAAGTTCTAACAAAGGTTATTTCTAAAACACCATTTGAGTTGTTCAAGGGTTGGAAATCAAGTTTACATGCATATATGGGGATATTCGACAGCAGTTAGAGTTTACAATCCACAAGAAAAGAAACTAGATCCTTGAAATATAAGTGGCTATTTTAGTGGACATGCCGAAAAGTCTAAAGAATACAAATTTTACTGTCCATCTCATATTAGTAGGATTCTGTAATCAAGAAATGCAAAATTTCTTGAATATAACTCAATAAGTAGGAGTGCTATATCTCAAGACAAAGTTATTGAGCAAGATCTACCTTCCACATCATGTGAGAGATTGGTATATTCACAATATTCCTTTAATTTAAGTAAGTGTTGACCAACCAATCTATAAAATGGTTAAGCAACATGATCCACAGTAAAATGTTGTCCCAATCATAATGAGATCTATTAGAGGAAGAAGATCAGCAATCCCTAGGGATTACATTGTGTATTTTACAAAATTTGAGAATAACATTGGAGCTAAAAATGATCCTGAGTCTTTCAAGAAAGCTGAGTTGTGATGAGTCAAAATTGTGGTATAATTTTATTTTAGATTAGATCAACTCAATGAAAAGTGTGGGATCTTATTTCGTTGCCCAAAGATGTTAAAACCATAGGTAATAAATAAGTCTTAAAAACTTAAAGAGACTCATTGAGCAACGTTGAAAGATACAAGACTACACTTGTTGCTAAACGATTCACTCAGTGCAAAGGATTGATTACACTAAAACTTCCAGTTCTATATCCAATAAATATTCCTTACACGTTATATAAGAATTAGTCGATTATTTTGATATTAAGTTAGAACAAATGGATGTAAAAATAGCTTTCCTAAATGGTAATCTAAATGAAGAGGTTTATATGAATCAACATGAAGGATTTTCCTCTAGTGACGGGGAACACTTTGTATGAAAGCTAAAGAAATTAATTTATGAATTAAAATAAGCATCCTTGTCAGTGGTATTTAAAATTTCATGAAGTTATCTCTTCATTTGATTTTGTTGAAAATATTGTGGATCAATGTTTATACCAAAAGATTAGTGGGAGTAAGATTTATCTTCTTATCCTATATTATAAAATTTATTTTCTTATCCTATATGTGGATGATATCCTACTTACATCAAATGACAACAGTATACTACATGAGGTGAAACAATTTCTTTCTAAGAATTTTGATATAAAAGATATGAGTGATTCATCTTATGTCATTGGCATTAAGATTGATCAAGATAATCATCGAGGAATCTTCGGTATATCTTAGGAAACATATATCAACAAAATTTTAGGAAGATTTCGAATGAAAAATTGTTCACCTAGCGTTGCTCCTATCGTGAAGGGTGATAAGTTCTATTTGGATTAATGCCCTAAAAAATATTTTTAAAGAGAGAAAATAAAGAACATTACTTATGCTTTAGTTGTTGGAAGCTTAATGTATGCTTAAGTTTGTACAAAACCTGACATTGCATTTGCTATTAACATATTACGGAGATATTTGTCAAATTCGGGATTAGATCACTAGAAATCTGCAAATAAAGTCTTGAGATATCTTCAAGGGATAAAGGATTACATGCTTATGTATAAATAGTCAGATGATTTGGAAGTGATTGGTTACTTCAATTTAGATTTCGCTGTATGCGCTGATTCTTAAAAATCAACATCAAGTTAAATTTTTATGTTAACTAGTGAAGTCATTTTTAGGAGAAGTGTCGAGTAGACTTAAACTGCTACTTCTACCATGGAAGTTGAGTTAGTTTCAAATTTAGAGGCCACCTTACAAGCTATATAGTTGAAGAGTTTCATCGAAGGGTTAAGACTTATGGATTCTATATTTAAGCCATTAAAGATGTATTGTGACAATTCAGTTGTAGTCTCTGTGAAAAAAATAATAATAAGAGTGAAGTCGAAGTAAACATATCGACATAAAGTATGGTCATAAAGGAGCGTGTTAAATATAAGAAAGTGATCATTGAGAATATTAACATAGAGCTGATGTTAGCTGATCTATTAACTAAAGACGTGTGACCACTGAAATTTAATGATCACATTGTCACCATGGGACTTGAATCCATTATGTGTTAGCCTAACTCTATAAAATAGATATTTTTTTATATTTGTTGTGCACGTTTAGTTTATTTTGAGAAATATCAATAAAGTTTAGACTTGGAATAAACTTTGGGTTTATTCATTAAGTTTGCTTGGAATGAGTTCAAAACTAAATACATTGTGCTACATGGAAGATGCTGCTCGAGTAATAAAGAGGAAATATCGCCTTGTGTTTTCTTAAGGTTTAAGGATTTGTGGTATTAAAGTAAAAGCATACAGGCTAAGAGGGAGAATATTGCAATATTGAAAGTGTGATCCTAATTTTCATGCTTGTACTTCCATGTAATTGTTTCAAACTTCCCATCTCATCACTTCATTTGTCTTAACTACCTCATCCCATATAGGAAGTTTGATGGTTAACTTCCACTGTATATATACCTATTGATTTCAAGGTCCTGGAGTAAAAAAATTATACTAAATTATAATTCCATATTTGAGATTTTGCGTGCTTTGAAGATTTTGAATTCTGAGGTAAGATCTCTTTATTTCCACTGTATTTTTTGTATTTATTTGATAACAGCTAACATTCAGTTTGTTCATCAACACTCTTGTATGTTTTTCTTTGTTGAAATATACATCCATTACTAACAACAACAATAACTTTTTGAAAAAAAATACTAAACTCACTTCTTCTTTTTTTTAATCTTTGGTTGGATGGTATATCGCTCCATTTTCTTCATCAGGACAAAGTTATCTGTCCTAGAGAAATAAGCTCTAAGTTGAGGAGCAAGATATTCATAATTTTTTTTCAATATAAAACAACCTCTCTTGTTAAACAAACAAAATACATATATATATATATATATATATATATTTGAGAATCCAAGATAGAAGTAAATAATTGAATCCTCGATAGAATTACTTATGTGAATAACTAGGATGGGACAAAGCATGGTGGATGCGAAATCTAAGTTTCCAAAGTTAAAATAATCCTTCCACCAAACACTTACTATAGAATAAACAAATAAACCAGCACATACTGACAATAAACAAACACATACACTGAGGGTTAGATCTCTTTACTTCCACGGTGTTTTTTGTATTTATTTAATAACGGTTAACATTCAGTTTGTTCATTTTTCTTACACAATACTCTCGTATGTTTTTCTTTATTGAAATAAACATCTAATACTAACCATAACAGAAATATATTTTTTTTTTAAAAGAAACACATTAAACTCACTTCTTCTTCTTTTTTCCATTTTTTAACCTAGGCAAAGTCAAAATCATCAATCCTAGCGAAGTAAGCTCTAAGTTGAGGAGCAAGATATTCATGATTTTGTTTTCAATATAAAATAACCTCCCGTGAAAAACAAACAATATATATATATATGAGAATCCATGATAGAAAAAAATAATTGAATCTCGGTGATTTACTAGTGTGAATATCAACGAGGGGACAAAGCATGGTGGATGCGAAATCTTAATTTTCAAAGTTAAGATAATTATTCCACCAAACACTTACTATAGAATAAATAAATTAACTAGCACGTAGTGACAATAAACATGCATTGAGAGATTTCTAGGTGTATTGCAGAACCGTTGTAACACATTTGCCCGGTTCGGGAGAACTGGACCGGAGATACCACATCACGGGTCAAATAACAGATTCAAAATAAATTATAAAAGTCATTAATATCGAATATTTTTAAATATCATAGTTAATAATAGGTAGAATAACAATAGTAAATTGATTAAACAAATTAACAGAATTTAACGGTTTCACAACAAAACAGATAGAATTTTCCTGTAATCCATCAACTATTTTAATTCACTAAAACCTGTTCAAATTCACTCAAATAATTTTATTAAATTCTCAGCATAGTAATCAATCTCAATAATAATAATTCATAATTTAATTCTTGACTAAGTTTGAGGTACTTCAAAATTTAACAAAATAAAGTCTAGTAGAAAAAATCACAAATAAAACCTAAAATAAAATATGACAATCCAAATAATATCCCTCCTAACATGCTAGGTAAAACAAAAATTTGTCTACCAAATAAAATACAAGTGTATTGTATGAATGAGTTTTGCACTGCTCGTTCGTCTCAGCTAAGAAAACATACGGATGAAATTTGCATAAGCTTAGAATGCTTAGTATGGTCACGCACCAAAAGCGTCATCCACTCTAATCTATAATTTACTAACCATCTCTAGTTCAATCATGGAACATAGGAAAATATTCTACATTCATTTATTAATCAATCTCAAGACAAATATTTAAGATATATAACCATAATATATAGAAACACAATCATCATCCAGCAAGGTCACTATATTTTTCTTTATGTAACAATAATGTTAAGACAAACTTATCCAAGAATGTTTGACTAATTATATTCTCTTACATAACATAATAATGCTTAAACCACCATATATCAAGATCACACTAAATTCCTAAGGCAATCACATAAAAACATAACAACCAAACCAAATGGTCTCAATTGAACGGTAACAATCTGCTCACTTCTTACATAACTATCACAAACAATTTACATGAAATATCTCAATTAATTCAACTTATTAACCATTAATATTCTCATTCACTATTTTTCCAAATTATGAATTATCATTGAATCATAACATAACAAGTAACCAAGTAAAACACCATATATTTTACAAGTATACCGATAATCACATAAATCATAAATATCTAGATACAACACATTTAGATCATTTTTTGTTCGCCTTTAAGTAAGACCTCCAAATGACTGTAGGACACCGGAAACCCAACTAGAATATATCGAAACAGGAATCCAGGCATGGCCGAAGCCTCATAACTCAACCATATGGTGGACCGGACTCCCTTTTAATTGCTAATCATATGCAGAAACATAGGCAAGGCTAATGCCCCCAATTTGATAACTATCCTCCCTATGGCATGCCAACTATTCTTATAGACAAAAATCTCTACTTAAGGCGACATATTTATATGACGAAATTTTTTTAGATAAAGCAAACAAAATTACATTAAATATATATTAAATGATAGGGGATTCATAAAGTATGCTCTCATGATTTTTGGTAATGTGTAATTTATATGTGAGTAATTATTTATTATCTGTATTCTGTAACTTTCAATTCAAGATTTTTAGATCTTTTATTTAATATTAAAATCGATTTCTAAGCACTGTTATTTTCGATTTAAATTATTATCATGAATGGAGGTAATGACAAATTTTGAAGTACAATTGATTGAGGTGTTACTATAAATAAGATGGCGATTTGAACACAGGTGACGGACGAAATCATGCTGCTTAATTTCAGTATTGGGTTATGCATTAATAAGGTGTGTTCACTTATTATCGGATAACCTATTCTAATCTATATGATAAGTCAAATAAATATATTTGAATGAAATTTGTTGAGACTTAAATTTGTTGATTGGCTTAGGGAAAAATGTGTATGCAATTGTTATGTGATTTAATCAGTAATCTGTTTGAAATTTTGATATATGTGATGTAAGCTGAAGTTGAATGTGATTCAATTGATTTATATGGAAATTCATATATATATATATATATATATATAAAGTCTACATGATTACCAACAATTATCGCACCTAAATTAAAATGTATGCATGTCTTGGTAGTAACAAATTTTGTGCATCAATATTAATAGCATGCATTAATATGAACATTTATATATATATATATATATATGCACAATTATTCATAAAATCAATAATTTCATGCACATATCTCAAAATAATGATTTCAATAATAATATGATAATGTATATTACCATTAACGTCATTACCAATATTATTATCTACTGCCAAAAATTCCTCTGAGCAAATAGATATATAATAAATTGATTAAAGAATCAAAATACCAATTTAAATTTAAACCTAATTTTTTTAATCTTTTGATTACATTCGAGATTGAGAGCGGATCCAAATTCCAAAGCGAACGATAACCGAAATTTGAAGACGACCAACAAAAACCGAATCGATAAGTAAAACGAAGAAGTAAATAAAAAGATAGGGATTTTTTTTTTTGTTTTTGTCAAAAACAAGTGTAGCGATCTAGATTTACTCAATTTTTTATTTTAATTTCAAATTTAAAATGAGTTCTCAATTTTCAAGAGTTCTTATCTTTATCCTAAATTTCCATTAATTTATATTTTTACCCAAATCCCCAATTAAACCAAAATTCCTAAAACAAATTAGCATTTCGAATCCCAAATTGAATTTGAATTAATAAAACCGCTAACCCGGATTTCTGAATGTTACAACCATAGCGAACATGAAGAGGTTAGATCTCTTTACTTCTGTTGTATTATTTGTATTTTCTTATTACGGCTAACATTTAGTTTTTTCATTTTTTTTTTGCACAACACTCTCGTATATGTTTCTTTATTGAAATAAACATTCATTATTTTTACTTTGTAAAAAAACGTATAAAACTTACATTTTTTTTTTCCTTTGGCTGGATGGTATATCTTTCTATTTTTTTTCACCTCGCCAAAGTCAAAATTATCCATCCTAGTGAAGTAAGCTCTAAGGTGAGGAGCAAGATATACATGATTTTTTTCAATATAAGACAACCTCCATTGTTGAACAATATATTATCTGGGTGAAAAAATTAAAGGGATATACCATCTAGCCAAAGAAAAAAAAAGAAGAAGAAGAAGCCAGTTTAATGATTTTTTTTTTCTTTCAAAAAGTTATTGTTGTGGTCAGGAATGGATGTTTATTTCAATAAAGAAAAACATGCGAGAGTGCTACGTAAGATAAATGAGCAAACTGAATGTTAACCGTAATAAAAAAAAATACAAAAAAAATACACCGGAAGTAAAGAGATCTAACCTCTTCATCTAGTCTATAGTTCTACAAAATAACCATAAATAACTCTATGTATATTTATTGTCAGTATGTACTGCTTTATTTATTTCTTCTATAGTTAGTGTTTCATAGAACTATAATTTTAACTTTGAAAACTTAGATTCCGCATCCAACATTCTTTGTCCCCTCCTAATTAATCCTTTGTAGATTTACCAATGTGAATAACCAGGAGGGGAAAAAGCATGGTAGATGCGGTATCTAAGTTTCCAAAGTTAAAATTATCGTTCCATCAAACTCTTACTTACTATAGAAGAAATAAATAAAGCAACACATGCTGACAATAAATATACATAGAGTTATTTGTGGTTATTTTGTAGAACTATAGCGTTAGATCTCTTTACTTTCGCTGTATTTTTTATATTTTTCTTATTATGACTAACATTTAGTTTGCTTTGTCTTACTCAACACTCTCGTATGTATTTCTTTATTCAAATAAACATCCATTACTAGCCACATTAATAACTTTATTAAAAAAAAAAACTCCCTTCTTCGTTTTTTCTTTGGCTGGATGGTATATCCCTCTATTTTTTTCTCCTAGCCAAAATCAAAATTATTCGTCCTAGTGAAGTAAGCTCTAAGTTGAGGAGTAAGGTATTCACGATTTTTTTCAATATAAAACAACCTCAATTATTAAACCAAGATAAAAACAAACAATTGAATTCTTCGTAGATTTACCGATGTGAATAATCAAGAAGGAACAAAGCATGGTGGATTTGAAATCTAAGTTTTCAAAGCTAAAATAATCATTCCACCAAACACTCATTATAGAAGAAAAAAATCAACCAGCACATACTATCAGTAAACATGCACTAAGGGATTTGTGGGTGTATTGCAAAACTATAACCAAGATGAAGAGGTTAGATCTCTTTACTTTCACTGTATTTTTTTTTTTTCTATTATGGCTAACATTTAGTTTGTTCATTTGTCTTACACAACACTCTCATATGTGTTTCCTTATTGAAATAAATATCCATTACTAACCACAACAATAACTTTTTGAAAAAAAAACACATTAAATTCAAGTATTCGTTTTTTTTGGCTATCCTTCCATTTTTTCTTCACGTGAACCAAAGTCAAAATTATTTGTCCTAGCGAAGTAAGCTCTAAGTTGAGGAGCAAGATATTCATTATTTTTTTTCAATAAAAAAACAACCTCTATTGTTAAACAAACAATATATATGAGAATTCAAGATAGAAACAAATAATTGAATCCATAGTAGTTTACTAGTGTGATGGGACAAAGAATAGTGGATGCCAAATCTATGTTTCCGAAGTTAAAATAATCAATCCACCTAACACTTACTATAAAAGAAATAAATAAACTAGCACATACTGACGGTAGACATGCATTGAAGGATTTGTGGGTGTACTTTAGAACCATAGCCATGATGTGGAGGTTAGATCTCTTTACTTCCACGGTATTTTTATTTATTTATTTGATTACCAGGCTAACATACACTTTGTTCATTTAGTTTACATAACACTTTACATATATGCTTCTTTAATGAAATAAACATCGATTACTAACAACAATAACTTTTTGAAAAACAAATACACTTAATTTACTTTTTTTTTCTTTCACTGATGAAATATACCTCCATTATTTCACCTGACCGAATATGAAATAATTTGTCCTTGCGAAGTTAGCTCTAAGTTGAGGAGCAAGATATTCATTATTTGTTTTTCAATATAAAACAACCTCCCTCGTTAGACAAACAAAAAAAATATATATATATATGTGTGAATTCAAGAAATAAATAATATAATCCTTAGTAGATTTATCGGTGTGAAGAACCAGTGTGGGACAAAGCATGATGGATGCAGAATATATGCTTCAAAAGTTAAAATAATCATTCCACCAAACACTTACTAAAGAAAAAATAAGTAAACCAGCAAAGACTAATAGTAAACATGCACCAAGGGATTTGTGGGTGTACTGCAAAACCATAGCAAGGATGAACTAGTAAGATCTCTTTTTCTTCCACTGTATTTTTTTTATTAAGGCTAATATTCAGTTTCTTCATTTGACTTACACAACACTCTCGTTAGTGTTCCTTTATTGAAATAAACATCCATTACTAACAACAATAATAACTTTTTAATTAAAAAAACACATTAAACTCACTTTTATTTTCTTTGGTTGGATGGTATATCCCACCTTTTTTTTTCACCTAGACAAAGTCAAAATTATCCATCCTAGTGAAGTAAGCTATAAAATGTGGAGCAAGATATTCATAATTTTTTTTTTCAATATAAAATAATCTCCCTTATTAAACAAACAAACAATATATATATATATATATATGAGAATCCAAGACAGAAACAAATAATTGAACCTTAGTAAATTTGACAATTTGAATAATTAAGAGGGGACAAAGCATGGTGGATGCGAAAACTACATTTCCAAAGTTAAAATAACCATTCCACCTGAAGCAGAATATACAAATCTATGAAATAAATTCAACCAAACAACACATATTACGTGGTTTACCTCTAAAGAGGCTAATCCACGGGACCTCAGCTTCGAACTGAGAGATCGATGACACTACTAATCAGATCACAAGACCATAGAGGATATCACAAAGCAATTACAAAGAGATTACAAGAAAAAATCACAAAAAGACCCTAACAAAGATGAAACCCTAGCAGAGCAGGAGGAGAGATGTAACAATTTCTCTCACTAAGTCTGCAGAGAACACAAAGAGAAGAATATATAGCTAGGTCTTCAAGTGAAACCGGGTGGCAAAGCAAAAGGCGCAGGGGCCGGGCGGACAGTGAAGGCTCGTTTAGTAGACAGCAAGCTACGGCTTTGACGAGCAGCAAGCACCTACTCCTAACAAAATGAAAAGCAGCAAGCTCCGCTTGAAGAAGCGAGCCCCTATCAGAGAAAGCCATTGCTAGCTTTGTATAGGTTGGGCCTTCCTGTCCCTGCGCACCCCTAAACGGATCAGGTCGGGTACAAAGGAGAGGACCAAGCTGCAGCAGTTAAGACAGGTACAAAGCCCACACGAGCAAAAGCCCAAATCAAGAATACAAGTTCAGCAATAGAATAGAATGTATACATTACAACAAAATTTCCCCTAATGTTACATTCTACATGAATCATACAGAATGGTCTATAGATCATCACTTTTGATTATTGTGCCTCTAAGTCTCTCTCAGTTTCATTTGTATTGCATGACTGGTCCAGTTTCCCTTGGTATTAGACCCGGCAGATGTGAAAGAAGTTTCTGCAATACAGAAACTTCTTCAATGACCTACCTTGGTGCCCATATCAGAGGGATTTTCATCTGTTGGTACCTTTTCAACCTGCAAAACACCATTTAGCACATTCAGTCAGATAAAATGGTATTTGACTCCTATATGCTTTGTCCTGTCATGATAGACAGGGTTCCTACTAATGTGGTAGACTCCTTGACTATCAGTAAAGACAATAGCTTTTGAGCCAAGTAATTTAATTTCCTGAAGCAACCCCTGAATCCAGGGCCCTTCTTTAATTTCCTTAGTTAAAGCAATATATTCAGATTTAGTGGTACTCAAAGTCACATCAAATTGTAATTTGGATCTCTAGGAAACACAATTTCCACACACAGTGAATATATAAGCAGTCATAGAACGTCTAAATTCAACATCTTTAGCAAAATCAGAATCAGTATAGCCAATGATGTTCACAGTATCAGAATATTTTCTGTATTCTTAACCAAATTCAATAGTGTCTTTGATATACCTAAAAAGTCCTTTGATTGCATTCCAGTGTTCAAGCCTTGGTTTCATCATGTATCTGCTAAATATGCTTATTGAATAAGCTAAATCAGGTCTTGTACAGACCATAGCATACATGATGCTACCTATGGCTTCAGGATATGGAATGTTAGAAAGGATGTGATCATCATCACCGAATTTCTTATCAAGTTTATGGCTTGCTGATAAAGGCAAACTGTCTGGTTTGGCATCACTCATACTAAAAATGTTCAGAATTTTGTACATATAATTTTTCTGAGCAATGCAAAGTAAGTTATTACCTCTGTTTCTAGTAATTGACATGCCAAGGATTTTGGAGGCTTCCCCCAAATCCTTCATATCAAATTCCTGGTTCAATTCACTTTTAACAGAGGATAGGTGCAGCATATTAGAACTCATTAGCAGGATATCATCAACATACAATAACATGAATACAGGTGAATTATCAACAGACTTATAATACAAGCAAGCATCATACATGCTTCTTTTAAAATCCATTTTTCCAGCATCCTCATTAAACCTTTCATTCCATTGACGGGGTGATTGTTTCAGGCCATAAAGGGACATTTTAAGAAGACACACCTTGCCACCTGACTTGACAAACCCTTCTGGTTGGTTCATATAGATCTCCCTGTCAAGAAAACCATGAAAAAAGGCAGTTTTGACATCCATCTGCTCTAGTTCCCAATTAAAATGAGCAACCAAAGACAACATGATCCTAATGGTAATGTATCTAACAACAAGAGAGAACACTTCTGAAAAATCAACCCCTGCCTTCTAGGTAAAACCCTTGGCAACCAATCTAGACTTAAATCGACCTGAATCAGAAGCTGGCAAATTTTTCTTAACTCTGTAAATCCATTTACAGCCCATTAACTTTTTATGTTTAGGTTTATCTACTAGTTCCCAGGTTTTATTCTTGATCAGAGAATCTATTTCATCATCCATAGCATTCTTCCACATGATTGCATTTGGACAATTGATAGCTTCTTGATAAGAATTGGGGATAAATTCTTATTCAGTATACGTATTAAGAGCATAGATCACCAGATTAATATCAAAAAAATCATCATATTTGGATTGCATCCTAGTGGTCCTCCTAGGTCTATCCCTACTAAGGAGATAATCATCCAAATTATGTTCATGATATGTCTCATCTATCATTTCAGCAGGTTGATTATCAAAATTCACATTAGGATCAGTTTCAGATGTAGGGACAGATTGATCAGGCTCAATTTCAGTTTTAGATTCACTGACTATAAGGTTATCATGCTCATTATTTGGCACACCAGACTCGATACCAAGCTCAGAATCCTCAAGTCCTATAGGTTTGATCTCAAAACTAGAGAGGTCAAGCTGCTTGTACTGGACATGATTAGAGTTCTCAGAATTCAGGAATCCAAGAAATTCATTTTCAAAGAAAACCACATCACGATTGATAATGAATTTGTAACTGCAGTTATCCTTAAAAACTAGCCTATAACCCTTAGTACCAGCCTGAAAACCCATAAACAAACCCATGAGAGACCTAGGATCAAGCTTATCAAACCTTTGGTGAGCTAAAACCTTTCAACCAAAAATCCTAATGTAACTGAAACTAGGAGGTTTACCATACCAGAGTTCAAAAGGAGTTTTATTTCCAATAGAGGAAGAAGGAGACCTATTTTTCAAAAAGGTAGCATAACATAAGGCTTCCCCCTAAAAGATCTTAGGAAGATTAGCTTGAAACAGAAGACTCCTAATTCTTTTTAGAATAGTTCGGTTCAATCTCTCAACAACCCCATTCTGTTGAGGTGTATATCTAACAGTCCTATGTCTCCTAATCCCAGACTCCTCATAGAATTTGTGAAATTGGTCACTGCAAAACTCCAAGCCATTGTCAGTTCTAAAACATTTAATTTTCTTTCCAGTTTCATTTTATACCAAAGATTTCCAGATTTAAAATTTTCAAACACTTCTATTTTGGTTTTCAACAAATAAGTCCAACAGAACCTTGAAAAATCATCAGTAAAAGAAAAAAAATATTGACAATTTCTAAAGGTTTTGGTCCTGGTGGGACCCCACAGATCAGAATGTATATATTCAAGAACATGTTTGGATTTAAAATCAGGTTTGTAAAAAGGTGATTTGATTTGTTTTGCAAGGACACATTTTTCACATTTGGGAATGTCACAAGGAAAATTATTCTCAACCAGCCCCTATTTTTGCAACTCTCTAAGACCACCTATCCCAATGTGGCCTAGCCTTCTATGCCACAATAGAGCCTTACTAGAGGAATCACTAAGTTTGGTTTGGGTAGCTAGGGCCTCTAAGGTTGATCCTTCTAGAATGAACAAGTTTCCTACCCTATTTCCTCTTAGTTCTACTCTACTGGACCCAGGCCTAGACATCTCTACCCTCTGGCTTTTAAACACACACTCATAGCCCATCTCACCCATCTTACTAACTAACAGGAGGTTCATTCTAAGATCAGGGACATATTTGACATCTCTAAGGATCACAGTCTTACCATCAAACTGCCTAATGGTCACATCTCCTATCCCTAGAATGTCACACCTATGGTCAGACCCCAAGACAACAAAACCCCCCATTTACAGACTCAAGATAGGTAAACCAGTTCCTATTTGGAGACATATGGTGTATACAACCAGAATCAATCACCCAATCAAGCAGAGAATTACTAGGAACAGTGGAATTATTTAATTCAATCACAGCAGTAAAACCATCAACAAAAGGATAAAAACAGTAACAGTATTGGAAACAGCAGGTTTAATAAGACCATTTGCTTCATCTCTCTTCTTCTGGAAGCAATCCTTAATAAGGTGGTTAGACTTTTTACAATAACAGCATTTCCTCACTTTGTTGTTACCAGTTTTACCCTTACTACTGTCCTTTTGTTTATTTTCTGCCTTATTCAAATTATTTTGGTTAGCAATAGGCTTCTTACCCTTCCCCTTATTCCTATGGCTGGTATTAGGCTTACTATGAAACAAACCCTCATTATCTTTCTTAATCATTTCCTCTTAAACAGATCTAAAATAATGGGCATCCATGATGTCTTTAGTGGTTAGAGATTTCTTATAAAAAGAAATAAATTCTCTAACACAACTATGAGACTCAGGCAGAGCATGAAGAAGGACCATTGCTAAATATTCATCACTAAGTCTCTCGGCCTTTTTAGTCCTACTATTCAAGTCCTAAACTAACCTTTTAAACACAGCCTGGTTTTCATTTACCATCATATTAGGGGAAAACCTAAAGCTAAACAATTTATGTAGGCTTATAATCCTATTTGGAATGTCAGATCTGAATAGTTAGCCTCTAATGCTTTCCAGAGAAAGTCAGCAGTCTTAACACCATTCATAGCAGTCAAAACATCATCAGATAAATGTAGCAGAATAGTATGATATGCACGTTTGGCCATTCTAGCCTTATCAGTGTCAGAAATATCAGAAGGATAGTCATTATCCACAGCTCCTTCAATGCCATGGTGAACCAAAACAGATAACATTGTCTTTTTCCACAAAACAAAATCTTGAGATCCATCCAAGACCTCAATGTTTATTGGATTAGAACTAGAAGACTTAGAAGACATTTTATAAAGAATTTTGGTTAAAGAACGTTCTAAAAACTCTTTATAATACACTGACACTAATAGAAAAGCCAATGAAATATGATGCACAATATTCACAAAGAATGAACAAATCAATTTCAGATGTACAACAAAATGTCACAACACAAACAGATCACTCAGGTATTCACACAGAAGTAAGACAAATATTAACACAATTATTCCCAAAGGTTGAGAACCTCAAACAAGTCAGATTTTCACGTTACTAACACCGTTTAGGTCTTTTAACAAGAACTAAGTTTGTGACCCTCAGCCACGTTCAAACAAGCCAGTCTGTTCCGTACTGGCAGGCGGTTCAAGGCTTTAACAAGCAACTAGGGCTTGTACCTCTTCAGCCAAGGTTCTCTACCAACCAAAGATACACATTAAGCTAAAGATAGTATAGAATATCACAAAGAGGTAACAATTTTGAAAAACAGAATGGTTAAAATAAAGAGTAGGGTTTAAAGAGGCTCTGTATGTGCTGCTATCTGGTAAATCGACCTAAAAAGGCTCGATTTTCCTCCTAGTGCCCAAAACCTCTCTTAGGGTCATCCTTCTAGTTTCCTCTTCTTCTCCTTAAGCTTTTTGTTCTTCTTACCAGCTTCCAAGGGTACCTGTCACTCAAACTAACTTGTTAGAAACAAGAAATGACAGAAGAAGCAAAATATCGAACAAGTAACAAACTGCTCCGTTAGGGTTTCACTAGAAGATTATAACCAACTATAAACCTCAGATTTACCAAGATCAAAGACCGATAGTACGATTAATCATACAGGTAAACACATAGAATCACAAAGAACAGGTAAATCACCAAGAATCACCAAGAAGCCACACAGACATTAAAAGATCTATAAAACCTATATCACAAAAATATAACAAACAAACCCTTACCTGAGCTATACCGATCTATGAAACAAATTCAACCAAACAACACATATTACGTGGTTCACCTCTAAAGAGGCTAATCCACGGGACCTCGGCTTCGAACTGAGAGATCGATGGCACTACTAATCAGATCACAAGACCACAGAGTATATCACAAAGCAATTACATAGAGATTACAAGAAAAAATCACAAAGAAACCCTAACAAAGATGAAACCCTATCAGAGCAGGAGGAGAGATGTAACAATTTCTCTCACTAAGTCTGTAGAGAACACAAAGAGAAGAATATATAGCTAGGTCTTTAAGTGAAACCGGGTGCCCAAGCAAAAGGCGTGGGTCTTCAAATGGATCGGGTCGGGGTACAAAGGAGAGGACCAAGCTGCAGCAGTTAAGACAGGTACAAAGCCCACACGAGCAAAAGCCCAAATCAAGAATACAAGTTCAGCAATAGAATAGAATGTATACATTACAACACCACCAAACACTTACTATAAAAGAAATAAATAAACCAGCACCTACTGGCAATAAATATGCATGCAAGGATTTGTGCGTATTGCTGAATCATAGCCACGATGAAGAGATTAGACATTTTTATCTCTACTATATTTTTGATATTTGTTTGATTACGGCTAACCTTTAATTTGTTCATTTGTCTTACATAACACTCTTGTATGTGTTTCTTTATTGAAATAAACATCATTACTAACCACAACAATAACTTTTTAAATATATATATATATGTATATTAAACTCAATTCTTCTTTTTTTCTTTGACTGGATGGTATTTCCCTCCATTTTTTCACCTGGCCAAATTCAAAATTATTCTTCCTAGCAAATAAGCTGTAAATTGAGGAGTAAGATATTCATGATTTGTTTTTTTCAATATAAAATAATCGCCCTTGTTAAACAAACAATAAATATATATATATATATATAAAAGAATCTAATATTGAAACAAATAATTGAATCATCAGTGGATTTACCCGTGTGAATAACTAAGTGGGAACAAAGTATGGTTGGTGCATAAGTTAAGTTTTCAAAGTTAAAATAACCATTCCACAAACATTTTCTATCAAAGAAATAACTAAACCAATACATACTGACAATAAACATGCATTTAGAGATTTGTGGTTGTATTGTAGAACCATTCTCATGATGAAGAGAAAGGTGTTGAATGTAACATCAATGACCTTGAGAATCATGAATTTCTATGGTGGTATCTCACAAGCTATTGGATCTGCACCTCCCTTAAACTCATGGATTTGTTGTTTTCGAATATATCCGTCGTTTTGGTGGACTATGAAAGGTAGTATCGGTTGAAAAATAAATGCGCATCCACATATGAGTATTGTAACAAATTCGGCTTAATTTTGGTTTTTGTTTTCTTTCAAATAGTAGTATGAAAAATAAAATGAAAAAAACAAATGTAGAAATCAGAATAGTTATTTTCCCTAGGTATTCAATGACCAAAAATTTGAGAGAGGGAGGTTGGGGATGTGTTGAGATGTGATTCGAATCTACAACCGTTGAAGATTTGGAGTTTACTCATTCAATTAATTGTTACTTAAAATAAGGAGTGTATCTCCTCGAATCTTATTCCGTTTTAGATGTTCATTTTGTTCCGTTTCAATGTTTGTAATTGCCTATTTAAAATGTAGTTTTTTTAATAAATGTAATAGATTTTGCAGCATATTTTACTCTACTCAGATTGTTGATGTTGTGGTATCAGAGCTTGAGTTTAAAATTTGAGTACAATGAGGCAGAGATAAATATGTGAGGAAAGTGAGGTAGAGATAAATATGTGAGGCAGAGATAAAAACATGAGAAGAGAGATCTTCAAATACTCACGTAGAGTTATCTGAGCAACTAGTTCATAATGGCTAATAATATACAAGCTATGAGAGTCGCTTAACCTTTCATACCTATTTTCAAGGGAGAGAATTATGAATTATGGTCTATCAGATAGAAAAATTTACTTAGATCCGAAGATCTTTGGGACTATATAGAGAACGTTTACGTGGAACCACCAGCAGAAGGATGACAACGTAATGAGGAGGCAAAACTCAAGGAGAATAAGAAGAAAGATGTAAAAGCTTTGGCAGTCATACAATAAGCAATGCATGATAGCATCTTTGCTCGAATAGCAACAACCACCATGTCTAAGACAGCCAGGAAAATATTGCAAAAGAAGTTTTAAAGCAATGCTAAAGTGAAAGTTATACGATTGCAGCCCTTACGTAGAGAGTTTGAAACTCTATAGATGCGAAAAAGTGATTAAATATCTGAGTTCCTTGCTAAAGCCATGTCAGTAATGAGTCAAATGAGAACATTTGGTGAAACAGTTATGGACCAAATCATTAGTGAAAAGATTCTAAGTAGTTTAGACCTAAAATTTGATCATGTGATTACAAATATGGAGGAGTCGAAGGATCTCTCAACATTTACCTTTGATGAGCTAATTTTCTTGCTATAAGCTCATGAAGTTCAAATTAATGGATTTGTTGAGAAGGAGAAGAATGAGAACAAGGCTCTTCAAGTATAAGATAATCATTCAAGTAAACAAGGTCGTGGAAAAGGAGGCTTTCGTGGGTCATCACGTGGGAGAGGAGATATTCTGGACGGGGAAGAGGACACAATGATGATCGAATTCAATACATGAAAAACATTCAATGTTATAATTGTGGAAATTATGGCCTATAAAAGCATATTGCTTGTACAAAGATTCACAAGTCAATTTTACCAAGGAAGAAACTAGTGACAAATTGAATGATGAAAAGTTGTTTATGACTCATACATCCACAGAATATGAGCAACCGAGTCATTCATGGTTTATTGGCAGTGGATGTTCAAACCACATAGCGTGTTTGAAATCAATCTTCTCTGACCTTGATGCAACACAGAAACAAACTGTGAAATTAGGTAATTGTAAGAACTCCAAGTTGAAGGGAAAGACATTATGAGAATTCAAACAAATCCATGCAAGTTTAAATTATTGCATAGTGTAAAATATATTCCTTCACTAGATATAATCTCATTAGTGTTGGACAATTGATGGCATGTGGATATTCTATGATGTTTGATAATGGCGAATATTGCATTAAGGAGAAGAAGTTAAGACAAGTTATGGATACCATTCTCATCACTCGAAAAAAAATGTTTTCATCAGATGTTTATCTGATGAGCAACTTTGTTTTAACTATAAAGGGAGATGATGAATCCATATAATGGCATCTTTGTTATGGTCATTTGAATCTCAAAGGTTTGACTCTACTCGACGAGAAAAATATGGTGTCTAGCCTACCAAAAATTGATCAAATTAATCTGCGTGAAGGATGTGTTTTGGGGAAGCAATCTAAAAGATCTTTTCCAATTGGAAATATATGAAGAGCCACGTCATGTCTTTAATTACTACATGCTGACTTATGCAGACAGGGTCTCTTGGTGGTACTAAGTATTTTTTGCTTATTATAGACGATTTAACTAGAATGTCTTGGGTGTATTTCTTGGAAAATATATCTCATACATTTAAAACATTCAAAGAGTTCAAAACTCTGGTGGGGAAACAAAGTGAAAACTACATTAAGATACTTCGTACAGATAGGGGAGGAGAGTTTTTGTCCAATGAGTTCAAAGTATTTTGTGAAAACCAAAGCATACATACGGCATGGCAGAATGTATGAACCATATAGTTGTCGAGATGGCTAGAAGCATGTTACAAGCAAAGAATTTACCTAATAACCTGTTGGCTGAGAGAATTGCTACTGTAGTGTATCTTCTGAATCTTTCTCTAACACGAGTAGTACAAAACAAGACACCATTAAAGGTATGGAATGGATTTAAACCTTTTGTAAGTCATTAACGTACTTTTGGTTCTATTTAATATGCATTAACTCCTCCACAAGCTAGAAGAAAATTGGATCAAAAATCCTAAAAATGTATATTTATTGGGTATAGTATGCAGTCAAAAGCATATCATTTATTTGATCCTGAAAAAGCAAAAGATATCATTAGTCGAGACGTCCAATTTGATGAATGTTTAAGCAGGAACTGATAGGATAATTCTGTAGTTGATCAAGGTATTGAAGTTCCTGTAATTGATAATGCTGCATAATCAGATCCACTGGATGTTCCATATGCCACTCCTCCTTTATCACCTTCAGCTCCTACAACACCAACTTCTCACAGATTTTCTGAGTTAAAGAGTCCAGTTCATTTAGAGTCATCAATATTATCAGGTTTTAAAAAGTATCGATCCCTAGTAGATATATATGACACATGTAGCTTTGCCTTGCTAGCCGCTGATCCTACAACCATCGAAGAAGCTTGTGATAAACTTTAATGGAGGAATGAAACGGTAGAAGAAATAACAGCCATTAACAAGAATGATACTTGGGTATTGTGTGAAAAAAATTGTAGGGTTAAAATGGATATTCAAAATGAAGTTTGGAGCAAATGGTGAAGTTCAAAGACATAAGGCGTGTCTTGTAGCCAAAGTATATTTACAACAAGCAGGGATCAATTTCGACGAGATATTTTCTCTCGTTGCTCATTTTAAGACTGTTCTAATAGTTTTGGCTCTTACAATAGAAAAGAAATGGCAAGTTTATCAATTTGACATTAAATCAGCATTTCTTAATGGAAAGCTCAAGAAAGAAGTATATGTCGAACAACCACAAGACTTTGAGATCAAAGGGAAGGAAGAACAAGTCTATAGATTGAAGAAAGCCTTGTACGACTTGAAACAAGCTCCTCAAGCTTGGTATAGTTGGATTGATAGACATTTTTTGAAACATGGCTTCACTAGGAGTGCGAGGGAACCGTCATTATATTCTAAAAGAGCTGAAAATGGTAATTTTATTATGGTGTGTGTTTACATTAATGATATAATCTATGCAGGATAATCTCAGGGTATTGTTGAAGAGTTTAAAAACAAAATGATGGAGGAATTTGAGATGATAGACTTAGATCTGTTACATTATTTTTAGGGTTTAGTGGTGAAGTTTGGAGAAGATGGGATCTTTATTTCTCAAATGATGTATGCCAAAGTATTGTTGAAGAAATTTTGCATGTTGCGATATAATTCAGTTGTTACTCCTATGAACTCTAATGAAAAATTTGTTTCGGAAGCTGGAGACGGCAATATAGATCCTATTATGTATAGAAGCCTTATTGGGAGGTTAATTCACTTGACACATTGTAGGCCAAATCTTTCATACTCCGGTGGTATATTTTCCAGGTTCATGGAGAGGTTATCAAATACTCATTTAGGAGAAACAAAAAGGATAATGCATTATATATCAGGGACAATATCTTATGAAATTTGGTACTCAAGTAAAGGTGGAGATTCAAAGCTCTATGGATACTCAAATTATGACTTCGCAAGCTGTCTTGATGATCGTAAAAGTATCTCAATCTATGCCTTTACTCTAGGATCTGAAGTAATTGTTTGGAGTTAAAAGAAGCAACCAACAACAACAATATCAAGTACAGAGGCTGAGTATATTGTTATAGCTTCTACAACATGTATAACTATATGGGTAAGAGGAGTACTCGAGAAACTTGATCATCAATAAGAAGTTTGAACTGTTATCTATTGTGACGACAAGTCTACTATCAATATGACCAAAAATCCTGCTCTATGTGGCAGAACAAAACACATTGATAAAAAAACTCCATTTTATAAGAGATCTTATTACAGGAAATATTCTAAATGTGCAGTTCTGTAGTTCTAAGGATCAAGTTGCAGATGGTTTAACCAAGTCTTTATCATGTGAAAAGTTTCTGCAGTTCAGAGCATGGATTAGAGTCTGTGATTTCGAATTAAGGAGATATTTTGAGATGTTATTTGATTCTATAAATGTTTAAGATTTGGTCTGTACTCATTCAATTACTTGTTCCTGATAATAAGGAGTGTATCTCCTTGAATCTTATTCAGTTTTTAACATTTGTTTTGTTCTATTTCAATATTTGTAATGTGCCTATTTAAAAGGCAGTTTCGTTTTTATAAATGCAATGATTGTGCAACATATTTTATTCTACTCTGATTGTTGATAGGATGAGCCTTGTATTTGTATGGTGAGACGGTTATATTATGAGGTATGCCTTTATAGGTCACCAATTTGAATTGAATAGTTGTTACTACTACTATCAGCATGAGTGAGAGCAGATGAAATTCTTTTTTTTTTTTTTAAATGTGTCTCAATCTATGTTTTTCTTAATATTGAAATTAATTTTCAATTACGCAATTACTCTATATACCCACATCATACACAAGTGTTTCATGCCAACTAGGGATGACGGGATTTGACCACATCCGTACACTCAACTACTAAAAAAATGGCGCCCTAATTCTCATCCACATTCTCTAAATTCTGTAGGTGTTAGTACACCCATGTAATATCTACGCAAACGCGTTATTCAAATCAATGTAAATTCTAAATAAAAATATAACTCATCCAAATGCTTTTAAAATTTCAAACTAATATTAGTTACTAAAATACAACCTATTAAAATTTAAAATAAACATAATCAAGTCATCACATAAAAATAAATCAGAAAATATTCTACAACAAAACATGAAATACATTTAAGTGGAAATACACAAACATCACATCAAAATTGAAAATAATAATTTTTTAAAATAAATAATAAATTTATTATATATTTAATAAAGTCTACAATACATAATATAGTGGATTATATATGCATAAATGACTATTATTATTATTATTAATTTTCGTGGGTTAGCGGGTGTGAGTACAAATTGTTCTCGACATCCATGTCCACCTACGAACCCTTCGTGAATTTGATTTTTAAATTCATACCCACACGTAAACCCGTTTAATTAAATTCCTATTTGCCCTTTTAAAGGTGGGCTTCCACAGATTTTCAGATTTGCAGATTGAAGTGTCATCCTTGGGGTAAAAAAATGCTATTTTAAATGAGTTCGGATATGAAAAAAAAAGGTCATGCATTACCTAGACCCATCAATCCATGAGCTCAAGCTCATATCTATGTGAAGTAAAACGCACCAACCTACCTTTTGGAATAATCATATGCACGGCTTGTAGGGAAAAAGCACAATACGAGATATATATTGAAATACTGAACAAAATTTAATATCAAAATTTTGGTATGTTCGGATTAAACTTTTGCAATATGGATCAATATTCAATACGATAAAATTGAAATTTCGGTACTCGGTATGGTACGGGGCGGTATTAGTATTGTTAGGATTTTCTTGACTCAGAAGGATTTCCTTTTAGGAAAGTTATCCTATTTTGAGTTTAGATCTATTTCCTAATTGTTTGATTCCTTGTTTGGAAAGATTTGGTTTTCCTAATTTGATTTATTGTATTCCTTAGTTGGAAAGGAAACAAATTAGGAATGTATGTTTGATGATCATTATAAATAGAGTTGTCTCATGAAGAAGAATGTATCTCATCCCTCTAGGGTGGTGATAATTGGATTTAGGTCATACCCGTGAGGCTAACAATCATTTGAGTTAGGGTCTCACCATTAAGGAGATTTTGAGTTGAGATTGGGGTCTCGCCATTAAGGAGATTTCGAGTATAAAGGTTGGGGTCTCGCCATAAGGAGATTTCGAGTTGAGGTTGGGGTCTCTCTGTTAAAGATATTTAGAATTGAGTTTGTCTTGCCATTAAAGAGATTTTGAATTGAAGTTATCTTGCAATTAAGGAGATTTCGAATTGGGTTGTCTCGCCATTAATGAGATTTTGATTTGAGGTTGTCTCTCCATGGTGGAGTTGTTCGCCTAAAAGAGATACCGAGAGAGAAAACAATTTTGTATGGAGAGACAGAGTTGTTGGAATTTGTTTTGTTATCTTTTTCTCTATAGTAAAGTTGTTATCCTTCCGTGGATTAAGCAATTTACCGAACCATATTAAATATTGTGTTTTTTTTTTGTTTGATTATATTGGTTGAATCAAACTTTAATTAGGAAGGAAGAGGGATGGAATCGAAAATTCTTAACAAATTGGTATCATAGCTTTGATGGAGGTTTGTTTGAATATCAAGTTTGAAGTGGATACCTTAATTTGATTTAGTATCCATGATGTAGATGAGTGAGATCAATTTATTGAATATTTTGATTAGTAGAATTTTCTAGATAACTTGGAAAATTTGAAGATTTCTCCTTAACCAACCGTTGGATAATGCTCAAATTTTATTCTAATCTTCTACACATATATTTCTAATAATTAACTATTAGGATTATGGATTAAATATTGGAGTGAAGAGATATGACATCAACAGTTGGGTTAATGAATTTTGTGGATCTGTCCTGCATAGTCAGATTGAACAAGGCATTCATCTCTTATGAACCATTTGATTCAGCTGAAGTTTGGATATGTTGTAGACTACACATAATGGTTACATTTGGATGGTGGTGATTGGTTTTGGAAATTTCTCAAAGGAGCGATGGTGAACAGAATATGGTTGTTGGGTATTGGAAGCATGGTAAAGTATGAGATTGAGATCAAGAACTGAAAAAAAAATCTGGATTTGGAATTTTTGATTTGGTAGTTTCTCATTAAAGGTGGAGAAGTACTTTGGATTTGATAGAGAATGAATTTAATGATGAAGATTGACAGGGCACAAAATATGCAATATTTATAGTTAATTTCTCCCATGATTGTTGGACTAATTGATGATTTTTGTATTGAATTGCTCTATTTGGTATTTTTATACAGTTTGGGGGTTAAATTACAATTTGGAAGATTTATGGATACTGCAGAGATATTTACCAAGTCAAAGTCAGCTGAAGAATCAGTTTTTCTTATCAAATTATTTGTTCAGTTTAAGTTTTGAGTTTTAAACTTCAAATAAGATTTTACAGGGAAGAATTTGATCTTTCCTGATTTTTCTAATTTTATGTTTAAATAAGAGTTTCCAATACGATGTAAGGGACCTCAGTTTTATTCTGAGTTTTGATTCTATTCTGTTTTCTCTGTTTTGAACGTATATTTTATAACTATGATGCTAGCTATGATCATAGCTAGCTAAGTTATTATATCCAGAAAAGTTTATTAGTTTAATTATTCGTGTTGTGAGATTTGTGCTTTAATATTTATTTCTGCAGTATTCATCGCTTCACTGTTGTTAATGGTTTTGGTTGAATGTGTTTATTTACTTGATTAGTTAATTTGGCCAGTTAATTGATCAATTAGGTTAATAAATCGCTAGTTAACAAGATTAAATATGTAATCGTTTAATTAAGTTAACACAGGTAGCAAACGGTGTGATACGTCGTGCCGTGTGAGGTTGTGATCATAGGATAATGAATTGATTTGTTAGCTATGACCATGGGTCTTTCTATTTCTTAAAGCAATCTACAGTTGAACCTGTCAGGCGCTTGTCGGGGTTACTGATTAGGTTAGGGACTAATTAGAAGGCGCTTGTCCGCTTAGTCTAATAGCTAAGGGAAGATTAGGCAGTTAGGCGCGACGTCAACTGCTATAACTATGGTTACTGAATTGAAATAATTACACTTAGATTCGATGATCAACACGATAATTGACTTTAGACTTTGCTGGATTGATTCTTCTAATGATTCACTTCCCTACAATTTTAATTTAGTTTATTTTGCCTATCAATTCCAAAATCTCCATTACTTCTCCGGTTATTCACATAATTAAATTGATTATATCGTTCTCTGTGGTTCGACCCTGTTTACTACTGTTTTTATTATTTAGCAGGATTATCTATTTTATCTTTGACGGATTCGACACACGTCAAAGATAGAATTGGATTAGTAATGATCAAAGGAAAAATATTCTAAAACTTGAGGTGATTCAAGTCAATGTAGAGATTTGTTAGGATTGCCTTGAATCAGAATGATTTCCTTTTATGAAGGTTTTCCTTATTTAAAATTAGATCTATTTCCTAATTGTTTGATTCCTTGTTTTGAAAGATTTGGTTTTCTTAATTTGATTGATCGAATTCCTTAGTTGGAAAGGAAACAAATTAAGAAAGTATGTTTAATGATCACTATAAATAGAGTTGTCTCATGAAGAAGAAAGTATCTCATCCCTCTAGGATGGTGATCATTGGATTTGGGTCATACCTGTGAGGGTAATGATCATTGGGGTTGGGGTCTCGCCATTAAGGAGATTACGAGTTGAGGTTGGGGTCTTGCACTTAAGGAGATTTCGAGTATTGAGGTTGGGATCTCACCATAAGGACATTTTGAGTTGAGGTTGGGGTCTTACCATTAAGGAGATTTTGAATTGAGGTTGTCTCGCCATTAAGGAGATTTCAAATTAGATTGTCTCGCCATTAAGGAGATTTTGATTTGAGGTTGTGTCACCATGGTGGAGTTGATCGCCTAAAAAGAGATATTGAGAAAGAAAGCAATTTTGTATAAAGAGAGAAAGTTGTTGGAATTTATTTTGTTGTCTTTTACTCTCTAGTAAAGTTGTTATCTTTTCATAAAGTAGGCAATTTACCTAACTACATTAAATATTGTGTTTATTTTTGTCTAATTATTTTGGTTGAATCGAACTCGAATTAGGAAGAAAGAGGGATAGAACCGGAAATTCCTAATAGGTAACCCTGAAGTAGCGAATTTAGCCCATTATTTATGACATAATTCAATATTTTCAAATTTGTTATGAACATCATCCACATCTAACAATCCACGTAAAAATACAATCAACCGCAAATAAAAATTAATAACTGATTCAAATATAAAACTAATCAATAAATTCAAATAAAAAGATGCAAAAATAAAATTATTTTTACATTTTATTTCTACTAATTCAGTATTAGTATATTATCCCATACCATACCAAAAATTACGGTATATCTCGAACTAAATTTTAATTTTTTTGTATGGTATTTGATACTCAAAATTATTGTATCGAATACTGAATATCCAAAAAATATGATATAGATACATGATATACAGAAATATCGAACCAAATATTAAAATATTGGTATGGCCTGAACCGAAATTTTGTAATATGGATCGGTATTCGATATGACCAAACTGAAAACTTCGATACTTGATACAGTATGGGACGGTATTCAATACTTTAGTATCGTCCCGAGATATCGAATTTAACCTATTATTTATAACATAATTCAACATTTTCAAACTTATTATATACATCGTCCGCACGTAACAATCCACATAAAAAAATACAATCAACCATAAATAAGAATTGATAACCGATTTAAATATAAAATTAATTAATAAATTTTAATAAAAATAATTGAAAAAATAAAATAATTTTTTTGTTTTCATTTTCCTCCACTAATTCAACATTATGGTATTATTCTATGTTATGTTATCAAAATACTGTGGTACGTTCAGAATTTTAATTTCAGTACAGTATTCACTACTCAAAACCCTATACTTACTACTACAAATATCCGAAAATACATTATGATACAGAACATCCAAAAACACACCCCTAGTGCATTCTCTTCCCTAGTGCATTCTCTTCTGAATAATAATAACTTTTTTAACAAACTCTCTGTTATATATATATATATATATATATATAATCAGTTAACCATTAATGAAAATAAGCAACAAAATATTAAGAAAGATTCATACCTCAAATAAGAGGGACATAATCTAAAGTTTCAATCAAATTTACAAAACTCATCATTATACTTCTAACTCTAACCCAATTCATTATAGATTCGTGTTATAATCTTGTTAACCTGTTGTATCGAATTCTAATTAATTATTTATATAAAAAAATAATATTAAATAATTTAAATTAAAAAATATTTAATAAAAATATAAGTTATTTTTTTTAAATAAAAAAATATTTATAAAATGATATAAGTTGAGATTAATATTAATGTGGTTATATATATATATATATATATATATATATTATATAAATTTATTAGTTAGTATGCTTTGTAATTTTATATGTTCATTCTTTTAAGTGATAAATGCTAGATAGTGACTTTATAATTTGACATGTTATCTTAATGTTTGTTAGATTTATTAGTTATTTGTTTGTACGTTGGTTGTGTTTTCGGTGTGTGGCTTATGCTTGAGAATGCACATTAGACAATTCATTCATATAATGAAAGTAAAGACAATTAGCTAGTTAGGGTATATTTTGGTTTCATATAATGATGTTTCTATTTCATTATCTTCATATATGTATTTATACCTATTGTTTCATTTGTTTCTTAGTTTCCATTGTACTTAGAAATCCTAGGAATAAATCTAGTGTTCATAGCTAGATCTTTAACAACATATATATATTTTTTTATCATATAATGATGCTAATGAGATGTTTGGACTGTGGTACATTATAATTCTATCTATTAATGGATATAGATAAATATGTATTTGCCTATTTCCAAAAAAGAGAACACCCACTTTTTCAAACGTTTTATTTTAAACACCCGGTTTTGAAATTTTTTTTTAAAATCACCTCAAAATTGAAAAACACCTCGTAGTTTTAGTTTTTGAGGTGATTTGTTGGGGTGGGAGTGGTTTTGAAAAATTATGATCTTTTAATTATTTTAAATTAATTTTACAAATTTATTTAATAGTTTCAAATTTTATTATTTATATTTTATTTTTTTTAAAAAAAAATGTTTTATAATTTTTAGCAATTTTTTATTTTTGATATTTAATTTTAGTATATTAGAACTCAAAATTATACCTTTTAATTATTATTCATTAATATTTAACGAAATAATATATATTTTTATTTTTTATAAGTATTAATGTATTATTACAATTTATATTTTTTATACTATAATTGAATACTAATAATATTATAGGTATTTTTAAAATAAAAATTAATAAAATAAAAAATTTTATATAAAAATAATGTGGATGGACTTGAAATTCACTTATGAAACTCTATTTTGAACATAGATGTGTTTAGTTCAATATGATTCTGCATTTTGAAATATTTATACATAATAGATTAAAGAAAAACAAATTTTGTTTTATCAAGTTTACTCATAACTTTAGTTCGGTAGTACAAAATGATTTTATGTAATTAAACAAATTCTAGAAAATAACAGACTCCAGTTTAAAAATTGTTAAATCTACCTCATTTCTATTATAATTGATTAAAGTAAAAATTTAATAACAAAATTTAAATAAAAAAAAAACCACTAAACAATTTTTTTTTTTAAATTATTAAATCAAAATATGTTTCTTTCAGTTTATTAATTTTAAAAATTAAAAGTAAAAATTATTAAACTATAAAGATTACAATTTTTTTTTAGGAATTCTTAAAACTATTAAAACTATTTTTTTTCCAAAAACTATAAATACAACTCAGTATCATTAAAAATCATTAAATAAAAAATTATGAAATATTTCTCAAAATACATATTTATTAAAAATTATTTAAATTATGTAATATTTAGTTGTATTTGAATAATATTAAAAATATAAATTAAATTAAAAATATTAAACCAAATTTTTTTTTCAAAAACACTCTTAAAACCACTCCAAAAACTAAATAAATTTTGAGGTGGTTTTTCAAAGATTTTTAAAACCGAATATTTAAAATTAAACATTTTGATGGGTGATTTTTGGAAATAACCCAAAAAATACCTGTTAAGGCCATAGAATAAAGGTTAAGCAAGTGATTTGGATAAGTAAGTTGATGATATATTCCATTCTGTTATGTCTCGAACCTCATGGAGGCGAGGTGAGGAGCTTAAAATATTAGTTTTGATTTATGAAAATTGTAAAAGTTCAGAGAATATCACAATTTAGACTATAATTTTGAAAGAATGTGAAATTATAGTGAGGAGGGATGAATAAATTGAACAGAAAATCATAATTTTAAAAAATTATAATTTCAGAAAATTATTTGAAGTGGGTCTTCACAGGTTTGAATCAAACCTGTGAAAATAATTCAAGGCTCCCCGGTTTTGACCAATTTTGGAGGCGGTTTTGTCAAATCTTCTGTATACTCATAAGTTGAAAATTAAAATTTTGTAAGTATTTGATTTTGTAATTTTAATGCTCTATTTTAAAAATATTTATTTATAAATAATAATTCAAAATATTTTATAATTAAATAAAATTTTCAAAACTATTTCGATAGTATTTATAAGTAGTAGTTGATAGGGTCAAATCTAATCAATGGTAGCAACGAAATATCATAATTATGATATTGGATGAAATTTAAAACATCCATCCACTTTCTATATTTATTTATTGTATTCTATACATTTCATTTGATTAGATTTTACGAACATCGAATTTAATTCATCATTCCGTTGTACAATATAGTTGATGAACATTATGCCTTCTTAAATATTAATTAGTTGATGTTGAATGATGGTCTGAATTGAACAGGGTCAATGTTGACAATGGCAAAGGGAAGGGACATGTGCTCTGGTGGTGTAGGGTCAATCCAAGTCCAAAAGAATGCACTGAGAGCTTAGGACCATTTAGCTTCAATTGTAATGATTTATGTTGTGACAAAAATGCCTTGACAAATTTCCATTACTGGGAGGTTATGGATATTGTTCTCAACTACTACCTTATTCTAATAATTGTATTTGCACTTTTAGATGTTAAACCAATCCTTTCTTAATTGTACTGCCAATTGAGACAAATAAATAAATAAGTTAAATAAATTCTGTCATGATTATGATTAGAGTGTATTTGTTAATTTTGAGTAGTACTTCTTCATCTGACATATATCAAACATCAATGTAGTTTTATTCAACAAGAATATAGTCATTGAGATACATGCATGAGAAAAATATGTAAAGCACAAGAGTAGATCAATGTAGTTGAAGTAGATTGCTGATATCAAAGGGATATGCATCATTTGGAGATTGTGCTCTGTATGCTCTATTACCAACTATTGTATATGAAGATTCAGTCAAATGAATATTATCAAAGAATACATATTCACTCCTATTATCACAACTCCCTCCAAACGGTACACAAACTTGTGTTATTGCAGAATGACAACAACCTGAATCCTTAACCCTAAAACCTGAAAATAAATTAAAATATCATATAATTACATTATTTTTTCTAATAATAATTTTGAACAAGGGGTATTTCAATTTTTACATTTATATTATAAAAATAATTTGAAAAAGCATTCACTCTCTATGAATGACAAGTTTTTTAATTCATTTTTTTTAAAAAAAGTGAGTGTTTTTTTGGAGTTAGTTTTAAAATTAGATATTTTTTTCAATTATTTTTAAAAAAAAGATTAAAAAATAGAAATATCCGAATAACAATTTGAGAAAGCACTAAACTTTAAACCCTCTCAATCAACCGAAGGGACAATTTAACTCCGCCACTATAAATGTCGGGTGAATTAAGATTTTTTTTTTTTTTTATATGGAGTCCGAGGTAATGACTAAAAGGGTAATCCTCAGAAGTTCAATTAATCCCTCGAAATCAATGAAAAGAGCTTAATTGATTTAAATTTGGAAGTTAATGAATTATATTAACGTGTTTTATGAAGTTCGAAAATTAACTTGAAAAATACCGCTAAGTTCAAAACTCCTGAATCCCTCAGCAATTAACTGTACCTGGAGAGGTAAGAATGTCAAGACCAATTTCAAAAGCATTGATGTAGATAAACTTAGAATCAGTTAAATTTCGATTGAACTCATCAACCATTAACCGAACCCTCTGATTGTAAAGCTTGACAGCACTGTTGACATTCTCTGCACATCCATTTCTTACCAGCATTAGTGTTCGCATAAACGGTAGACAACCCAGTGGAAGCAATCCAAAAATGGCTATCTTTCTTGCTCCAACATCATGTAAAATCTATACATATACACATTTATTAATAAAATGACAAAAGAATATTAAGTATATGTATCAGTTTGACAATGTACCTTTATTTGTTTGGATAGTTGTTGAATGAGAATGTTGGCGTAATGTTCAGGTGTGAATCTAAGAGTGCCGGCAAATGGGAAAAAGTAGTTGAAGATGTAGTCATTGGTGCCAATAGCTATTGAATATAGGCATTGGTTTAGATAACTTGAGGTGTTGTTTCCCATCATTTGAGTCAGACGTGAGATGATTGTCTTGTGGTTTGATATTTGTTTGTCCAAACTTATGTTGTTTCCCTACAAAATTGTAAATTGAATTGGATAATGATTTAAGATAAAACTACCGGAAAAGATTTAGGTAGGCAGGACCACTCGATAGAATTTGAGTCCGACCAACCATTAATCGACACGTAGGTATTAAGTGAGAATTTGGGTCCGACCAGCCATTAATCGACACGTTTGTATTAAGTGAGGAAAAAGACAAATATGTAATAAAAGAGATAAAACATCACACCAGTTTTCTATTTTGTGGTCCCAGTCTACCTAATTCTTTTCTAAAACTACCATGGTCCAAATGCAACGTGCACTTAAGCCAAATTCAATTACAATAGACCAAGACCATCATAGGTTGTTAACGATTTTAAAATTATTTTGTTGTTGGATAAAAAATAGAAGTTCCTCAACATCTTTCAACAATTGTGTTGAATGGTTTCAGTAGACTATGGTGCACTTTTATTGCTTACTCTATATAATTAGACAAAAATTTCTTTAAATTTTTCCATCCAATAATCTAATCTATTCTGAGCATGTAAGGTAGACAAGGAAAAAATAATAATAATAAAAAATAAATGGTAAACTTTCCATCATTACAAAATAACTTTTTCCAAAATACTTTTCAAATTGTTATTTGGGAAAATTATATAAAATAATTTAAATAAAGTTAAAATTTTCAAAACTAATCTAAAAAAGTTTTATTTATATATATTCAAACTTTAATTTCACAAACCTTTCACATATGTGTGAAGACCCCTTTTACATCTGTGAAGGACTACTCCGATAAAAATTTGAAAAATTATTTTTGTGAAGTTTTTAGAATTATACGGTATAAATAAAAATTACAAAAGCACAAGAATGAAAATCTCTCATGTTATTTTAACACTATCAAAATTATTTCATGTTTAATACTGATATATATATATAAATGAAATAATTACACAGACTTTTATTTTAAATTTTATACCAATTGATTATTTGAACTGCTATACCACCTTCAAACGATTATTACAACCACTATTTTAACCCTTACTTTTAAATCGCTAAAATTATTTAAACCACTAATTTCAATGATGAATATCGTCATAATCTCCTTTTTATATATATATATATATATATAAAAGGAAATATTTACCGTTATCTTTCCTGATGCTCTCCGAATTCCAGAGGCACTTGATGCATAATTCACACCTCTGATTATATTCCCATTACTCGGCTTACTTCCAAATGGTAAAATAAACTCATTAAATCCAACAAGTTTAGCTGCACCAAAAACCATCATAAAATTAAAATTTTCAAATAAATAGAACTAATTATCAAGAACATACATACCTATAACATCAACCTGGTTAAGGCCATTGCTGAATCTACCAGTCGAACCTTCAACAAAATCGATTCCATATGGAGGATAGTTTGCTTTAGCTAAGGTTATAAGGTGGTTATTATTTCCATTATCAGAATATGAATCTCCGAAAATAAAATAACATGGTACTTGTGGAACTCCTTCAATTGGTAAGAAAAACAAGATCATGATCCATAATAATTTGAGCAAACTGGCCATTGAGAGAGGAGTTTAAATGATTTTTTTTTAAAATTTTATTTTATTTAAAGAAGTAGAATGTGGAATGAGTGAATGAGAGTGACGTGTTAGCAAGTGTTTAAAACATGAAGTGTAGATGACCCCAGTTTTCAGCTACTTTAGCTTAGTCTTATAATTTTCACTTTCACGTGTTGAATCGATTAAAGAAGCATCGACTTTTATTAATTGTTGTTACAAATATTGGTGGACAATATTCCCAAACGTGAGGGTGTCAAACTCAATACCACATCGATAATATAAGAAAATAATGACTTGTATATAAAGCATTTAAAGAACTCCATTACTATGAGACCTTTTGGGTGACGATACCCAAAAACAAATCCGTGCGGGCTCACCCCGGCCAGAGCGGACAATATCATACTAATGTGGAAGGTATGTGGAAGGTGGAGAGCGGCTCCGGAGGGTCCAACAAATAGTGGAGTTTTGGAGTGGTTTTACTTCTCACATTGAGGAGGTTTTCCACGTAAAAATCGGTGTGAAAAAGGATTTTCACTGCTTGTTTGATTGTGTGTGCTTCTCCCAACACTTGGATCATCGCTAAGGTCCTTTTCCAACCATAACAATATCATCAATATAACATCAACGTCAACCATAAGAACATCCAAGGTAATGGTGACATGACGTGGCTACGAAAAATAGAAGTTGTAAATAGTAAAATGATTGAATATTTCAAAATAAATAGCGTATAGTTAAAATAGTAATACATTATTTTATTTTTATTTTTATTTATTAATAAAAATTTAATTAAACTAAATCTCTAAAAAAATGATAAAATTAATTTCGTAAAATAATATAAAAACTAACAACGGATTTGTTTTTTTAGAAAGAAATATTTTGTTTTTAATATCTAATTTAATTTTTAAACATTTTAATTCATTTGTTTTTTCGACTTTTGTCTAATGTCTACTTAAATAAAACTTTTTTAAAAAGTTAAATTTAATAGTTTATTTGAAGTAAATAAGTGATTTATCAATTATTTTTTTTGGACAATTTTATCCTTCTTATAAAATGAATTGTAAATCTTTAAAATCAAACCATTGTCTCGATTTGATTTCATCACTCTTTCCAATGGCAGACATAAAATTAATATTTATCGTCACATGTCTCGTATAAGTTAAAAATATTTTATTTTTTTTAGAATGTAAGGTATATACTTTAATATTTTTAACTCATAAATAAGATAGGATGTGATTGTAGTATAATTGTTTTTAAAAAAATTGTAATTATGCCATAATTTATATTGGAAGCATATATCTTCTAAGTTGTGTGTTGTTGTGAATGTTGTAAATAAAGTTAGTGGATTTCCACTTCTATACACGTGTAGTACATGCACAGCTTAGTAGCATGCATTCTGACACATAGCAAATTATATATATATATATTACCTCATATCAATATGAACACAACAAATTTGCTTCTCTTCTCTGTTTCCTTCCATTTTTATTGATTTTGTATTCTGATAACAATAAGGTTGGTAGTTGTTTGTTAATCCAAGGTTTCCAAGTTATCAGGTATTTTCTGATCCGAATTTATTTACAGTTAATATTAAACTGTTTTCTTCTATCTCATTTATGTTTTTTTTTACAACACGTTATCAGCACGAGTATGCTCTCTGGTTGCCGCTTTACCAGATCTTCCAGATCAGAAAGTGTCTGGTGATGATGTTTTCTTTCTTCTGTGTGTTCTGGAAAATTTTGGAAATTATGATGAATTTGGAAATTTTTGGAAAAATACCATTATTCACCTGAGTGGAATAAATGGTGGGTCTGGAAAGTTTGAAATGATAATATTATTCACCCGAGCTGAATAATTGAAATTTTAAAATTGAATTCTGGATATCAGGAAATTTAAAGAAAGTGTTCTTGTTTTGCAGAAAATGAATCGATACAAATTCGAGCCATTGTTGATTTTTGGAGCAAATTATATGAGATGGTTGAGTCATTGTGGGATAAGGCTGAAATCCAAAAACCTGTACGGGACTCAGGATAAAAATAATGAAATAATTGAGCAGCAAAAGAATAAAGCTTTGATTATAATCCGAACCCATCTGAATGATGATTTACAAAATCAGTATATGACTGTCACTGATCCTACAGATTTGTGGCAAGCAATGATTCTAGATACAATCGCCAAAATGAAATCATCCTGCCTGAAGCACGAGATGAATGACATAATTTGAGATTCCAAGATTTCAAAAGCGTGAGTGAATACAACTCAGCCATGTATTTGATTGTGAATAAGCTGAAAATGTGTGGGGAAACAAAATCTGACCATGAAATGTTAAATAAGACATTTACCACATTCCATCCTTCCCAAACAATTTTACAACAGCAGTATCGGGAAAAGAAATTCCAAAAATATGATGATTTAATTAGACATTTGGATATTGCTGAAAAACACAACCAGTTGTTGTTGAAAAATAGTGAAAGGCGCCCTGTTGACACCCAAGCATTCCCAGAATTGAATGCACATTATAATGAAAATCCAGGCCGTGGTCGTGGTCGTGGTTACCGTGGTCGTGGCCGTGGCCGTGGTCGTGGCCGTAATTCTGAACGTTGGAATAATTTTCGAAATGGACGTGATAATGGCCGAGGTGGTCGAAGTTCTGGAAATGGTTAGGGATATGGTCGTAATAGAGATTATGGACATCCATATCATAATCCAAATACTCCCCAGAAGTGGAATAATAATGTTAGTTCAAGCAAAGGGAAAGAAGTTACGGAACCACTGAAGTTCAATCGTGGTCCATGTTATAGATGTGGTTCCCCCACTTATTATTCGAGGACTTGTCGCGCTTCCAAACATGTAGTTGAAGCTTATCAGAAGTTGAGGCATGAACAAGAAAAAGAAAAGAATAATGAAGCAAATATGGCTGATGTTTTTGGCGATGGTGACACTGGTCCTGTCGGCATATCAAATCTGGAAACCGCTAATCTCTTTGAAGATTTTGATGGGAAGATAGATCACCTGATTGGTGATGGAACTGTTAATTATAAGTGAATGTTATGGGTTCGAATCAAGGATTAGTTATATCTGGAGATATATGTTTAGCCGATAGCGCTACAACCCATACGATTTTGAGAGATACAAAATATTTTCTGAAATTGATTCCAATTCAAGTTAAAGTGAATAACATATCAGGTACAGTAGATCTGATCGAAGGCTCCGGAAGAGCTTCAATTGTGTTACCAAATAACACTAAATTGGAAATCAAAAATGCGTTATACTCTCACAAATCCAGAAGAAATTTACTCAGTTTCAAAGATATAAGAATGAATGGATATCATATTGAAATAGTTGATGAAAAGTGTGTTGAATATTTGTGTATTGTTTCGAACAAATCAGGTCAGAAGCTTGTGATTGAAAAGCTGCCTATTTCATCATCTGGATTATACTATACAACCATCAGACATATTGAAACCCATGCTATTGAGAACCAGAAGTTCTCTGATCCCAGAATATTCCAGCTTTGGCATGATAGATTTGGGCATCCGGGATCCACAATGATGCGAAGAATAATAGCGAATTCAGAAGGGCATCCACTAAGAAATTATAAAATCCTACTAAATGATAAGGACCTGTGTATCCCATGTTCCCAAGGGAAATTGATAACGAAACCATCGTTTACGAAAGTAGGTTTCGAATCTCCATCATTTTTACAGAGAATTCAAGGAGATATATGTGGACCAATTCATCCACCTAGTGGACCCTTTCTCTACTTTATGGTTTTGATAGATGCATCCGCAATATGGTCCCATGTATGCTTGTTATCTACTCGTAATGTTGCTTTTACTAAGTTGCTAGCACAGATTACTCGATTACGAGCTCATTTTCCAGATTACCCTATTAAGAGTATAAGACTTGATAATGCTAGGGAATTTACATCCAAAGCATTTGATGAATACTGTCAAGTATCTAGGATTGATATTGAACATCCAGTTCCGCATGTTCATACCCAAAATGGATTAGTTAAATCATTAATTAAGCAACTTCAGATAATTGCGCCAACTATATTAATGCGCTCGAAATTACCAGTGACTGTTTGGGGACATGCTATATTGCATGCTGCTGCATTGATTCGTATTCGCCCAACAGCTTATAACCAATATTTCCCATTACAGTAAGTATTTGGGCATCCTCCTAACGTCTTGCACTTGAGAACATTTGGGTGTGCTGTATATGTACCCATTACCCCAACTCAGAGAACAAAAATGGGACCCCAAAGACGTTTAGAAATTTATGTGGGTTTTGATTCCCCATCAATTATCAGATATTTGGAACCAATGACAGGAGATTTATTTATAGCTAGATTCGTTAACTATCAATTTGATGAAAGTAATTTTCCATCGCTTGGAAAAGGAAATAATTCTCCAGAAGAGAAATCTAAATTAACCTGAAAGGTTCCAACCTTGGCGCATATGGACCCATGTACCCCGCAATGTGAACTCGAAGTTCGAAGGATCCTACATTTACAAATGATAGCTAATCGAATGTCTGATGCAGTCAATGATACTTCGAAAATAACCAAGTCTTATATTGAAGCTGCTAATATACCCGCAAGGGGTAATTGTCCCAAAAGGACAATCTCAAAAGACCATAGCAAGCAAAACTCCAATTCCCCGCCAGAAGCGTGGTAGACCCCTTAGTTCAAAAGATACAATCCCACGAAAACGAAATAAAAATAATTTGGATCCTAAAACCACATATGATGAAATCCCAAAAGTTGATGAGATTCCTGAAAAAAGCCTCCTAGAAGGAGAAATAATACGGAAATACCGGAATCAAAAAATGAAGAAATTTCCATAGACTTCATCCAAGAGACTTGGAATCGAAATGAAACAATCATTGATGATTTATTTTCATATTTAGTGGCAATTAGTATTTCATATGATGATTATGAGCCACGTGATATCCAAGAATGTAAAAATAGGCATGACTGGAAAAAATGGGAAGAAGCAATCTAGGCAGAATTAAATTTGTTGAATAAACGAAAAGTTTTTGGACCCATAATGAAAACACATGAAGATGTTCAACCAGTTGGTTACAAATGGGTATTCGTTTGGAAACGAAATGAAAGAAATGAAATTGTGAGATACAAAGCACGTTTGGTTGCACAAGGGTTCTCACAAAGACCTGAAATTGATTACGATGAAACGTATTCCCACAATCACATTTCGATTTCTGTTAAGTCTTACAGTTGCTGAAAAACTGAAAATGTGTTTAATCGATGTAGTTACTGCTTATCTGTATGGATCACTTGATTCTGATATTTACATGAAGCTCCGAGAAGGACTGAAATTACCTAAATCTCATCGATCAAAATCTCGAAACTTGTATTCCATAAAGTTACAAAAATCCCTGTATGGATTGAAACAATCTGGGAGAATGTAGTATAACCGCCTGAGCGAGTATTTGGTTAAGGAAGGATACCAGAATAATATGATATGTCCGTGTATCTTCATAAAGAAATCAGGGTCTGGGTTTGCAATTATAGCAGTTTATGTAGATGATATAAATATTATTGGGACTCCAGAAGAGATCCAACAACTGCTGAATATCTGAAAAAGGAGTTTGAAATGAAAGATTTGGGAAAAATGAAATATTGTCTTGGTCTGGAAATTGAACATAAACCAAATGGGATACTGGTTTATCAATCAGCATACATTGAAAAGGTCCTAAAAAGGTTCAATATGGATAATGCCCATCCATCGAGTACACCTATGGTTGTAAGAACACTTGATCCCAAAAAGGATCCATTCCGATCGAAGGATGATGACGAACAATTACTTGGTCCTGAAGTACCATATCTGAGTGCGATTGGTGCGTTATTATATTTGGCTTAATGTACGAGGCCAGATATCTCGTTTGCTATAAATTTATTAGCGAGATATAGTTCTGCACCAACACGTCGTCATTGGAATGGAATCAAACATATTTTACGTTACCTGAAGGGTACGAAAGATTTGGGATTATTTTATACAAATTCTGATAAATTTCAGGGTTTGACAGGTTATGCCGATGCTGGATACCTTTCAGATCCGCATAAAGGACGTTCTCAAACTGGCTATGTTTTCACGTATAATGGTACTGTGATCTCCAGGAGATCTACGAAACAAACTTTAATAGCCACGTCCTCAAATCATGCTGAAATTTTGGCATTACATGAAACCAGTCGAGAGTGTATTTGGTTGAGATCAATGATCCAACATATCCAGAATTCACGTGGTATCTCCGAAACTACGAATGAGCCAACTGTGATATTTGAAGATAATGCTGCATGCATCGCCCAAGTTCGGGGAGGTTACATCAAAGGAGATCCAACCAAACACATTTCTCCAAAATTCTTCTACACCCACGAGCTTCAAAATACAGATCAAATAGATGTGAAGCAAATCAGATCCTGCAATAATCTAGCCGATCTACTAACGAAATCGTTAGCAACATCAACATTCGAAAAGCTCGTTTACGAGATCAGAATGCGAAAGCTCTCCAGATTAATAGATTAGATTATGGGTATAATTAGCAAGGGGAGTTTTTGTAATTGGATTCCACAACTGTACTCTTTTTCCTTCGCCCAGTTTTTGTTCCACTGGGTTGTTCTGGTAAGATTTTAACGAGGCAGTCATATGGTAGAAATTCAAGGGGGAGTGTTGTGAATGTTGTAAATAAAGTTAGTGGATTTCCACTTCAATACACGTGTAGTACATGCACAGTTTAGTAGCATGCATTCTGACACATAGCAAATTATTTGTGTATATATATATATATATATATTACCTCATATCAATACGAACACAACAAATTTGCTTCTCTTCTCTATTTCCTCCCATTTCTATTGATCTTGTATTCTGATAACAATAAGGTTGGTAGTTGTTTGTTAATCCAAGGTTTTCAAGTTATCAGGTATTTTCTGATCCGAATTTATTTCCAGTTAATATTAAACTGTTTTCTTCTGCCCCATTTCCGTTTTCTTTTACAACATGTGTATATATATTGAAATTTGTAAAAGTCATAATTTATATTGATTGAATATCTTGTATATATGAAATACATGGATTATCAAGTTTATCATGTATTGATTCATTTTTATTAATATATATTTTTTAATAGATTAATATTTTATTAAAAATTTTAATTATTGTATTAAATAATAATAATAACAATATGCTTATAACAAGCAAATGTTATTATAAAAAAATAAAGGACTTTTAAAAATATAATTAATAAATATTTTTTCTGTAAGAAAAATCTTTTGTATTTAAAAAAATTGATAGTTTTTTAAATGAATTAAAAAGATAATCCTAAAATCAAATTAATTTACAACGTATTTCAGCGTGGAATCGAAGAAGAAGAATACACAGACGGAAAAAAATAGTAATATGCGTACAAGTCTAATAGACCTAAAATATGGAAAAATAAAAAAAAAATATAAATAGAATGCAAAAACTAAAATAAAAGACTATTTACGGTAGATTAAAAAAAAAAAAAAAAGAAGAAGACTAAAAAGATCATAGATTAAACAACAAACGGGGCTAAAAATTTGAAATATATTCTACATCCATTTTTAAATCTAATTTTAAAATATAAGATCATTTCAGAATATTATTAATTTTTTAAAATGTAAATCGATTGTGTTTTCAGTACATGAATTTGAAATATTTTTTCAATCCATTTTTATTTTTATTTTAAAAAATAATTATGAATAAATTAAAAAAAGTTTATGCATCTTTTTATACACTTATTTAATAAACTACAGTATAAACCCGAGCGAGACACACGGTCTTTTATTTTAAAATAATAATAATAAATATTATAATTTTTTATATAAAAATGGAATGTTTGTGAACAATCAAGATTAACCCATATTTTGTATGCACTAACATCAATATCAAGAAAACCTTAATTCTAAACTGATTGGGTTGATTGTACGAGTCGTCTAACAATAAATGTTAACAAATATAAGAAAATAGTCAGCACAAGTCTAAAAAACTTTCAACGATCCAAATTTTATGTTTTCACCCAAGTCTTTTACGCATCAAATCGACTTTAATATCTAAAACTCGTAAAAACTCTCATAACTACATCCTTCTAAGTAGACTTAGGATTTTCTCGACCTCTTCAACCAACAAATTTTTTACATCTACGGACTAGGAGTCCTTATTAACACATACTTAAAATAGTCTAAATAAAAAATTCTTTTAAAATAAACCTATAAATAAGATCTAATAATATAGTAGACAAAAAAAATGTTGTTATAATCATTTTATTTATTTATTTTATGGTTCATTCGTATTTTATTTGAATCTTATATGTCCATTCATCCATTTTAATATCCTCACATCTACCACATTCATTTATACGGACACTAAATTTAATACCCGTTAAGACTACAAATTCTTTTACCTAAACTATTTAAGTTCATGATCGATTAAGGACAGACCAAGACATAACTACGGCCAGTACGCTTTTTATAGAAAAATAAAATAAGTAAATCATTAATATTTATTCTATATTAAAAAAATCTATTGTAACACCAATATAGTAAAATATGTAAATTTCAAAATTTTTCTTCATGATAAAAATTGTTATTAAAATAATATATCTATACAATGATACTATCTAAAAATTCACATGTTCAAATATACAATTAATTTATTTTAAATCTTCATTAAATTTTATTTTTCAGTATTATTGATTTATTCGAAAAGAAAATAAAATATTAAAAATAATATATTATTATTTTTTTATTCAATAAATTCAGATTAAAATCTATATGATATTTATTAGATTTTAAAAATGATTTCACTTTATTTCATTCCGGTGTCTTAGGAAGTCTTTGGATTGCCCATAAATACATTATTGATAAACTTGAACATCAATATAAAAATCATTTGTAAAGATGGATAAGTCCGGTTCGGACAATTTTCAGAGTAAATTCATAAGGACCGGAGCAATCGGATGTGACAATATTATAAAAATAACACAAGTAGAAAATTTCATATTAAAAAGGAGTATGTATAATTTATATTACACTTTGAATTTGTATCACTTACTCTACAATTGGGGAAATTATCAAAAATATATTCACGAAATGAGTATAATTTTTTCACTATTTTATGTTCTATTTTAAATAATTTTGTTTATTTATTTTACTATTTACTCATTTTCTTGAAATTATTCAAACAGTAGATTTTTGAATTTGAGACCATAGACACACCACCAATACAATGTGTATATAGATTAAAAGAAAAATTATATACTTAATTTTAAATGTTATAACATCATATCCATGTGCTTGATATATATTTTTTAATCAAGGGAGAAAAATACTACTTTATATATATATATATATATATATATATATATAGGGTTATTTCCAAAAACACCCCAATTTTTCAAACATTTCACTTTGAGCATCCGGTTTTGAAAGTTTTGGAAAATCACCCCCAAAATCAAAATTACTCATACAACACCAAAACCACTCACAAAATTACCAAAAACCACTAGTTGTATTGATTTTGGGGGTAGTTTTCCAAAACTTTCAAAATCGAGTGCTCAAAGTGAAACGTTTAAAAAAATGGGTGTTTTTGGAAATAACCCTATATGTATATATATATATAATTAATATTTAGTTTATCTCGAATATCGTTCGGCTTATATTTACTTTCAAGTTATTAATATAGGAACTAAACATTTATTATTTTAATTTTATATTCAAACAAACTATTTCTTTTTAATATTTAAATCCTTTACGCGCTTATATTAGTGGAGAAGATATTCACATGTTAAAATGATGTTTATTTTTTCCAGTAAAAACATAATAGGACATAGATTTAAATGTTAAAGTTCTAATATATAAAACATATATTAATCTATTTGTTTAATATTATATCTATCTTGTACTAAATGAGTTTTTTTTTTTCACTTGACAATTTTCTCATTTGATTTTTATAGTAATTTAATATCATTTTAATTTATTTGTCAAAAAATTTCATTGATTTGTTGTTAGATGGTACCCAGATTAAAATAACTAACCACCTTGTCATTTTATAATACTTAATTCTATGAGAGCGTCTTAGGTGTTACATGTAACACACTATTTTATTGTGTTACAAGTTTCACACGTGTGAAACCATTCCTGATGAGAAAACTGGTTTGCCTATCTTTTTCTTATAGGTATTTGTGTATCTGTTGAGATGCTATATGTACCTGTTTGGTTGTTTGTTGTGTCTGCGAGGTTATTATCTGTGCCTGTGTTTCATGTATCTGTGTCTGACAATTCTTATATATATATGTTGAGATGCTATATGTACCTGTGTGGTTATTGTTTGTGCCTGCGAATTTATTATAAACTAATTTAGAATTTTCATGAGATGCAACTGACAATGAAAAATGATGATATTGCAGTGAGAAACCAACACATCCTTATTAGTTGTTTTAAACCGTGTAAATGAAGTTAAAGTTTCTGCATAATAGCAATATGAATATATACGTACTGGTCCAGGTATGAAGAAGCTTGCGAATAGGTTGAACATCGTGTAGCCAAAATTTGAACATACTACAGCAACTTGGTAAGTTGGGGTCAATGAAACGAGAAGCATTCCGAAGTAATTGAAGAAGAGGAAGGTGCAGAATGTTGTGTACAAGTACATGAGTACTTTGTAGGGTGACCGGTTAGAATTGTATAAATGTGTATGTGATGATGGAATACAGAACTGCTTGTAAGAATGAGTATGGTATTTCGATTGTGACCTGTGCAAATGCATATGCTAAGGAGGAGTACATTCCTGCAAACCTCTCTCTGTAAAGCACACTGCGTTCTCTTGAAATGAAGGGAATGACAGCTGCACAGTGGCTTACTCCTATGGTTTGCTGGAATATGAATACTGATCCCATTATAGTGATGAAGTCCTGTTGGTTGTTTATTGTTTGTCCTTTTTGCCAAAAAATGGCTCCAAATATGAAGCAAGAGAGGATAGTTTGGAGTAATCGAACCAGGTTGTATTTTGGACTTCTCCAGTATGTAAGATGGTTCTTCCAAAGGCATGCTTTGAATTGCTCCCACAGGTTTTGTGCAAAGAGAGTTGAGAAACTCAGTTCCTTTGAATTCTCTGATGGAATGCTCAATTCTTTCACTAGTTCTTTGTTTTTCCTGTGTATATATACGATGATGAATGTTGAGTTAAAGAGTGTAAGGTAGGTAATTATAAACATAGAAGCATATAAATTACTTACTGGTATAAAGAAGAATGGTTGTAGAGTTGGGCAAAATTCACACCAAGTTGAGCTTCTGATGAAGGACTTGTCACCTCCAGCATCCATGTTGCTGGATTGTAATTTTCTTTGATTTTAGGCACCCCTGCAATAACCTGCATTACAGAAGCAAGTTGGAGAGTAGCATGTAAAGGTGCATTATGTATTGGATTTCTAGCATGTGAACTTACTTCAAAGTATTCAATGAGCTTGCTTGAATGCTGACCCAGCTCTCCAGAATATATCATCTGTCCTCCTCTTTTCATTAAAATCAGCTGCAAAATGCATCAATTTTACATCATCTGTTTCAAAGGCAATGTAGCAATTTCAAGTTCAGGTTCAGGTTCATTACCTCATCAAAAGTTTCAAATATATCAATACTAGGCTGATGAATGGTGCATACAATAGTCCTTTGCGTAAGAACAATATTCTTTACCACTCGCATGATGATTGCAGCTGCTCTGGCATCTAAACCTGAGGTTGGTTCATCCATGAATATATATTTGTGTCTGTACAATTATTATATGTATCTGTTGAGATGCTAATTGTACCTGAATGATTTTTTGTGCCTGCGAGGTTATTATCTGTGTCTGTGATTTATGTATCTGTGTCTGTGCAATTCTTATATGTATCTGTTGAGATATTAATTGTACCTGTGTGGTTATTTTTTGTGCCTGTAAGGTTATTATCTGTGCCAGTGTATCTATGTCTATGCAATTCCTATATATATCTGTTGAGATGCTATATGTGTCTGCGAGGTTATTATCTGTGTCTGTGATTTATATATTTGTGTCTGTGCAATTCTTATCTGTATCTGTGATTTATGTATCTGTGTCTGTGCAAATCTTATATGTATCTGTTGAGGTTATTATCTGCGAGAGTTCCTAATTTTGAAGGAATTCCTGCCAAGATGACGGATCCCGCCGTAGGTGCCTCTACATGAGCTTCGGGTAACCAAATATGAACGGGTACCATAGGCACTTTGACGGCGAAAGAGGCGAAAGAAGCAATCCATAGAAAGATTTGGCGCCGCTCACTAAATTCTGTGGTTAATGAGATTTGTAAATCGGTGGTTCCTGTTTGGAGAAGAATCAACAGAATAGCTAATAGCATAAAAACAGATCCAAGTAAAATATAAAGGAAAAACTGATATGCTGCCTTGATCTTTCTTTGTCTCGAACCCCATACCCCTATAATAATGGTAGAGTAAGGGGTGGCCCCAAAGCGGAATTGACCGGTGGTGGTTGAAGAAATCGTGGTCGGCGAGAGTTCAGGAGGTGTCGTCGCTTGAGAATCTCGTGACTGGATCCGATCTCTCCTTGTCGCCCATAGAGAGAGAGAACAATGATCAAGTTACAGTTATGTTTCACGCGTGTGTGTTTCTGAAACACAATAATTTATTGTGTTTCAGAAACACCCAAGACTTTGCCTAATTCTATACATCTTTTTAATCATATATATTTTAAATGGTTCCAAAAAAAATTATTTTTTAAAAAAATAAAAAATAAAATTAATAATACTACTTACACTACCAATATTTATAAATTTTGAAAATATATTTTATAGAATTACTATACTATTTAACATACCAAAATAAATGATCATATATATGAAATTCCAATTAAATTAATTTATCGCAAGATTTTTCATGTTTTTCAATATTATTGACTATTTAAATGGTTTTTTTATAACCACTATTTAAATTGTTTAGGATCATTTATCATATACAAATTAATATTAAGTTCCACATAATTAATATGATTTTCTAAAATAGAAATAATAAATATAGGGTGTATTTTATTTATTTTTAATATTCTAAAAATTTATTATTTTTAAAATTTCAAAATTAAAGATATTTATTATTTCAATAAAATTAATTGAATTCGAAAATGATAATCAACATAGCATTTATTGTCGGTATTAATTACTCAATTTATTTATTTATTTTTAAAAGTAAATGCATCTACATCTATATATAATTATTATAGATGTAGATGCATTTTTTACCCTACAAGAATTGGGAATTAAAAAAAAAAAAGAGTAAGTAATTTTAAATGTTTATTATATATTTTTAATATAGGGAGATTTCCAAAAACCTACCGCAGGTTTGCAATATTAGCCAAAAAACATCTTTTTCAATTTTGACCAAAAATCAACATTTGGATGGTTTCCATCCATGTTACTGTTCATCCATCAGGGATGAACAATAACAGAGGATATTTTCGTAATTTTACAAATTTTATTTAATTTTTTTTTAAAAAATCTTTTTTTCCTTTTTTTTCTTTTCTCTTTTCCTCTTTTTTCTTTTCTTTTTTTTTTTCTTTTCTCTTTCTCTCTCTTCTTCTTCTTCCTTCTCTTCTCCTCTTCTCTCCTCTCCTCTCTTCCTCTTTTCTCCTCTCCTCTCTTCCTCTTTTCTTTTCTCCTTTTCTTCTTTCCCTCTCCTTCTTCCTCTCTCCATCACTCTCCATCCCAAATTCACCATGACCCGATGCCTCATTCAAATTTCGGTCATGGTGAAGAAGGAGAGAGAGAAAGAAAAAAAAAAAAAAGAATTGCTACATCGTCCGACTCAATCGGTCGAATTTTTACACGAATAGATATTATATTATTATTTTAAATAAGAACTACAATCAAATCAATCGCCTCACGTTACTTTATTAAATTTTATTACTATTTTATATTTCGTGTCAAAATTCGCCTGATAAATTCGGAACAATAATCATTTTCCAAAAAAAAAAAGGAAAGAGAAGAGAAAAAAGAAAAAGAAAAGAGAAGAAAAAAAAGAAAAAGAGAAGAGAAGAAAAAAAAGAAAAAGAGAAGAGAAGAAAAAAAGAAGAAAAAAAAAGAAAAAAAAAGGAAAAAAAAAATATTAAAACAAAATTTAATTAAAATTTGTAAAATTACAAAAATACCCTTCGTTACTGTTCATCCCTGACGGATGAAACGTAACATGGATGAAAACCATCCAAATGTTAGTTTTTGGCCAAAATTGAAAAAACTGTTATTTTTTTGTTAATATTGTAAACCTGCGGTAGGTTTTTGGAAATCTCTCTTTAATATATTAATGAAATTATAGTTACAAATGTATCTTTTTACTCTATAACAATGGTATCTTTTTAATATATATATATATATATATATATATATATTTCATAATGAATAATTTTATTTTTTATTTTTTACTTTCTTTCATGGAGGCGAAGATATAATATGAGATGTAAGGCATGTAATATAGAAAATTTTAAAAATTAAATTAATTTAATAACTATTTTTTGAAAAAAAAATGATTTTATTTAATAAAATAGATGTATATTTATACTACTATTATACAACTATTATAAATAAATATTTTTTATGATCTTATTATGTACATTTATAATTATATTTTCAAGAAACATTGTTCCCAAAATATTGTAGTTCATATTAATAAATAAAGACAAAAAGAAAATAAATTACACTTAAATGAAAATTTTTTTTTTGTAATTTCTTATAACTAAAAATCTTCATTCTCAAATACAACAAAATCATTTAATGTGCTTTAAATTCAAGTAAATACATAACAACTAAATAAAAATCATAAAGATTAGGCAGCTCTGCTACTTTCGAGATGTGAGTGGATAGTAAATGTCTAAAACAAAATAAGAACTATAAATTCGGTTAAAATATTATAAAATTTTAATAATTAATTTAATGTCAAAGAAAGAAAAATAAAATAAATACAAATAAATTTTGAATAAAATACTTACCCCGAGAGATATGGAAAAAAATATGGAAGAAAAGAACAGAATTATAATAGAAACAAATTGTGAATAAAAATACTTATTGGAAGAGATTTTTGAAAATAATAAAATTGACTGAAAACAAAATAATATAATAAAAAAAACGACATAAATATAATAAAAAAAACTATAAATAAAAAAAATTACCATAGAGATACCTCGAAAAAAAATTGGTTAAAAGAATAATATAGAAGAAAAAAATAATAGAATTATAAAATAAAACAAAATAAAAACTAAATAAAAAATACTTACAATGAAATTCGTTGAAAGAAGTGGAGACAACTAAAAAATAAGAACAAAGAATTTGAATGAATATATTCTTCTTATATAGTGACCTCATGACTTTAAAGTGGTAAATATAATATTATAATAGTTTAAAATGGTAAATAAATATTTTAAATTTATATTTACATATATTAGAAAAATGTCTTATTTTTATATAAATAGAAAGAAATATCATTAACTAATTAAATACATATATTATTATTATTAAATATTTAGTACAATGTGTCAATATAATAAATCGCCACTTGTCACTCATTCATTGGACTAATGAGAAAAGAGCGGGAAAAATAATGATTATTATATATATAAAGATGTCCACAATTATGAATTACATAAAAATTTGACTTGTGTAAATTTTTATAAATAAAATAATTATTTTTTAATTTTTATATATAAAATTATTTTAATTTATAATTTTTAAATTCTAATTTTATCTTAAAATATATATTATTTTTATTATTGAATATAATAATTGATTTTTTTATTAAAAATATTGCTAAAATTTATTGGAATTTGAAAATATTATAATTATATTAATTTTAATTACAAATATTTTTCAATTTGAAAATAAGTTATTATTATTATTATTATTTTGAAAAGAAGAAGAGCAATTCCATTATTGATGAGAATAATGTTCAAGCAGTACAGCAGGTATGTCCACCCAAATGTGAAATCGATGATGAAGAATGGAGTTACGTACTAATAAATGAGCACATATATTCTCCTCTCGCTTGATCCAAAACACTTTGATATCTGGCTTCAGCTGTAAATAGGCCTTACAATCAGAAACAACCAACCCCAGTTCAGAATTATCTTCGCTAGAAAAGTAAATAGAATAAAAAAAGATATTGACAATCAATAAAGACACAACCCGAATCAAATAAAGTTTCAAAAGCATAAGATAAACACTGTCTCAAAGCAATGGCCTCTGCAAGAATTGCTGGACTTTCTCCCTCCTTAAATCTTGATACAGCAAGTGAAAAATTACACTGATCATCCTCTAACGCAATACCAAAACCAATAACATCGTGCTATTGAAAATGGTTCCATCTAACATAGGTATGTCACTCCGCCGGATTACTAACGTGAGCTGACTGAATTGGAATAGGTGGCGTATAAACATGTGCAGCTGCTTCTCTCAGTCAAGTACTCTCGGGCCACCACAACCAAAATACAAGGCAACGGGCTTTTGTTCGACCAAAGCATAGTGTTATGAGCATCCCAAAATTTCCATGCCACCACCGCCATTAATTCTGCTCTAGATTTCCCCAAACCCAAATGGATGCGAAGAAAAAGATCCTGAAAAGACAAATTTAAATTGGGAAAAAAATATCAGCTTCACGCCACAATTCTTGAGCAACAGGACAATGGACAAACACATGCTCCACCGACTTATCTTCCATACAAAACAAACAAGTTGGAGCAACAACCATCCCTCTTCTTGCCAAATTATCCCGAGTAGGTAGAATTTTTCTACCTAACCTCCACATGAAATCACAAACTTTAGGAGGAACATCAAGTTTCCACAAATGCTTCCAATACTTCCCATTACAACCCCCATATCTACCTGGTCTCAATAAGCGCACAACTAGATGATAAGCAGATTTGACCGTATAGAAACCTTTCAGTTCAAAATGCTAAGACCATCTATCCCGAATAAGATGGTGGCTCAAAGGGATACGAAGAATGCATCTCATATCATTTACTGTACACATGTTCATCAGTTTAGTTACATCCCATCTCCATTCTCGTATAACAAAAAAAATTACAAACTCTCCAATCATTGGGAATGAATAAGGAACCGTCTTCCACATAAAAATTATCCTCCCTTGGCAACTATGGGTCCTTATTGACATAGATAGAACTTCCATCACCAACTCTCCACCGCGCACCTTATAACAACAAGACACTTCTCCACACAAAACTACAACCAGCTCTTGGAGTAGCGGACAAGAATTCTCCCCTTGGAAAATATTTAGCTTTAAAAACATGATACATGAGAGTGCTGGTGTCAGTTAAAAACCTCCACCCTTGTTTCCCTAGCAAAGCAGTGTTGAAACACCTCTAGTCCCTGAACCCCATCCCACCTTGAGATTTACTACAACACATACGGTCCCATACAAGCCAATTAATACCTCCATGTTCCTTCTTACCATTCCACCTTGAGATTTACTACAACACATACGGTCCCATGCAAGCCAATTAATACCTCCATGTTCCTTCTTACCATTCCACCAATATTTATTAAAAATCACCTGTAGCTAATTACACACTGAAATAGGTAGGAAAAATATATTCATACAATAGGAAGGGATTGCATGAGAAATAGATTTAATTAATACATCTCTTCCAGCTTTAGACAAAAACCTATTATTCCAATTATTCATACCCTTCCACACTCTATCCTTAATGAAAGAAAAAATCTATTTCTTATTCCTACCAAATAAGGATGGCAAACCCAAATACTTCCCTCTATCCAAAGGTATAGACACACCCAAAATAGTGGAAATATTTAAACGAATATCCTCATTAATTGTAGGACTAAATTAAATATCAGATTTATCCAAATTTAGAGCTTGACCAGAAGCAGCCTCATAAGTCTCCAAAATCATTTTAATGCCTCTCGCTTCATGTGACTCTCCTCAAAGAAAAGCAAAGAATCATCTGCAAAGAATAAATGCGAAACACGAGGGCAATCTGTACTAGCCCTACATCCATGAATTACCCCTCTATGCTCAGCATCCTTAAACAATAGAGACAATCCTTCAGCAACAAATAAAAATAAATAAGGGGAAATAGGTTGCCCTTGACACAACCCACGAGATGGAGAAATAGGCCCCACCTGCTTATCATTCACACAAATGCTATACTCAACATTCATAAAGCATATCTTCATCCATTGCAACCAAACAAGACAAAACCCCAAAGCTAAAATCATATCACAGAAGAATTTCCAATTAACACAATCATATGCTTTGGCAATATCAATCTTAAAAGCACAAACACCATTTTGTCCTTTTGTCCTTCCCTTGAGATTATGAATAGTTTCAAAAGCCACTAGAAAATTGTCAGAAATCATACGTATAGGGATAAAGGCCAACTGTTTAGGGGAAATCACTTTACCCAAATCATACGCTAAGGCTTTGGACAAAATTTTATAAAGCACATTACACAAAGCAATAGGCCTAAAATCAATAGCAGTAATAGGGTTAACACATTTAGGAATAAGAACAATTAGTGTCTCAGACAAAGGTTTAGGAAGAGCACCTTGAGATAGCCAAACTCTACAACTATTAGAGATGTCTTTACCCAAAACACTCCAATTTTTTTGGAAAAAAAGTAGGATTAAGGCCGTCAAGACCAGGTGCCTTGTCTGGATTCATCTAAAAAAGAGCTGTTCGAAATTCATCATCTTGAAAAGGCCTTGTCAGAACAGTATTATCATGATGTGTTATCAAAGGCCGAACCAATCTAATAACACATGTTGCCGATTAATATATTCAAAACTATGAAAGAGATCTTCAAAATAATTCCGAATCAGCCCCTGGATACCTTCCTCACTACTAAACCTATTACCCGACATATCCTGCAATTTCTCAATTTGGTTCCTTCTCCTCCTTGCCTTGATGCTATTGTGAAAGTATTTTGAGTTTTTATCATCATGTTGTAACCAAAACAACTTAGACTGTTGCTTCAAACGAATCTCATTGTCTGCCAAAAATTGATTCCACAGTTCTTTTTAAGTCTGAATAGTGCCACCATCCAAAGAATCAATATCTCTCTCTAACCGTTGCTGAACAAGAATTTTCTGCCTCCATCTATCGTGATTATGTTTCTTACCCCAGCCCTGCACTTTTAATATTAATTTGTCTCGCCTAGCAATAAAATCAGTTCTTGCGGATGTTGCCCAACACCTCTGTACCATGGACAAAAAATCAGATTGCACAAGCCATGTATTATCAAATCTAAACCGGTGATTAGAAATCCTCAGAGTAAAAGTAGTTTCAATCAACAAAGGAGAGTGATCATACACTGGAGCTACCAACATTGTGCAAACGGCATCAGGAAAAAAAGAATTCCAGCTCGGAGAAGCACATGCTCTATCCAATTTCTCCCGGAACCGATCGTCTGAATTTTCTCTATAAACATATGTAAAGAGGGTACTCGTACTAAAAATATCAGATAAATCTGCATCCAACAAGGCATTTCGAAACCCATTAATCAAAGAAGGAGCACGAAGAGGACCACCAATCTTCTCAGTATTTGAAGCTAAATCATTATAGTCACTCGCACACAACCAAGGCAAGGAACTCCTTACAGCCAAACTTCGTAATAAATCCCACGAAGCTCTTCGTCATGTACTCTCAGGATAGCCATAGAAACCTAAAAATCTACTGTCGCCCACCAAACTCTGAACAATATAATCGATAAAATTTGGAGAATAACATTGAAAAGCACACTAGACAGTACTATTCCACATAAAAGAAAGTCCACCACCTATCCCCACATTATCAACAGAAAAACAAAAATCAAAACGCAAAGACACACGTAAAGCTTCCATCCTAACACCATAGGCCTTCGTTTTAGAAAGAAAAAGGATATCAGGATGATATCTCGCAATTAAGTACTTCATTGCAGTTACTCTCTGGCAGTTCCAAACTATGATTTTCATGGTTGTCAGGCGTCTTTCTTCTTGAAAGGATCGACCGTTAAGTTTTTAGTACGTCCATCTAAATCTTTCTGAATAGAAATAGAATGAACAATTGAAATCCCTTGTTTTCGTGGCCTTTTTGTTGGATCATTTGGTTTTTCCATGGGATCTTCTTCATTCTGACTTGAGACACTTCGAACATCAGTCTCCATATCACCCACCGTAGAGACCTTATCATCAAAAACTACATTCACACCAAGAAAAGAGTTTCGAAACTGCTGAGATGGAAGAAGTCTTGCAATACCAGCCCCTACACCCTTAGAGCTAGCGGTCAGTAAATCAGATCTTAACTAAGAACTCGAGCACTGGGAACGTCTACTAGCGGCTCTCAAACTTACGTCCCATTGAGGTTTTAATTTTTCTCTCTTATGATGCAAAAGTAAATCGCAATAGGAGTCTGAATGACCAAGTTTTCCACATAAAAAACAAAACACATAGATACGTTCATATGAAAAGAAGGCATAGAATACAGACCCGTCTGGATCAACAAGCTTCCACTTCCTACGCAATGGCTTTGTCGTATCCATACGAATCCTAATCCGCATTATTGCCTAATTATTCTCATCTTTCCGAACAGTAGAGTCATACACCAAAATCATGCTAATAAAATCACCTAAACCCCTTGCCACGTCCCCAGTGAAATAACCAGGTCTGAGTTTACGTACAATAATCCAAAGCTCATTTTAAATCAGGGGAATATGTAATGGATCTTCACCCAGTTTAATTTTGCTCAAAAGAAGCAAGTGGCGATTAAACAACAATGGGTACCCTCAAGCACACAGATCACATTCACCTCCGAATAGAATCGGAATAAGATACGGTTAGCACCCAAATCTGAGATTGTAACCCCTACTAAGGGATGCCATAACTCTGCCATATTTTCAATCATAGATTGAAAATTGATTCGATTATAGGTAAGGAATATCCCAACTTGACAAAACTCATAAGATTGTGATTCATGATGAGAATCCGGTTGGACAACTAAACCTTCATCCTCTTCATCAGACAAAGTCAATTGATTGATAACAGCCTCCATGTAGAAACCCTAGAAACCACGCAAAAACCCTAAAAACCACGCGAACAAGAGAAACTTGCACAAGGCATACGAGAGACTTTTATTTTAGCAAATTTTTAAAATCAGTATTTAAACTTAAATCTGATTTAAAAATAAAATATCACTTCAATATAATATAATATAATATAATATAATATTTTAATTATTACTTTAATGTATACAAATAAAATATTTTTTAAAAATTATTCCATACTTAAAGAATATTTTGTAGTATGTGATTATTAATATGTTTTGCATACCACCATATTTAGAAAATATATTATAACATTACCATACTAAAATTACAAAATACAATTACATATTAATTTTAGTCAATATATTATAACTATTTAATATTTGACTTTAAGTTATAAAATCTATTTTAAAAATATGTTTACTTTTCATATTAAATTTTCTAATTGCAAATTAGGTGAATTAAACTATTTTTGAAAAATAAAGTTAGTAAAAATTTGTTTTTAAAACTTTTTTCAAAAACTCATCATATTTTTTAATGATTTTTTTAAAAAAAAATTGATTTATAAATTTAAATCAAATTTTATAAGGTTGAAAATTTTAAAAATTCACTTTAATATATATATATATATATATATATATATATTTTACTATATTATTTTAATAAATACACTTCAATTTGTTTTTAAAAATTATACTTTATCACTTAATGTAATTTGAGAGCATGGATTATGCAATTTGTTTTATAAAACAATATAATATTTTATACCATTGTCTTATTAAATTCTAATAAGAGTTAAAAAATAATATTGCGGTAGGAGACTAATAAAATTAGATTTAAAATTATATTGATAAATTGCTAATAAATTAATGAATTGAATTAGAAACTAAATTTAAATATATATATATATATATATATTTTTTGAAATAGATAAAATAAGAGTTGAAGTAGAAAATCTATAAAATTGATTGAGATAAAAGTAAAATTACAATTAAAAATAAAATTAGATAAAAATAAATATATTAATAAATATTAATAAATTAAATTATAAATTTATTTAAATACTAAAATTTTAAATTGATATATCAAAATCTATATTGGTGAAAATAAAATATTATAAATAGAAATTGAACTGGATTTTTCATCTTAAGTTCACCAATCCCCCACACGTTCAAACGTGTGAACATTTGCTATAAATTCAGGCTTGTATCATCTTGTCCATAACTTCTTCCATAACCTACACAAACAGCGACTATCCTCCTCTAGATCAATCAGATCTACCTTCTCTTACTCCTCCGGTCTACATGCCTTTACTCACCTGTTAGGATCCGGTACTCTTACATCAGACTCGCTTAAGACCTTCACTCACCCATTAGGATTCTGTATGTCTACTCTTACATCAGGCTCACTTCAATCTGAGATAGATGCCTCTGTTGACGATGACGATGACAATAATGATTATTTCTTGTTCTATCGGATTGCTGGAATCACAAATCTCTCCTCGTATGTCTTCATTTAATCAGACCCTTAAAGTAAGTTTTCATTTCTGTTTAATGAATTTGGTAGATTTTGATTATTTGGTTGTTTTTACAATTATAGTGGTTTTTATACATATATTCATACAAAGCCTCTGTTTCCAATTACAGCTCAATTGGTTCACTCATGTTGATGTGAGACAGATCTTCACACTCTGCTCTATATGGCCTTGTGGAAAACAGTAAACCACATCGCCTACACGTGGCAGGTTCACCAAAGGATCAGCACGCAGAGTCTCCGTAGCTCTCCTCTTCAAAGCGGTTTCCGCCACGTCTCATCAAATTCAATAAACTCCATACATCCTTTTACTCTCGCCATAATCAACACAAAGCTAGTAATCTCTATAAAAACAATAGCAATAAATCTGTAATCAAATTTCAACAAGTGTAAATTATTTGTAAATTATTTATAGAAAAAAAAATGAGTATAAATGATGTAATTGAGTTTGAGAAAATGAAAGGAGAAAGATTTTCAACACGAATTACAGTCTGTATATGCCTTCTCTATTCAGCAAAACACAACACTTAGCATAAGATTAAGTAAGATCAATCTCATCCGTGCACCATATTTTATAATCGGAGTTTCAATTTTTTTATATATTAATAAATTACTATTAAATTAAGTAATTAAATTACAAACTAATTTAAATATATACTTTTTAAAATAAATAAAAAGTACTTTTAAAATAAAAAGTAGATACAAAATTTATTAAAAAGAATTAGAATTATAATATATGATAAAATTAGAAAAAAATATGATTATATTATTATTATTTATTAATAATAGAATCAAATTCAATGGGCTAATTATAAATTAAATCTTCAAAATAAGAACTATCATATATATATATATATATATATATATATATATATATATATATATATATAAAAGTCCATATACGAACATACAGAATTTGTGCCAAGACAGCTTGAACCTCATTTTGAGTGGACGGTGAGTCACATGCACATCACGTGATATAAACGGTTTCCACGAGTCATCCCAGCTCTGTAATTCAAGGAAACTGGAGAAATCGAAATCAACAAGCAAATTCATACTTATCAAAAAGTACTTTTAAGTATCTTAAAATGTGCGTGAGAGAGCATCCAAATGAGCCTTTAAAGGCTTTTGTAATAAATTTGGGAAAGCTGCTATACTTAATAAGTAATATCAAGTCTAGGTACAACATTTGACCCACAATGCTGCTGCACTTCTCTGGCAAGAACATAAAACACCACCAAATTTTGAAAATTTAATTCCAAAAGGAAAAGGTGTTCATGTAGCTTTACGATTTGTCAAACCAATGTCCACCAACATATTTACAATATATTTTCTCAGTGTAATAAACATTTCAATTTCTAATTTTCCTTTTAATTAACTTTAAAATTAAGCTATTTTATTTATAGCATGCATCAGTTAATTAAGTTTATAGTTACTGTAATATCCCAAAAATTGATTCGAATTTTTATTGAAATTGTGATTTGAGAATTAGGTTTACGGTTTTGACAATTGGGAATTTGGGGTTAAAAATTTAATTTTGAAAAGATTTTGGTAAAGATGTGAATTTTAGAAATTTTGGGTTAAGTTAAAAATTTGAAAGTATTTAATGTTAGGTGAAACACCTAACCCTATTTTCACTTGGCCGACACAAAGAAAATCAAAAGAAAAATCACTTCCGTTCCTTCTTTTCTCTACCGTTCAATATGAAAATTTCTTCGTTCAAATTGTCTCCGTCGTTTTGTTCTGTCATCTTTAGGTCCGTTTCGATTTCGGCTTAATTCAATTCTATATGTTAAACGATTTGATTTTAATCATTTTTTTTATATGAATGTGTTTTTATTTTGAGTTGATTTTTGGCTCAATATCATCTTTCGAGTTGATCTAGGATTTGATATTTTCTTTAAGAGTCTGTTTGGAAATTGTTTGGGAGATTCGCAACCCCGCTTCGGTGAGTGCATTATCCTCGGTTTTCTGTGTGTCGACGTGTGACATTGTGTGTAGACTTGATTGAAGGTTTATGTATTTGGTGAATTATATTAATAATTTATGTGATGGTTATTTGTGTATATATATTAGTATTAGCAAGATATGTTAAGTTAAAATTAATGTGATTGTTATTGTTATTTGTGCATGGATTGATGATATCTATTGAAGTGATATTTGTACTATTGTTATTGTTAATTGTGTATTGGATATTTGATTTTGAAATTAATGTTAAATTGGTGTTATTTGTCCATTGGATTTTTAAGAAATTTTGTTGTTATTTGTATATTTGATTTTGAGAAAATATAAATGCCTAGATATATAAATATATTTATATATGTATTGTTATGTGTATAAAGAAATTTGGTTGGTGGTCGTGTAAGTGTGTATATATATATATATTAAAATAATATATTAAAATATCAGTATGTGATTAGTATAACTGAGTTCATCTAAAAAGAGTTGGATTTGATTGTGATGTGATGACTAATTAGCTTAATGTTATGAATTCTATTTGGACTAATTTGTTGAGATTCTAGATTGTGATAAATTAAATTTCATGAATATCAGTGTTGGGATTAATTTGTCGAATTTTCAAATTATGAGGAAATTAAACTATTTGTATTGAGATCGTGTAAAATGTGCATATAGTTGTTATGTGATTTTATTGGTAATCTGTTTGAAATTTTGGTATTTATGATATTAGGAATTTTAATGCGATTCAAGTGATTTATGTGAAATTCTGATATATGATGTTGGTTAATTGAAAACCAATTTGATTTGGTTTATCTGAAAAATTCTGGTCACATAAATATATCATCTTAAGTAGAGATTTCTGTCTATAAAGATAGTTGGCATGCAATAGGGAGGATAGCTATCAATTTGGGGGCGTTAGTCTTGCCTGTGTTTCCGCATATGATTTGCGATTAAAAGAGACTTCAGTCCACCATATGGTTGTGTTATGGGGATTTCGGCCGCGCCTGGATTTTTTGCTCCGATATGTTCTTGTTTGATTTCCTGTGTCCTATAGTCATTTGAGGGTCTTACTTAAAGGCAAACTAAAAATGAATTAAATGTGCTATAATTTTTTATATATGATTTCTATGACGATTGTATGTTTGTTTGATAGGTGGTGATTATTAATGTGTATATTTGATAAGTGGTCTGTGGTTTGATTAAATATTCTGTTATAATGTTGGTAAGTTATTATTTGGAAATCAATGTAAATATATCTATGGTTATGAGATAAATGAAACAATAGAATTTTTGTATCGTTTCTTCATAATATTTTGTAATAAAAATAAGTGGCTTGTTATCTTTCATTAAAACGGTTTTGAGTTGGCTGTTATGTTGTGTATGTAAGATCGTGTTATGAACTTTCCGTGAATAAACATGATTATGTTAAATAAAGATAATATATTTTATTTGGAAATTATGGAGAAAAGTTTGTGTTGATGTTGTGGTAGGTAGAGATTATTATAGTAGTGTTATTAAATTATTTGGGTGTTATGATCATTGATGGTTTGATTATATTTATGCTAAATTGTTCTGGAATGTGTATGTTATGACAAGTCTTACATAATTAATATGAAGACTTGCTATCAACCATGTTTGATCATTTGTTTGTTTGTTTGTGTTTTGATAATCTTGCGAGTATCCCCTGATGATCTCATAAGTCATAAACCGTTTATTTATTTAGCCGCCTCACTAAGAAAAAGCTTAGCGTGTTAGTTTGTTTTGCTCACACGTAGGTACAATGATGATTTGGAGCTGGGAGTTAGATCTATGGCAGGAGAGTCACATCAGCCTCGAGGGTTTAAATTTTGGAAAATTATAATCTGTTGTTAGCATATAATTTTTAAATAAGTCTTTATGTTTCGATTAATGAACCTCGCTGCGTTTGACTTTGGTTTTAATAGGTTATTATCATGCTTTTAAATATTAGTTTTGATGATTTTTCTAATGATATTTATTAGTAGTTTTGAGATTTATTTTCTTGTCAAGAGTTCGATTCTGTTACGAATTTGTCTATAGTATTTTATCTGATTTAAAATAATTATTTTATTCTTATTCTTGATTTTATTCGTTTTTAAAATTTGGTATTTCAATTTGAAATCTATGGTTTTTAATTAGAAATTGATTTGAGTCCGTCTGTGATGTGTCACTTCCGATCCGGTTCTCCCGAACCGGGTAGGGGTGTTACATTTAGTGGTATCAGAGCTCCGGTTTAGGGATTCCGGACCTTAGTGGGTAGTTGAGAAATGTTTCAGTTCTATCATGTATTTTGTTTTGTTATGTCGATGTGTTATGGCAATGTGACTCTACGTGGATCCCTCGTATGCTTAAAGGTAACCTTTGTTTCTCTGTATTTCTTATTTTTGCGTTTATTTAAATTTCTTATTTCTTAAAGGGGGTAATAGTTGTAACATCTCAAAAATTGACCCGAATTTTTATTGAAATTGTGATTTGGGAATTAGGTTTAGAGTTTTGACAATTGGGAATTTGGTAGGGGTGAGCGGGACCGGTTCTGGTACCGGTTCCTTGAAGGAACCGGTACCGGAACCGAATTACCGGTTCCTTATTTTTGAGGAACCGGTACCGTTAGTATTTAGAACCAGTACCGGTTCCAGTGCGGTTCCGGTTCCGGTTCTAATGGTACCGGTTATTCAGGTACGATTCAGGTACCGGTTCTGAGAAAATAATCAAACTTTTCACAATTAATCCAATTATTAAAATTTTTTTTGTAAAATCACCATTTTTCAAATTTATATTTACATAATAATCATTTCAAAACCAATATAATAAAACAAACTTATATATATATATATATGATAAAGTTACTAATGTTCTCAATTACCATAATCAATTTGTTAAATTGGTTCTCAAATTACATACCAACAAACTCCAAAAGCTTGACTAACAAATTTAAATTTGTTGTCTAGACAAAGAAAATAAGTTTAAAAGCTCCATAACCTTACAAAAAAATTGTGCATAATTTTAAATAATAATAAAAAGTTTCAAATGTTCTGCACGCTTCAGTCTAAACCGCATAGTTCTCTATATTCTACATTTCAATTTTTTTAAAAAAAAATTAATTAGTTAACATACACATAGTAATTTAACATAATTTAGGTGTAATATAAAAAGTAATTAAAAAAATTAAATAAATATTCCAAGTATATTGTTCAAGTAAACACATTTAACACTCCACTTCAACTCTTGGAACAATATTCTTCAAAACTTGAAGATCATTTCTAATTTCTAAATATTATATATATATATATATATATATATAAATAAAGTGTTGAAACAATTCGATGGTGCAAAAATAATAATAAAAATATTAAATTAAAAATGTTACTTTTTTGAATTATTTATATAAAAATTACAACCGCGATATACAATTTGAAAATTAAAAAAAAATTGTGAGAGAAGTGAATGATATATATTTTTTTACCTAGAAAGAAATTCATCTAAAATGATTATTTATTATTATTTTTTTAGAATAACCGGTTCCTTTACCGGTTCTAGTTCTGGTCCGGTTCCGGTCCGGTTCTAATCGAGGATCCAGAACCGGTACCAAAAAATATTATTTTTGGTACCGGTTACAAATAATTGGTTCTTTTTCAGTTCCACTACCGGTTCCGGTCCGGTTTCCGGTTGTGGAGCGGTTCCAGAAGGTACCATGCACAGCCCTTGAATTTGGGGTTAAAAATCTAATTTTGAAAAGATTTTGGTAAAGATGTGAATTTTAAAAATTTTGGTTTAAGTTAAAAATTTGAAAGTATATAATGTTAGGTGAAACACCTAACCCTATTTTCACTTGGCCGACACAAAGAACATCAAAACAAAAATCACTTTCGTTCCTTCTTTTCTCTACCGTTTAATATGAAAATTTCTTCGTTCAAATTGTCTCCGTCGTTTTGTTCCGTCATCTTTAGGTCCGTTTCGATTTTGGCTTAATTCAATTCTATATGTTAAACGATTTGATTTTAATCATATTTTTTTTTATATGAATGTGTTTTTATTTCGAGATTGATTTTTGGCTCAATATCGTCTTTCGAGTTGATCTGTGATTTGATATTTTCTTTGGGAGTCTATTTGGAAATTGTTTGGAAGATTCGCAACCCCGCTTCGGTGAGTGCATTACCCTCGGTTTTCTGTGTGTCGATGTGTGTCAGTGTGTCTAGACTTGATTGAAGGTTAATGTATTTGGTGATTTATATTAATAATTTATGTCATGGTTATTTGTGTATATATATTAGTATTAGCAAGATATGTTTAGTTAAAATTAATGTGATTGTTATTGTTATTTGTGCATGGATGGATGATATCGATGGAAGTGATATTTGTACTAGTGTTATTGTTAATTGTGTATTGGATTAATTTCATGAGACATATTTGATTTTGAAATTAATGTTATATTGGTGTTATTTGTCCATTGGATTTTTAGAAAATTTTGTTGTTATTTGTATATTTGATTTTGAGAAAATAAAAATGCCTATATAAATTTAGTTATTTCAAATTCCGAGAGATATAAATGCCTAGATATATATATATATATATAAATATATATATATATGTATTGTTATGTGTGTAAAAAAATTTGGTTGGTAGTCGTGTATATATATATATATATATATATATTAAAATATCAGTATGTGATTAGTATAATTAGGTTCATCTAACAGAGTTGGATTTGATTGCTATGTGATGATTAATTAATTTAATGTTATGAATTCTATTGGGATTAATTTGTTGACATTCTAGATTATGATAAATCAAATGTCATGAATATCTGTGTTGGGATTAATTTGTTGAATTTTCAAATTGTGAGAAAATTAAATTATTTGTATTGAGATGGTGTAAAATGTGCATATAATTGTTATGTGATTTGATTGGTAATCTGTTTGAAATTTTGGTATTTATGATATTGGGTACTTAAATGCGATTGAAGTGATTTATGTGAAATTTTGATATATGATGCTGGTTAATTGAAAACACAATTTGATTTTGTTTATCTGAAAAATTCTGGTCACATAAATATGTCGCCTAAAGTAGAGATTTCTGTTTGTAAGGATAGTTGGCATGCCATATGGAGGATAGCTATCAAATTGGGGGCATTAGCCTTGCCTGTGTTTCCGCATATGATTTGCGATTAAAAGGGACTTCCGTCCACCATATGGTTGTGTTATGGGGGCTTCGGTTGTGCCCACATTTTCTGCTCCGATATATTCTGGTTGAGTTTCCCGTGTCCTACAGTCGTTTGGGGGTCTTACTTAAGGCGAACTAAAAATGAATTTAACGTGTTGTAATTTTATATATATGATTTGTATGACGATTGTATGTTTGTTTGATAGGTGGTGATTATTTATGTGTATATTCGATAAGCGGTTTGTGGTTTTATTAAATATTGTGTTATAATGTTTGTAAGTTATGATTTGGAAATCAATCTAAATATATCTATGGTTATGAGTTAAATGAATCAATAGAATTTTAGGATCGTTTCTCCATAATATCTATGATTAAATATTGTGTTATATTGTGTGGTTTTACACAGTCCGTGTGATTTAACACGGGCAGACCGTGTGATTTTACTTAAGGCGAACTAAAAATGAATTTAACGTGTAAGGCCCTATGGAAAATCGTGCCTGTGTGAGTGATTTTACACAGTCCGTGTGATTTAACACGGGCAGACCGTCTAACATGCTGGTGAAGTTGGTCTTCGGCAAGGGCGGACACGGACCGTGTGGTGTAACACGGCCAGTCCGTATAAGCCACTGTTAATTTATTTCTTAAGGGGTTTTAGAACACGGTCCGTGTTAGGGCACACGGTCAGACCTTGCTCTAGGCGTTTTAAACCTCTAACCAATTATTCAACTAGGTTTTTCCCCACCCAATCATTTATGAATTTGATTTTTAGTGTCACCTAGTCTATAACTCCTCCCCATGTCATTAAAACACCAAACAAACATGCTTCTTAACATTTAAGGCCATTAAATGTGCAATATTAAATGTAGCAACATTGAAATAAACAAACAAAACATGTTATTCAAACTTCATCACACCAATTCTCACTAATCAATTATCAATATACTAAAAATATAACAATATATTTGTCAATAATCAATGTTCCAAAATATAAGAATGTATTTATCAATAATTAATATTCCAAAATATATATCAATATATTAATAATCAATATTCCAAAATATATCAATATGTTAATTGTAAGTTTTGACTGCCCCTAATCTAGACATTACATTGAAACGAGAACAATAAGGCCGAAGCCTGACAATAGGTCCGAAAACCGAAATCCGTAGTGTCGTTTAATCCCCCTCGGGATGGTCATCTACCTATGGATTCTGTCAATAGATTTGAAGATCAACAATAACAATAGCCCGCAGGCGGTGGTGCCGTCATACCCAATAGAAGTCGTCACTCCGGTTTCCGATAGTGGCTAGCTAAACCACAAATTACCTACATTTCAATAGGCCGAGATCTCTAATTTTCCCTAATGGCATGCCACTCAATCTGTATACCAATCTATGACCGATGGCAATCAATTAAGTAATTAAACACAATTTCCATTATCTCTATTATTTATCAATTCAATAACCTATTATAGGTATTAAAACAAACCATTCTAGCAATTAAGTGAATCACATGATCAGATTAATCAACACTATTATGTTATGATTCCAATGTCTACCATTAAATAGTTACATGTAATAAATGCACTTAAAAAATAATAAATACTAACATGTAATAAATACATATCATTAAATGTATGTCATTATTGTATCTAGATAACATAAACTACACCAACATAACATATCAGTTCATCACCACAACAATTCGATAATCAATAAGAAGGTTATAAATTCCAACCACACAAAAATCCATATACACATTTATCATTCATTAAAATCAAGTACACAATTATCTAGGCATTTATTCAATATATTTAATATTAAATTCAACATTAAATATTAAATATTCAAAATATTCCATATTAAATTACAATACCAATTCCATCCATATGGTTATATATAATTAACCGGTTTAATGCACAAACAATTAAACACACATCAAACAATATTTAGAGTTTAAAATGGAATTGCTAACCTGTCCTCCGTCGATTAGCTAAACGGCGTCAGTTTGATTACCGCCGTCACCCAAGTCGCCTAAACAATACAATTCATACAAGAATTTTATCAAACACTTGATCTACACCAAGAACCAAACGATACAAACTCAATTTAAAACCCTTAACTAACTCGGCAATCGGAAACTATATAGTCATAATCACAATTATATCTATTCCATCAATCTAGAATTTAGTTTTTTTTCCCAATACGGTAAATCAAATCAATTTTTAGGGTTTCCTACATATCAATTTGAAAGAACTTTAATAGACAAATCAAATTCCATGAATTATTTTACTAGTAATAAATCATGGTATTATTAGCAAAATCAATTTACAAACACATGAAATTAAAACTTAGTTTAAGGAAGACTTACAATATTCGTAAGAAGAAACTTTGATAGAACTTCAAAATACGTGTTTTGTGATTTTTGAGAGAAACAAAACAAATGAGAGGTTTCAATTGACTAGGGTTTTTCAAATGGTCCTATTTTAAAAACATGGGCTATGGGCCTTTTTATTAAAACAATTATAAAACACCTTTAAAATCAATTTAACGGTTTCTAAAATATTTTCCGTTCATGTAAATTTTGATTTTCATTTTTAATTCCTAAATTCTTAAAACGCTTTTAAAGATGATCAATTTGATATATTTGACTCTATACCTCCGATTGACGTTCAAAATTACCACTTTACCCTTTGACCCAAAATTTGACCAAAAAGTCAAAGTTCACCGGAAAACACGAAAATTTCTAGACCCTTAATACGGACGTTACAGGATCTATGGCATGAGAGTCACATCAAGGGTTTAAATTTTGGAAAATTATAATCTATCGTTAGATATGATTTTTAATAAGTCTTTATGCTCGCTGCATTTGACTTTAGTTTTCATAGGTTTTTATTATGCTTTTATATATTAGTTTTGATGATTTTTCTAATGATATTTATTAGTAGTTTTGAGATTTATTTTCTTTTCAATAGTTTGATTCATTTACGAATTTGTATGTGGTATTTTATCTGATTTAAAATAATTATTTTATTATTATTCTGAATTTTATTCATTTTCAAAATTTGGAATTTCAATTTGAAATCTAAGGTTTTTAATTAGAAATTGATTAGAGTCCGTCTGTGAAGTGGCACTTCCGATCTGGTTCTCCCGAACTGGGTAGGGGGTGTTACAGTTATAATGATTGAATATGATTTCTTAATTATTAGAAAAATTATTCTATCGTACTTTATTATATCTAGTTCAAAGTTTGTATCTCTACGTTGATCTTTTAATTAGCAAAATAAAAGAAAATTGAAATAATAATAATTATTTGAGAAAACCTTCCATTATGAAAAAAAAAAACAGTCATTATACCTTATTTGGCGTGAAAATAAGTACATTGATGCAACCAAAATTGACCTTTTAATTTAAGTCCTTTTTCAATCTAGAAAAGGATCTGTAGTGAATTCTACTTCCCATAGAGAAATTCTATCAGGATGAGAAAGCGAAGAAGGTCCATCTCATTTGACCTGAAAGCAGATCATAATTAATTTTCAGTTAAAAAAAAAAAAAGAAAAGAAAAAACTGTACTTTGAGACACCTCCACAAAGAACCAGGCCAGTTGATGAATAAAGATATTCAACACCAACTACAGTGCCTGTATGTCTACCTCATTCAGCAAAAACCATAGTTAGTAAAAGATTACACTTGTTTCATTTTTAGTGAACTTGAAAAGATTTGATGTACCTCTGTTGAATCTCACCCCTGTATCCTCATTGTATTTGTGAAAGGGAACAATGTAGTTTACCTGATAGTATGAATCTTCACGTGGTGTAATTACAATACAAATAAAGAAAAAGAAAATTGAATTTGACTTGACAGGTGACAATCCAACCATACATTAAAAAAAAAAAAAAAAAAAAAGGGAAAATTGTAAGTCATGTAGCATATCTCAATCAAAATTCTCACTTGGGTAGGAAGTGAATAACCACTAAACCTTTACCAATGAATTAAATACGTGGTGTTACCTTAACTTATAACTAATTTTAACACTAATCTTAGCACTCATAGTAAGACCCACAAATGCACAAATAATAAACGGTGTCAGGATGTTCGAACCAAACTAAACAATTCACACATCATATAATAGAGAATCAAGGAACCAATCCATTACTACAAAAGATGTGACTGAAGTGCTACTATTTCCATGCAAATTTTGTTAGGAGAAGCACACAAAATCAATCAAATAAGCAGCGGAAATCCTTTCTCCCTAAGATGAATACGATCTAATTAATATAAGTAAGCACAACATCAACCATGCTCACACACAGCAATATAAATAACACAAATAACACAAGTAGATTTTTACGTGGAAAATCTCCTCAATGTGAGAAGTAAAAACCACGGGATCGTAGTCCACTCCAAAAATCCACTATGATCAAAGATAGAAATTACACAATGTTCCAGCACCAAATAGGGAACCAACAATAGCAGCAATCCTAATAACACCAAGATTAGGATCTAACATCAAGAGAAAGAACACAAACCAAACCAACACCTCTGTTCTGATGACTGTCGTTCTCTCTCCAGAAGTGTCCAAATCCGATCTCCACTGTCCAGAATAAACTTCAATACGTTCTTGACAACATATCCAAAATTCAGCTTGATCCAACGGCTAACGAAAGAGATAAGCCCCTTTGAATCCGACTACTCTGTGCTGTGACGGGAATCCGACAGCATTCACTCCCGGCTGTATAACTTCTTCTTGAGAACTCCAATCAACGATCCCAACGGTCAATCTTCAGAACTATGTGTCTTCTATGTAATCTATGAATTAAAGCACGATCCAACGGTTTGTTTAAGAGCAGTCGTCAAAACCCTCTGACTGCGCCGGAAGAAGAACAACTAGTTTTCTTCTTTTCCTCTTCTGCTATCACTCTATTCTTTGATACCAATAAACCCTAAACTCCTTAGATTTTATACTGGGGCTCCTTAGACTTGTTGGGCCTCAACATAAAAGGGAACCTGACCCAACAAATCTCCCCATTCCCGATTATGTGGAGAGGTTTTACCGATCCGGCGATCTCCTTGCAGACTTTGAACATCTCTCCATGTTCACCTTTCGAAGCCTCAGTATTAAACTCATGTTCTCCCCTGTCAGTTAATAACTCACCATCATGAGCATAACCCGAATTCGAATCAATCAAACTATCACCGTTACCATATTCCGCAACCTCAAGCTTTTCTATATCTTGTATAGTTTGATTTTCCATGAACAAAACATCTCTGCTTCTTAGTAGCTTCTGCACCATTGGGTCATAAAATCTATACCCGGACTCATCTTGGCCATAGCTAACAAAAATGCATTGCTTGGACTTCACATCAAGCTTGGACCTTTCATCTTTAGGAACCTGCACAAAAGCCTTACACCCATAGACTCGTAAGTGATCATAAGTCACATCTCTACCTGTCCAAACTTTCTCCTGTACATCGAACTCCAATGAAACACATGGTGTGAGGTTAAGGACATGTACAACTGTACATAAGGCTTCACCCTAGAATGACTCTGGCAATTGTGATTGTGAAAGCAAACTTCTCACCTTTTCAACTAGTATTCCATTCATCATCTCAGTTAGACCATTCAACTGAGAATTTCTTGGAGAAGTCTTCTGATGGCATATTCCCTGCTGTCTACAATACTCATCAAAAGAACCTTTACATTCTCCCCCTTTACCAGTTCTGATGCACTTTAACCTTTTCCCAGTCTGTCCCTCAACCAATACTTGAAATTGCTTGAACACTTCCAATACTTGATCTTTTGTCTTCAAAGTATAAACCCAAGTCTTCCTTGAATAATCATCTATGAAGGTCACAAAATATAAGGCACCCCAAGTGACTTCAACTTCATAGGCCCACAAATATCTGAGTGTACAAGATCATGTGTATCCAATTTCCTTTTATATGAAGAACTGTGAAAGCTAACTAATTTTTGCTTTCCTCCCCAACAGTGGGAACATCCCCTCAAATTTTATGTGTTCTTCATATTAGAAATTTTCATCTCCTTAGTAAGAAGGGTCAAATCCTTCTCACTAATATGTCCAAGTCTCTTATGCCAGTGTTCAACTTTATCTTCATCCTGAACTGCATCAATGAAAGATTTTACAACTTTACCTTGCAACATATACAGGTTAGATTCTCCCTCACCTTTGGCCACCACCATAGCTCCTTTAATGAGCTTCCACTGACCATCACCAAATTTCTTGCAATATGATAGGTACTGGAAACAAAGGAATTGAAATTGATAATACCCAATTCGAGAAGGGTAAACTCTCCTTACAAATACTCAGAATTCAATATATAACCTGCAAAGCAAGAACTAACTGGGGAGTATTTATAGAGCTATACTCCTAAGAACTATGATAACAGAAAGCAGATAATAAAGAAGTTGTTGTTGTGGAGATCATGCTGATTGTGGAGAACATGCTGATAGTCTAGTCCTGATCTTCAGCAAGATCCTGTAAGTCAGGAAGTAACACTTGGACCAGTTTCTGTACGTGTCTTGATTTGTTGCGACGTGAGTCTGTTGAAATAAGTGATTGACGTGGACGTCGAGTGTACACCCGGAGAGGTTGACGTGACTGTGATACTTGATCTGTCTCTGGTATTCTATCAGGACTCCCCTCTTGGAAAAACGACTTGTCCTCAAGTCGAAAATCTGGAAATTGTGCAGTAACTATATCATAGAGTTCCCAACTAGCTTCCTCGACTGGACGATCAGCCCACTCAATCAATAATTCTAGATTTGGTGTCCCAGCAAGAGTCTTTCAGCGATGTTGTAAAACTTTCGAAGGTGTCAACACCATCTCCCAACCAGCAGTAACAGGAAATGGAGCTGGAGGAATAGATGGTAAAAGACCCTGAGCAGGACGCAACAAACTTACGTGGAAAATAGGATGAACTCTTGAGTCGGCAGGTAATTCCAGTTCGTATGCTATAGATCCGACTTTTCATATCTTGCGGACTGAAAAGGACCGAAAAATCTTGGGGAGAGCTTTTCATATCTTCGGACAGTGAGACTCTTTTGGCGATATGGTTGTAATCGAAGCCAAACCGAATCACCAACGTTGAAATTTAATTCTCTGCGATGTTTGTCAGCTTGTGCCTTCATTCGAGACTGAGCTTTAGACAAGTTAGCCTTGAGTAGTTTCAACATTTCATCACGTTCAATAAGTTGTACCTCCAAGTCGTGTATTTGTGTTTCACCAGAAACATAAGGATGCAACTGGGAGGGTCTCGCCCATAAACAATAGAAAAAGGAGTGGTACCTGTGGAAGTGTGAAACCCAGTGTTGTAAGAATATTCAGTCCAAGCCAAGAAACTACTCCATCCACGAGGTTGTTCATGTGCAAAGCAGCGAAGATAAGCTTCCAAACATCGGTTGACAACTTCGGTCTAACCATCTGTCTGCGGATGGTAACTGGTTCCCATTCGCAATTGAGTTTTTCTTAGCTTAAAAAGCTCCTGCCAAAAGTTACTCATAAAAATAGCGTCTCTATCTGAAATAATTGACCTGGGAATCCCATGGAGACGAACGACCTCCTTGCAAAAAGCAGCTGCTACACATTTGGTAGAAAAAGGGTGGCCAAGAGGTATGAAATGGGCATATTTACTCAGTCGGTCCAACATTACGAGAACTGTATCAAAGGATTTGGACTTTGGAAGCCCACCGATAAAATCAAGAGAGATGTCTTCCCATACCCTTGCTGGAATAGGTATAGGTTGCAGAAGACCCGCAGGTGAAAGAGTCTGATATTTGTGTTGTTGGCACTGTAAACATAGTTGGACATAATGTTTTACATCCTGCTTCATCTCAGGCCAAAAGAAACTTGCAGTAAGACGCTTCAGAGTCTTCAAATAGCCTCCATGTCCTCCAATTGGAGTATTGTGAGCTTCAGAGATTAACTTATGTTTTAAGGGTTTGTTATCTGGAATGACTAGACGCCCTTTAAAGAAGAGTTTTTGTCCTGCAAAATGAAAGTTAGGATGAGATGTGGAGTCTTCCTTCTTAGCTTCAATGATGGCTTTAGTGTAGGGATTCACTAATAGAGCAGCTTGAATATCTTGAAAATCTAAAGGAACAGGAAACGCTAATGCCAAAAATTCAGCTTGCTGGGGACGGCGTGATAACGCATCTGCTCCTTTATTATCCCTTCCCGGTTTGTGGACAATGGAAAAATCATACGGCATCAACTTGAGGAGTAGGCGCTGTTGTTCAGTAGTGGTAATTCGCTGCTCTAAGAGGAATTTCAGGCTATAATGGTCAGTCCGAATGAAGAAATGATGTCCCATCAGATAGTGGCGCCACTTTTGCAAGGCCAACACCAAGGCTAGGAGTTCACGATCATAAGCAGATTTATGTCGGTTTGAGAACGAGAACCCTTTGCTGAAATAGGCTATTGGATGTTTTTCCTGAAGAAGAATTGCGCCTATTCCTTCTGAAGATGCATCACACTCAACTGTAAAAACTTTCGAAAAGTCAGGAAGGGCTAAGATTGGAACTGAAGTCAATGCAGCTTTAAGTTTCTCGAAAGCAATGTCTGCGCCTGAATGCAACTTGAAATTGTTCTTCTTGGTCAATTCTGTCAAAGGTCGAGCCATGACGCCATAATTCTTGACAAACCGGCGGTAATATCCCGTGAGTCCGAGAAATCCTCTCAATTCTGTGACTGTAGTAGGAATCGGCCAAGACTGGACTGCTACAATCTTGTCTTGATCTACCTGTACTCCAGAAGCAGTAACAACATGACCCAAGAAATTGATTTTTGATTGACCAAAATTACATTTGGAAGCCTTAGCAAAATACTGATTGTCTCGCAAAAGTTCCAAAGTAACTTGAAGATGGTGAATATGTTGTTCCAAGGAAGAACTGTAGATGAGTATATCATCAAAAAATACCAAGATGAACTTACGAAGATGTGGCCGAAATAAGTCATTCATCGCTCCTTGGAATGTTGAAGGAGCATTTGTGAGTCCAAATGGCATCACCAGGTACTCATAATGACCAGAATGAGTTCTGAATGCAGTCTTGGCAATATCCTCTGGATGCACCCTGATCTAATGGTAGCCGGCTCTCAGATCAATTTTAGAGAATATTGTCGCACCGTGAAGTTCATCGAGAAGCTCCTCAATATTTGGGATGGGATATTTATGAGGCACTGTGATTTTGTTGAGAGATCTGTAATCCACACACATACGCCACGAATCATCCTTCTTTTTTACCAATAAAACTCAATGAGCTTTTTAAGCTAAGCAAAACTCAATTGCGAATGGGAACCAGTTACCATCCGCAGACAGATGGTCAGACCGAAGTTGTCAACCGATGTTTGGAAGCTTATCTTCGCTGCTTTGCACATGAACAACCCCGTGGATGGAGTAGTTTCTTGGCTTGGGCTGAATATTCTTACAACATTGGGTTTCACACTTCCACAGGTACCACTCATTTTTCTATTGTTTATGGGCGAGACCCTCCCCAGTTGCATCCTTATGTTTCTGGTGAAACACAAATACACGACTTGGAGGTACAACTTATTGAACGTGATGAAATGTTGAAACTACTCAAGGCTAACTTGTCTAAAGCTCAGTCTCGAATGAAGGCACAAGCTGACAAACATCGCAGAGAATTAAATTTCAACGTTGGTGATTCGGTTTGGCTTCGATTACAACCATATCGCGAAAAGAGTCTCGCTGTCCGAAGATATGAAAAGCTCTCCCCAAGATTTTTCGGTCCTTTTCCACGTATATGGTCCCCAAGGTAAAGTACCTATCATTTTGGTATCAGAGCCAATATGGTCGGTTCCACCCGAAACACTACCTATCCCGATCCAAACCCAAACACTTCTACCTCTAATCCCATCAACCCGAACCCAAACACATCCAACCCAAACCCAAACACGTCCAACCCTCCACCACCTTCCCCGGATGCACTTGCTTTTCAATTGGCCAACATAGCCTCACGTTTGGAAAAGATTGAAACTTTCCAAGCTGAATCTCACCAATCACGCTATCCTCGAAGGTCTGGGAAAGGACCCATCTATGACCATTTTGATCCTCGCCATACGGGGTGGGATGAACGGGAGGAAGAAGAAGCAGGAAATTTTACCTGGAGGCGAAACCCAACTTTTCGGCCTTTCACCAAGATTGAATTTCCTAAGTTTGAAGGTGGAGATCCACGAGGATGGATTTTGAAAACGGAGAAATATTTCCATTATTATCAAACAGCAGATGATCTAAAAGTCGACATTGCCGCTATGTACCTTGAAGGAGACGATCTCTATTCATGGTTGACTTCTGAGCGAGAACTACTCTACTGGGAAGAGTTGGTACAAGCTTTACAAGATCACTATGGCTGAGTTCCAAAACCCAGATGAGTATTTATGCAATGTTCGTCAAACGGAAACGGTGCAAGAATATCGCCAAGAATTTGCCAAACGGTCTGCTCGCATCACCAGTAAGCCAGATCACTGTTTGCTGGGTGTGTTCTTAAATGGATTGAAGGATGAATTAAAAGCGGACGTGCGAATTCACAAGCCGACAACGTTGTACAAAGCCATGAGTCTCGCCCTGGAATTTGAATCAAAATTGGGTTTACCTACCAAGGCCCGGCCCACGGGAAACACTAATATCAAATCTTCCACTTCCATTCAGGGAGTCAAACCAATTCACAAAGAAGCTACCACAGGAAATTCCTTCTCACACAATACCCCAAATAGTAGTTGGGATAATGAACGACAAGCACGCTTTGCTCGCGGTCTGTGTTTCCGCTGCAATGAAAAATACAGCCCAAGCCAAGAAACTACTCCATCCACGGGGTTGTTCATGTGCAAAGCAGCGAAGATAAGCTTCCAAACATCGGTTGACAACTTCGGTCTAACCATCTGTCTGCGGATGGTAACTGGTTCCCATTCGCAATTGAGTTTTTCTTAGCTTAAAAAGCTCCTGCCAAAAGTTACTTATAAAAATAGCGTCTCTATCTGAAATAATTGACCAGGGAATCCCATGGAGACGAACGACCTCCTTGCAAAAAGCAGCTGCTACACATTTGGTAGAAAAAGGGTGGCCAAGAGGTATGAAATGGGCATATTTACTCAGTCGGTCCACAACTACGAGAACTGTATCAAAGGATTTGGACTTTGGAAGCCCACCGATAAAATCAAGAGAGATGTCTTCCCATACCCTTGCTGGAATAGGTATAGGTTGCAGAAGACCCGCAGGTGAAAGAGTCTGATATTTGTGTTGTTGGCATTGTAAACATAGTTGGACATAATGTTTTACATCCTGCTTCATCTCAGGCCAAAAGAAACTTGCAGTAAGACGCTTCAGAGTCTTCAAATAGCCTCCATGTCCTCCAATTGGAGTATTGTGAGCTTCAAAGATTAACTTACCATCCGCAGACAGATGGTCAGACCGAAGTTGTCAACCGATGTTTGGAAGCTTATCTTCGCTGCTTTGCACATGAACAACCCCGTGGATGGAGTAGTTTCTTGGCTTGGGCTGTATTTTTCATTGCAGCGGAAACACAGACCGCGAGCAAAACGTGCTTGTCGTTCATTATCCCAACTACGATTTGGGGTATTGTGTGAGAAGGAATTTCCTGTGGTAGCTTCTTTGTGAATTGGTTTGACTCCCTGAATGGAAGTGGAAGATTTGATATTAGTGTTTCCCGTGGGCCGGGCCTTGGTAGGTAAACCCAATTTTGATTCAAATTCCAGGGCGAGACTCATGGCTTTGTACACCGTTGTCGGCTTGTGAATTCGCACGTCCGCTTTTAATTCATCCTTCAATCCATTTAAGAACACACCCAGCAAACAGTGATCTGGCCAACTGGTGATGCGAGCAGACCGTTTGGCAAATTCTTGGCGATATTCTTGCATCGTTCCCGTTTGACGAACATTGCATAAAATCTTCCACTTCCATTCAGGGAGTCAAACCAATTCACAAAGAAGCTACCACAGGAAATTCCTTCTCACACAATACCCCAAATCGTAGTTGGGATAATGAACGATAAGCACGTTTTGCTCGCGGTCTGTGTTTCCGCTGCAATGAAAAATACAGCCCAGGACATCGCTACAAGTCGGGAACTCTTTCCACCCTAGAGATTACAAATTACGAACGCGAAAAGGGAGACCACGACCCCCAACAATATGAAGATGAGGAGCCAAACGCTTTTGTCACTCACAACCGAGAAGAAATCAGTTTCTTTGCTATTCTGGGCAAAGCCACCATTACCGCAATGAAGTTACAAGGCCGGGTTGGTTCACGAAACGTTCTTGTTCTCATCGACAGTGGCTCTACCCATAATTTTGTGGCAAATACCCTTGTCGAAGAGCTCAACCTCCCAAGTCAATCGGTTCATCCGTTCGGTGTGCAGATTGGAAATGGGGATATCATCCGGTGCAATAAAATCTGTCACGATGTGGAAATTCAACTTCCTGATCTCAAAATTTCACAAAGCTTCTATCTGTTCAACATGGGGGGCGCAGACTTCGTGCTTGGAATTCAATGGTTGGCATCCCTCAACACAGTACAGGCTAACTGGAACGAAATGTTCTTGATCTTCACCCTCGATGGAAAAAAATACAAATTACAAGGTATCCCACCTAAAACACCATCCCCAGTTTCCTTTCAGTATTATTTGCTTACCACCCCACCACCACACAAGCCAACCCCTATACAGTCACTCCTTCATGACTTTGACAAAGTGTTCCAAGAGCCCACAACACTGCCTCCATTTCGAGAGCATATACGTACCATTCCGCTCCTTACAAATTCAAAACCCCCGAATATTAGACCCTACCGTTTCCCCTACCACCAGAAAACAGAAATTGAAAACCAGGTGGCTACCTTGTTAAAAGCTGGGTTCATTCGACCAAGTTCAAGTCCTTTTGCTAGCCCAGTTTTATTGGTAAACAAGAAGGATGATTCGTGGCGTATGTGTGTGGATTACAGATCTCTCAACAAAATCACAGTGCCTGATAAATATCCCATCCCAAATATTGAGGAGCTTCTCAATGAACTTCACGGTGCGACAATATTCTCTAAAATTGATCTGAGAGCCGGCTATCATTAGATCAGGGTGCATCCAGAGGATATTGCCAAGACTGCATTCAGAACTCATTCTGGTCATTATGAGTACCTGGTGATGCCATTTGGACTCACAAATGCTCCTTCAACATTCCAAGGAGCGATGAATGACTTATTTCGGCCACATCTTCGTAAGTTCATCTTGGTATTTTTTGATGATATACTCATCTACAGTTCTTCCTTGGAACAACATATTCACCATCTTCAAGTTACTTTGGAACTTTTGCGAGACAATCAGTATTTTGCTAAGGCTTCCAAATGTAATTTTGGTCAATCAAAAATCAATTTCTTGGGTCATGTTGTTACTGCTTCTGGAGTACAGGTAGATCAAGACAAGATTGCAGCAGTCCAGTCTTGGCCGATTCCTACTACAGTCACAGAATTGAGAGGATTTCTCGGACTCACGGGATATTACCGCCGGTTTGTCAAGAATTATGGCGTCATGGCTCGACCTTTGACAGAATTGACCAAGAAGAACAATTTCAAGTTGCATTCAGGCGCAGACATTGCTTTCGAGAAACTTAAAGCTGCATTGACTTCAGTTCCAATCTTAGCCCTTCCTGACTTTTCGAAAGTTTTTACAGTTGAGTGTGATGCATCTTCAGATGGAATAGGCGCAATTCTTCTTCAGGAAAAACATCCAGTAGCCTATTTCAGCAAAGGGTTCTCGTTCTCAAACCGACATAAATCTGCTTATGATCGTGAACTCCTAGCCTTGGTGTTGGCCTTGCAAAAGTGGCGCCACTATCTGATGGGACATCATTTCTTCATTCGGACTGACCATTATAGCCTGAAATTCCTCTTAGAGCAGCGAATTACCACTACTGAACAACAGCGCCTACTCTTCAAGTTGATGCCGTATGATTTTTCCATTGTCCACAAACCGGGAAGGGATAATAAAGGAGCAGATGCGTTATCACGCCGTCCCCAGCAAGCTGAATTTTTGGCATTAGCGTTTCCTGTTCCTTTAGATTTTCAAGATATTCAAGCTGCTCTATTAGTGGATCCCTACACTAAAGCCATCATTGAAGCTAAGAAAGAAGACTCCACATCTCATCCTAACTTTCATTTTGCAGGACAAAAACTCTTCTTTAAAGGGCGTCTAGTCATTCCAGATAACGAACCCTTAAAACATAAGTTAATCTCTGAAGCTCACAATACTCCAATTGGAGGACATGGAGGCTATTTGAAGACTCTGAAGCGTCTTACTGCAAGTTTCTTTTGGCCTGAGATGAAGCAGGATGTAAAACATTATGTCCAACTATGTTTACAGTGCCAACAACACAAATATCAGACTCTTTCACCTGCGGGTCTTCTGCAACCTATACCTATTCCAGCAAGGGTATAGGAAGACATCTCTCTTGATTTTGTCGGTGGGCTTCCAAAGTCCAAATCCTTTGATACAGTTCTCGTAGTTGTGGACCGACTGAGTAAATATGCCCATTTCATACCTCTTGGCCACCCTTTTTTTACCAAATGTGTAGCAGCTGCTTTTCGCAAGGAGGTCGTTCGTCTCCATGGGATTCCCAGGTCAATTATTTCAGATAGAGACGCTATTTTTATGAGTAACTTTTGGTAGGAGCTTTTTAAGCTAAGCAAAACTCAATTGCGAATGGGAACCAGTTACCATCCGCAGACAGATGGTCAGACCGAAGTTGTCAACCGATGTTTGGAAGCTTATCTTCGCTGCTTTGCACATGAACAACCCCGTGGATGGAGTAGTTTCTTAGCTTGGGCTGAATATTCTTACAACACTGGGTTTCACACTTCCACAGGTACCACTCCTTTTTCTATTGTTTATGGGCGAGACCCTCCCCAGTTGCATCCTTATGTTTCTGGTGAAACACAAATACACGACTTGGAGGTACAACTTATTGAACGTGATGAAATGTTGAAACTACTCAAGGCTAACTTGTCTAAAGCTCAGTCTCGAATGAAGGCACAAGCTGACAAACATCGCAGAGAATTAAATTTCAACGTTGGTGATTCGGTTTGGCTTCGATTACAACCATATCGCCAAAAGAGTCTCGCCGAGTTATCTTTGGTCGAGCTTGGTTATGGCCTATGAACCTCTCCTTTACCCGTTCGTCCTTTACCTTTGGTGCCTTATAGTTGTCTTCCCGGCACAAGTATAACATTATTTCAATTCAAAATTATTACTTCACTTTATCGATTAAAATAATATACACATATATCTAAAATTTATTATTTACTTATTCTTTTTAAGGTCTAGATTTACTTTTTTTTATATATAAAATAAAATCGTATGTATAAAAATACTATCACCAAATGATTCTCATTTTTAATGAGCAATCTTTAACAATAAACTTCACAAATATTCTTGAAAAAAAAGCTGTGTGAACTCCTAAATTCAAGTTAAATAAGTTGAAGTAAGTCCAGTCTCTTCTTCCTCTAACACTAGGGTTGGATCAAACTCCAAATGTGAAAAATGTGAAATATGTGGAATATATAGTTTTACTTATAATAACCCTATATATGGTATCTATACAGTATCTTATTGTACTATCGACATTATAAGAATGATGTAATAGTGAATAGTTTGATCTATCATATAATTTAAAATTAATAATATTAATAATAAAATTAATAATATTAATATGATTTTAAAAATGTATGATTGTGAATATATTATCAAAATCATAAATTTTCTTTAAAAGAATGTGTTATTTTTAACTAGTTCAACTTAACCATTAATTAATAAAATGTATTTGAGAAAACTTCCATAAATTGAAATATTTTTACCATTTTTGAAAAAAAATATATATATTAAATTAGAAGTTGATTTTTTTTTTTTTAAATATAAATAAAATCAAAGTTGATATATGAAATTTATTTCAAACATTAATTAAACTTGGAATTTTGTATTTAAATTTAGATTTTTAATATTTAAAAATTTATTATTTTAATCAATTCTTTAATTTTTTTTAAAAAAATAAATTCTAAAAAAAATTCTAAAAATTCTTTAGCTATTTATAACATTCATTCATATTTTGAAATAATAAAATATAAATAAAATCAAAATTGGTATTTGAAATTTATGTCAAACATTAACAAAATTTGAAAATTTATATTTAAATTGATTTTTTTATGTAATCCATATGATTTAGGTAGTATAATTAATAGAAAGTTTTAAATAGTATTGACTTTTATATTAAATAAATAAAATCAATTTCAATAGGATAGAAACTAATGAAGATATGCCCACATCCAACCACTATTGAATTACTATTTACTAAAATGGTCTTTGGCTAAGTGCATGTTTGACACTAGATGTTACATTAGTGTTGAGTTATCGGTTAAAATAGCGGTTAGTGGTTAGCTATTAAATTAGATATTGAAGTAGTGATTTAACATGAATGTTTGATAATAACAATTAGATGTTGAAGTAGCTGTTAGATGTAAAATTATGTAAACAATGCAATATATTATTTTTAACTTACAATGTAATTTATTTATATTTTTAGTGTTAATATTCATTTTTTTTACAATTTTTGTCTTTTAAGATTTTTTAATTTAAAGCCTACCATTCTTTTGTTATCAACTAATTAAAAGTAAATAAAATATAGACTAACTAAGAATTAGTTATTTAAAGATTTTTAATCATATTTAATAAATAAAAATATTATTAAAATTTACCTAATTTAATATAAATAGAAGTTTTTAATATTATTAAGGATATTTTAGTAGTACTCATAAATGAATAAGGGTAAAATAGAAGCTTTTTTATTAGTGATTCGTGGACAACTATTTGAAGTTGCGTTCTAGAAATCGCTAATCAAAAAGATTCTCCCAAACGGTTAAATTGTCAAATCACTAATAAAAAAATCTATTGCTACTTAAAAATCTACCTACCAAACACACACTAAGTAATCATGAATAAGTAATCATATTTTTGAATAATATTTTGAGGAGCATATTCTGAGGAGCAGATTAAGTAGTGCTATAAACAAAAAATAACAAATTGAATAACATTTTGTAAAAAATAAGTAATCATGAATAATTTTCCAAATTGAATAATATTTTGTAAAAAATAAGTAATCATGAATAATTTTCCAATATAACTTTTGGAACGATGGTTAAAAATACTATTTTGATTTAATATTCATAAATATAAATTAAATAATTAAAAAAAAATTATATTTAAAATTTTATATCTAAAAACTACTATTGATGGGTTATTATAATTATTATTATAAACTAATTCAAACCATCTAAATGATATAATTAATTCAAATTGCGAATGATTTCAATTATTCCAACCGCTATTGATGATCCTTAAAAAGTGGTGGTCATTTGGCAATTTGTGATTAAATGAAAGAGATTCGATGAAATTAATAATTGTCAAAAATTAATTTTTCTATCCGTTATTATCTATCCAACCACCAGTTGCCAAAAGACCATCACCATTAGACCCGTCTCTTGTAACCCCACCAAAATTTAAATTTCTTTTAAAAATTTTAGTATTTTTTTACCAAAATAGAAAGGAAAAAAAATATTAGTTTTTAAACACCTATTTTCAATTCAAAATTATTACTTCGCTTTACCAATTAAAAAAATATACATATCCAAAATATTTATTTATGTTTTTTTTCTTTGAAATGGAGTTTTACTATTTTCGTAAAAGGCATAATGATCATGGAAGCCCTTAAATTTGGCTAACCTTTTCAATTTGACCCTAAAACTATGCGATGTTTCAATTTAGCCCCTTAACTATCCTATATGGAGTCAATTTAGCCCTTTTCACATTTGTGGTAGGTAATTCAGAGTCAAATATATAAAACAATCTTACCACATCGTCTGTCACATTGATGAAAAGGGCAATTTGACCCCAAATGGGATAGTTAAGATGTTGAAATGAAATCTCGTATAATTTGAGGATCAATTTAAAATATTTGCAGCTTTGGTGATAATTATTACTTTTGTAAAATCAAACCATATGTACATGAATAACTAAATGGTTCTCATTTTTAATGGGCTATCTCTAATAACAAACTTTTAACATTATTCCTGGGAAGAAATGATGTGTTAGCTCCTTAATTCAATAGGTAAATACTGACATGTTAATGTAAATTTAAATGAGATGTTGGGAATAAAAAGTTTGTTAAAAGAAGTACTTCTTCCTCTAACATTAGTGTTGATCACTCTCAAACTCCAAATGTGGAATATGTGGAATTTATGGTTTTACTTATAATAAACCTATTTATGGTATCTATAGAGTATCTTACTGTACCATCAACCATCAACGTTATAGAAAGAATGTAATAGTGAATAGTTTGATTTACCATATAATTCAAAATTAATAAAATGGTATAAAAAGTATGTTATTATTATCATCCATTTTCTTTTAAAAAATATGTGTTATGTTTAACTAGTTCAACTTAATTATTAATTAATAGAATATATTCAAAAGAAGCCTTTCATCAATTGAAACATATTTACTGTTGTGTTTTGTATCATATCTTAGCTGCTATTTCTGTATTTGACTTATTACATGATCGTTTTGTTTGGTTAAGACTTATGGGCCTGGGCAAAAATAAATAAAGCCTAATCATATGACCTGACCTATCCCTTGATATATAAGCTTTGTTTTTTCGTTACTATAGCAGAGTTGTCCTTTTGTCTTTGACTTCCTGATTCGTCTATTAGCTATGGCGAATTAGGGTTTATTGTGTCTTCTTCCTCTTTGGATCTTTGAAAGGCTTTTGTGCTCTTTTTTTGCTTGTAATCACCACCACCATAGTGCAATCGGCCGCTGATCCGGAACTCCGTGGATGTTCACCCTTTTGGAGGCTCTTTGGAGCCACCAGGTGGAACCATGTAAAATCGACTGTGTTCTTATGATTCTTATGATTCTTTGTTCATATAGAGTGGTTATTGTTTTTGTATTCACAACAAGTGGTATCAGAGCGAAATCGCTCGTTCTCCAAACCCTAACTGTTTGTCTTTTTCGATTTCTTCTTTATACTCTTTGATTTGCGTTCTTTGTTGACTCTTACAGGTGGTCGGCGCAACCCCTATCAACGGCGATAGAAAACCCTAAGTCAACCTCGAAGAATCGTGAAAACAGATCTGAAACGGATCTAATGGTATCATTCGAAACCTTATTTTATTTTTGTTTTTATCGATATTTGCCTATGATGGTACTGACTTTGTGTCATTATAGTACTAAAATCTGAAAAAAGGAAGGAGAAAATAATACAAATAAAAAATCAAGAAAAGGAAACAGGTACAGAAATGGCTAATAATTGAATACTAGAAGATATTGCGGCTTCTGGTTTCTGCTAGGTACATTTCTCAAACCTTTAGAATTAGGTCTCCTATTTACTGCTCTTCCACATTACTGCCTGAGTCGGGTTTGGTTTACGCCCTCAAGGAAATTGCTTGATTGAAATTCTTTGTGGTTCTTGATGTTTTGAGTGTATTATTTGAGCTTGTTTGTTGAAAATTCAATCTCTGATTGTATTGATTGGAATTATTTGTGTTTTATTGATACTGTAATTGTAGAATTAATCTGCTGTTGTTTGCTGATTGACTAAATTGTTCTACTATTTTTTGCTTTGTGATTGTAGTGTCAGTTTGATTGCTCCTTTGTTTGTGCCATGTCTTCCTGCTTTGTTTGCTTCTTGCCTTATTAGGATTAATATGGCTAAAACCCCTGGTTCAAGCCATATTAATATAGAAGTGTTTGATGGTAATCAGGATTTTATTCTTTGGTAGAAAAATATGTTGTCTATTCTTGTTTATCATGGGGTTGAGGGTGCAGTAGATAATGAGTACCTTGAGGATACTTCTGAGGCTGAAAAGAAAAGATTAAATAAAAATGCATATCATATGATTTTACTGCATTTGTCTGATGATGTTATGACAAATCTTGCAAGTTCTAAGACTGTATCTGAGTTGTGGACTGCATTAAAAACAAATTATGTGAAAAAAATATGTTCAAAATAGACTGTTAAGCTTGCACAGATTTGTTTGGTTTTAAATTTGATTCTAAAAAGAAGGTTGCAGAGAACTTGGTTGTTTTTAAAAGGCTTATGCACGATTTTAATAGTAGAACTAAGGAAGAAAATAGACTTTTTGAAGAATATCTTGCTATGATTCTTTTGCATGCTTTGCCTGAATCTCACAGTGTTGTAAAGGAATTTATTTCGTTTAATAATGCTGCTTTGACCACTAAATTGATCATTGATGCTTTGACTTTTAGAACTACTAATGAAGATAAAGTAAAATCTAACCTGAAGGGTTGATGGTTCAAAACCATAAACCTGCCAGGAGCAAGAAAAAGAAGTTTAACTTTTAGAATAATAATTGTAACAGTCATGGTAATAACAATGGTAATTCTAAGGATAAGGCTAAAGGAAAAGGTAAATCTTGTGAAAGACTGCTTCCAAAAGAAGAAAGATGATGCCAAGGGCATCTCTAAGCCTTTCCCTTCGAATTCTATTGCTATTTTTGATGACCATGTTAAATTCTTTTAAGGTTTGACTATTGTTGCTAAACTGTCTGATGCCTTGGTTGTTAATAAAGAATCTGTTTTGGATTGGGTTATAGATTCAGGTTGCACGCATCATATGACACCTAATAAGAACTGGTTTAATGAACTCAAACTTGGTAATGAGGGACTGGTTCTAATGGGATCTAATCATAAATGCATGATTAAGGGCATTGGTTTTGTTAAAATTAAGCATTTTGAATGTGTGCATGATTTTAGGAGGAGTCTTATTTCTATTAGTGCTCTGGATTGTCTTGGTTTTGAATGTGTCTTTAAAAATCAGACTATTTGTATAATGGACTCTAACATTAAAGAGGTAATAATGAAAGGGAATAAATGTAGCAATCTGTATAAATTAGAAGGTGAAACTATTGAGGCTTTAACTACTGATAAAGCTGTTGTTTCTAAACTGCAAATATGGCATAACAAGCTTGGTCACTTGGGTGAAAATGGTTTAAGGGAATTAATGAAAAAGTGGCTGATTAAAAATGATAGTAATTGTAAACTAGATTTATGTGAGCATTATATTCTTGGTAAACAGACTAGAATGCCTTTTGTAAAATCTGATTTTAGAGCTGGTTCTATTCTTGAATATGTGCTTGCTGATTTGTGGGGTCCTTCTAGGACCAAAACCTTTAGCAAGAGTGTTTATTTTATGTCTATAATTGATGATTATTCTAAGTTTTCTTGGATGTATCTGTTAAGGAGTAAAGATGAAGCTCTTGATAAATTTAAAATCTGAAAATTGCATGTTGAGACTGAATCTAATTGCAAGGTTAAGGCTCTGAGCATTGATAATGGTCTTGAATTCTGTAATGAATTGTTTGACTCTTTTTGTGTTGAAAATAGAATGAAAAGGCATAGAACTATTAGTTTTACCCCTCAAAAGAATGGTGTGGCTAAACGTCTAAATAGGACCTTGCTTGAAAAAGTGAGGAGCATACTATTTAAGGCTAAGCTGCCTAAGACATTCTGGCGGGAAGCCTTGAATACTGCTATATATGTCAGAAATAGATCTCCCTCTGCTGTGATTGATTAGAAAACTCCTTTTGAACTTTTTTTTGGTAATTGCCTGTTTTAAAGCATATTAGAACATTTGGTTGTAGAGCATATGCACATCAGTCTGTTGGTAAATTGGAACCGAGGTCTTTGAAATGTCTCTTTATGAATTTTGCAACTGGTACCAAAGGTATCGGATTGTTATATAGAGAGGGGTCATCCTATAAATTCATTATTAGTAGGGATGTTAGTTTTAATGAATCTGAATTTCCTAGTTTCAGTTCAGATGTTGCTGGTTCTGAAAATGTTTTGCCTGGTTTCACTCTGTCTGATTACAGCATTGATTGTGATTCTGATGTTGATCCTAATAATGCTATTAATGGTGATCATAGCATTGCCACTTATTCTGGTTCATCTGTTGTTCCTCCTGAAACTGATCCTAGTTCATCTAATAATGATTCACCTGGACATAATGCTTCTGATATTAATGATGAATATGATGATTTCTTTGATTCTGATAATCCTGAATATGATCCAATTTTTAACATTGGCAATATGGATTTAAATGATCACTCTATTGCTAGAGATAGGCCTATGAGGGTTATTAGAACACCAACAAGATATTTGGATGCTAATATGGTGATCTATGCATTAACTGCTGTTGTTTCTGATGAATTTGTGCCTATTTCATTTTCTGATGCTGTGAATTGTAAGCAATCTGAAAAATGGTGGTTTGCCATGAAAGAAGAGTATAACTCTCTTCCGAAAAACCAGACATGGGAGCTGATTGACAAACCTGTTGGTAAGAAACTTGTTGCTTGTAAATGGGTGTTCAAAATTAAGGAAAATCTCCCTGTTGTTGATCTTAGCAGGTACAAAGTCAGGCTGGTAGCCAAAGACTTCACTTAAAAACTTGGTATTGATTTTAATGAGATTTTTTCACCTATTATTAGATATATTACTATCAGAATTATGCTTGCTTTGACTACTTTCTTTGATTGGGAATCGGAGCAAATGGATGTAAAAACTGCTTTTTTACATGGTTTTCTAGATAAAGAAATTTTTATGGAACAACGGAAGGTTTTTATAAAAAGGGTGATGAAAATAATGCTTATTTGCTAAAACATTCATTGTATGGGTTGAAACAGTCACCCTAACAATGGAATGACCGGTTTCATAATTTTATTACTTCTATTGGTTTTAAAAGAAGCTTGTTCGATGCTTGTTTGTACTATATTCTTGATGAAAATTCCTCTATGTTTCTGCTTCTATACGTTGATGATATATTGTTGATTGAGTCTGAACTTGATAGGCTGAAATCTGTTAAGCAACATTTAAATAATGAGTTTGAAATGAAGGATCTTGGCCATGCTTCTAAGACATTAGGGATGAATATTGTTAGGAACAGAAAATCTGATTTGCTGTGTATTGATCAGAAAAATTACTTTGAAAAGATTTTAAAGAATTTTAATATGCTAGATTCTAAACCTTCTAGCTTACCTTTAATTGCCGGCCATCAATTGAAACATATTTAGTGTTGTGTTTTGTATCATAACTTAACTGCTATTTCTGTATTTGGCTTATTACAGGGTTGTTTTGTTTGGTTAAGGCTTATGGACCTAGGCAAAGATAAATAAAGCCCAACCATATGACCTAACCCAGCCCTTGATATATAAGCTTTGTTTGTTTGTTACTGTAGCAGAGTTGTTCTTTTGTCTTTGACTTCCTGATTCGTCTCTTAGCTCTAGCAAATTAGGCTTTGTTGTGTCTTCTTCCTCTTTGGATCTCTGAAGGGCTTTTGTGCTCTTTTGTGCTTGTAATCACCACCTCCATAGTGCAACCAGCCGCTGAGCCGGAACCCCGTGGACGTACACCCTTTTGGAGGCTCTTTGGAGGCACCGGGTGGAACCATGTAAAATCGACTATATTCTTGTGATTCGTATGGTTCTTTGTTCATATACGAGTGGTTATTGTTGTACTATTCACAATATTTACCACTTTTAATTTTTAAAAAAAAAAATTAAATTACAAGATGATTTTTTTAAAAAGTAATAAAATATAAATAAAATCAAAGTTGATATATGGAATTTATTTCAAACATTATAAAATTTGTAATTTTGTATTTAAATTGAAATTTTTTAAATGTAATCCTTATGATTTTGGTAGTCTAATTAATGCAAAGTTTTGGAACTAATTACTAAAATGGTCATTGACACAAGTCATTTGAGTAGTATATCGTATTCTAAGTAGTATTTTAAGTAGTGTTTTAAAAAAAAATTAAGAATTTAAATAATATTTTGTAAAAACAAGTATTTGTGAATAATTTTTCAATATAGCTTTTTTAGCGATGGTTAAAAATACTATTTTGATTTAGTATTAATAAATTTAATTAAATAATTACAATAATTATATACTTAAATTTTATATCCAACAACTAGGGTTATTATGACTTTTATTATAAACTAATTCAAACCACCTAAACAATATAATTAATTTAAATTACGGACGATTACAATTATTTCAATGGCTAATTTTAATAGCATAGTCTAAAATTCTTAAACCACTATTAAATTATTTATTAATTTAGTAATATTGGTCCATTTATTTTTAATGGACCATTGAACAAATAATTTGATGATGAATTAAATTATTGATAAGAAGATATAATAGTGCATTTTTTATATGCGTATTTTGTTAAAATTCGTCTAAACTAATTTTATAAGTTCAACAAAAGTGATAAAGATAGCTTTCAATTAGATTCCAAAAGTATTGGGTGATGGATCTAGTTAGGTAGATTTCAAAAGTAAAGTCTACATATTTTTATTTCAAAAGTAAAGTCCACGTCTGAATCCGATCATAATAATTACGGCGCACAAATTAAGAATTATTTAAATAAAATCAAATAGTTCAAATTTTTTTTTTTAGAGAATATGAACATTTATCTTACAAAACAGTCAATAAAAAAATAAAATTATTTTTTATAAAATAAAAACTAACGAAAATATTTGTATATCTAATAAATGTTAAATTTGTATTCACAAAATTTTTATTCCGCGTCTGCAATTCGAGTAATGTGTAGTATCAATTTTAGAAGATGCCAGCTACCTATATTGTTATGAGCAGCGTTATGTAAAATTTAAATATGTAGGAGTGACATTTTAAAATATCATTTAACAGTTTATTAAACGAATTTGAATAATTTTGTTTAAAAAACATTATGAATTATTTAAATCACTATTTTAAGTAGTTTTTTTATATAAAAAAAATATGATTTTAGAAATTTTGAATATAATTAGATTTAACATTAATAAATATAAATTTAATAATTACAATAATTTTTATTTTTTTTTATATATAATCATCGTTTCAACTATAATTATTATTATCGAACTTTCATTATAATAATTAATCTAAAAATTAATTCAAACCGTAAATTATTACAACTTTTCAAATTATTATTTCAACAGTTAATTTTAATATTAGACCCAAAATTTAAACACTTAAATTACCCCTAAATTTTTTTAGTTTATATAATAACATTGGTCAGTTAAACTAATAATTTGATGATGAATTAGATTATTCACAAAGAGATATATAATATATCTTTAACACAAGCTTATTGGCATATTTCTTTTAAACTCTTATGAACTAAATTTATATGTTCTAGAAGAGTGATAAAGACAGCTTTCAATTAGATTTCAGAAGTAGTTGAGCTACTCATATAGATTTAAATGATCTATGTATTTTAATTTCAATAATAAAGATCACATGTAACTCTGCTCATAATAATTGTGGCGCCCTATATTTAAATTTCAATAATAAAGACCACATGTAACTCTCCTCATAATAACTGTGGCACACATATTAAGAATTTTTTTCAGTTAAAAAATAAATAAGTAAAAGAAAAAAATAAATAACAGTTCGTGCAAAAGAGATAAAGGAAAATACAATTAACATTTAATGCTTTTGTTGGTAGTTGAACATGTATTGTAAGTTTCAACATGCAAAATATTTTATTAAAAATATTATGTGGTCTAAAATAAAGAGAAACTTTTGGTTTTTACAATTGACAATTTTATTGAAAAGAGTAATATTTGAAGGGAAGAATTGACTTCTTCTATAGATAAGTTAAAGCATCTTCAATGTAGCAGATGAATTGTGTTTTTAGATGTGTTTTTAGATAGCCACGTAAGTGACAAGGTTATATTTTACTCTCCAATGTAGTACCTGCAATTAGTTATCTACAATATGTGGCAAGAAAAAAAAATCCATAATGTGAGGTTGAATATGGAGTTTCAGATATTCTATCTCACAGCCAAATCAGCCGAAACAGTTATATTTCTTTATTTATCTCTTTACATATTTTTAAATTTATTTTTTTAAAAATAAATAAAACAATTCATGACTAAACAATCTATTTTGTCAGCAACAATCCAATTTTACATTAGAGATGCTCTTAGTGATTCATCTTTTGCTTTGTGGGAATAAAATGGTAGTGATATAAGAATAAACAAACTAGATTTAAGTGGTGTTATTATTTTTGGTTAGTGAAATATATGTTAAATAAAATATTATATAAATAATTAAAAATATTAAAAAAATTAAAAATTGATTATTATAAAATTTTGTTTAAATTTATAAATTAATTTTAGAAAAGTTAAAAAAAATTTAAAATTTTTATTATATATTACATTTTCAAATCACATTTAATGATGTTAGATTAAACAGATTATATTGCAAAAATTTTAGATTAATATATATATATATATATATATATATCAGTAAAATTTTAAAATCAGCATATAATTTTAAATTTAAATTTATAAAGTTTATAAGTAAAAGATCCCTTTAATATAATATAATATATATTTTAATTTATTACTTTTAGGTATATAAATAAAAAATTTCGTAAAAATTATTATATATTTAAATATTATTTGGTAGTATGTGGTTATTAATATGTTTTTATATACCACCATATTTAGAAAATGTATTATAACAATACCATACTAAGATCATAAAATTCAATTACATATTAAGATTTAGTCATTATTTTACAACTATTTAATATTTGATTTAAAATACAAACACTCTTTTAAAACATATTAGCTTTTCATTTTAAAATTTTCTAATTGTAGATTAGGTAAATTAAATTATTTTTGAAAAATAAAATAAGTAAAATTTATTTTTGAAACTTTTTCAAAACTCATCATATTTTCTTAATGATATTTTTCTAAAACAAATTATCTATCAATTTAAATCAAATTTTATAAGATTGAAAATTTTAAAAGTCCCTTTAATATATAAATATATATTATTTTTAATATATATATATATATATTATTTTTACTTAATAAATACACCTCAATCTGCTTTCTAAAAGTTATATTTTATCACTTATTGTATTTTGAAAGCATGTGATTATGCAATCTATTTTATAAAACAAATATGATATTTTATACTATTATTTTATTGAATTTTTAATGAGAGTTAAAAAATAACATTATAGTAGAAGACTAATAAAATTAGATTTAAAAATTATATTGATAAATTATTATAAATTAATGAATTGAATTACAAGCTAATTTAAATATGTATTTTTTGAAATAAATAAAATAAAAGTTTGTTGATGTAAAAAATCTATAAAATTTATTAATTTAAAAGTAAAATTACAATAAATATATAATTAGATAAAATAAATATTAATAAACTAAATTATACACTTATTTAAATACTTAAAATTTAAATTGATAAATAAAATATTATAAGTAGAAATTGAACTGGAATTTTCATTTTAAGTTCACCGACCCGGTGCAAACGTGCGGACATCTGCTATAAATTCTGGGTTGTATGATCTCGTCCATAACTTCTTCTATAACCTACACAAGCAGCGGCTATCCTCCTCCACCCACTCATCAGATCTACCTCCTCTTACTCTTCCAGTCTACATGCCTTCACTCACCCATTAGGATCCAGTATATTTATTCACCCATTAGGATCCAGTATGTCTACTCTTATACCAAACTCTCTTCAGTCCGAGACAGATGCTTCGGTTGATGATGAAAATGATGACTATTTCCTGCTCTATCGAGTGGAATCACAAATCTCTTCTCGTATGTATTCATTTAAATTTCTGAATGTAAATTTCATTTCTATTTAATTTGTTGTATTTTGCTGAATTGGATATTTGGTTGTTTTTTCAATTGTAATGGTTTTTGTACATATCTGTTTTTAATTTCCCTCATGTTAGTGTGAGTCAGAACTTTACACTCAAGCCACACCATCTTCTTTGAAACGCGGTAATCCGGTATTTCTTGATCAAAGCCTTGATCATCAAGGCTTCCACCTGCTTGTGGAAAATAGTAAACTACATCACATACATCGCCTACATGCGGCAGGTTCACCACAGGACCAGCACCGCCATTTCCGGCACCGTCCCATCTAATTTAACAAACTCAATACCTCCTGCTACTCTCGCGATAATCAACTTGTTGACTCCTTGATGATGAAGACAAAGTTATTCAGTTTTTATAATCTATCAGAGTTGTTTAATTATTAAAATTGTTAAATATTTTAATAGACAGTTTTTTAGTCAAACTTATATTAACCAAATTGATTATGATTAAGAAAGATAGGATTTTGTTAGATTATATTTTTCTTGTTATCAAGATGTCAAACTTATCTTAACCAAATTAATTATGATTAGGAAGGATAGGATTTTGTTAGATTATATTTTGCAGGTTATCAAGATCAAGTCAATTTGAGAAATCTTCATCAGATTTGAGAAGATTTTAATTCCATCTTTTTCAACAACGTCTATAATTTGAAGACTCTATTTAAAGCATCAAGTTGAAGTGTTTTAATAGAGAGAGAATTACTTGAAGTTTCTGTCAAAATAAAAAGAAAGTGATTCATCGGCGCTCAAGATATTTTTATTTCTACTACATCATCTTCTATTACACTAAGTATTTGTTTCCTGTTAGATTTTGATTATCTCTTAGAGAGTTGTTATACTATTGCTAAGTGAAAAGAAAGATTAGATGTAGTTTTATTTATATTAAATTGGGTGGCTAGTTTTTGTAGCAGGGTGCTACGAATTATAGAAGAAAAGGTTAAATCTTCTAGGATTGTACTAGAACCTAAGGGAAGAATATAAATAAAATTGACGTATAAATCCTACGGGTTTAAAGAAACCCTTAGGCGGAGAGTAGGCCGTTTAAACGACCGAACTTCGTAACAAATAACTTTGTTCTTTCTGTTTATTTATTTGTTTGTTACTTGTTTTATTTATTATATCTAGTTTCAAGACTTTGACTATATATTTTATTCTATTTATCCACGATTGTTTTACATACTCTATTCACCCCCCCTCTAGAGTATTATATTCCTACATATAGAACTTTCAATTGGTATCAGAGCTTGGCTGAACAGTTGTGAACTAACCTTCCGTTGAGAATTGTGTAGGAAATTATCCATTATGGAATCTGTAGGAAGTGGAGGATTTGCTCAAGGAAGTTCAATAAACAGACCTCCTCTGTTTGTTGGGAACAATTTTCCTCACTGGAAGTCTCTAATGAAGATGTTCATTATTGATCAAGACATCGAGCTATGGGAAATCATCAAGAATGGACCAAAGATTCCAATGACCATCACAGACACTGGCACTTCAAAACCAAAAGAAGAATCGAATTTCACTCAAACTGACACTGAACTTATCTCTAAAAACTTTCGTGCTATGAACTTACTTTACTGTCCTTTAAGTACTGATGAATTTAATCGTATATCTTCTTGCAGTTCAGCCAAAGAAATATGGGACAAACTAGTGGTTACATATGAAGGAACTAGCCAAGTTAAAGAATCAAAGATCAGTATTTTCATGCGACAGTATGAACTGTTCATGATGAAAAGTGATGAATCCATCTAAGAGATGTTTACAAGATTCACTGTCATCATAAATAATCTTGATGCTCTTGGAAAGAAATTTTCAAATGAAGAAAAAGTGAGAAAGATCCTTCGTTGTTTGCCAAAGAATAAATGGAGACCAAAAGTCACTGCAATTGTAGAAGCTCAGGATCTTAGTAGCTTATCTCTTGACGATTTACTTGGAAAACCAATCACACATGAGATGGAGCTCAATGAAGAGGAAGAACAGCCTTCTACACCAACCCCTAAGACGTTGGCCCTAAAATCCCAAAAGCCGGAAAGCTCAGATGAAGAAGACAATGATGATGAAGAAGATCCATTCGCAATGCTAGCCAGAGGACTTGAACGAATTCTCAAAATGAAGAAACAGTTCAAGAAAAACAAATAAGATCAATCAAGATTTTCACGACATAAAGGTAAGTTTTCAAAATCTTCAAATAAGAATAACACATTGTCTTGTTTTGATTGTGGCAGTTTGGAACACCTAGTAAAAGATTGTCCAAATAGAAAGAAAACCTCTTTTCACAAAAAGAAATCAAAGAAAGCCATGGTAGCTGCTTAGAGTGGATCAGATACGAGTGATACTGAAGAGGAACAAGCAAATCTCTGTCTGATGGAAAACCATGATGAATCCGAAGATGGAGATCATCTTGAAAGTATGGTAAAAAATCTCTTCTCTAGTTCTCCTGATGTTCTATTTGAATTTATAAAAAATCTAGTTATCAATGAGGAATGCTTGATGAAGGAGATAGAATCTCTCAAAACACACATAAGAAATCAGGTACGCATTGAGACAGATATGATAAAAGAGTTAGATCAGTTCAAAACCTCTCATTCAAACCTTAATAACGATATCAAGGCCTTGACTACTGAGTCCGAGAGTTTGAAAGAACAAGCAGTAATGCACAAAAACCGCATTCAAGATCTTGAACTAGAAGTCAACAAGCTGAATGACAAGTGTAATGAACAATTACATTCTCTTACCAAGTTTGCTGGTTCTCATCAAAATTTAAATAAGTTGCTTGGTGGTCAGCAAATGACTTTGAACAAAAATGGGTTGGGATACCAGAAACAATTTCCAAAAAGAAAGCCTACCAAATTCACCAAACCAAGAGGTTATATCACTCAACCCACTTGCTTTTTCTGTTGTCGAAAAGGTCATACTAAACTCACTTGTCCTTACCGTCGAAAAGATCCTCAAATTATTCGAAACACATTCCCTGTGAGACTTAGAGATCAAATAAAACAAATCTGGGTTGTGAAGGGTACTCGTCCACCAAACTGATTTATCCTGAGTATGACCAGAAATATAATATATGGACGCGAAAGGTTTGATTTTTCTTTGTTTTGTAGAGAGAACAGAAGTGGATCTTGGATAGTGGATGTTCACGACATATGACAGGAAATGCTTCATTATTTTCTGTTTTGAAGAAACAATCCACCAGATCTATTACTTTAGGGGATAAAGGAAAATGTAGCATAATTGGTATTGGAAAGATTGGAAGCGACTCAACTAATGTTATTGAAGATGTTTATTTGGTCGACGGACTACGGTACAATCTTTTATCAGTTTCTCAACTGTGTGACAAAGGAAATCGGGTGACTTTTTATAAGGAGAAATGCGAAATTCAGAATACCAAAACTGGTAACATCATTCTAACTGCTTATCGTAGAAATAATGTTTATGAACTGTCAACTAACTCTCTTGCAGAAAAGACACTGACCTGTCTCAAGGCTTTGACCGATGATTCAAAACTTTGGCATCGAAGACTTGGACACATAAATATGCACACACTACACATGCTTGCTTCTAAAGACTTGGTTCGTGGACTGCCTAAACTAAATTTTAAGAATTATTCTGAATTGTGTAATGCTTGTGTAAGAGGTAAACAAACTCGCATTTCATTCAAACCAAAACATGATGTAAGCACTTCTAGACCCCTTGAACTTTTTCATATGGATCTGTGTGGTCCTATGAGAGTCAAAACTCCAAAAGGTAAACAATATGTTCTTGTTATTATTGATGATTTTTCTAGATTCACCTGGGTATTCTTTTTGCGAGAAAAATCTTAAGCATTAAAGGAATTCTCAAAGCTGTGCAAAGAGTTTCAAGTGGAGAAAAATGTCTCCATTATATCAATTCCTACAGACCATGGAAGGGAGTTTGATAATTTAAATTTTGATTTATTTTGTGAAAAATATTGTATTACTCACAATTTTTCAGCTTTTAGAACTCCACAACAAAACGGTGTAGTCGAAAGGAAAAATAGAACATTGGAGGATATGTCTCGAACAATGCTCTTGGAGAATGAACTTCCTCAAAATCTGTGGGCCGAAGCAATAAATACTGCTAACTACATTTTAAACAGATGCCTAATTCGACCCATATTGAAAAAGACGCCCTACGAGTTGTTCAAAGGGAGAAAACCAAAGATTTCATATTTTAAGTCATTCGGATGTAAATGTTTCATTCACAATAATGGTAAGGATAATCTCGGTAAGTTTGATGCTCGTAGTGATGAAGGTATTTTTCTTGGATACTCCTTAACTAGTAAAGCATATCGTGTCTTTAATAAACGTACTAAATGTGTTGAAGAAAATATTCATGTTGTTTTTGATGAAAGTGATAACGGTGTTTTGAGCGAAAGTTTTGCAGACTTAAAATTGAACAAAGATCAAGAAGAATACTCCTCTGATGAAGAGGATTATCCTCTGAAGAAGAATACACAAGGTCTGATAAAAGCTGTGGACAACGCTGATCAAAGTCTTAAACCTCAACTCCAAGACCTTGAAAAACTATTCCATGAACTTAATCTTCAAGAGAAACAAGATGATGAACCCAAAACTCAAGAAGTCAATCAAGATGCTGAGATTCAACAATATGATCAGACTCTAGATCAATCTCAGGACACACATGATGAATTACTCTCACCCTCTCCAAAAGAACTTGAAACCAGCACTAAGCCTAGACATCGCTTTAAACATGCGTCTTCTCATCCGTCATCAAACATCATTGACAAAGACAGACCGGGTATCTTAACACGATCTCATCTTAAGAATCTTTGTGCTTTTTATGCTTTTGTTTCTCTTGTAGAACCAAAGAATTATGTTGAGGCTATGAAAGAACCTGACTAGATTGTGGCAATGCAAAGTGAGCTTAATGAATTTGAACGCAACAAAGTCTGGAGACTTATGCCTAGACCAGCCAATCACTCAATCATTGGAACAAAATGTGTTTTCCGAAACAAACTTGATGAAAATGGTAAGATTGTACGCAACAAAGCTCGACTTGTTGCACAAGGATACAATCAAGAAGAAGGTATTGATTATGAAGAAACTTTTGCACCTGTTGCTCGCTTAGAATCCATTCGTATGTTGCTTGCATTTGCATCTTACATGAAAATCAAATTATTTCAAATGGATGTTAAATGTGCATTTTTAAATGGTGTTTTACAAGAAGAGGTATATGTAGCACAACCTCCTGGTTTTGAAAATGAACGTTTTCCAAATCATGTCTTCAAACTTGACAAATCTCTTTATGGTTTGAAACAAGCTCCTCGAGCTTGGTATGAAAGATTATCAAAGTTTTTTATAGCAAAAGGTTTTATTAGAGGATCGATTGATAAAACTCTTTTTGTTCATTTTAAGGCATCACACATTCTAATTATTCAAGTTTATGTCGATGATATACTATTTGGATCTACTGATGAATCTTTATGCAAGGAATTTTCTAAGATTATGACACATGAATTTGAAATGAGCTTGATGGGTGAACTAAACTTCTTTCTCGGGTTACAAATAAAGCAAGAAAGAAATGGAATCTTTCTAAATCAATCTAAATATACTCGAGAACTTTTAAAGAAATTCAACATGGAAAATTCTAAAGTTGCTAAGACCCCTGTAAGCTCTTCTCTCTCCTTAGATAAAGATGAAAAAGGTAAGTCAGTTGATTAAAAGGTATACCGAGGTATGATTGGATCTCTTCTTTACTTAACTGCTAGTAGACCTAATATTATGTTTAGAGTATGTCTCTGTGCACGATTTCAAGCTGATCCAAAGGAATCACACTTGCAAGCTGTGAAAAGAATTCTTCGGTATCTTAATGGTACTAAAGATTTTGGTCTTTGGTACCCTAGCACTAATGATTTTGAACTTGTAGGATATTCAGATGCAAACTTTGCAGGTTACAAAGTTGATCGTAAAAGTACTTCAGGATGTTGTCAATTTTTGGGATCATCCTTGATTTCGTGGCATTCAAAGAAACAAAACTCAGTTGCACTATCTACTGCCGAAGCTGAATACATAGCAGCTGGAGCTTGCTGTTCTCAACTTTTATGGATAGCTCAACAAATGAAAGATCTCAGCTTAAACTATCGAGGTATCCCTATAAAATGTGATAATACTAGTGCTATTTAAATAACAAAAAATCCTGTGCAGCATTCCAGAACTAAGCACATTGATGTACGACATCATTTTATTCGAGATCATGTGGAGAAAGGAGATGTTTCCATTGAATTCGTACCTACTGATTTTCAATTTGCTGATATCTTCACAAAACCCTTGGCTGAAGAACGATTTAACTTCATTAGACATGAGTTAGGTATGTTAAATAAGGAAGCATCAACGTAGGGGGAGCAAAAGAAGGGAGTAAAAGATCTAAAACAGAGCTTCAAAGGTATGTTTTTGCTTTTCATAGGTTTGAATATTGTTTCAAGGCCTTGAAAACTTAATGTGAAACCTGTTTGACACTTGGACCAAACCCAGTTTTATTCAATTAATGAATCAACACTGGTGAGAAGTTTTTAAAAAAAAAAAATATTTTTTTTTCTTTCTTTCCTCTCCACCTTCACACTTAAACTTCTATTTCACTCTCTCTCCACCTCTCTCAAATCTCTCTTTTTCTGCACCTGAAACCCCATTTCAAACCCTAACCTCATCTCTTCAAATGGCTCCAAAACGCGTGTCAACAACATCCAAGGCCTCTGCTGCAAAGAAAAAGAAACGAACTGCTGAACCATCTTCGCCGCCATCAACTCCTTCCTTCTTCCCTCCTGATGACGATGTGGTAATTGAATCTATGCCCTCTTCATGGTTTTTGAATTTTACTGCTCAAGGGATATGGAAGGATGGGTTTCATTCTAGGAAAACCTTTACATGTGAACCTATAGACAAGGATTTCTTTGAGTCCACTAAGATTCCTATTTTAGATGTTTTGAAAACCTCCGGTCTTTGGAATTTGCTTAATGTAGGTTCTGTTTCTTATCCTAGACTGACTAGATTGTTTTATCTGAATCTTACTGCCTCTCGCAATTGTGGTGAACTGATTTTGAAATCATCTGTTAAGGGCATTTCTTTAACTCTTAATTCCTCACTGTTTGCTACACTTTTTGGTATATCAGACAATGTGTGTACTGATTCTCATCCCACTAGAGCTGTTTGTGTCTCTAGGGAAAAATCAACTCTGTTTTTACAAGACTGTCCTGTGAGTAAACAATACACTCACAATGTTTTAAATTTACATGCCAAAATGCTCTTTACAATCTTGCAGCGTTGTATTATCCCAAAGTTTAATTCTAGAGAACTTTTAACTGATCATGTGTTGCACATTCTCTATCTCTGTTTCAATAATTTCCAATTGAATCTGCCTTCTATTATTTTAAATCATATGAACATCTCTTCCACCAGTTCTCGTGCATCCCCTCTGCCTTACTCCAACCTTTTAGCTGTGATTTTTAAATATTTTGGAATTCCAACTACAGATGAGCCGGTTGAAAAGTATACTGGTTCTTCTATAGGTTTAGAAACCTTCAATAAGCTAGGAATGTTTTTAAATTCTGTTAACCAATGGGTTTTTCACTCTGATCTGACTCCTTCCATAACCACTGAACGGTTTCAGAACCTTGAATACGAAGTTGAGGCTTTGAGATCAAATCATGAGGATTTTAGAAGAGACGTCTTGGATAAACTGGATTACCATACTGAAATGCTCAGAATGATCAACTTGAAGGTCAATCAGATTTTCTATCTGAATTCCCTTACTTTCTGCAATGTGGGCAATATTACTCCCTTGAGTGAAGATGCTGAGCAGTATGCAAGGGAACGGGCATCAAATGTTCTGCTTAATGTGGAAAGACAAGTTCAAAATCAGCCTATTGAACGACCCATAATCCAAGAACCTTGCCTTCTTACCATAGAGGAATATCAAGTAGTTCAACGACTGAGGAAAGAGCAGGCACAACGGGATAAAGCCATGGCACAAGCCACTGCTCGTCAAGCCCAGCAACGATGGAAAGACAAAGTTCATCATAAGGCTCGGGAAAAGCAGCAGTTCCGTCCTAATCCGTCTTGACTATGTCCTTTTCTAACTTTACTTTTCACTAAACCTTAATCCTTATTTTGTTTAAGTCCAAGTACATTGACCTCTCCCTCCTTGATGGAGACAAAAAGGGGGAGAAAAATACAATATTATTTTTTTTTTTATGTATATATATGTTTCTATTTTTATGTTTCAAGTAGTTCTGATATATATGTTTCTGTTTTTATGTTTCAAGTAGTTCTGATATATATGTTTCTGTTTTTATGTTTCAAGTAGTTCTGATATATATGTTTATGTTTTTATGTTTCTGTTCTGATTTATGTTTACATATTTGCTTACATATTTTAGTTTATACAGGTACTCAGAAAAATATAGTCTATGCATTTTTTTTTTCAGGTCAAGATTTTGAAACTATGTTTCAAACCCTTGAAGATAACTGATAGGTATTTTGTCTTCATCAAGGGGGAGATTGTTGACTCCTTGATGATGAAGACAAAGTTATTCAGTTTTTATAATCTATCAGAGTTGTTTAATTGTTAAAATTGTTAAATATTTTAATAGACAGTTTTTTAGTCAAACTTATCTTAACCAAATTGATTATGATTAGGAAAGATAGGATTTTGTTAGATTATATTTTTCTGGTTATCAAGATGTCAAACTTATCTTAACCAAATTAATTATGATTAGGAAGAATAGGATTTTGTTAGATTATATTTTGCAGGTTATCAAGATCAAGTCAAATTGAGAAATCTTCATCAAATTTGAGAAGATTTTAATTCCATATTTTTCAACAACGTCTATAATTTGAAGACTCTATTTAAAGCATCAAGTTGAAGTGTTTTAATAGAGAGAGAATTACTTGAAGTTTCTGTCAAAACAAAAAGAAAGTGATTCATCGGCGCTCAAGATCTTTTTATTTCTACTACAAGTTTTAATCATCTTCTATTACACTAAGTATTTGTTTCCTGTTAGATTTTGATTATCTCTTAGAAAGTTGTTATACTATTGCTAAGTGAAAAGAAAGATTAGACGTAGTTTTATTTATATTAAATTGGGTGGCTAGTTTTTGTAGCAGGGTGCTACGAATTATATAAGAAAAGGTTAAATCTTCTAGGATTGTACTAGAACCCTAAGGGAAGAATATAAATAAAATTGACGTATAAATCCTACGGGTTTAAAGAAACCCTTAGGCGGAGAGTAGGCCGTTTAAACGACCGAACTTCGTAACAAATAACTTTGTTCTTTCTGTTTATTTATTTATTTGTTACTTGTTTTATTTATTATATCTAGTTTCAAGACCTTGACTATATATTTTATTCTATTTATCCGCGATTGTTTTACATACTCTATTCACCCCCCCTCTGAGTATTATATTCCTACATATAGAACTTTCACAACTAATCCGTAAAAATAATAACAATAAATATCTAATGAAATTTCAGCAAGTTTAAATTATTTATTATTACAAAAGAAAGATGAATATAAATTGTGTAATTGAGTTGAAAAAATAAAAGAAAAAAGATTTTGAACACGAACTATAGTCTCTGTATGCCTTCCCCATTTAGCAGAACACAGCACTTGGCAGAAAATTATATAAGATGAATCTCATCTCTGCACCACAGATTATAATCGAAGTTTTAGGGTTTTTTTTTTAAATTATTTTTTTTTTGAAAAAATTGTGATGGGAAAAACTAAAAAATTTATATTAAAAAATTATATTAATAAATTACTATTAAATTACTTAACTAAATTACAAACTAATATTAAATATATACTTTTTAAAATAAATAAAAAGTATTTTTAAAATAAAAATAGATACAAAATTTACTAAAAATCAAAATAAAATTATAATAAATAATAAAATTGAATAAAATATAATTATATTGTTATTTACTAATAATAGGATCAATTTCAATGGTTTAATTATAAATTAAATCTTCATATAACAAACATCATATAAATTTAGAAATCCATATACGAACATCCCGGGACAGCTTGAACCTCAGTTTGATTGGACGGTGAGTCACATTCACGTCACGTGATATCTCTCAATAATCTAATCCATCACATGACTCCTAGAAACCGTTTCCAGGAGTCATCCCAGGTCTGCAATTCAAGGAAACGGGAGAAATCGAAAGTAGCCAGCAAATTCATACTTTTCGAAAAGTACTTTTCAAGTATCTTAAAATGTGAGAGAGCATCCAAATGAGTCTTTAAAGGTTTTTGTAATAAATTTTGGAAAGCTGCTATACTTAATAAGTAATATCAAGTCCAGGTACAACATTTGACCTACAATGTTGCTGCACTTCTCTGGCAAGAACACAAAACACCAACAAATTTTGAAAATTTAATTCCAAGAGGAAAAGGTGTTCAAGTAGCTTCACAATTTGTGAAACCAATCTGCCAACATATTTACAATATAATTTCTCTGTGTAATAAACATTTCAACTTTTGATGTGGCTATCTCCAACATAAGAAAATATCTAATCTAACCAATATCTTTAATTGTAAAAGCATTATGCAAAAATGTTTTCACATAAAAAATATCAACCTCTTACTCACCCTGGATTAAGACATCATCTACATATACTAATAGATAAGAAATTTACCACTTCGAATCTTGGTATATATGTACGGATCAACAACTTTAATGGAGCAAATATGCAGTGAATTCAAAGTTCCACTGGTTGCTGATTGTTTCAGGCAATATAAGGATTTGAGGAGTTTATATACTTGTCCATTAGCTACTTTTAAATACCCTTGAGGATGATGTTGGTATATATGAGTAATGCTTCACAACCTACTCCTAATGCCTACTTTCATTGTCTACCCTTACGTGACAATAAATGATTGGATATCAATTTAATAATAATCAATTTATTAATTATTATTAAAAAATTTCATCCAATCAGCACTTTCCATGTAAGAGTAGGCAATAAAAGTAGTCACAACGAGTAGGCTATCAATCATTACTTTTATATATATATATATATATATATATATGTGATGCACAAGACATGATTCAGAGGATATTATTGGTAAGAAGAGTCTCATAGACATAACATTAACAACCAGAGAAAAGCTATTTGTATAACTTAGTCCTTTAACTCAATTGTAATCTTTAAAACTACAAGACGTGCTTTGAATCTGTCAACTGATCTATTTTAGCTTGTAATCTCATTTATACTTTATAGCTATTTTTTCTACCGGCAGATTTGTTAGACACCAAGTATTACTTTGTTCAAAAAAGATCTTCTTTTTCACGGCGTTAACCCATTCAACATGCTTACAAGCTTATTCCTGAAAAAACAGGAAATATACACAAAATAGTATTGGGTAAAATATGTGTTTAAGTAGCTTCAAGTTTTTGGATAACAGGACAATAATATTGTAACGCATCCTCTAAACACTACTACTAGTCTTATGAGTATTATTATTGAGTAAATTGTAGTGACACTTTCTGAACTAGGGCTAATTACAGGTGTGTCCCTTAACCATTAGTTGACTGTCTAGATCTGATTGAATTTTTGAAAAGTTTATTTTACTTCTATTATGCTTTTTTTAAATATAATTTTCTCAGCATTTTTAATTTTTTTTAAATTTAAATATTTATATATAAAATTGTATATTCATAAGAAATTTCAATAAAATATAAACAAATACTATAAATATTCTTAAAAGTAAAAAAAAAAATAAATCATAATATTAAAAAAGTAAATATAAATTATACTTCAAAATATATTTTTTAAATGTTGAAATAATAATTAATAAATATCAATATGTAAAATAGGATAAAATAGACTTTTTAAAAGGTCAACTAAGTCAAACTAACGGATCTAGATGGTCAAGGGGTTGAATGTCAATTAAACCAAAATGTGTATCTACCTGTAATTAGCCATCGTTCAGACAGTGTCAGTGCAATTAACTCATTATTATTTGAAGAAAAAATATATTGGGTTAAGTTGTTTATTTATTTGTTGAAGATTTATGTAGACAGAAATTTATGTTTAATAGAGAGGATTGTGTGTATAATAAGACGGGTGTTATTTAAAATTTGAGAGAAAGAAGGAATAGCAGTATTTGGATGGTGTACAGCTGGATGTGTATAATGTGATAGATTCTCATCCTCAGTGATACGAGGTAAGGTATTTCAAATGACAGATTTGGGAATATGTGTTCATGCTAATGAAAAACACATCTCTAGGGATAATGGTTTTATGAGTGATAATATTATACACAAGATAACCTTTTTGACTATGGACAATAGCCAATAAATACACATTTATGGGCTCTAGACTAAAATTTGTCTTTATGTGGAAAAGTATTAGTCACATAACATAAATAACTAAAAACCTTGAAAAGAGAGTATTGGTCACATAACGACCAAATAATCGAATCTAAACATTATTTTCATTAAAACAAAGGTGTTGTGACACTATAAATTCATTGTTATTCTAACGTTTGATGAACCATCTTTTGTTTGTCTTCTATAATCTCTGGTCAATTTTCAGATATAAATCGCGGTGTTACTTTTATCCTCCTCCGCTCACTTGTCATACTAGATATAGTAAAGGTATAATATTTTCTTTTTGTGCCACATTGCTTTTATCTTCCTCAGCGCCCTCATCTAGTCCACTATGTCTACCTTTACTCGCTTATCGGGGCTCACTATATCTACTCTTATACCAGAGTTGCTTCAATCTGACACAGAAGCTTTTGTTGATGACGACGGTGATTGAAGTTCTTTTCCAGATACACCTTAACAAAATGGTATTTTAGAGAGAAAAATCGTCATTTGTTAGAAGTTGTTAGGTCTCTTCTTATTGAAAATAACGTACCAAAATCATTTTGGGGTGAATCAATTCTCATAGCAGCCTATTTAATAAACAAATTGCCATCTAAGCTCCTAGAATTCCAAACAACATTATAGGTTTTGTAAGAATTTTTCACTTTAATCAAAATCCTCTCCAATATCCCTATTAATGTATTTGATTGCATTGCATATGCCCATATCCATTCCTAATTTAAGAGTAAATTAGATTCAAAGGATGAGAAGTGTGTATTTTTAGGCTATTCTGCAAGTTAAAAGGGATATAAGTGTTACTCATCTATAAAAAGAAGATTTATTGTCTCTATGGATGTTTCTTTTATTGAGGCCAAGATATTTTTTTTAGAAACCTAGGAGTGAGCACTTTCCAATTAAAAAAACCAGACACATACCGGAATTTGTTATAGATAATTTTACCATAACATAACCTGAAATCAGTGGTAATGGAAATATGAGTGTAAACACAACCAAATGTACACCCAAATTCAAACATAGAAACTAAAATGAGAGTTTATCAGCGAACAAAACTCTAAGGAGAAATAATCAGGAAGTGGTGATTCAAAAATGTCAAGAAAGTTAACTTGAGATGTAGGTTCCTAAAGAAGACACTTATAGAGTAGAGTAGATAGTAGTAGATGAGGTCACCATAAATATTACAGAAGCAAATGAGGAAGATGCCACCATAAATATCCTAGAAGCAGATCGGGAAGATGCCACCGTAAATATGCATATTGCTATTAGAAAAGGAATAAGAAAATGCTGAAATCAACTAGTCAAATATGCAATTAGAAACTATGTTTCTTATAGAAAGATGCCCACGTAATTTCGAGCATTCATAATGAAAATAGAAAAGGTAAAAATTCCAGACTCTATCTATGAGGCTCTAAATGATTGATTTTGGAAACATGCTGAGTAGGAGGATTTGAAGCACTCTAAAAGAATAAAATAAGGAAGTTAGTGAACCTTCCGGTAGGGAAGAAAATAGTAGGCAACAAGTGGGTGTTTACAGCGAAACACAAAGTAGATCGAAGTGTTGTAAGATTTAAAGCTCGACTGGTAGCTAAAGAGTTTATATAATCTTATGGAATAGACTACAAGTAAACATTTGCTCTAGTGGCAAAAATAAACACCATTCGAGTATTGCTTTTAATTGCAACAGATCTCAACTAGAAGCTTCATCGGTTGGATGTTAAGAACACATTCCTAAATGAGGAATAGGAAGAGGAAATATACATGGATGTTCAGACTCAGCACTTTGGATAGAACCCTTAAGTCACAGTATACCAACCAAGAAGCAAATTTGAACAATTATACTCCAAGTTGGGTTTGATGGATATCTACAACTCAGTTTGAGGAGGGGTGTCGTTAGATATGAGAATATTATGTTATTATGTTAATTATTCTATTTTCTCATTTATTTAGATTTTCGGTTTTAGTAATCGTGTGTAATTTCCTAAATATTAGAAATTTTTTCTTTTACTATTTTATTATATTTAGACCAAAGTTTGTATTCTTATATATTGATCTTTTCATTAATGAAGAATGTACCGGAATTGAAATAAAACCATTATTCTAAAAAACCTTCGATTATGAAAAAAAATGTAATCACTATACCTTTTTTGGCCGTGAAGATGAAGCAGCTGATGCAACCAAAATTCGCCAATTTAATTTGTCCTTTTCAATCTAGAAAAGGATCTGTTGTAAATTCTGCTTTCCATGGAGAAATTACATCTGACGAGAAAACGATGAAGGTTCATCCCACTTGACCTAAAAGTAGATCATAATTGATTTTCAGCCTGAAAACAGATCATAATTGATTACCATTTTTATATGTTGTAACTAACATCAATGTAATGTAACTTGAGGCACCTCCATAGAGTACCAGGTCAGTAAAAGATTACACCAATTTGATTAAACAGGAAAAGATATTATGTTACCTTTGTTATCCGAAGCCGTCAAAGTTTTACAGGAACCATGAACTAAAACCCTATAGGGTAATGGATCTCTAGATCTCATTTGAGGAATTGCTTGCTCCTTGTCATCCTACAGCATCACTACATTTTCTTTTCCTATTCAAATTCCATAAAAGAAAACCTAAAACCATACCTCTTTTACCGAAGTTAAACTCACTAAACCAGAACTTCCTCATATTACAGCACAACAAAATCAAATAAAAAAAAATATATAAAATCAAACTAATTACCGAATATAATTTTCATAATTTTTAATTTTTTAAAAAAAAATAAATTTTGATTAAAATTAAATTTTTAGAAAAATAACTTTTAAAATTAAAATACCCTTAATTAGATTAAAATGGATGGAATATTCTACCAAATTTTATTTTTCCTAAATTAAAATAGTAAAAGCACTAATTTTATGTATATATTTATTATTTTTTTATTTTTATTTTTGTTTTTATTTATTATTATTATTATTATTATTTATTTTTTTTTTACAAAACCCATATAGAATCTAAGCTTTTTGCTCTGGCAGTAGCTTGCCTCTAGTTTCCAAAATTCTTCGGATAACAAAGGTCGGAGACTTTTCTTTCACTTTATCTTGTGAAGGTATGGATCATGCTAACCAAATTTTCTATAGTGAATTCTCTATTTTTTTTTGGAGACAAGGTACTGCCGGCTAGAGAGGTAGGTTCTACAACCAAAAAAATCCAAAAAAAAAAAAAAAAACTACAACTAAAAAAGACCAAATAATTTCGTCTAAACATATTCCGTCCAAATAAAGATTTTGAGACACAGAGCTATGTAAAAATAACACTCAACATTTTAATTGAAAAAACAATCAAAATTAAAAATTATCTCTATGGATTTAGAAAAATTGCAATCAATTAAGCATAAATGCAACTTACATTGAGGATTGGTAATTTGAATGAAGACATACGAGGGGAGTTGTACAATTTCATTTCCAGCGTCCCTAGATCGTCAGAGGCATCAGTCTCTGTCTCAGATTGAAACGAGTTTGGAGATATGGTGGACAACAAGTAACTGGAGATGAGAATAGACATGGTGAACTTCTACGAGTGAGTAGAGGTAGACATGGTGGATCAGACGAGTTAGCTGAGAAGGTTAAAAACGCATAGCAATTTGTATCTAAAAATTGATAAGATGAGACTATAGAAGAAGGTTCAGAGAAGAGATGATTCATCAAATGTGATAGTCACTCGTAAATGTAAATTTATAGCACATTAAGGCATGTGGATAGCTTATGTGGGGTTTGTTGGACTTAAAAATGTACATTTTCAATTCCAATCAGTCTCGCATACCCAAATGTGCTATAAATTCACTAATGATCTAACATTTGATTAACCATATCTTTACTGAAGTTTTTCCTATAGTCTCGCTTTGTCAATTTTCAGACACAAACGGCTGTACATTTTTTATCCTCCTCTGTTCAGTAGTCGGGTCCACCATATCTACTTATTTCCAGAGTCATTTCATTTTGAGATAGGAAAAACAAACGCTTCTGTGGATGATATCATTTCCCGATTCAACAATCCGATGATAATTTCTAGATGCATCAAGTGCAGGAAATGGAATAGCAGTTGTCTACTCATGTGTCTTCATTCAAATTTTCTATTCCAGTGTAAATCTCATTCATGCTTCATTGATTACAATTTGGCTGAATGTTGGGATAATATTTAAATTTGAATTTTTTTTCCAAGTTACAAGAGTTAATTATTTTTATACATTATAGAACCTCTATTAAGACGGAGTTAATATTTAGATGTTATTATTTATATATGCTTTATTATTATTATTGTGTTAGTTTTATGTATATATTCATGATATTTTTTCTTTTTGTTTCTTATTTTTTTAATTTTTTTTTTTTTTCTTTTACAAAACCTATACACAACCTAAGCTTTTTCTATGCTAAGGCAGTAGCTTGCAAACTTTGCTGATAACAAAGGCCAGGAAACTTTTTTTTCATTTAATCTTGCAAGGTATGGATCTGCTAGGGAAATTCTCTGTAGTGTGGTAATAGATCTACCGACACGGCTAAAATATAAAGAAGGTGGCAGATTGGGTACTTACAGCAGTCCCACATCCCATCAACAATGATCATGTATTGGTTGTTGAGAGCAGTTTACATAACTCGAATATGTGATGAGCCTCATTAATAATTTAATAATGAAGGATCAAATTATAGGTAGGATGAAGGATCAACCTAAAATATAAAATTGAGCCAATAGTTTATTAATAAAAAAAAAAATTAAATTATATAATGGTAGACCTTCTTTTGGGTGAGAAGATGAAGCACCAGCTGCCTGTAGGAGCAGCTGTAGTGAATTCTGCTTCCCATGGACAAATTCTATTATTGAAATTTCCGTTCACTGCTACTAACATCAACATCAATGTAATGTAATGAACCTGCCACATTCAGCAAAAACCACACCTAGTATAAGATAATACCAATTTCATTAAAGTGAAAAACATTTGATGTCTGTTATTGACCATATTTGTTTTCGAACCACATGTTGAATCATCCCTGCATAATAGTTTGTGGGTGCAGAGGAAGTTCTTGGTTTGGAATGAAAACTGAACTTTGCTCCAAGCCGTGGCATCTACACCAATTTGTATACTATGACTTGATATGACTCAAGATGAAACCGTACTCGGCTGCTGCATTTGATTATTTGATTAAGTGCTTGTTTGTTTTTCACTCCTTGCCACTTAATATCACTTAATTTCATCACTTAATTTCAATTTCCACACCTCTTTTATCTGAATCAAACTCACCACAATCAAAACCTTCTCATCAGTCTCCGGCGCAGCTTGATTAGGATACAACAGCAAGATCAAATTAAAAAAAAAATTTAACTGATTACTCGACAAATAATCTTTCTTTTCCGAAATATTATAATCTGACATTTGTTGATGAACTGGTTGACCGGCACACAGTCGCCAGAGCTCTCTCCTCAACGCCATCATCGGCATTGCTACTGAAATAAACCTAATATCGGATGGATACTTGAAGGCTCAAACACAAATGCTATTTCGTTAATGAATTTTTGGATTTCCTTTTTCTTCTTCGTCTTCGCCTACCTTTAATAACACGTTTCTACTTATTTCTAGCCGTCTTTATTTTGTTTTTACTATTATTTTTTTAATAACTAAATTCAAAATACTTTTACATTTTCTACTATAATGCAGCCAATTTTTGCTGTTTACTCATAATATATTCATATATTAACACCAGTCTACTCATATATGTAGTATTAATTTTTTAAATTCAAAACTCCTAGAAATATATTTATATTTAATATAATAAAAATTAATTATATTATATTAATTTTTTTTGAAAAACTTTTATCTTATCAGTACTTAAACTTAAACTGATACAACCTCCACTGATCAATTGTGGTTAAAATAAATAAATAAATAAATAAACCTTAAACATACAGTGGTTTTTTGGAATTATAAGAAATTTAAACTATATAATAATTTTTCAATTCAAAACTATTACTATACTTTACCCATTAAAAAAAATACATATTCAAAATTTATTTATTTGTTTTTTTAAGGTGGAGTTTTATTTATTTATTTATTTATTTTATAAATACTATTACTAAATGATTTTCGTTTTCAATGTGTTATCTCTAACATCAACCTTTGCAACTATTCTTTGAAATTCTTTGAAAGAATGGTGTGTGGACTCCTAAATTCAATAGAATTTGGATGTCAAAGTTAAATAAATTGGGAAGGATAAAAAGTTACTATAAGACCATTCTCTTTTTCCTCTAACATTAGTGTTGGATATGCCGAATATATGGTTTTACCATTTCTTTTATATATATATATATATATATATATAATTACAAGTTGATTTTTTAAAATAAAATATAAATAAAATCAAAGTTGATATATAATATTTATTTCAAACATTAAATAAATTTTAAATTTTGTATTTAAATTGAAATTTTTTAATATTTAAAAATTTATTATTTAATAATCAATTCTTTAACTTCTTTTAAAAACAAAAAATTATTAAAAAAAATTAGCTATTTATAACATTCATTGGTATTTTTAAATAATAAAATATAAATAAAATCAAAGTTGATATTTGAAATTTATGTCAAACATTAATAAAATTTGAAATTTTATATTTAAACTGAAATTTTTTAATATGTAACTCATATGATTTTGGTAGTCTGATTAATAGAAAGTTTTAAATAATATTGACTTTTATATTAAATATATAAAATTAATTTCATTACGATAGAAACTAACGAAGATATCCTGCATCCAACCACTATTGAATTAGTATTTACTATAATGATCTTTGACTAAGTATATGTTTGGCACTAAATGTTACATTAGTGTTGAGTTAGCAGTTAAAGTAGTGTTAAAGTAGTGATATGCAGTTAACGGTTAAATTAGACATTGAAGTAGTGATTTAGCATGAATGTTTGGTAATAATAATTAGATATTGAAGTAGTTATTAGATGTAAAATTACTGTACTATCATTATTAATAAAGGTAAAATAGAAATTTTTTTCATTGCGATTCGTGGACAACTACTTGAAGTATCTTATGTAGAATATTGTAAGATATTAGTGTGTTTGAATGAGAAATTCAAAGCTAGTATCCCACATTGCTTGTACAACTCATGAAAGCCTTGTATATATAGTATAGCCTATCTCTTAGGTTCCAATAGCAAACCAAAAGAGAGCCCATGTGAATATTTATAATAATATTAATGTACTAGGCCTTGGGCTTGGGTTCTATAACTAATATGAAGGTTTTTGGTAACAGTTTCGTTTTTGGTAAAAAGTATATTATTACTATCATCAATTTTCTTTAAAAAAGAGTGCTATTTTCACTACTTCAACTTAATCATTAATTAATAGAATTTATTTTTAAAAAACTTTTCATAAATGGAAACATATTTATCATTTTTTTTATTTTTTAAAAAAGAATTAAATTACAAGTTGATTTTTAAAATAATAAAATCAAAGTTGATATAGGAATTTTATTTCATACATTAATTAAATTTGTAATTTTTGTATTTAAATTGAAATTTTCAAATATTTAAAAATTTATTATTTAATACTCAAATCTTTGACTTTTTTAAAAAAAAAATCAAAAAATTGTAGCTATTTATAACATTCATTGATATTTTTAAAATGTATTTAAAAGAAGCCTTCCATAAATTGAAACATATTTACCACATTTTCTAAATAAATAAATAAATAAATAAAATTACAAGTTGATGTTTTTTAAAAAAATAATAAAATATAAATAGAATCAAAGTTGATAAATGAAATTTATTAATTAAATTTGTAATTTTATATTTAAATTGAAATTTTAAAATATTTAAAAAATTATTATTTAATACTCAATTCTTTGTCCTTTTTTTTGAAAAAAATTAAAATTCTAAAAAATTGTAGCTATTTATAACATTCAATGATATTTTAAAATAATAAATTATAAATAAAATCAAAGGTTGTATTTGAAATTTTTGTAAAACATTAATACAATTTGGAATTTTGTATTTAAATTGATTTTTTAAAATGTAATCCATATGATTTTAGTAGTCTAATTAATACAAAGTTTTAGATAGCATTGACTTTTATTTCAAATAATAAAATTAATTTTTATAGAATAAAAACTAATGAAGATATTCCCACGTCAAACTTGTATTGAACTAATATTACTAAAATGGTCTTTGACACAAGTAATTGGAGTAGCATATAGTATTCTCACTAGTATTTTAAGTGGTGCTTTAAAAAAATTAATAATTTAAATAATATTTTGTAAAATTAAATATTTGTGAATAATGTTTCAATATAACCCTTTTAAGTATGGTTAAAAATATTATTTTGATTTAATATTAATAAATATATAAATAACTAAAATAATTATATATTTAAAATTTTATATCTAACAAACATGGTTAGTGTAGGTATTATTATAAACTAACTGGGGCACATACCCACGCGTTGTGTGGGGGAAAATTCTTTGATATGGTGATGTTATTTTTTTTAAAGAATCATAAATAAATATAAAAAATAAAAAATAAGATGAATTTACATTACAAATATTAAAATTGGGCTTTATTAAAAAATTAAGTCATTTATTAAAAGACCAGTTAAATGCAAATGATGTAGTAACAGGAAATTGAACTTATAATCAAAAGAAATTATAAAACACCTCTGACAAGTTTTGAATAGTTTGAATTATTTTCTAATCAAATAATTGGTTGATACAAATGTAATCCTTTCAATATTTAATAAATTAAAATATAAAAATCATGAAATAAAAAATAAAAATTACTAATAAAGTCTACATCCGTTGCGACATGTTCGATCAATCTAGGGTTGGAAACAGAAGATAAAGAAGCCTATGCAAATAATGTATTAACATAAGAAAACAAAATTGATAACTGACAAGAAAAATGTATTATCATATACAGGGCTTATTTCTACAAAAAGCAAATCACATCAACATTCTAATATAATAGAATATTAAGAAATATCAATATCCTTTTAATTTTGAATAATCTAAATATGATATACTTCCTCCGTTTCTATTTATCTGCAATATTTAAATAGTGTTTACTATTCATTGATCAATCTTATTTCATATGTTATTCTTTATGTATAAGGAAAAATATAGTCAAGTGGGGTCTTGTTTTATTCGTCTTGGTGTGTATTTTTCAAATATTAAATTTATATAATTTTTACTTATATGTTATTAAAGATATTTACGTTATAAGGTAAGCATTAGATAGCGTGCCAACATGAAATATTGCAAGTATTTAGAAACGGAGGAAGTACTTAAAAGGTAGTTGCGAAACATACACCTATTACAAACATAGAAGGCACTACATCCTCATTAATATTTACCAAAAGTAGTGCATGATTTTAGAGATTACTTCTAATATTAAAATCTAAAGGGGTAGCATTCGACTTTCTGACGTACGTCCTACCTCTTATGTTACCAAATTATGGAATAGAGGATTATATGAAGTCAACTTCCTTTCACGTTCTGGTAGAATAAGGCTCATATCTTCCCAATCAAGTTCTATTAATTTACATTCTTCCAACAACTCCACTGGTATTTGTTTCACCGTCGAAGAAAACTCATATCATATCTTCAAAAACTCAAATTCAATCTTGTTTGAAGTACTTAGAAAGAAATGATGCTACTCCAGATCCAATCGCCAAGTATATAAACTTCGAAGACACCTACATCATTTTCCATGTTAATTAAGATTCGACACCAAAAATTTAGATTCAATTCCACAGTATAAATGTCTTTCATTACCTTGGAGATAATGTCAACAATACAAACATTATAAACACTTACATAATTTGCCATGTTAATTAAGACTTGACACACCATCTTGATCACTGTAAAACTAAAATATAACAACAAAACTCATGGTCTAACCTTCTAGTTTGACTCTATAAAGGCCTTCAATATCATCATAAACCTATTTAAAGAGCCTCAGTCAATTTTATCCTACAAAAACTAAAAACACATAAGTACTCAAAACTAGAAAAATAACCGTGTCCATCACAAAAATTTCAAAGAGACAATTTATTTACTTGTCACTGCTGATGAAATCATCAGCAATAATCGTATTACTATTCCACACAATAACATTGTGCCCTCTAAGTCCTTCAACTAAAGGAAAAATAATTTTCTCATAAAACTTTGGATTCTAATTGCCATCTAAAAATTAAATTATTTTATTAGATCTCAAAATAAACTTATAATAAGCTGAACAAATAATAGATAATAAACAAAAGTTAAAAGTTCATAAAATCATTACTTGCTACCAAATACGCAGCGGAGGACAAGAAAATGATCAAAGAAAGAACAAACACAACCATCTCATAATAATCATCCTTCTCCTGATTGCAGCCTCACAACAAAAAGGTAATAACCTTGCATCATAAAACTGAGCGACAAAATAAAATGACAGAAAAATTGAAAATCATAGATGAAGTAAATAAATTAAATTCGAGTTGATTCTTAGTCAAGAACACTCACGTCACGAAACTGAAGAAGACCAAGTTTACTGAGATATGAAACAACATGGTAAGCGGACTCCACATGAATAATGAGCTGAATAAATGTCATATTTTCAAATCACATCAGATCTATAGATGACAAGTTATGTATGAACCACTCCATTGTTTCCACTTCAAAATCAACAGGAAAAATAAGACGTTGATGTAAATGGTATATTACACTGTATTTGATAAATTAAATGAGTTGATATCATAAGTATTCACCAAATGAGCACTACAATTAAATTTCATGAATACCTGCCCAAAATGAAAGTGTTACTCCATGAAAACATTGTTTGAGAAAATACTTTTTACATGTCCATTTCAACAAATCAAAACTACAAATGAAATATCCTACAAAAATGTAAACTTTAATCCAAACCAATTAATCTCACAAAAAATTTGGGCCAAAATAAAAAAGAAATCTAACATTTTTATCTCTAACAAAATGAGACCACAAAAATGGCAACTAATAAATACTCCAAGATTACTTCGAGATCTGAGAAGCACGACCATGACTTAATGCATATTTCTCTAACTTTGTATCTCTCCTCAAAATCAATAGCATTCTTTGTTTAATTGATTCACCATGAAGAACTCAGAAGATACACAAATATATATATATATATAATTTAAATAAAAATAAAGATAAAATTCATAAAATTGGAAAAATTAAAAATGATTAAAATATTTAATATATATACCTTTATTTTAGATTACAGCGAGAATCATATCATGTCATGGTAGTAGAATCTATGACATAAAAAATACATCTACGATTTTCAAATAGTAATTATCTCAAAAATATTAATAAAATCAAATTTGAAATTGATAAAATCAAGAGAAATTAAGAATACAAATTGAGATGTTGATAAAATCAAGATGAAAAATAAATAGAAGAAGAGAAATTAATAATACGAATTGCATCACAATTAAGCTTGGCAAAATTGAGGACATGGGTAGATCCTTACCCATGTCATAATTGGATCCTTAATTTTGTGATGGACAAAAGTCCTATCCATGTCCTAAAATAAATATTATGGATAGGATTAAATCCTTTCCTAAGAAATTAAGGATATGGATTTATCCTTGTCCATATCTTTATTTTATCCTCTAACTTTTTTTTTATTATATTTTTCGGATTTTTTTTTAGGATTTTTATATATTCATAATTATATCTTAATATTATCCTTAACTACGTTCTAAGTTTATCCTTATTAATAAATCAATAAATAATATTATATTATAATTAAAATTTTCAATAATGATAAATTTATTTATTTATCTAAATACTTTATTATTTATAAATTTATTTTCATGTATATTGATAAATGTGACATTATTATTTTTAATTAATTAAGAAATACAAAAGTGTGAATTTTTAAGAGGTACAATACAAGTGAATGGAAATAAATTTTATATATTTTTGTGTTTATATTATAATTTTTAATTATATACTAAATTATAATTTGTTTTCTATATATTTAAAATTGGTTAATAGAAATGTATAGTTTCAAAAAATTTTAAAATTTTTATTCATTTATTTTTTAGTTTATTTTTTTTAATGTATTTCCATTTTTTTAATTTCTTGTAGGAGAAAACAATCTCAATAAATAAATAAATAGTGTATTTTTAATGAAATAATAAATATTTAATTAAAAATAATAAATTTAAAATGTAAAAATATTTTAAAATAAATATTCAATTAAGAGTGATTATAAATAATAAACAAAAATTTACAACGAACATATTACAATCTATAAAGAAAAATAATACTTTTATTATAAAAAGTTTATTTTAATTAATTGTAATAGTAATGTCAAAAACAAAGAAGTGAAAATATCTAAATTTATATGAAAAAGAAAGATAATTGAAAACAATATAATCAATAATATTTATAAAAGAAAAAGTAATTTTAAAATAGCACAATAGAAAATTTACATATTTTTATATTTTTTGTAAAGAACTAAAAATATTTAATAAAATATATATTAAAAAATATAAAATTTTATTTTCAAAATTATATGATAGGATGATTTAGAATTTTAATTTTAAAAGGATAAATAAGTAGTTTCAATAATATAATATTAATAATTGATATAAAATATTATTAAATAGAAAATATTAAATGAAGAAAGAGAAGATAATCAATAGTATGATGAGAAACACACTTTCCAATGTATGATTTCTTATTCATTTAATAAATGAGAAGAGATAATAGGATTTTTTAAGGATTTTTCGAAAACCTTGACACGGACCGGATTTTGTCCTGAAAGAAAAAGATTTAAAAAGGATTGAACATTATTAGGACCGAATCATTAACTAACTGGATTTTATTAGATCCATATGTGTGTGGACATGGACGGATTTAGCAAATCCGGTCCATTTTGCCACCTTTAATCACAATCGAGATATTTGATAAAATAAAAATATATATATATAAATAATGAAATTGACAAACCGGGGAGGAGAAAATAAAAAGACACGAAATTAATTAGATAGCATTTAAAGATATCATATTGTTATATTATAACATCTAAAGTATCATTTTGACACAATAATTAGATATTACAAAAGGAGATAAAGGATAAAGCAGTCTCGCCAGTTAGAAATACGAAAAGACAAATGAAAAAATAATGAATTAGAATTAAATAAATCAAGAATCGATGAACCTATTGCATGCAACATCTAATAAAAAGCATATAAAATTCATATATTTTAAAAAGAAAATGTTAAATTTTACCATCAAAATTCTTTATATATATATATATATAATATTAAAAGTATCTGAATTTTTTTCTCATAGACTAATGATTTAAAATTTGATATATCTATTATTAAATTTCAAATAAAAAAATAGAAAAAAGGAAAAAAGAATCTTGGGAATAAGATAAAAGTTAACTTGTGGAGACAAAAAAGAGAATGATTAATATTTTTTTTTCTTCACACAACCGTATTAGTAATGATCAAATATGTAAAAAAAATAAAACAAATAGAAAATAATATTAGTTGTAATGGCCAATAAATTCCGAACCTGGTTCGGAAGTAAGGCCAAGGTCCAACGAAGCAAACAGGCAAAAGCTCAGGCCCAGGCCCTAAATTCAAAGAAGATTAAGCCCAGTATTTTGAAGAGCCAACCGATCCATCATCCTCTGAGGCTATCGTTTGGTCAAACCATCAGTTGGCCAAATCTTGGATCTTGCGGAGATTCATCCGCAAGGATCTCAGCAGGATCTGGCCAACGTCTCCGAAACTATTTATAAATAGAAGGTCCATTCTCACAGTTGGACACACTCTCTGACTTACTGAAACTCTGCCAAAATCCATATTCAACAATTTCACCTCCGATTATAACCCGTTGCATAATTCTCAACTCAGATCGCTTTATCGATCTCAATTAGCTAAGCCTAGAGCTTCTTTAGGTGTCTGTCACTTATCTTCCGAGACCATAATTCCGACAGGAACCATCGATCAAAGGAAGTTAAATCTCTCTTTTGTTTACTTAATTTTTTATATGTTTTCAGTCTAGAACTGACTTGACCGTCGGAGTGCCTACGTCAAATACCACACTCGTGTCCTCAGGTCCGCTCGAATGTTCATTATTCTTTTGCAGGATACCTTGACACTTAAAATCGGTCCTTAATTAACCCCGAACCATCCGGTCCAGTCAGTCCGGATCAACTGTAGTTCCGAACACTACAGTACTATTCTTTTTATTTTTTTTCTCTTCACACAATTGTTGTATGAGCAACAATCAAATTTATTAAAAAAAACAATAATAAAAAATCAATATAAGCAACAATGATAGCAATAGTTAAAAAAAATGTCGAATAAAACTAAGAGTAATAAAAAAAGTATTAAAAAAAGTCTATTGAATGTTGACCGGAGTTGAGAAAACTGGAAAAATAAAATAAAATAAAATGAATAAAAAAAATATTACCTTGATAATACAAATAGTGAATAATCATATTTTGGTTTCTCTTCATACAATCGTACAAGCAACGATTAAATCTATAACCAAAAAAGTAGAAAAAATTAGAAAAAAATAAAAGAAATGGTAAAAAAAAATCAATTATAAAATAAATTTAAGATGAATCAAAGTGAAAAAAAAATGTATAAAGTGCAATGCGATTGATTTGTTTTGTATTTCAATCAAAGAAAAACTGAGGGTTAGTGAGATGAGAGAATTGATTGGCATGAAAAAGAGCCAATTGAGCGAGAAAAAGAAGAAGAAGAGAAGAGAATAGGTTGGGAGAGTAGATGAAAAGAATAAGTTGAAAAGAGTTAAAAGAAATGTTAAGAAAGATAAAAAGAGAGAAGTAATGAGCATTTAATATAAAAATAATGAAGGAAATGAAAAGATAAAGAATGATGTGGCAATCACTCCACACGGCGATACATCGGCGATATCTCATTCCCTGTGAATGCCATGTAGGTGCCACACAGTGGATTTTGAGTCGATGTTATGTTATGTTTGTAGATTTTGTTTTTTTTTTTTATTATATATATATAGATTCAAACCACCTAAAAGACATAATTAATTCAAATTAAAACACTATTAAATTATTTATAAATTTAGTAATATTGGTCCATTTATATTTATTTTTAATTGACCATTAAACTAGTAATTCAATGATGGATTAGATTATTGATAAGAAGATATATTAGTGCCTTTTGGATATGTATATTTAATTTAAATTCTTCTAAACCAATTTTATAAGTTCAACAAAAGTGGTAAATATTGCTTTCAATTAGATTTCCGAAGTAGTTGAACTTTTTAACTAGATTTTAAAATGGTCCACAAATTTTAATTTCAAAAGTAAAGTCTATATGCAAATCTGAACATAATTAGTATGGCACACAAATTAAGATTTTTTTTATTCAATTTAAAAACAATAATAAAGAAGAAGACAAATAAACCATTCTGATGGGAATAGTTTCAAGAATAAAGAGACATGAAAAAAAGACAGGGATGAATTAATGCTTTTTGTTTCATTTTATCGAAAAGACAATGATGGGAATAGTTTCATTTTATGTTAGTTGGACACATGTAGTGCAAGTTTCAACATGCAAATTATTTTATTAAAATATTAGGTGATCTATAATAGAGAGAATATTTTGGTTTTTACTACTTAATTGTTACAATTGAAAATTTATGAGGTAGTGTGATAAATTATGAATTTTTAAATTTACCCTTACAACAACAAATAAATTACAATTGAATATAACATAGGAGGGGTCCACTTAAAAAGTTGTGAGATAATATGAGAATATAAAAAGTTTTAAAAGTGGAATAAGTAGTATATTATATTGGTTAGTGGGGTTAAGTGGTTGAAAAAGTGTAAGGGTAATATTGTCTTTTCCATTATAAAAATTTACTAAAAATGAAAGTGTAACAATTAATTAGGGACATCCATTTTTAGTAAGTGTAACAATTAATTAGGGACGGAGGGAGTATTAACAATTTTATCGAAAAGAGTATTATTTGAATGAAAAGAGTACCATTTGAATGGAAGAATTGACTTTTTATATAGATAAAGTTAGCGATGGCATCTTTGGGTTTTATGATTGATAATTTTATTCAAATTAGTATTATTTTAAATGGATTGACAATTTTATTCAAAATAGTATTATTTGAATAGAAGAATTGACTTCTTCTGCAAATAAAAGTTAGTGATATATCTTTTGTTTTATGGGATTAAAATGGTAATAATAAGTGAATAATTAAATTAAAAATATGTTAGTTTTTCAAATATGGTAGATGAAACATATGTTATCATGTATCACAAATATGTGAATTAGTCCATTTTTTTAAAATAAAATTTATTGTACATATATTTTTTTTAAAAATATATTTCATTAATTTTTTAAAATCGGCATATAAATTTATATAAAAATTTATTAGCTTTGAAAATAAAAACATCTCATTAATATAATATAATATAAATTTTAATTTACTACATTTATATATACACGTATTTTTTTAAATTATACTCCAATTAAATGTTATTTGGTAGTATGTGATTATTAATATATTTTATATCCCATCATATTTAAAAATATATTATATCTTATAATATAAAATACAATATTTACTTTTTATATTACAACAAATTAATATTTAAATAAAAAAATATCTAATGATTATTATGCATAATTAAAATTATTTTTTTTATTTACTCATTTGATGAAGTAGTGTTATGTGGTTAACTGCTCTCCTGTAGTGCATATGAGTACCATTCTATATAATTTAAATTTTAATAAGAGTTAAAAAAAATGTGGTAGGAAGCTAATTAAATTAGATTTATTATATTAATAAATTAATGAATTGAATTATAAACTAATTTAAAAATATGATTTTTAAAATAAATTAAAAAAATTAATGTAAAAACAATATATAAGATTTATTGAGATAAAAGTAAATTAAAATAAAAAATTGGATAAAAAATATAAATATTAATAAAGTCTAAAATTATTAAAATTTAAAACTAATTAAATAATACGTGCATACCTAAACGTAGCGGAACGGTAAAAATGGATCTTATATAATTATATATATATATATATTAATAAATATTCTATGAGTTAATTTTTTAGATTTGATTAGTGAAAATACGCATATTAAAAAATAAAAAATTATTAAAATTTTATACTAATATTCTAAAAGTTGAATAAATTATACTAATATACAAATTTCTAATAAAAAATTAAAAAATAATTTTTTATTTTACAACACGCCACTATTAAACATATCATAAAATAAATTTCAAATTTACCACGCAATTTGTCTCCAGTAATGTACTATAAATTCAGGACTGCTTTACATTTGATGATATGGTCTGATTTGAAGTCTCACGTTGTTTTCAAATACAAAATGCGGCGTGGCTTTGTTTTCAGATACAATGTCTTTTATTCTCAGCAGTGCACCACCACTCTCTCTTTAGTGACCCCTTGCGGTCCATTATATTTACGCTCGCATCGGAGTCTATTGGATCTGAAACCGACGTCTTTTTAATGACGATGATCATTTCCGGTTCGATGTCGGTTCAATTAGTTTCTGGAAATGAAATGCAGATTTCTACTTCTATATTTTCATTCAAGTATTGTACTCTCCATGTAAGTTTTATTTCTTTGATTCATTTTGACTTTGCTGAGTTAATATGAACACTATCTAAATTTAATTATTTTATTGATTTTGAAGTTAATAGGAATAATATTTAGTTTTAATTATTTTATTGATTTTTCAATTACAAAATTGTTTATATATATATATTCATACAAGAGTCTTTAGTCCACATAAATAATTTTAATTTGTATCTATTTCCTGTACCTTCTCTTGAATGAGAAGAAGAAGCACTAAATGATGTAATCAAAACTGGTCTTTTCAGTCTGCAGAAGGGAACAGGATCTATAAGAGCAGCAGGGAGTAGAGAAGGTTCATCCCATCTCACCTGAACATTAAAAAAATATTTAGGGTGCGTTTGGTAAGCTGTTTTTCTTTTTCATTTTCATTTTACGAATTTTTGAAAAACGCGTTTGGTAGGCATTTTCATTTTTCAAATTTAAAAAACGTAAAAATCATTTTTTAAAAACAGACTACTAAAAATTTGAGAAACAACTAAAACTTATTTTTTAGTACCATTTTTCAAATTTGTTTTTCGAAAATGACGTGCAACCAAACGCATTTTAAGAATTTAGTGAAAATAGTATTTTCATTTTCATTTTCCGAATACAAAAATTTAAAAATAAAAACGAAAACGCTTTTTACCAAAAGCACCATTAGTGATTTGAGGTGAGTGCTATTTTTACATATGCTATAACATCAATGTACCTTCAGACACATTAAGTTCATTTGATAGGATCAAGATCTTAAACTCCAATAACAGTGCCAGAATGTCTACTCCATTCATGAAAAAACCACATTTAGTTTATAGATTACACCAATTACATTGAATTTAAGTGGAACAGCACAGGATTTGAAATACCTCTATTCTTGGCCATCTTGGTTCTTGAACATTGTGAATGTTGTGAATAAGCCCCGGAGATGTCCACATTTAGTTTCTTGAACATTGAAATACCCACTTCATTATATTTGTCATATGGGATTAAGCAGTCAACAGGAAAAGTCCAGGGTTTGTAATAAGCCCCGAACATTGTGAATGTTGGAAAAGAAATTGATAATGAAATTGATAATTAAATTGATGAATATTAGATAATGAAACTCTTGCCGGAGCTGTATTAGATAATGAAATTGATGAATATTAATCAAAGTGATGAGATTTAGTCCCGAGAGTAGGAGAGACCTTAAGCCAGATCCAAATCTAATGAAATTTGAAGAAGCTAGACAATAAAGGAAACGTGTAAAATTACATATTCAATTACAGAAGAAATACGAGTATAAATTATGTAATTGAAATAGAGCAAATGAAAGAAGAAAGTAAATTATGTATTCACCGATTATCGCTATCGATCATAGTCATTGGTTACGAAAAAAATCTAACAGATACTAATAATGAAGGTTTTAAAGCTCATTGTAGATACTAGACTCAACAACTGCTACTAGTTTATAGTCCAAGTTTTATTGCTCACCATGATTAATACATCTACCAGAAATTAACCTGCGTCATTTCAGATCGAATATTCACTCCTTTCAGGTTCGCAAGCAAGGGAGTCCAATTGTGATGAAATCTAGACCTTGTGTATTTGAAGAGAAAATCAAATTGGGGGAACTATGTTATTCTCACACACAAAGAAAACCTGTACAATTGTTTCTATGTAATAAAAAACTACTTGTTGAACTATAGGTTGCTTGATGGAGTTATTTGCAAGTAAAGTTGTTACTTACAAATGAAGCAAGCTGCTGTTATTAACAAACTCTGCACTGATGTAGTGGTCGATTATGTTTGTTTTAGTTAAGGGCTTGTTTACTAGTATTAAAACTCAGAGGTTTGGGAGCCCACCAAAGAAAAGAAAGCAAGAGAGTATATATTGATAAAATGAGGGACAAACATTATTAGCGTGATGTTAAAAATACACATGTTTTGTAATTTTACAGAATAACAGAATCAACTTCTTCTTGACTCTTCTCCATCCAAACTCAAGCTTCGACATGGTATCAGAGCAATGGTGATAGCTCAATATTCTTGATTTTACACAGATCTGACACTGATTATAGATAAAACCACAAGCTACTAATTCTTGCTGCAAAGTCTTGAAGCTGTTTCAAGAAAACAAGATCAACGATGGCTGGAGATAATAGTAGACAAGCAGTGTCGAAGATCTATCAAAGTGGAGATCCTTTGCATCTTCAGAACTCGGATCATCAAGGAATGGTTCTTGTTACTTCATCTTTGACAGGTAAGAACTTCAATTCCTGGAGCAGATCAATTGTTATAGCTTTAGGTGCCAAATCAAAACTAGGTTTTATAGATGGGAGTTGTGTGAAACCTAGAGAGGGATCAGATGATTTAGAGCAGTGGAAACGTGTAGATTACATGGTAACCTCATGGATATTGAATTCAATAGCTAAAGAAATAGTTGAGGCTTTTCTTTATGTGTCATCGTCTGCTCAATTATGCACTGAGATTAAAGAAAGGTATGGAGAGGCAAATGGTCCTATGGTTTACCAGCTGAGAAGAGAGATTAGTTCTATAACACAAGGCAATTTATCTGTAGCAGAATATTACACAAAACTGAAAATGTTATGGGATGAATTGTTGTGTTTAATGCCTTTACCAAATCTTGATCATGAATGTAATGCTGCTAAGGAGCTAACTGCTATGATGTTCTCTGGTCAGTTGATGGAGTTTCTATGGGACTTCATGATAGATTTGATTCAATAAGAAATCAAATACTCTTACTAGAACCTTTACCTACTATAAATAAAGCTTATTCTATGGTGACCAGAGTTGAAAAACAAATGGAGGTTCAGGTATTAATGAATGGAGAATCAAACTCAGCTGCTATGTTTGTTAAATCACAAAATTCTAATGTTACTGGAATTTACAAAAGAAAAGAACACAGGAAGACAGACAAGAAATGCAGTCATTCTGGAGGAGTTGGTCACCTAAAAGAGGGTTGTTTCAAACTCATAGGTTATCCGGATTGGTTTAAAATGCCTAAGGATCAAAGACCTACAAGTCAAAATTCCAAGGTGTATGCTAATTTGGCAGAAGCAAGTGAAAAGAGGGGATCTGCAGAGAAGGCAGTAAATGGGAATGATAAAGGAGATGTTCAAATGTCCACCATGATCCAGCAGAGGTTGCAAAGTATATTAGCAGCATGAATCCTAATCTCTTAAACATGGTTAACATGATGAATTCAGGTATCACTCAACACTTCATACTGAATGCATTTACATCTCAATACTCACAGTCTTGGATCATAGACAGTGCAGCATCTAATCACATCTCTGGTAACATTGGTCTATTTGATTCTATTCATAATTTGGAGAAAGTAGTCAATGTTATAGTGCCTAATGGTTCCATATTGCCTGTTACTAAAGCTGGACATGTCACTATCTCACCAAAGCTGACTCTTCTCAATGTCTTTTACATACCTGACTTTAAATTCAATATTATATCCACACACAAACTTACCAACACCAAACACATTAAATGCACCTTTCATGACTCTTCTTGTGTGCTGCAGGAGCTTCCATTTGAATTTGTTATTGCTACTGGAAAACTCACAGGAAGTCTTTACATTTTGGATCAAATAAAAGAATCAGCAGGACGTCAATCTTCTTCCAAGCTGTCTTCTACAGTGTTGGCAGTCAGTTCTTCTTCTTCTTCTAGCAATAACCATTCTAAAATTTGGCATCACAGACTTGGACACGCATCTGAAGCTGTCATTAGTAAAATTCCTTGTATTTCTGAATCCTTTAATTCCTCATTCATAAAACCTTGTACTAGCTGTCATAGGGCAAAACAACAAAGAATTCCTTTTGCAGAGAATACTGATAGAGCTTCACATGTATTTGATCTTCTTCATATTGATTTGTGGGGACCATATTCTCAATTTTCTTTGTCTAGATCACCTTATTTCCTTACTATAGTAGATGATGCTAGTCGTGTCACTTGGATCTTCTTCTTGAAACACAAAACTGAAACCACAAAAACCCTTTCAAACTTTATCAAATCTGTGTATACACAATATAACCTTCATATAAAAGCCATAAGATCAGACAATGGGAGTGAATTTACATCTTCCTCTTGTCAAGATCTGTTCCTTACAAATGGAATACACCATCAAAAATCTGCCCCATACACACCCCAACAAAATGGCCGAGTGGAAAGAAAACATAAACATCTACTTAATGTTGTTAGAAGTCTTCTGTTTCAAGCAAACCTGCCCTTAAAATTTTGGGGAGATGCCATTCATACAGCCATTTATATCATAAATAGATTGCCATCTGCAGTCTTAAATTGGCAAACACCATTTGAAATTCTACATAAGAAAGCTCCAGATTATCAGTTTATGAAATCTTTTGGATGTCTATGCTATACCACAAACACTTATCCTCACAAATCCAAGTTTGATGAAAGAGCATTTGAATGTATCTTTCTAGGATATTTGCCTGGATACAAAGCCTATAAGACCTTTAATTTGAAAACTCATAAAATTCATGTTACTAGAGATGTAGTCTTCTATGAGAGTATTTTTCCATACATTGATAATACACCTTCACCTTCATGCCCTCTACCTATTCCAGATATACTTGCTGATATTCCTGAAGATTCAAGTGACTTAGATAATGCTACTTTTACTCCTTTTTTTGAGTTTGATAATCATGAGCAAATTATCATCAATAATCTGCCAGATTGTGTTCAAAATACTTCAAACACAGATCACATATCTAGTGATGCTAATACATCTTCTGCTGATGCTAATACATCTAGTTTTGTACCTTCCGTCAGAGCTAGTTCTAGAATTAAAAGATCTCCTGCCTGGTTATCAAATTTTGTGCTTAATGTTCAAATTTTCCCTGATTCTTCAGTAGCATGTACAGATTCTGATGTTCAACTTCTGCAGGTAACAAAATTTTCTCCTTTACATCTTTGTTTTTTGGCTAATATCAAACCTATACAGCAACCTACAACCTATAAACAGGCTGTCCAGCATAGTGAATGGCAAAAGGCAATGGATGTGGAATTGAAGGTCTTGGAAGATAATGAGACTTGTGAGGTGGTTGATTTACCAATTGGTAAGAAGGCCATTGGTTGCAAGTGGGTATACAAGGTGAAATTGAATCCAGATGGTACTATAGATAGGAACAAGGCAAGATTAGTTGCCAAGGGATACACACAAATTGCAAGGATTGATTATTATGACTCATTTTCCCCTGTAGCAAAGGTTGTTACAGTCAGACTATTCCTTGCATTAACTGCCTCTAAGAATTGGTTATTGGAACAGCTGGACATAAATAACACATTTCTTCATGGTCATTTAAAGGAAGAAGTTTACATGAAGATTCCTGATGGTTATTCAGCTAGTCCAACCAAGGTATGTAAGCTAAAGAAATCTCTATATGGGCTCAAACAAGCTAGCAGAGAATGGAATTGTGAGCTTACCTCACATTTGATTGATTATGGATTCGTCCAGTCACCTCATGATCATTGCTTGTTTACTATGAAGACTAAGGATACATTCATGGCACTTCTAGTTTATGTAGATGATGTTTTAATCATGGGGCCAAATTCATCTCATATAGCAGCTGTGAAATCATCCTTACACAAGGCTTTTACGATAAAGGATCTTGGTCCTGCAAAGTATTATCTCGGGCTTGAAATTGCTAGATCATCTGATGGGATGTTCATTTCCCAGCACAAATATTTGGAAGATCTTTTAACTGATGCAGGAATGGAATCATGTAAACAAGTCAACACTCTTTTGTCACTTGGATGCAAGCTTGCCCACTCACAGACTGAAATTCTGCCTAACCCTGAAATGTACAGACGAGTTGTAGGTCGTTTATTGTATCTCAGGTTCACTAGACCAGACATAACACAAGCAACACAATGCTTGAGTCAATTCATGAGTAATCCCTGTATATCATATTGGTAGGCAGCTCTTCACGTGCTGAGATATCTAAGAGGTTCTTCTACACTTGGTCTTTTTTATCCTGTTAGTCAGCAGTTATCTTTATCAGGTTTTAGTGATGCCGATTGGGCTACCTGTACAGATTCAAGGAAGTCACAGACTGGTTTTTGTATTTTCCTTGGCAAGTCTCTTATATCCTGGAAAATAAAAAAACAGGTCACTGTCTCCCGAAGTTCTGCAGAGGCAGAATATAGAGCCTTGGCTAGCACCACCTGTGAACTAAAATGGATTAGTTACTTACTTATAGATCTTGGAATTGACATTTATCTTCCAATCAAGCTCTACTATGACTCTCAGGTAGCCCTGCATATAACTGCTAATCCTGTATTCCATGAACGAACTAAGCATCTCGATATTGACTGTCACATTGTGAGAAATGAATTCAAAGCAGGTTTTGTTGATCCCACTCATATTCCTGGCACTCAACAAGTTGCTGACTTCTTCACAAAACCTCTCCCTTCTTCGACGTTCTCTTATTTACTGTCCAAGTTGGGAACTTTGTCGGTTGTTCCAACTTGAATGGGGGGTGTTGAACTATAGGTTGCTTGATGGAGTTATTTGCAAGTAAAGTTGTTACTTACAAATGAAGCAAGCTGCTGTTATTAACAAACTCTGCACTGTAGTGGGTCGATTTTGTTTTGTTTTAGTTAAGGGCTTGTTTACTAGTATTAAAACTCAGAGGTTTGTGAGCCCACCAAAGAAAAGAAAGCAAGAGAGTATATATTGATAAAATGAGGGACACACATTATTAGCGTGATGTTAAAAATACACATGTTTTGTAATTTTACAGAATAACAGAATCAACTTCTTCTTGACTCTTCTCCATCCAAACTCAAGCTTCGACACTACTAACTGCTTTGCAATTCTTTTAATTTACAAAACTAGCGAAATAGAAAATTAATCACAAAAACATTCATTGTTACTAATTTCTTTACAGCCCTCTTGATGAACTTAAGCTCAACTTGAATACAACTAAAACTGAGAAGCAGTTAAAGTTTTTGAATATTTAGAAAAAATAAAACCATCTTTATATGTATTTATAACTAGATGACAATTTATCTCCAAATGTTTTGACCTTTCATGGAAGTAAGGATTTTAAGTAATCTAAACAGGGGCTTGATTATCAAACCAGGATTGTATATACAACAACGTGTAAGAGATCTTATTAAATCCACATATGATGCTCAATATGTATCACAATATGCATTTAGTTGAAAAGAACCTCCTGCAAAGTAATAAAGGCCTAATGATAAAGTACCTTTCAAATATTTTAAAATGTGTAAGAAAACCTTCCACTAAGCCTTCAAAGTCTTCCTTGTGAAAGCTATTGTACTGAATAAGTAATATCAGATCTGACCCACAATTCCCCTGTATCTCTCTAGGCGAGAATACAAAACACTACCAGATTGTAAGACAATTTAATTAGAGGAGGAAGAGGTGTTAAAACTTGTGTCTGCCAACATATCTACAATATACTGTCTTTTTTTTAATTTTTTTTTATAAACATCCTAGCTTCTGATCTTGCAAACTTGGACAGAAAAATATCCTTAATTGCAAAAGTAATATACTTAGATGTTTGCTCATGCATGATTAGAACATCATCTATTTGTACTAATAGAGTAAGAAATGTACCACTTTGAATCTCGGTAAATAAGCATGATTGCAGAGCTCGATCACTTGCTCAAGTTCAATGGTGAGTTAATGACTCCTTACAAGCAATGGCTTATCATGTTCACCAATAACGACAATTCTAGGGGAGATGACCGTGGCTTAATTTAACCAACCTATCACAATCTTTATTAATTTTTTTCACTCATTCTCTTAACCTTGTTAATAGATATGCCACCACACTACAGATAATTCTATAGCATGGTTCACGGGATATACATCTTGACATCCTGGCTAAGGAGATGAAGTGAAAAAATATCGCTACAATGACATCCATTGAAAACATAGATCAAGGAAAATATTTTCTAACATTGTTATCAGCAAAATCTTGGAAGCTTGGAGACAAGGTACTGCCTTATCAGAGTAGAAAGCTAGGTTTCGGAACCCTAAAAGTAGAAGTATGTCATAAATACATGTATACATAAGACTCTAACACTATAATTCACATGGCCATCTAATTACATCTAAATATTATCTCCGTCAAAACAGAGATTTCCTGACACAGAGCAATATATTTAAAAATAACACTCAACATTTTAATTGAAAAAATAACCAAATATTAAAGTTATTTATGTGGATTTAAAGAAATTGGAATCAATTGAGCAGAAATGCGACTTACATTGAGGATCAGTAATTTGAATGGAGACATACGAGAGGAGTTGTGTGATTCCGTTTCCAGCGCCAGATCGTCAGAGGTATTAGTCCCTGTCTCAGATTGAAACGACTTAGGAGATATAGTGGACAAAGAGTAAGTGGAGATGAGAATGGACATGGTAAACTCTGACGAGTGAGTAGAGGTACACATGGTGGACCTGAAAGTTAGCTTAGAAGGATAAAAACGGCGCTGCAATTTGTATCTAAAAATTGACAAGATGAGGCTATAGAAGAAGCTTAAGAGAAGATGATTAATCAAATGTTAGGTCACTCCTAAATTTATAGCACATTAAGGCACGTGAGTACGTGATGTGTTGTTTGTTGGACATTAAAATGTACATTTTCAATTCCAATCGACCTTAGATCGCATACCCTAATCTGCTATCAATTAACTGTTGATTTAACATTTGATTAACCATATCTTTTCTGATGCTCTTTATATAGTCTCACCTTGTTAATTTTTAGACACAAACCGCGGTGCACTTTTTATCCTTCTCCGCTCACTAGTCGTGTTCGCCATGTCTACTTTCACCTCCACTCACTCGTCGTGTTCCACCTTATTTCCAGAGTCGCTTCAATTTGAGATAGAGAGACAGACGCTTCTGTTGACACAATGATCATTTCCCGTCTGAACAATAAGATGATCATTTCCATATGGATCGAGTGCTGGAAATGGAACCACAGTCCTCTACTCCCATGTCTTCATTCAAATTTCTTATCTCGGTGTAAGTTTCATTCATGCTCTATTGATTACACTTTGGTTGAATGTAGAGATAATATTAAATTTTTTTTTTTTAGTTACATGTGTTGATGGTTATGTTTATGCATTAAAGAACTTTGTTATCACAGAGTTAATATTTAAATGATCATTGTTATGTTAATTTTATTATGTACATATAAATAAATATATATATATATATATATATTTTTACAAAACCTATACAGAATCTAAGGCAGTAGCTTGCCTCCGGTTTCCAATCGAGCCTCATTTGAGTAGATGAAATCAGTTGAATATTATATGCAGGAAGAAGGATGAACATAAATTATAAATTATAAATTATAAATTATAAATTATAAATTATAGAGAATTAGCTAAGTTAAAAAAAATAAATAAGTATAAATGATGTAATTAAGCTGAGAAAATGAAAAATGTGAATACATTATATACACACCTGTGGATAAGAGATAGTGTAAATTATGTACTGTGTGTTTGCAATAAGAAAATTGAGTCAATATTTATTAATAAAAGCACTAAAAAAAAATAATTAAATTATAACAAATGTGACGATGAAGCACCAGCAGCATGTAGGAGCTGCTGCAGTGAATTCTGCTTCCCATGGAGAAATTCCATCTGGACAATGTATTGGACAAGGCTCATCCCGAAGTGATTGACATTTCCATTCACTGCTAACATTAACATCAATGTAATGTAATGAATCTGTCACATTCAGCAAAAACCACACTTACACTTAGTATAAGATAATACCAATTTCATTAAATTGGAAAAAATTTGATTTGACCTCTTTTTTTTTTGACCATTTTTGTTTTCCAATTGAATTTCATCCCTCAATAATAGTTTGCATCAACCACATGATGAAATAGTAGCTGATAGCTGTATTTGACTACGTCTTATGCCAACAAGAAGTCAACCATTTTCAGCTCTGTAATTAACAACCAATGTCATTGTAATTGTTCATTATCAGTAAAGGTCACAAGAAAAGCTACCACATGATACAAAACGTTAAAAAAAACCACGAAAAATCTCTGTGATAGGGTTCTTTGAAAATCTACCGCTGCTTGAATGTCCGCAGGGTGATTATAAAATTAGGAAAAGAAAATTGAAGTTATTATAAAACAAATTAAAAAAATAAAATAAAATAGAATTTGACATGTCAGAGGAAAATCGAACCTGTAGGGTGTATTCGAGCCGAGCCCGAGATCATATAGGCTCGGGCTTGCCAAACTTTTGGAATCTAAGCTCGGACTCGGGCTCGCGAGCTTATGTACGCACTCGGGCTCGGACTCGGCTCGTTTAAATATATTAAATAAGTTATTAATTTAATATAAATTTATTGAAAATACAAAAAATATATATTGTAGTATACTCGTATAGGCTCGATTAGACTCGCCAAGTTTGCGAGCTTTTAACTTTAAGGCTAGTGGCTCGGCTCGTTTAGACTCGAGCTCGGACTTGGCTCGCCAGGAGCTTGTTTGAATCTGAGCTCGAGTCAAGTTTTAGATGAGCGGAGCCCGAACCATTCGTGAGCCAACTCGACTCATTTCCAGCCCTAGAACCATGCATTAAAAATAAGACAGAAACAATTCTCAATCAAATTCTCATGCGCGGAGCTCAAAACCTTTATCAAACAAACAAATGTATTATAATTTATACACGTGGCATCACCTTAACTTATAACTAACCCTAGGACGGAAAACCTAACAAACTAATGTATTTTAACACCAATCTTACCCCTAATCTTAAAACAATCCTTTGCATGTTGTCTCTACAGAGAGCATCCTCCATGGATCTCTAGATCTGATTTCACAAATTGCCTCCTCCTTCACAAGCACACCATCATTACATGGTTTATAATGCAACATCAAAACCATTTCAATTTCAATAAAAGATGTTGAAATTTGATTCACAAATGGAATATTCTAGAGAAGTTGAGAAACCTATAGAATCAGGAAATCCGAAGAAATCAAGTGAATACTCTAGAAACAATAAAAACATTGTAATGAAAAATTGTAGAAATGTCCAGAACCTCAAGAAATCTAGAAGCGTGTGGATAACTTAAAGTCGGTTAATCCACCGACATTCAGAGCCTATAAATAGGCAGTTGTAGATGTTTAGATTTGATAAAAAAAAAAAAAAAAGATCACCACACTACTCTTCTGCAAACTACATTACTCTCCTCCTATTTTCTATTTTCTTTCTCTGTTTCCCCTGCATCAAATCCTTTTCTTATAACTTTAATCATTTTCTAGTTCTATTACTCTATAATTTCTTCAGTGGTATCAGAGCTGCGTTCGGTCATCTACTGGGCGTAGTATTCTAATCCTATAATGGCAGAGTCTACTAAATTCTCTATTCCCCTTCCAATATTCAATGGGGAAAATTATGATTTTTGGTCCATTAAAATGAGGGCATATTTTCGCTCTCAAAATTTATGGAAGATGATTGAAGAGGGCTATAGTGTTCCGGAAGATACTTCTAGCCTATCAGCCGCTCAGAAGAAGGCTTGGGAAGAAAATATCCAGAGAGATGCCCAAGCATTATTTGCCCTTCAACAGGCAATGGCAGACAACATCTTTCCAAGGATAATGGGAGCTTCAACAGCCAAAGAAGCATGTACCACTCTGGAGGAGGAGTTTCAGGGGAGCCAAAAGGTACGCACCATCAAACTTCAAGCTCTTCGGTGTGAGTTTGAAAATATAAAAATGAAAGATAGTGAGACCGCTAAAGATTATTTTTCAAGAATTAAGGAAATAGTTAATCAAATGAGAACCTATGGAGATAATATTATGGATAAAACAATAGTGCAGAAAATACTTATAAGTTGCACAGAAAAATATGACTCCGCAATATCTGCAATAGAACAATCTAGAGATATTGAAACAATGGCAGTAGGAGAATTAATAGATTTTCTAGAAGCACAAGAGCAAAGATTGAAAAGGCGTAATGGTGATAATTTGGAAAATGCCTTTCAATCTAAAATTAATTTGCGGTCTCAAAAATCTAAAGATGGTGCAGAAAATTCTAAAAATGAAGAAGGTCAACAATCTGATAGTAAAAATATTCCTACTTGTAAAATTTGCAAAAAGAAAGGTCATTTGGCTAAAGATTGTTGGCATAAAGGAAAGCCACAATGCTAAAATTGCAAAAAATTTGGGCATTTGGTAAAAGATTGTAGGCTAAGAAAAAATCATCAAGCTAATTTTAGTGAAGAAAAAGGAGGTGAAAATTATTTATTTCATATCTGCCAAAATGCCAATAAGGAAAAGAAAGGCATATGGTACCTAGAGTGGTTGCAGTAATCACATGTCGAAGGATGAGAGTATATTCTGCAATCTTGATAATATTAAGACAAAAGTACGGATTGGAAATGGAGAATTTGTGGAAGCAGTTGGAAAAGGTACCATAGCCATTAATACGAGAAAGGGTAAGAGATACATAAAGGATGTACTCTTAGTCTCAAATATAGCTCAAAATCTACTAAGTGTAGGGCAAATGATCGAACGGGGATACTTGTTGCATTTTGAGGGCGATCATTGTTCAATATATGATAAGAACAATAAATCCCTTGAAATTGCAAGAGTAAAAATGAAGGAGAATAGATGTTTCCCCATTGAATGGAGGTACGACGTAGATACAGCTATGAAGGCAGAAGTAGATGAATCATGGCTGTGGCATAAAAGGTTTGGGCATTTCAACTTTAATGGCCTGAAGATCCTCCACCAGAAGAAAATGATGAGAGACCTTCCGTTCATACCTGAAAACAACAACGTATGCGAAGGATGCATACTCGGAAAACAGCATCGACAATCTTTTCCAACTGGAAAAGCTTTGAGAGCAAAGAAGCCTTTAGAGCTTGTTCATACAGACGTATGCGGGCCATTGAAGACTCCATCACACAACCAAAACAGGTACTTCATTCTCTTCATCGACGATTATACATGAATAACATGGGTGTATTTTTTGAAAGAGAGATCACAAGTCTTTAACATCTTCAAGAAGTTTAAGAACTTTGTAGAAAAGTAAAGCGGACAAAAGTTGAAGACAATTAGAAGTGATCGAGGAAAGGAATACACCTCCAGTCAGTTCAACAGATTCTATGAAGAAGAAGGAGTACAACACCAACTTACGGTCGGATATGCCCCAGAACAGTATGGAGTATCCGAAAGAAAGAACAGAACAGTGATGGAGATGGCCAGATCTATGCTCAAGGAGAAAGGCTTACCCAATACTTTCTGGGCGGAAGCAGTCTACACTGCAGTTTATCTACTCAATAGGTGTCCTACTAAAGCAATTCAAGACAAGACACTAGTAGAAGCCTGGAGCGGGAGGAAGCCTTCAGCCAAGCATCTAAGAGTATTCGGGAGCATCTGCTACGTACACATTCCGGAGCAAAAAAGAAGCAAATTGGACGACAAAACTCATAAAGGTATATTTATAGGCTATAGTACTCAATCAAAAGGATATAGAGTCTATAGCTTAAAGACAAAAGATATAATCATCAGCAGAGATGTCCAGTTTGATGAAGATGCCGCATATAATTGGGAGACGGAGGAAGTGGAACGAAGAACTATTCCAGCTCCAATGATAGAACAAGATAATGAAGAACAAACCAATGAAGAAGAAGAAATTCTAGAAGATTCTTCACCACCATCAACTCCAAGAAGAACGAGACCACTATCAGAAATATACGAGACGTGCAATTTCACAATTATGGAGCCAGAAAACTATGACGCTGCCTCCAAAAAATAAGTATGGGTAAAAGCTATGGAAGAAGAAATTCGGATGATCGAGAAAAATAAGACTTGGGAGCTAGTGGATCTTTCGAAAGATAAAGAAACCATCGGAGTTAAGTGGATATACAAAACAAAACTTAACTCAGATGGAACTATTAAGAAACAGAAGGCACGTCTAGTGGTGAAAGGATACTCGCAACAGTATGGGGTTGACTACAATGAAACTTTTGCTCCAGTTGCTCGCATGGATACCATAAGGGCACTCATAGCTCTAAGTGCTCAAAAGAGTTGGAAGATCTATCAGATGGACGTAAAGTCAGCATTTCTGAATGGATATCTTGAAGAAGAAATATACGTGGAGTAACCAGAAGGATTCGTGGTAAAAGGCAAAGAATATAACAAAATATCTTGAAGAAAGCCTTGTACGGGTTAAAGCAGGCGCCTAGGGCTTGGTATAACAGAATCGACGAATACTTTACAAGCCACGAATTCAGGAGGAGCAAAAATGAGCCAACACTCTACATCAAAATCCAAGGTAATGATATTCTCATCGTTTCTTTATATGTTGATGATCTTATCTATATAGGAAACAATGGAAAGACGATGATGGACTTCAAAGAAGACATGATGAAGACGTTCGAGATGACAGACTTGGGTTTGATGCAATACTTTCTTGAGATCGAGATTCATCAAGAAAATCTGGGATATTTATATCTCAGAAAAAGTATATACTAGAACTTTTGAAGAAGTTCAAGATGAGTGGATGCAAGCCAGTAGCAAAACCACTAGTTACTACTGAAAAATTCAGAAAATAAGATGGATCGAAGAAGGCGGATGCATCACAGTATAAAAGTCTGATTGGAAGTCTACTCTACTTGATGGCTACAAGACCTGACATAATGTACGCTACCAGTCTACTATCAAGATTCATGCAAGATCCGACTCAGGTACATCATGAAGTAGCTAAGAGAATTCTTCGGTACCTGCAAGGAACGAAAGACTTTGGGATATGATACCAAGCTTTGATAGACTACTCTTTGATAGGATACACAGACAATGATTGGGCAGGATCAGTGGATGACATGAAGAGTACTTCCGGTTACGTATTTACACTTGGATCTGGTATTTTCTCATGGGCATCCAAGAAGCAAGTTACATTGCTCAATCAACAGCCGAAGCAGAATATATAGCAGCAGCAAGTGCTACTAGTCAAGCAATTTGGCTCAAGCGAATTCTAGAGGACATGGGAGAAAAACAGAAGGAAGCTACCAAGATCTATTGCAACAACAAATCTGCAATAGCAATGGCAAATAATCCGGTGTTTCACAGCCGGGCAAAACATATTAGTATTAAATATCACTTCATTCGAGAAGCTGAAGCCAACAAGGAAATCCAGCTCGAATACTGCAGAATTGAAGACCAATTGGCTGACATATTCACCAAAGAACTTCCAAAAGACAAGTTTAAACAATTACGAAATATGATCGGAGTTATCCAAATGTGCATCAAGGAGGAGTGTTGAAATTTGATGCACAAATGGAATATTCTAGAGAAGTTGAGAAACCAATAGAATCTGGAAATCTGAAGAAATCAAGTGAATACTCTAGAAACAATTAAAACATTGTAATGAAAAATTGTAGAAATGTCCAGAACCTCAAGAAATCTAGAAGCATGTAGATAACTTAAAGTCGGTTAATCCACCGACATTCAGAGCCTGTAAATAGGCAGTTGTAGATGTTTAGATTTGATAATAAAAAATCACCACACTACTCTTCTGCAAACTACATTACTCTCCTCCTCTTTTCTATTTTCTTTCTCTGTTTCCCCTGCATCAAATCCTTTTCGTATAACTTTAATCATTTTCTTATTCTGTTACTCTATAATTTCATCAGAAAACCTAAAAGCATACCTCTTTTACCGGAATCAAACTCAATAAAGCCAAAACCTACTCATCAGTCACTGACTCAGCCTGATTACAATACAACAACTAAATCAAATCAAAAAACTGATCAGATTCAAAACAAAATCAAAAAAATCAATTGAATACTCTACAAATTATCTTTTATCTCCGATATATTATAATCTGACATTTGTTGATCAGCTGGTTGATTGTTCATGGAGATTTGAACATAATATACAACATCTCCAGATGGGGTGGCTTCACAAGTGGAACGGCACACAGTCGTCAGAGCTCTCTCCTTAGCCATCATTGGCATGTGTCTCGCCATCGCCACCATTGCTACTGAAATAAACCTAATAGCGGATACTTGAAGACTCATATACAAAAATATTTTGTAAATGAATTTTTGGTTTTTTTTTTCATCTTGGTTGTCACCTACCTTTAATAACACATTTCTACTTATTTTTAAGTGTCTTTATTCTTATTTTTATTTTTATTTTTTAATAACTAAAATCCAAAATATTTTTATATTTTCTCAAAAATTAATACTCCCTCCGTCACACAAATGTTGGGACATTTCTATTTTGCACATTTGCCAATGCATCATTTCAACTATAAATATCTTTAATTATACACAACTAAAAATTATGGTAATTTTATATTTAAAAAGTGGACATTAAAACGAATGAAACAAGACCTCACTTGACTATATTTTTTTTTATACATAATTCAAAATATGTGAAATAAGATTAGCTGATGAATAGTGTAGAAAACCCTAATGTCCCAACTAATTTGGGACGGAGGTAGTATTAATCTTTTTTACTATAATGCAACCAACTTTTCAGATCTATTCGTTGTATAGTCATATACTAACACGTATTTTATGTAATATTACTTGTTTAAATTCAAAATCGTAAAAAATATTTTTATATTTCATATTATAATAAATATAAATTACACAAAAATATTATTTTTTAAAATTTTTGTGTTATCCTAACTTCTAATCAATTGTTTGAACTACTAAAAACTCCTCGACAATTAAAACCATTGAATCTCTTATTTTAACACTTAATTTTAATGATTAATGTTGAATTTAGTATGAAAAAATGTTTTTTTTTTTATAAATCTCCTAATGTTAAACTGATTGGGCATGAAATGCACAACATTTCTACCTTATTTGATTTACAATTCTGGGACTTTATTGAATATATACTATCTAATTGCTCTATTTTTGTATTTGTTGACAGTCTGGAGGCAATTATGGGAAATTGAAGGTTTTTGAGGACTTAAAGCTGGATTTGCCAAAGACTAGTCAAACAAGACCAAGTCAATTGGGTTTTATCAGAGTTGTTATATTTTTAATTCTCAAATCTGATTTGTAATCTGAACGATTGGGATTTTTAGTAGAGTTTTTAGGAGTCTTTTGAGATTTTTCTTGGAGTATTTTTATTTAGGAAAGAAACGATTGTAAGGGTTTATTTTATTCTGAATTTCATCTGGAGAATAAAGAAATACTTGGAGTTTTTTATTTTCTCTAGAACGATCAATTCTATTAAGCTAATGAATTTCGCCATGCCCATGAGGAGCTAAACGAACCTCATCCAGCTAAGTCGATTCTAATTACCGTGTTGTGAGAATTGTTTTATTTTGCTATATTGTTTAATATTTATGTATTCTCTATGGGCATGGTCAAATGCACATGTTGATTTTGATTAGTTAATTAAGTGCGCAATTAATTGATTAATTAGGCTTAACACATTGCATGTCAAATAGCTTGTAGTTAATTTGACCTAGGTAATGTTGAGAGTGAATAATCGTAATTCAAGAACGGTCGTACCGATTCAATTGGTTATGATCACGGGTCTTTTCTAGTTTTTAATGCGATCTACGTTAGATCAGTGATTGATTTGAAAGGTCGTACCCGGTCAGTCTATCTAGGAAAAGATTGGTTATTATGCAATGTTGTCAATAGCTATAACCGTGACTATTAAACGATGTAGATATTCTTAGTTTCGATTATCAACATTTAATTCGGATAAATCGACTTAGCTGGGTACTTAATTATAATTGATTTTTCATCTTAAATTTAATTTTGGTTTAATTAATCGCATATTCTCAAAATCCCCCATTTACTTTGATTTGGTCAATACGATTACATTAATTGATTTCCATTCTCTGTGGATCAACCCTGTTTGCTACAATTTATTGTGTTTGCAGGTTGAATTAAATATTGGCAGATTCAACGCCCGTCAAATTTATTGCTACAATTTTTTTTTAACTGCGTACTAACTAACTGTCTCATATTTTCGCAAGTATCCTAGCATTGGTGGATTCTAAATTAAATTATTATAACCTTTAAAAACATCTGCTAGTATCTTATGCACACACAAAAATTAAGTCTCATATATTACACAACTCCTAAATCAATCTAAAAACTCATTATTAAGAGTGAATCAATCAAAAAGGCACATAAAAAATTCATCCTAAAAGCGGCAGTAAAGAAGAACCAAAGACTTGGAAAATAGAACTAAAAAGAAAAACTAAAATCCTAAAAGAAATAACCTAAAACAATCTAAAAATAAAACTGTAATAAAATCCAATAACCTAAAACAATCTAAAAATAAAACTAAAATAAAACTAAAATAAAACTAAAATAAAGACGAGATAAATAATAACCTCCCCCACACTTAGCATTTACATTGCCCCAATGTATGTGTCAGCATAGTAAAACAAAAAATAAAAGATTCACAGATACTTCCCTGAAACTTGTGGAGGTAGGAAATTAGCATCTCAAGCAGCATTTTCACCTTCTGACTTGCTTGAAACATCCCACTGAATGTTGTGGTGGGCGCAGAGAGCCGTCAGGGCTCGCATCATCTTATTAAATTTTTGCTGCAATATCTTCACCTCCTGTGTTAGGTTTTGATTTGAAGTTGTACTCCATTCATGAAAAAACCACATTTAGTTTATAGATTACACCAATTACATTGAATTTAAGTGAAACAGCACAGGATTTGAAATACCTCTATTCTTGGCCATCTTGGTTCTTGAACATTGTGAATGTTGTGAATAAGCCCCAGAGATGTCCACATTTAGTTTCTTGAACATTGAAATACCCACTTCATTATATTTGTCATATGGGATTAAGCAGTCAACAGGAAAAGTCCAGGGTTTGTAATAAGCCCCGAACATTGTGAATGTTGGAAAAGAAATTGATAATGAAATTGATAATTAAATTGATGAATATTAGATAATGAAACTCTTGTCGGAGCTGTATTAGATAATGAAATTGATGAATATTAATCAAAGTGATGAGATTTAGTCCCGAGAGTGGGAGAGACCTTAAGCCAGATCCAAATCTAATGAAATTTGAAGAAGCGAGACAATAAAGGAAACGTGTAAAATTACATATTCAATTACAGAAGAAATACGAGTATAAATTATGTAATTGAAATAGAGCAAATGAAAGAAGAAAGTAAATTATGTATTCACCGATTATCGCTATCGATCATAGTCATTGGTTACGAAAAAAATCTAACAGATACTAATAATGAAGGTTTTAAAGCTCATTGTAGATACTAGACTCAACAACTGCTACTAGTTTATAGTCCAAGTTTTATTGCTCACCATGATTAATACATCTACCAGAAATTAACCTGCGTCATTTCAGATCGAATATTCACTCCTTTCAGGTTCGCAAGCAAGGGAGTCCAATTGTGATGAAATCTAGACCTTGTGTATTTGAAGAGAAAATCAAATTGGGGGAACTATGTTATTCTCACACACAAAGAAAACCTGTACAATTGTTTCTATGTAATAAAAAACTACTTGTTGAACTATAGGTTGCTTGATGGAGTTATTTGCAAGTAAAGTTGTTACTTACAAATGAAGCAAGCTGCTGTTATTAACAAACTCTGCACTGATGTAGTGGTCGATTATGTTTGTTTTAGTTAAGGGCTTGTTTACTAGTATTAAAACTCAGAGGTTTGTGAGCCCACCAAAGAAAAGAAAGCAAGAGAGTATATATTGATAAAATGAGGGACAAACATTATTAGCGTGGTGTTAAAAATACACATGTTTTGTAATTTTACAGAATAACAGAATCAACTTCTTCTTGACTCTTCTCCATCCAAACTCAAGCTTCGACATGGTATCAGAGCAATGGTGATAGCTCAATATTCTTGATTTTACACAGATCTGACACTGATTATAGATAAAACCACAAGCTACTAATTCTTGCTGCAAAGTCTTGAAGCTGTTTCAAGAAAACAAGATCAACGATGGCTGGAGATAACAGTAGACAAGCAGTGTCGAAGATCTATTAAAGTGGAGATCCTTTGCATCTTCAGAACTCGGATCATCAAGGAATGGTTCTTGTTACTTCATCTTTGACAGGTAAGAACTTCAATTCCTGGAGCAGATCAATTGTTATAGCTTTAGGTGCCAAATCAAAACTAGGTTTTATAGATGAGAGTTGTGTGAAACCTAGAGAGGGATCAGATGATTTAGAGCAGTGGAAACGTGTAGATTACATGGTAACCTCATGGATATTGAATTCAATAGCTAAAGAAATAGTTGAGGCTTTTCTTTATGTGTCATCGTCTGCTCAATTATGGACTGAGATTAAAGAAAGGTATGGAGAGGCAAATGGTCCTATGGTTTACCAGCTGAGAAGAGAGATTTGTTCTATAACACAAGGCAATTTATCTGTAGCAGAATATTACACAAAACTGAAAATGTTATGGGATGAATTGTTGTGTTTAATGCCTTTACCAAATCTTGATCATGAATGTAATGATGCTAAGGAGCTAACTGCTATGATGTTCTCTGGTCAGTTGATGGAGTTTCTATGGGACTTCATGATAGATTTGATTCAATAAGAAATCAAATACTCTTACTAGAACCTTTACCTACTATAAATAAAGCTTATTCTATTGATAGAGGAAAACCAATCTCACTAGATCAAGGATTCCTAAAGCCCGATTGATAAAGAAAGACCAACCTCATTGAAAGAAGGGGACCCAGTCCTAAGGGAAAGAAAAGTCCTAATCCTTCTAGAAAAGAGACTGATCACCCCTATAAATAGGGGGTAGAGACAATTGTAAAGCATCCGATTTTCATTCATTAGAGATAAACTCTGTGAGATTATCTTTGTAAGCTTTTTAGCTATTTTCTCAAGCAATCTTAGCCTAATATTTGGCTGTGGTTTATTTGGCACCACAGTTTGGCACCCACCGTGGGGCCACAAACCTCACACACAAGGTTAAGGTTTCTTGAAAATTCCGAATCCTCACTACAATTATTCTCCGAACCTGTTCTTATCAGTCATGGCTCCAATAAACCTTAATACCATCAACGTAGAGGAACAGCTGGCAATCTTGACAGAGATGTTAAAGAAAGCTGAAGAAGAGAATGAGCAGTGGAGGAAAGAAGCAAAATCAAGAAGGAGGTCCATGAACCTCATTAAGGAGAAAGCCCGGCAATCGAGCCGGAAATATTCTCCCATCCGGAAGCGGAAACTCAACTTCGAGGACTCCAGTAGGGAAACATCAGAAGAAAGCGATGGGTCGACGGAAAGACACAAAAACACTGACCGCCGTGACTCAAGCAGTTCTGATGAAGGGGCCAGAGGTCCTAGATCAGCCTGTAAAGGGCGAGAGAGGCGCCGTGATCGGGAAATCAGGGAGCTTAAAGACCTAGTACAGAGAACCTCAGGAAAGAGGATCATGATGAGGTCATCGACAATGCGATACTCGGACATGCCCTTCGCATCTTGGATCCTAGAAACAAGAATGCCCAAGAGGTTCTCAATTCCAAACATGAAACCTTACGACGGAACGACAGACCCCGAATACCACATCGCCGGTTACAAAAATCGAATGGGAACCTGCAATATCTCAGAAGAAGATATGGAGGCGATCATGTGTAAAAGTTTTGGCTCCACTTTGACAGGAACCGCCCAAAGGTGGTACTCGGCTCTACCAGAGAAAAACATCAAGTCATACTCCTCCTTGGTCACCAAATTCGTGAACCACTTCTCAGACAGCAGAAGGAAAGAGAAAGACGTGGATGATCTGTATGATCTAAAACAAGGGAGCACTGAAAGTCTCAGGCAATACGTCAGAAGATCCAAATAAACCAAAATGGCCATTCCAGACTGTCGAGACAAGAGCGCCACCAAAGCTTTCATCAAGGGACTACTGAAAACTTCAAAGTTCTACGAAAGTTTGAAGTTAATCAAACCCCGCACTTTAGAAGACGTCCTAGAAAGGGCCGAAGATGCGATGGAATTCGAGGAGGAACTCTAGCCCAGAAATCATAGAAGCTCCCAAAATCCATCAAACTCACGCGGCCGAAACAACACCGGAAACTTCGGCCGAGCTGAAGGGCTAAGGAATAATCTGAAGGAATCCGGCCGTGGCGACCCACTTAGGCCAGATTACACTAGCCACAGCTCTTCGAGACTAGATTACTCCGAACACAGCCAGAGGCGAAAGGAACTGCTACCTTACCCGCTCACCATCCCCGCGAGAGAAACTCTTGCGATTCTCAAAGGGATGAGGGACAGAGTCAGATCGCTCGACAAACTGATGAACCCCGCGGGAACTTGGAAGGACAAGTCCCGATATTGCCAGTTTCACGGAGACCATGGCCATAACACCGACGACTGCTGGACTCTTAAAAGAGAAGTTGCCGAAATGATAAAAGCAGGTCACTTGCGAGAGTATTTATCTAAAAAGGGGCGAGAAATCGCGGCCGAGGCTGACAAGAATCGGCGATCACCGAAAGCGGTCCCAGTTGCAAATGCAGAAGAAGAAAAAATAATCAACATGATCGCAGGGGGATCCGAGATATGTGGGCTGACCAGTTCAGCAGCGAAAAGGAAGCTGAGAGATTCCCTTAGTATTTACAATATCGGGAATGGCCCCACGATCGATAATTACTCCATCACCTTCACAGAAGAAGAGGCCAGGGGGGTCAATGCGCCCCACCACGACACGTTAGTAATCAAGATATCAATAGCAAACCTAACTGTGAAGAGGGTATTAGTGGATAACGGGAGCTCGGCCAACATACTGTTCCTCGAAACATTTAAAAATATGCAACTGGACGAGAGAATGATGCGGAGAAAGGCCGTCTCCCTCATCGGTTTTGATGGAAAGACCACTTCAACCATGGGAGAAATTGAACTGCCAGTATTCACGGAGGGAATCAATCTGCACACAACCTTTCTGGTGATAAGCTCGAGGTCTGCATACAACGTAATACTCGGAAGACCTTGGATACATGACATGAAGGCAATCCCATCCACGTATCACCAACTCATCAAGTTTCCAACCCCACGAGGGATCAAACAAATAAAGGGTGAGCAAAGCTCCTCCAAAGAATGCTATGCTAACAACTTAAAACAAAAAGAGGCTGAAGGATAGCAATCACTGTCCCGGCCGAAGACACCCCGAAGTCCGGCCGAAGATGAGGTAGATGAGGTCCCCTTAGATCAACAAGGGGCGAAAATGGTGCAGATATGAGCCGCGGTAGAAGACTTGGAACGGGAAAAGCTGATAAGCTTCCTCAAAGCCAACCAGGACTGCTTTGCCTGGTCACATGAAAACATGACTGGAATCGACCCGACAATCATCACCCACACAGCTGAATGTAAAAGAAGGTACAAAACCAATCAAACAGAAGCGCCGAAGGTTCCCGAAAGAATCAAAATCATCAACGAGGAGGTCGAAAAAATCCTCGCGAACGGATCCATCAGAGAAGTCCAGTACCCAGACTGGCTTGCTAATGTAGTGGTCGTCAAAAAGAAGAACGGAAAGTGGAAGGTGTGCATCGACTTTACAGATCTGAACAAGTCGTGTCCAAAAGACCCCTTCCCGCTAACACACATCGATCTCACTATCGATGCAACCGCGGGCTACAAGATGTTAAGCTTCATGGACGCTTACTCAGGCTACAACAAAATATTGATGCATCCCAGCGATCAAGAAAAGACTGCCTTCATCACAGAAAGGGGAATTTACTGTTACAAGGTGATGCCTTTCGGCCTAAAAAATGCACGATCCACATACCAAAGGCTCATGAACAAGATGTTTGCTGATAAGCTGGGAAGACTATGAAGGTCTAAATTGATGACATGTTGGTTAAATCCAAGAATGCGAGCCAACATGTACATCACTTGAGCCAAACATTCGAGACACTCCGAAAATACAACATGAAGCTTAACCCCACAAAATGTCAATTCGGGGTCAAAGCAGGGAAATTCTTGGTGTATCTAGTCACAAAGAGAGGAATCGAGGCAAACCCAGATCAGATCAGACCCATCTTGAATATAACAGAACCTCGGAGCAAGAAAGACGTACAAAAACTCATAGGAAGGCTAGACGCGCTAACCCGGTTCATCCCTACGGCTTCAGAAAGATTTCAGCCTTTCTTCGAGGCTCTCAAAAAATCCAAAGAATTTGAGTGGACCAAAAAATACAGCAAGGCCTTAGCCAATATCAAGGATTTCTTGACTAGCCCTCCGCTCTTGGCAAAACCAGAAGAGGGCGAAAAACTTTACTTGTACCTGGCACACTCACAGATTGCAGTAAGCACCGTTCTGGTCAAAGAAATCGGGGGAAAACAGCAACTAGTGCACTTTGCAAGCAAGACTCTAACATCGGCCGAAACCAGATATCCTACCCTGGAAAAAGCCATTCTGAGTCTTATATTCGCTGCGAAAAAACTTCGAGCATACTTTCAAGGGCACCCAATTGCGGTCATAACTGCGCTACCCCTTCGGAGCGCAATCCACTCCCCTAACAGATCCGGGAGATTAATGAAATGGGCTCTAGAACTCAGCGAGCACGACATATCCTTTGAAGGAAAGAAAGCGATCAAATCTCAAGCGCTGGCAGATTTCGTGGCCGACGAATGGGTATTGGAAGTAGATGGAGCCAGCAGACAGAGTGGCAGCGGCCTAGGCGTATATCTCAAACCTCCGAACTTGCCTCCGATTCTCCAGGCCATCCGGAGCGAATTCCCCGCCACCAATAATGAAGCCGAATATGAAGCCCTAATCGCAGGACTAAGGGTGGCAAAAGAAAGTGGAGCGCACAATCTCACTATTAGATGCGATTCACAACTAGTGGCCAACCAGATCAATGGCACATATCAAGCCAGAAATGAAAAAATGGCTAAGTACCTCAAGATAGCCAAAGATCTCATGAAGCGCTTCCAAAGGGCCGAAAAAAGCAAATCCCGAGGGAAGAGAACGAAAGAGCAGACGCGATGGCAAATCTCGAAGCTTCAATGCACAGAGACGAACCAACCAGGCCAATCGTATACGCTTCCTCCCGAAAGCAGCCATCGAATATGAAGAAACCATGGTCCTAGAGCAAAATGACTGGAGAACACCCATCCTTGCCTATATCAATCACGGACAGGTCCCTGAAGACAAAGCTAAAGCTAGAAAACTGCGAGCCCAAGCCGCAAGATTCTGCATAATAGGGGGAATCCTCTTCAAAAGATCCATAACCGACCCCTTCCTAAATTGCATCTCCGCCCTAGAAGCAAAGGCGGTACTAAAGGAGCTCCATGAAGGACCGGCCGGAAACCACTCCGGAGGGAGAAGTCTGCATTCAGGACACACAGGGCCGGATACTATTGGCCAACCATGAAAATGGACGCGGCCGAACTGGTCAAAAAGTGTGACAAATGCCAAAGGCACGCCAACTACTCCAACCTCCTCGCAGGAACCTTACACAGTATAACTTCTCCATGGCCATTTGACAAATGGGGGATGGACATCATAGGACCCTTCCCAATGTCCACCCATGGCAGAAAAAGATACATCGTAATGGTGACCGACTATTTCACAAAATGGGTCGAAGCCGAAGCGCTAGAAAGGGTCAGAGAGCAAGAAGTACAAAAGTTTATCTAGAAACATATCATCTGCAGGTTCGGCATACCACGAAAAATAATCACGGACAACGGGCCTCAATTTATAGCACAAACGCTGAAAGATTTCTTCCGTCAAATGAACATCAAACTCACATATTCGACCCCAAGGTACCCTCAGGCAAACGAACAAGCAGAAGCATCCAACAAAGCGGTGATTGACTCGCTCAAAAAAAAGCTAGAAGGAGCCAAGGGACTATGGCCCGAAGCCTTACCTGAAGTCCTCTGGGCGTTCCAAACAACCCCTAGAACATCAACATTACAAACCCCATTTTCGATGGTCTACGGGACAGAAGCGGTACTCCCAACCGAGATCCAATCACCACCAGAAAGACTAATAACACGGTGAAATTCAGCCTTTGAGAGGGATACTTCGGACGAGAAAAGAGAAAGTGCGCGACAAGAAATCACGGAATATCAAATGGGGATAGCACAGTGATACAACAAAAATGTCAAAGCCCGAGCCTTCAAACCCAGGGACAGGGTACTCCGAAAAGTCTTCCAGAGCACGAGGAATCAGAGCCATGGCAAATTGGCCGAAAGCTGGGAAGGGCCATACCAAATAGAGCGTGCATCTGGAAAAGGATCCTACAAATTGCTCACTAAGGAAGGGAAAGAGGTGGAACACAGTTGGAACATCCACCACCTAAAGAGGTATCAATTCTAATGTAACATACTATCTGTAATAACGGGCGCTCTTTTCCCCAAGCAAGGTTTTTGACGAGGCCCTATCTTAAGGCAATAAAATAACTCATTTTCCTCAAACACTCACAACTAAAGAGCAGTGCAAAAATTGCCCAAAGGGCATCCCGAAAATTGCCAAAGGCAAGACCAGGTAAATCTAGGGGGTCTCGGGCGAAGACCAACTGCTCAAAGAGCAGTGCGAAAATTGTCCAAAGGGCATCCCGAAAATTGCCAAAGGCAAGCTCCTGGTAAATCTAAGGGGTCTCGGGCGAAGACCAACTGCTCAAAGAGCAATGCGAAAATTGCCCAAAGGGCATCCCGAAAATTGCTAAAGGCAAGCCCCTAGTAAATCTAGGGGGTCTCGGGCGAAGGCCAACTGCTCAAAGAGCAGTGCGAAAATTGCCCAAAGGGCATCCCGAAAATTGCCAAAGGCAAGCCCCTGGTAAATCTAAGGGGTCTCGGGCGAAGACCAACTGCTCAAAGAGCAGTGCGAAAATTGCCCAAAGGGCATCCCGAAAATTGCCAAAGGCAAGCCCCTGGTAAATCTAAGGGGTCTCGGGCGAAGACCAACTGCTCAAAGAGCAGTGCGAAAATTGCCCAAATGGCATCCCGAAAATCGCCAAAGGCAAGCCCCTGGTAAATCTAGGGGGTCTCGGGCGAAGACAAACTACTCAAAGAGCAGTGTAAAAATTGCCCAAAGGGCACCCCGAAAATTGCCAAAGGCAAGCCCCTGGTAAATCTAGGGGGTCTCGGGCGAAGACCAACTGCTCAAAGAACAGAGCGAAAATTGCCCAAAGGGCATCCCGAAAATTGCCAAAGGCAAGCCCCTGGTAAATCTAGAGGGTCTCGGGCGAGGACCAACTGCTCAAAGAACAATGCGAACCACAGCCCCAAAACCCTAGAGAATCAAATGACACATGCAGAAATAGTACGCTCGATTGCAAATAGAAGGCTGGGGGATTACACCCCTCACAAATAAATTCAACACAAGTACGACGGAATATAGAAATTTCATTAATCGAAAGGGGGGGTTACAACGAGTAAATAAAAGATAAAAAAAAAATACACAATACTTGCTCAACTCTCACCACGGAGAGCAGCCAATGCGTCCAGCTCCTTCTGAGCAGACTCTGGAGTCAAAGACCCTTTAAAAAACTGCTCCAAGGAAAAGGACCTGATCACAACCTCAGTTTGGACCGCCTCGATGGTAAGACTCTCAACACGGCCCTCGAGCTCTGCTATTCGGCCGAGTTGGGCTTGTTTCGTGCCCTCTACTCCTCCAGCTCTTCCGCTTGGCGCTTTAGCTCCGCATCCTTCGAAGCAATAGAGGCCTCTAGCCTAGCATTATGAGCCTCCACCCTCTCAGCTCGACTAACGGCTTCAGCACATTGGGCCACAGTTTTACCCAAGTCTTCCTGGGCCGCCTTAACTCGGTCGAGGCAGACTGGTACTTAGCCTCAAGGGTCCACTTGTCCCGCAAAACAGGGCCGAAATGCTTGCACATACCAACCGCCCCCTGGATCCCCTGAAAACCAAAAAGGTAAGCATAGAAACCGCCAATAAAAAAACAAAGTAACGAACTTACCCTGTAAAGGCTCGAGATAGTCATCTCGTAGAACTTTGTAAAGGACAGGGACTCTAACCACTCCTCATCCTGAGGAAAGAAGAAGCCATCCGCGGCCGCAATCATCTCAGCCGATATCTCCCTAGTGGAAGAATTCCTTGGGAAGTCAATCACATGACGACCATCGCCGCGAGGCTTTTGACCAACATGCTTGGTGCGCTTCTTGGCTGGAGCCATGCCACCCGCCATCGGCCGCTTCTCCTTCGCAACCGAGGGGCGAGAGGGCTTCCAAAAGCCTCTGAAACTGTCGGGCGAGAAGCCTCAGCAGCCTCCGAAGGAGCGGGACTTGGAGGACGGACAGGCTCGGTGGCAGGCTCAGATCGCTCTTTGGCCGGTCTTTCATTCCCAGCAGAACCAGATGCATGGGCCTTCTCTTGTTCCGCCTGGATGTGACGCATGATGGCCAGCATGGCCAACGCCCTCTGACCCTCAGGCTTAGACATACGTAGTCGGATAATTCTGAAAGAAGACAAACATTAGCAGAATTCGACCGAAGGCACTTGAAACACAACACAAAAGCCACTTACTTGTTCTGGTGAAAGCCCAAAGATGACTGACAGACAGCTCACCAAAAGCATCTTGTAATCCCGAGTCTCGGCCGATAAAGCGAAAATAGCCTCACTCCTGACACGTGCCCGAGGAGAGGACCTGCAGTTCTTCGTTCCGAAATTCGCTGAGAAGGAAGCAAAGTCAGAACAAAATCAAACTCGGCCGAAATAAAAAAAAATAATAAAAAAAAGAAGAAAAAAAGCCTACAAGAGTCCCGCCAGTATGGAGGGTAACTCAACCCCTTTCACAAACGGGTCACCCCTTTAACAAAAAAGTACTTGTCCTTCCACTTGGTCTCGTTAGAAGAAAAGCCTAAGACCAAGAGCTGGGAATTCGACCGAGCATTCAGCACATACCGCCCAAACTCGGGATTCTCGCGTTTCACAAAATACGAGTAGAAAAAATCTTCGACTGTAAACTCTAAGTTATACTTTTCCTTCAAACAGTCGACGCACAGGAGAAGCCTAATAGTCATGGGAGTTAGCTGACTTGGATGAATCTGGCACCAAGTACACAACTCTTCGACCAATCCCATGATTGGAAACCTAAGCCCTATTTTGAAGTGACGAAGGTAGAAGGGCTCCCAACCGTCGGCCAACATATCATCAACCTTTTCCTCGGGCTCGGGCAACCTGGCCCTAACCCAACTGGGGAACTTGTAAGAGAAGAAGGCCGACTCCAGCTCATCCATAGTCATGGTGCTCCTAATGTTAAAAAAAGGAGGCAGAATGCCCTGAGGACTAGACTCGACCGGTGAATTACGGACCGACGAACATTCCTCGCCCGCGTCCTCCGTAGTCGAGAATTCCGAAGTCAGACCCCCGAAAGAAGATGTGCCCATAGAATCAGTAGACATCTACAATCAACCAAGAAAAAAATAGCAGGTTAGCGGTCTTCGACCGAAGTTAGTACAAACAAAAGATAGAAAATGAAAGCAAGCAAGCAGGATCAAAATCAAAAATCAAAAATCAAAAATAAAAAATCTGCAAAGCAGACGAACAGTCAAAGAACTCATGAACAACAGACAAAACCCGAAAACCACAAACATGTAAGAATCCCAAACTAAAGCAAAACAAAAAGCCCAGAAGAACAAATCAGAGGCGAACTAACCTGAAAGAAGTCGAAAAACACAGCCACAGAACGTCGCCGACGAAAATGGCAGCGGAATCAGAAGACAGAGACGAAAAGTTTTTAACTTTTTAGAAATAGAAAGCAAAAAGGAGTAAAGTGAAGAGAGAGGAACAAATTACCAACCTATTTATAGGCCAGCCGCAATGATGGCAAATCTAGGGCACAACAGTCGAGGAGCCGCCGAATCTACCTAAGACAAGACAGTCAGGGCTGACGTGGCCCACCAAGGAAACTAAAGAAACCTCGGCCAAAAACAAAAACAAATGGAAGCCCGAACTCGATCGAGATAACGACAAACATTATCATGCTCGAAAGATTCAAGCCATGCCAATGGGGGATTACTGTGGTGGGAAAATAACCATAAGGCATCACAGTCGAAGGTCAGAACAAGCAAAGGGATTCGAAGTCCGAAACTAAGCTCGGCCGACAACAGAAGAGGTACCCTAAAAATAAGCTCGGCCGAAGACAGGGGAGGTGCCCAAGAACTACCCTCGTCCGATAAAAAAGGGCTAAAGGCCCAAGAAATGCACCAGTCTGGCTCGACCGACATGGCCAAAGGCCCAATGAAGTTCTACTCGGCCCAGCCCAGCAGAGTCCAAACTAAAGCGCAACAGCCCACCGAATGATTGCCTAACCAAATAAGGATTCCCGAAGCCCAATAGGAAAATGAAGACTCATCTCACTAAATCAAGGATTCCTAAAGCCCGATTGATAGAGGAAAACCAATCTCACTAGATCAAGGATTCCTAAAACCGGATTGATAAAGGAAGACCAACCTCATTGAAAGAAGGGGACCCAGTCCTAAGGGAAAGAAAAGTCCTAATCCTTCTAGAAAAGAGACTGATCACCCCTATAAATAGGGGGTAGAGACAATTGTAAAGCATCCGATTTTTCATTCATTAGAGATAAACTCTATGAGATTATCTCTGTAAGCTTTTTAGCTATTTTCTCAAGCAATCTTAGCCTAATATTTGGCTGTGGTTTATTTGGCACCACAATATCTATATAGTATCATACTGTATTATCAACGTTATAACAAGGATGTAATAGTGAATAGTTTAATCTACCATATAATTCGAAATTAATATTGTGGTTAAAAAAAAAAGTGTTATCACAATCATAAATTTTTTTTAAAAGAATGTGCTATTTTTAACTATCTCAATTTATTCATTAATTAATAAAATATATTTAAAAGAATGACTTTCATAAATTTAAACATTTTTATCAGTTTTTAAAAAATATGTATATTAAATTACAAGTTGATTTTTTTTTTTTAAAAAAAATAAAATCAAAGTTGATATTTGAAAATTTTTATTTAATACTCAATTCTTGAACTTTTTTTTAAATAAAAATTATTAAAGAAAAAAGTTAGCTATTAATAACATTCATTGATATTTTTAAATAATAAAATATAAATAAAATCAAAGTTGATATTTGAAATTTTTGTCAAAGATTAATAAAATTTGAAATTTTATATTTAAATTAAATTTTTTTATATGTAATCCATATGATTTTGGTAGTCTAATTTATAGAAAGTTTTAAATACTATTGACTTATATATTAAATAAATAAAATCAATTTGAATAGGATAGAAACTAATGAAGATATCCCCACATCCAACCACTATTGAACTAGTATTTACTAAAATGATCTTTGACTAAGTGTATGTTTGGCACTAAATGTTATATTAGTGTTGAGTTAGCGGTTAAAGTAGCGATTACTGGTTAACTGTTAAATTAGATGTTGAATTAGTGATTTAGCATGAATGTTTGGTAATAACAATTCGATATTGAAGTAGCTGTTAGATGTAAAATTATTATACTATCGATGTTAATAAAGGTAGAAGTTTTTTTATTAGCAATTTCTGGACAGCTACTTGAAGTATCTTACTGTGCTATCAACATTTTTAAAAAATGTAATAGTGAATAATTCGATTTACCATATAATTCAAAATTAATAAAATGGTGTAAAAAGTATATTTTTACTACCATCAATTTTCTTTTTTAAAAAAAAAAGCTATTTTTCACTAGTTCAACTTAATCATTAATTAATAGCATATATTTAAAAGAAGTCTTTCATAAGTTGAAGGCATAAGGGTCTCAGGAGCCCCCGAACTTGACTATATTTTTCAAGTTAGCCCTCAAACATTATAGAGGGTCAATTTAGCCCCTCAACTTCCAAATGACGGGTCAATTAAGCCCTTTTGCTGGTGTGGAGGCTGATCTGACAACAAAATATATGAACTTCAAGGCATTAGGGTCTTAAAAGCCCCTAAACTTGGCTATATTTTTCAAGTTAGCCCTCCAACTTCATGAAGGGTCAATTTAGTCCCTTAACTTTCAAATTTTGTGTCAAATGAGCCATTTTTACTAATGTGGAGGGCATAATTGATATTTTAAAGTTAGGCATAACGGTCTTAAAAGCCCCTGAACTTGGTTATATATTTCAAGTCAGCCCTTCAACTTCACGAAGGGTCAATTTACCTCCTTAACCTTTAAATTTTATGTTAAATAAGCCTTTTTGCTGATGTGGAGGGCTTAATTGACATTTTAAAGTTAATATTTTTTGCTGCTAGATCAGCATCCACATCAGCAAAATGGCTTAATTGACCCACCATTTGAAAGTTTAGGGGCTAAATTGACCCTCCGTAAAGTTTGAGGGCTAACTTGAAAAATACAGCCAAGTTCGGGGGCTTCTGAGACCCTTATGCCTTAAAGTTAACACTTTTTGCTGCCAGATCAGCCTCCACATCAGCAAAAGGCTTAATTGACCTATCATTTGGAAGTTGAGGGGCTAAATTGACCCTCCGTAAAGTTTGAGGGCTAACTTGAAAAGTATAGTCAAGTTCGGGGGCTCTTGAGACCCTTATGCCTAACTTCAAAATGTCAATTAAGCCCTCCACATCAGCAAAAAGAACTTATTTCACACAAAATTTGAAATTTAAAGGGCTAAATTGACCCTTTGTGAATTTAAAGGGCTAACTTGAAAATAATAGCCAAGTTTAGGGGATTCTAAGACCCTTATGTCTAAATTGAAACATATTTATCATTTTTTTATTTTTTAAAAAAGAATTAAATTACAAGTTGATTTTTTAAAGTAATAAAATATATATAAAATACAAGTTGATATATGAAATTTATTTCAGACATTAATTAAATTTTTAATTTTGTATTTAAATTGAAAATTTTAAATATTTAAAAAATTATTATTTAATACTCAAATCTTTGACCTTTTTTTTAAAAAAAAAAAAAAATCTAAAAAATGTAGTTATCTATAACTTTCATTGATATTTTTAAAATATATTTAAAAGAAGCCTTCCATAAATTGAAACATATTTACCACATTTAAAAAAATAATAATAAATTACAAGTTGATTTTTGAAAAAATAATAAAATATAAATAAATCAAACTTGATATATGAAGTTTATTTCAAACATTAATTAAATTTTTAATTTTGTATTTAAATTGAAATTTTAAAATATTTAAAAATTTGTTATTTATACTCAATTCTTTGTCTTTCTTTTTTTTGAAAAGTAAAAATTCTAAAAAATGTAGCTATTTATAACATTCATTGATATTTTTAAATAATAAAATATAAATAAAATAAAAGTTGATATTTGAAATTTATGTCAAACATTAATAAAATTTGGAATTTTATATTTAAATTGAATTTTTTTAAAATGTAATCCATATGATTTTTGTAGTTTAATTAATACAAAGTTTTAAATAATATGAACTTTTATTTTAAATAAATAAAATAAATTTTAATAAGATAAAAAGTAATGACAGTATCCTACATCCAACCAGTATTGAACTAGTATTTACTAAAATGGTCTTTGACTCAAGTAATTTGAGTAGCCTATAGTGCTGTGAGTAGTATTATAAGTAGTGCCTCAAAATAAAATTAACAATTTGAATAATGGTTTGTAAAAATAAGTATGTGTGAATAACTTTTCAATATAGCTTTTTTTAAGCGATGGTTAAAAAATACTATTTTGATTTTATATTAATAAGTATAAATTAAATAATTACAATAATTATATACATAAAATTTTATATCTAACAACTATAATCGATGGGTTATTATAACTATTATTATAAACTAATTCAAACAACCTAAACAATAATTAATTCAAATTGTGGACGATTATAATTATTCCAACCGTTAATTTTTATAGTGGAATATAAAATTCTTAAACCACCATTAAGTTATTTATTATATGCAGTAATATTTGTCCATTTATTTTCAATGGACCATTAAACTAATAATTCGATGATGGATTAGATTATGGATAATAAAATATAGTAGTGCATTTTTTATATTTATATTTCATTTAAATTCTTCTAAACAAAATTTATAAGTTCCACAAAAATGATAAAGATAGCTTTCAATTAGATTCCAAAAGTAGTTGAACTAGTAGGTAAAATTTAAAACGGTCCATATATTTTAATTTCAAAGTGAAGTCCGCATGTAAATCAGTCTAGTTCACAGTCTGACTAGGTTTTTTTTTTTTTTAATTTTTTTTATTGCCGCCAAATACTCTTTCCCGCATAAATCAGTGTCGCTCTTTCACTAACCCATATTTTCTATCTCTGTTTCAGTCGGCAACAATCCAGGTGATTTTCCTTTCCTCTTTCTTTCAAACTTGGGTAAATCTGTCATCTTTGTTTTGTGACTTCCAGAAATTTTGGTATTTCTTTGTCTAGGGTTTGATTCATAATTTAATAACTTTCAACTCTGCAAACCGTAATTGGTTTTGTCAATCTGTCTCTCTACTTGTATCCATCCTGTTGAATTTACTTGTTTCTGTTGTGTATGTAGAATATTGATATTGACGAAGAACTCTGGTTTTGTTATCACACCGAAAACCACGTTCGTTTGGTCAACAGGTATCTTTACAAACTACCTCTCCATTGAAAATCACGTTTGTTTGCTTATACATTATTTTTTTACATTCACACAATTTTGCTCATTCAAACGAAACCACTTGTAGCTTTATATGTGTTTTTGTGTTTTGGGGGTTCTTATTGAGATGCTGCAGAAAGAATTAACAGGGCTATTATGATTTTTGAATTGCCTTGCCTGATTCGATATTATACATGTGCTCTTATATATGCAATTAAAACAGTTTCATATTGTGCTTATTCCATATGTTTATTCTATGATTGTCATGGCTTTTGTTATTTGTGTTCCACCATTAATTGATATTAATCAAGTTTATGCCTTAATTATTCTCATCATTCAGACAAATCGCAGTACTACATGTATTTATTGTTTAGCAGATGTGTTTTTGTCTCTGTTTTCAACTATAACAAAACATTGTTTTTATTAGAAAACTTATTAAAATCTTTGAATGGTTCTAATTAAACTTGTTTTATATCAAGTTAAGAGCTACATTTTAGGTTCTCTTTATCCAGCTTGTGTTGGAAGTTAATCTCTTTATACAAATTTTCAGTTTGATGCTCAAATGCTTGAATTTTACAACTCATGATTTACCTTTAACTAGGAACACATAAATGAGTTTTAGTTTCTGATTTATAACTAATTATTTGGAAGGATTGATATAGGTTTTCTTTAAGGTTTGTAGAGGTGGATACTAAAATGTCATGAATGGTTTATGTTGATTATTTTGGCACAATATAAGTGATCATGCATCTAATGATTTGATAGTGGTAAAATAATGCTATATGAATAGTGATTTCTTGATTTCCTGAATAATTAACGTTTCATTCTGACTAAATTTTGATGTACCAGTTACTTTTAATCACTAATATAATATTATCTCATGTTATTTATATGATTTTTTTATTAGGTAGCAATTGTTATTCAATGGATTCACAATAATCTAATCATATATCATGTTCGCAGCAACTTTCAAGTGATAAAGAGCACAATGTAAGTAACTCAATATAGAATCCTTTTGTAACCAACGCTCAATTTCGTTCACTTAAGTCTATGCCATAGCCTACCAATTTAACCCAATTCCCAAACCAATTTGTTCACCTCCCAATTCAACCTAATTTTTCCTTCAGCCCTATTAATGTGCCTATAATACTTATACTGACAACCACTTGGATCTGGATTCTCTTACCAAGGATTATTAAATGCTTCTAATTTTCTTGAGACTCAAAACTCAAAATTACCAAAAGCATCAAAAAGTAGAGGTAAGTCTACACAAAAGTTTAATAATCCCCACAGTTATCTTTCTACTAAAAATTGGGGAAAAAATGAAGATGTAGCATTAACAAAAGCATGGTTACATATCTCTGTGGATTCTGATGTTGGAAATAATCAAAAAATACTGCAATGTGGGAACGAATATATCTCACTTGGAAGGAGCATATAGGGGTTGAGGGATCAGCTATGCGGAATTCTAATAGCTTAGCATGTCGATGGGGGAAGATACAAGGCGCGGTTAACAAATTTCATGGAGCATTTGAGAGATTAGAAAGAAATCCACCAAGCGGGACAACCTTAGAAGATATGGTAAATATTCATATTTCATATTTTATACTGCTTACTTGAATACTATTACTTATTCAGATCATTTTATTTTTGTAGAAAAGAGAAGCTCTACGAATATATGAAGATATTTATAAGGAGTCATTCAAATACGAGCATTGTTGGGAGATCATGGTTAAAAATCCAAAAATGGTGCACAAAAGAACTCACGAAAACAAATGAGAAACAGAAAATGGACACTATGATTGAGAATCATTCTCACAGGAAAACAAATCTTACTTCAAATGAAGATGGTGATCATGAGAATGGCATTAATGTACTTCAAGATTCTATTATTGATGGGGTAGAACGTCCCCAAGGCAGAAAAGGTTGTAAAGAGAAAAAAAGGAGGTTAAATGAAGATAGGAGTATTGCTGATGCACTTAATAATTTGCAAAGCACTCTAGAGAAACAAATTACTGTTCAACAAGAGGAATTGGAGCTGAAAAAAGAGAAGGATAAAAGGGAGTTCGAATTGAAAGAACAAATAATGAGAAAAGAGATACAAATTAAGGAGGAAGCTCAAGACATGAAAAGAACCATGATCAAATTAAAGGAGAAAGCTCAAAGGGTAAAGCAACAACATCTTATAATGAATCAGGATCTCAGCAAGCTTTCACCTTCAATACGAACCAGCTATGAACTTTTTCAAGCTCAAATATTAGGAATGGGAAGATAAGGGAATTGTTGGAAGCTTATTGTCTTGACAATCATTTAGGTAAACATTTTTATATAAATTCAATTAAACCTGATTTTATTATTTAGTTATATATTGATATGGTGTGCTCTTTCGTTCAGATACTTTTCTTGGTGTGCTATTTCATTCAGATACTTTTCTTGGTGTGCTATTTCGTTCAGATACTTGGAAGTGCAGGGCTTCTTTGTTGTTTTCATTGGAGAATTGGTAGAAATTATATGACAATGTTTTCACATTTACTAGTTGTTTTTGGGATTATATTTGTTTAATTTTTCATGCTTCTGCTTGGTAATCAAACTTCAAGCTTCTTTTTATAGTTTTTTTTTCTAGTATTCATGCTTTTGTAATCTAAAATAATTGATCCAATAGTAACACCAATTATCATTCTTTTATTGATTTTAGAACATTGAACAACTCAAAAGCTACGAGTTTTATTTAGATTGTTTTTGCATAGTATGCATAAACTTGGCGAGGTTGCCTTAGTGTATGTACCATAGTTTAGTTTCTTGTTCTGGGAAAATCTGGAGGAGCTACAATGATTTTTAAGTAGTTATTACTGTGACTTTAGTTTGTGGTTATGGTTATGTAAGAAGTTTTAGCTCAAGTCAAGTCAAGACCAAATTTCCACATACAAGCATCACGACAAGGTATATCTAATTCTTAAATGTTTGGTATTATTATGACAGTTAATCAAATACTATAAAGTTTCACTGACTGGTAAACAGTAATACAGGGGATGGATCTACATCGTTCATTACCCCTTATTTGGTTTTGGGTGGTTTTGTTTTGGTATGTAGTGGTGGATTGTGGTTGGAATCTTATAAGGTTGTCAAATGGAGGAGATCTGGAGTCAGGAAGATGCAGAAGAACTGATGGTAGAAAATGGAGGTTCTCTAGAGATGTGACTCCTGACCAAAAATATTGTGAGCAACACTTGCACAGAGGTCGTCACCATTCAAGAAAGCCTGTGGAACTACCTCCAATAACAGCACAAAGGCCCACATTGAATTTGAACCAAACCCTCCCATTCCAACTCAATCTTCCACTGAGAAAGCTTCAATCTTTCAGACTCTTGAACAGCAAAGGTCAGTTGTGCTTGATAAAATTATTGAATGAGTGAAATCCCTTTTAGCATTTTATCTTTATTGTTTGAAAATATGTATGCAGGTGCTTGGATTAGACGATCAATGGAGAACACTAGCAATGTGGTTCTCTGTCTGTTGATTCTAATGAAAACATGGTTGTTTCTCTTGAAAATCAGCACCAGATAGAGACACCAAGTAGAGGGTTTATTGATGTTGGGCCAAAATGTGTCTCACACAATTACAACCATATTAGTAACCCGAATTCTGAGACTGCTCTACCTAATTCTGAGACTGCTTGTGTTGTGTGTTTTATTAAATTTCTGAAGTCGAAGAAGTTGCTGTGATGTTGATGTTAACTTCAGAATATAGTTTTTTAAGATGGAAGTGTTATCTAGATCTTGATTCTTGAAGTGGGACTTTTATCTTGTGTTTAACCATAAAAGCACCCATGTATATTTTGTGATTTGCAGAATTCTGTCAGGAGGGACAAATCTTAGGGTTCTGTATTTGTGGTCCACAGTTTCCTGAAAAAATTAAATATCTGAAAGCAGATACAGAGATGTGTATTTACCTCCATATGAATAGAGATGAACTTGAAATTGATAAAATCACATAAATGCCAGAATATCACACCATTGTGCACAGTAAGCAGCTGAGTCCCGTCTTGACATGCATACAAACTATAGACATTCGAAACAGACACTGCATTTCTCCTAGCACCTGTTTTTGGTTCCATATTTGAATATGAGAAGAGAAAATGTCCTGGTTGAAAGACGGTAATCTAATTTGCTTAAACAATAGACAAACAATAACTACTTTCAAATAAAACATTGAGTATATGATTTTTACTTTAAAGCAATAATTATAGATAAATATTAAATTGATTGTTGTCTACCGTATAAATCCCACAAGTGGTTAATTAGATCAATCTTCAAGTCTTTATGCACTCTTTTATCTTGAACTTGTTGCATCCGATTAATCATTCTTGATACCAGAAATGAATAATCATGTTCGATATTAACATCTTCAACTCTTTCATCTCAATGAGGTTGCCAATTTTCTGGATTAATGCCTTGACGTTGCTCACTCTCAATGATCATATTATGCAAGATAATACAAGTCTTCATGATCTTCCCAAGATCCCTTGAACTCCAAAAACGTGCTGGACCTTTGATGATGTGCCATCTACTTTGCAATACTCCAAATGCTCTTTCTACATCCTTTCGAACAGCTTCTTGATGTTTGGCAAATAATTTTTCTTTCATGGATGATGGTTCGGAAATTGTCTGAATTAATGTAGCATATTGCGGATATATTCCATCATAGGTAATAGCCCATAGTATAATTATGTCCTTGGACCATGAAATTGCAAGGTGGTGCAATATCATTAATAAGATCATCAAATAGTGGAGACCTATCTAATACAGTAATATCATTATTAGTACCCGCCATTCCGAAAAAAACATGCCAAATCCATAGATTTTGAGAAGCTACTATCTCTAATATAAGAGTAGGAACTTTTTTAAATCCATTGGTATGCGTGCCATGCCAAGCCGTGGGGCAATTTTTCCATTGCCAGTGCATACAGTCTAAACTTCCGAGCATACCTGGAAATCCTCGTTTTTCACCTTCATCCATCAACCTTGCCACATCATCTTTATTGGGTTTTCTTAAATATCGTTCTTCAAAAACTCCGATAATAGCATCACAAAATCGTTTTAAGCTCTCAATTGCAGTGGTTTCTCCAATTTGAACATATTCATCAAGCACATCGGCTGAACATCCATATGCAAGCATTCGTATTGCAGCTACCGTTTTTTGTAAAGGACTTAACCAAACCTTCTTAGCTGCATCCAATTTCTGAGTAAAATAATCATCATGATTTTTTACAGCTTCTAAGATGTGTTTGAATAATTCAACATCCATTCAAAATCGGCGCCTAAAGTGTTCCGGTGTGTATTTTGAGTTTTCACCATTAAAGTAGTCATTCATAATTAAATTGTGACGCATCTCTCTATCACGTTGAATATATCTTCTACTTGATGTTGTTCCACCATGCCGACGTTTTTTACCAATCAAATTTGTGGAAACAATCATAGGAACATGAAATACAATAGATTGGAACATATTACCACTGATTTTGCTGCATGAGTCATCATCTTCTTGTCCTTCATCCAGTAATCGTCTGCTTATTGATAGTGAATTATTGCTTGAAGATGAGCTATCAGTTTCGGACAAAGAATGCGATGAAGACATGGATTCGAATAACACCTATAAAATAATTATCCAGCGATTATAATTTTATCAAAAAATAATATTATTAATTCAACATTCTAGACTGTTTTACCTCAATATAGTAATATTTAAATCTTCACATCTATAATTATTAGAGACATAGACAATAACGAAGATCACATTATTTGATAACAAAATACATGGATAGCATTGATGATAACATTACTTCATAACAAAATATACAATAACTATTACCTAATTGTATCCAAGATTGTGTCAATGATGTGAAGAAGTGTGCAGTGTTTGTATCCAATGTCGATGATGTGAAGAAGTGTGCAGTGTTTGAATCCAATGTCGATGATGTGAAGAAGAAGTTCTCTATGACGTTTAAAGTTTTTATTTTTTTTTACTTTTCTGTTATACCAGGTCTATTTGAATTTTATTTATTGTTTTATTTTAATATAAATTAGAAAATTATAAATTTAAAAAAATAAAAAATTTTAAATTTAATTTGAATTAAATTAGAAAAACTTGAGAAGACAGCAACCACTGTGGAGTCTTTTTTAGTTTTAGTTCTTTATAAATACTATTCTTGACACATCATCATCCGCACCCTCTATTTGTAATGCCACGTATGTTTTAATTCACCCAACCATTGGAGATGCTCTAATATTTTTTGTTTTATGAGAATAAAATGGTAATGATAAGTGAATAATGAAATTAAAAATATATTTGATTTTCAAATAACATTTATTGAAAGAAAAATAAATTATAATAAAAAATAAAAATGGATAAAAATATAAATTTTAATAAATTAAATTATAAAGTGATTTAAATAATTAAAATTTGAAATTGATTAAATAAAACGTGCATATCCAAACGTACTTGAACCGTAAAAATGGATCTTATAAAGTTAATTATACATATATATATATATATATATTAATTAGTAAATATGACGAATTAATTTTGCACAAAATATTTTATTGATCTTCAAATTTTATTTTTTAATAAAAATAAAAAATATGTAAATAAAAATAAAATAAACATTAACATCAAAATTTATAATGTAACATTAATTCTAAATTTAAAGATTAAAATTTAATCAAAATTATCAAATTATCTAAATTAACACAAGATATCAAAAAGTGTGGTAAATAAAAGTAATAATAATTAAAATTAAAAATACAAATAAAATAAATCGTATAACAAATTGATTTACAAATTCCTAATAAAAAATTAAAAAATTAAATTTTAATTTTATTATACGCCACTATTGAAAAAATATACACCAAATTTCATTTACCCCACATCACGTGTTCGCCTCCGGTAATGTACTATAAATTAAGGACTGGTTTACATTTGATGATCTCGTCTGACCTTGCCCCATAATCTCATTTTGTTTTCAAATACAAACCGCTGCGTAGCTTCACATTGTTTTCAGATACAAAGGTTTTTATCCTTCACGGCGCACCACTACTCTCTCTTCAGTCACCCCTTGCGGTCCATTATATCTGCGCTTACACCGATGTCTTGGATCAGCGAGACTGACGTCTCTATTGATGACGACAATCATTTAGGGTTCGATGATTATGATGACTATTTTCGGTTCAATCAGTTTCTGGAAATGGAATCGCAGATTTCTCTTTCTATGTTTTTATTTAAGTATCATATCTTCAACGTAAGTTTCATTTCTATTCAATTCATTGCTGAGTTAATATCGACAGTATTTAGTTTAATTATATTCTTGATTTTTCAATTACAAAATTGTCTGTACATATATTCACACGAGTCTCTTCTGACAGGGATATTTTTTATTTGTGATTATTTTGCTGTGTTTCTGATTATAGTGTTGGTGTTACTTATATTGTTTTGAAGGACCGGATTCATTCCGCTCCCACTGCCTGCTGATATCAGAAGAAGCATTTATCACGGCTGGTTCTATTTGTTTGCAGACAATAGAGGCCTAAAGAGTCTGTAACTACTGACTGCAGTAGATTTACCTACTTCCTGGGGAGGAGCCGTCTCCCTTACTGCATCATGTGTCTCCTTCATTATCTGTGATGATTTCTTCTGATTTTGGGAGGCAGCGGCGGAGGGCTCATAGTCAAAATATAGATTCTCCTCACCATTCTACAGAATTCATTATCCGTGAAGATGATTAGCCATTGGTTGTCCGGAGCATTTAATAACCAATGCTTGATATCCATCGAGCCTTGTTAGGTCCACTGACCTGCCAATTGGGCATCCTTGCTTTTGAACCTGAGATACAATGAGTTCAAAATATTAAACTCTGTAGGCAAAAGACATTGTATTCTATAGATGAAATGTAGTACAGAGAGTGAGAGAGACCTTAGCACAAGTACGAGAAGAAGCAGGAAGCTGCAGCTCATCAGTTGCATCTTCAGAGTCTCTATTCCAAGGATCAGGTTCACCTAGGTCCTGCTGCTGCCTGCTGGAGACCCCAAAGAGTCTGTAAGTATTGGCTGCTGCTGCTGATTTTCCCACTTCCTGGGGAGGATGAGACGACAAGTTGAGGCTCCTCGAAGCAGTCTCCCTTGTTGCATCATGGCGATAAAGGTCAGCAACTTCAGGGATCGATAAAGGTCAGCAACTTCAGGGATTATTAACGGCTGTCCAGAGATGACAAGTTTAGACTTCTGGAAACCGTTTCCCGTGTTGTATCATCGCCTACGCCATGCAGTAGATTCACCAGAGGACCAGCAGATAAATGCCAGACCCAAATCTAATGAAGCTAGATAGAGAAAATTAAAGATGAATGTAAATTATGTATTCAGTCCAATTATAGAAGAAAGATTTTCGACACAAATTACAGTGTCCGTAGCTGCCAGAGCTCTCTGTGTTAAGAAGGCCTAACTCATCCCAAAAGAGCCCTCAAGGGGTGAGGATTGCCTCATTCATTATATAGAAGCTATTAGCCCTTTAGCTAAGCAAGGTGGGATTTCACACTATGTTAATGGGATATCGAGAGAGCTCCACTGCTCATCGCTGTGTCTCGCCACTAGCAATGAAATAAATCTGATAGATACTAATAATGAAGATTTAAGCTCAGTGCAGATACTAGACTCAACAACTGCTATTAGTTTGTAATTCATGTTTTATTCTTCACCCATGACTAAAATATCGTTTACATGTACTGATAAAAGTAAGAAATTTACCATTTTGAATCTTGGTAAATAAGGATCAGCAACAGATTGTATGAAACCATAATTGAGTACATGTGCAGTGAATTCAAGGTTGCATTGTAGTTGGCTTGTTTCAAGCCGGACCTGAAAAGTTTACATACATGTCCACAAGTTGTTTTTTAATACTCTTGAGGATAATATATATACTTCTTTCATCTATACCGCAATGTAAAAACCCATTATTGATATCAAGTTGATGCATAGATCAGGATACTACTGTCAGGAAAGAGTCTCATAAATACAAAAAGAGAAAAGTTGTATGTAGTCCTTCAACTTAATTGTAACCTTTCGCTATAATACAGTATTTTGAATCTATTAACTAATCCATGTGGGTTATGTTTTAACTTGTAAGCCACTTACACCCTATAGCTCTTTTTCCTTGAGGCAAATTTGTTAGACACTAAGTATTATTTTGATCGAGAGCTGTTATCTCTTTTCCCATGGCATTAACTCATTAAACATGCATACAAGCATGGTAATAAGAAACACTCTTGTAAAATTGATAATTTTGCATGAAATGCTTGATGAGCCATAAATATACACTAAAAGTATTGGGCAAACGTGTCATGTTTTTTTTTTTTATAACAGGACCATGCATAAGTATGATGTAGGAGTAAAATAAGTCTGAATAAAATGTTTAAGAGTAAAATGTGATACATTAGCAAGTCTATTATGGGACAATATAGTGTCATTTATATAACTTTTTGAAATTTGTTTACTGGTCTTGCATTGTTTAGCAGAATCAATTTAAACACTTAAATCACTACTAAGTTTATTTGCCGCATACGATAATAATGCATTTATTTCCGGTGGGCAATTAAACTAAGAATAAAAGTCATTATATTTTATTCTTAAGATTGTATTGATATATATTTTTAAATGATTATGATCCAAATTTATCAATTCATTAGCTTCTTGAAGTAATTGAACTAGTTAGATAAATTTTAAAATGGTACTTATATTTTAATTTTAATAATAAATTCCATGTATAAATTTGATCATAATAATTATGGTACATAAATTAAGAAATTTTTATTTAATTTTCAAATTTAAAAAAAAAAAAGAGAAGACAAATTCTAATGTGAATAATTCCAAGAGTAAAGAGACATACAAAAATACAATGGCCAATAAATGCTTTTGTTTCATTTTATGGTAGTTGAACATATGTATAACTTTCAAATTATTTTATTAAAATATTATATGATATATAATAAATAGAATATTTTGGTATTTACAATTGACATTTGTATCTTCCATATAGAAGAATCCAATAATTTCATTAAAGTAATACACTTTTCAATGAAAATATCAATTGTAAAAACCAATATATTCTCTTTATTATACACCACATGATATTTTAATAAAATAATTTGTCAGACAAAATGAAATAAAATGATTAATTCACTATTGTATTTTCCCGTGTCTCTTTTATTGTTGAAACTATTTATATTAGATATTATTTTTTTTTTCTTTTAAAATATTGAAATTTTAATAAAGAAATTCTTAATTTATATGCCACAATTATTATGATCAGATTTACATGTGAAATTTATTTTTAAAATTAAAATATGTGGACCATTTTAAAATCTATCTAACCAGCTCAACTACTTTTAGAATCTAATGGAAAGCTATTCTTATCGCTTTTCTTCAAAGGATAAATTTGGATCACTAACAAATTTGGATCAATATATTTATGTTTTTATCAATAATTTAGTCCATCATCAAATTATAAGCTTAATTACCTATTAGAAATAAATCAACCATTACTTATTTTAGATGAGATATTAAAATCAGTATTGACTGATATTTGTAGCTGAAATAATAATCATATAAAATTTTAAAAATAAAATTATTGTAATATAACCGGTAAATCTTAATATGTAAGTGTAATTGTATTATATAATTTTAGTATGATAATGTTGTAATAAAAAAAATTATTCTAATAACATAAAACAAATTTACAATCACATACTACCAAACAACACTTAAAAATAGAGTATAACTTTTAAGAAAAAAATTAATGTGTATATATTAAAGTAATATATTAAAATATAAATCATATTATAATACATCATTTCTTTTTTTCTTTTTTTTTTTTTTTTTTTAAATCATACTCTCACCAAATGTTATTTAATAGTATGTGATCATCAATTTGTTTTATAAATTATCATATAAATAAAATAATTTGTGATATTATCATAATAATATTTTAAGATCATATAATATATAAATTAATATTAATTATTATATAATAAAATTTAATGGAAGACTAATAAAATCATATTAAAATTTTATATTAATAAATTAATGAATTAAATTATAAACCAATTCAAATATGTGATTTTAAAAATAGATTCAAAAATTATAAAATTTACTAAAAGACAATAAAATTATAATAAATAATAAAATTAAATATAATATGAAATATTAAAATATTAATAAATTAAATTATAAAATAATTTAAACAGTACAACCTTAGCTCACGTGTCCTAATATATACTTTCAAGCACAATTGACCCCACATCACAAACTGCTATAAATTACACACCACTCAACACTTGATCACACATCTATTTTATGCCCTCATCTCAGTTTTCAGACATTCCTCCTCCGTACACTCATAGGATTCCGGCATATCTACCTTCGTTCACTCGTTGGTCCGCTATGTTCACTCCCATCTCCACTCACTCAGGGTCCACCTTATCTCCACAATCACATCAATCTGAAACAGAGGGAAACGCCTCTGTTGACGATGAAGACGATATTTTTTGTTGGATAAGATAGAAATGGAATCACACGCCTCTCTTCCTATGTTTTCATTCAAATGACGAATTCTGTTTCAATTGATTGCGATTTTGCAACTTTAATATCTAGATTCGATTATTTGATTATTTTTTAAGATTATAGTGTTAACTTTTATGTTTATATTCATCTTATTCTTCAACTCTGTGTCACAGAAAACAGAGTTTTGACAGAGATAAAGGGTTTAGAAGCGATTATATAGATATGTTGTTGATTGTAGTGCTAGAGTGTATACATGTATTTATAATATTCTTCTACTTTTCGTGTTACATAACCTAAGCTTTCTGCTTTCTGAGACAGCCCCTTGGCTCCAAGCTTCCAAGATTCTACTGATGACAAAGGCAGGAAATACTTTTCCTGATCTACGTATGCAGCGGGTGGTAGGGAAGCGTTCAACTGGACAAGTCCGGGGTTTGTAATAAGCACAGGACATTGTGAACGCCTAACTTGTGGCAAGAACAGCTATGTGCATGCTATAACTAGGTATCACAGAGGTGGAAACGATATTGGGCTGCGTTGGACCTCGTCTTACACGCCAACACGAAAGTTCTCCATTCTCATCTCTGTGGTAACAATATTATTCATCATCAAATTTTTCAGCATCTGGATCTGGTGATCTTATCTGCCATGACTGAGGTTTTTCTGAATTTTGAAACACTTCTGCGACTTAGTCAGTTGAATATTAAGAAGAAAGAAAGTGAAGACAATGAAACTAACTTAAGTAGCTATTGAGGATTAGCTAAGTTAGCTGAAGAAGAAAGATGAGTGTAAATTATGTGGTAAGTTGAAGAAGAAAAATGAGTGTAAAATTATGTAATTGAATTGAGAAAATGAAAGATGAATGTAAATTATGTATTCAATTAGAGAAGGAAGATGAGTGTAAATGATGTATAAGCCAATTGAATCAATATTTTATTAATAGTAATTTAAAAAGAAAAAACTAAATTATGTAATGGTACCTTCTTTTGTGCCAGAAAATAAAGAACCAGCAGATGGAACCAAAATTGTACAAGGTATCCTAAGGAAGATGAATGCAATTTGGAGCAGATTCTATAGGAGCAGCTGCAGTGAATTCTGCAGTGATTTTGTGATTGCCATTTCCATTTGCTGCTACTAAAACATCAATGTAATGAAATTTATCTGGAGGTACTCCACATAGAACCAGGCCATTTGACTGAATCAATCAACATCTACAACACCGACTATAGTGCCTGTATATCTACTCCCTTCAGCAAAAACCACACTTAGTAGAAGATTTACACCAATTAGATGTTACCTTTGTTCTTGACCATCTTCATTTTCAAACCACCTATGGAATTTCATCCATGAATCATAGTTTGTAGCTGCAACTTCATTATATTTGTCAAAGAGAACAGTGTAGTGTAGTTTTCAGGGGAAGTTCTCGGTCTGTAATAAAACTAAACTTTGCTCCAGTTGACACAGCATGCTCACAAGAAAATTATTCATCATCACTGAAGCTCACAAGAAATTTAGCACTCGAAGAAAATTATTCATCATCCTTAAAAAAATCAAGAAATTGTCTATCCTCTCACTCTACAATCCCAGAAATTGTCTATCCTCTCACACTACAATCCCATTTTGCTCGGAGTATATGGACAAGAATTTGGGGTTGAATTCCATACTTTCAAAAGACCTTTCGACATTTAAAACTTGTGAATTTGGATTATCAAATCTGAAAGTTTTAATTTTGTGAAGTATTTTATTTTAGCTCTTTAAATAAAGATGTCAACCAAGTAGAAAGAAGGAGGGTTGAAGTACACAAGAATGATCACCTACCCGAGTAAGAATATAATGATATTCAGTTACAGAAGGCTTTTTATAAGCTTCATAGATAAATGTGAATAAGATTATATATATATATATATATATATTTATCTATTATTAAATAGTGAAAGGGACAACCTAGAATGTTTAGAATAAGAACAAGTATCAAACAGGCTATAGACGTAAAAGAAGTCTGAATAGAATCAAGTAAAATTAAGTGTTTAAGAGTAGAGTTTGATATACTATCTGTTTTTTATTACTTACTACACTGAAAGTTTACACGCTTTTCGATGCTTAATTTTAACATTAAATATCTTTAATTATACACGATAAAAAATTATAATAATTTTATATCTAAAAAATACATATTAAAATGAATAAACAAGATCTCACTTGACTATATTTTTCTTTATGTATAAATAATAACATACGAAACAAGATCATGGACTAAAAAATACAGAAGAAGTATGAACAAGTCTGGTATGCCACAATACAGTGTCATTCAAAGAAATTTTTGAAACTTGATCACTAGTCTTACATTGTTTACAAGAATCAAATTAAAGAGCATTTGTTGTAAAAATATTATTTACACATAGAGTGATGGCTCGAGAGGCTATTAAAGACTCTCCTAGTATGTACAATATAATTAGTGTCCTAGTCCTATAATATCCATTTCTATTAAAGACTCTCCTAATAAGTACAACATAATTAGTGTCCTAGTCCTATAATATCCATTTATTTAAAGAAAGACAAATTTCAATGATGCTTATTAAGAGCGAATTGAATTCGAAGTAAGGTAGAAAGAGGATATTTGTTACCTAAAGACTAGGCAGTAAGCTAATATACATCTCTTGTATGAGTAATAATACCATCAACAATCATATCAATACGAATAAAATTTTTAAATAGTATGAATTTTTATTTAAGTAAATGTAAATAAATAAAATTAATTTCAAAAAATAAGAACTACTCAAAATATCTATACTGTATCTACAAACAGTATATTTGGCGTTAATAGTTGAACTAATATATAGTATTGAATTCACATTTACGGAGCTCATTTGAGTCGCATATAGTCTTTCAATAGCATTAGCTTTTACCATTTGAGATAGTGATTTAATCAACACTATTTCAAATAATTTTTTTTTAAGAAACTATTATGAATAGTTCTCTCCAGGTCACTATTTTAAGTTTTTATTTTCAAATATTATTTTTAAAAATTTTGAATATCACTAGATTTAACGTTAATAAATATAAAATCAAATAATTACAATAATTTTATTTTTAAAACTTTATGGATAACCATTATTCTAGTTACAAATATTATCCTTCCAACCGTTATTATAATAATTAATCTAAACATTAATTCAAACCTCAAACTTTTACAACTCTCCTAACAATTATTTCAATTATTAATTTTAAAATTTTACCTAAAATGTAAACACTTAAACCACCTTTAGCTAATAATTTGAAGATGGACTAGATTATTGATAAAAGGACATTATACTTTATTCTTAACATAAGCTTGTATTTATATACAATTTTTTAAATTATTATGATCCAAATTATAAATTCATTAGCTTCTAGAAGCAATTGAACTAGTCATATAGATTTTAAAATGGTACACATTTAATTTTAATAATAAATTCCATGTGTAAATTTGATCATAATAATTGTGGTATACAAATTAAGAAAATTTTTAAAGGAAAGAAAAAAAAAAGTAAAAACTAATTCTGATGTGAATAGTTTCAAGAATAAAGAGACATAGAAAATACAATGATCAATAAAATGCTATTTGTTTCATTTTATGGTAGTTGAACACATGTATAACATGCAAATTATTTTATTAAAATATCATGTGGTGAATAATAGATAGAGGCTACGTTTGGTACTAGCGTTTTTCACAGAGTTTAATGTTTTGACTCTGTCCAAACTCTAAAAGTGTTAAAACTCTGTGTTTGGTCTTCAGCTTATAATCTTCCCTTCGGAGTTTTTCATAGAGTTTCCAAAACGTTGCTGAGAGTAATGTTTAGAGTTTCAATCAGAGAGTTTAAACTTACTTTTCCAAAATTATCCTTATCCATACTAATTTCAAATTAATTTATCTTTTTATCAAATTATTTTATGATAATTACTTTTTAATTAATTATTTTATTTTTGGTTTTAATAAATTAAATAAATTTTTTATAAAGACAGAAAAAAATTGATTATTACAAATGTATTATTTATTGAAAAAAAATTAATTTCATTCTAAAATCATATTTTAAATTTAAAAATAAATATTTTTTTATATAATGTCCTTTTACGTCATTTAAACATTATTAAATACTTACAATGCTAGTTTACCAAACAGTATTTATTAAAAACGCTAAACGCTATCCATTATTTAAAAAATGCTAAACGCTGTACAAAATGCTAAACGCTAATAAAAATGCTAGTCACGCCAAACACAGCCAGAATATTTTGATTTTTACAATTGACATTTTTACCTTCCATCTAGAAGAATCCAATAATTTTATTAGAGTAATACTTGTTTCAATGAAAATATTAGTGGTAAAAACCAATATATTCTCTTTATTATACATGTGTTCAGCTACCGCAAAATGAAACAAAATCATTAATTGCATTTTTCTATTTCTCTTTACTCTTGAAACTATTTATATTAGAATTTTTTATTTATTTTTTTCAAATATTGAAATTTGAATAAAGAAATTTTTAATTTGTATACCACAATTATTATAATCAAATTTACATATGAAATTTATTCTTGAAATTAAAATATGTGGACCATTTTAAAATCTATCTAACCAGCCCACTACTTGTAGAATCTAATGGAAAGCTATTCTTTTCACTTTTCTTCAACGGATAAATTTAGATCAGCATATATTAATCTTTTTATCAATAATTTAGTCCATCAAATTATTAGCTTAATTGTCTATTGTAAATAAATCTACCATTATTCATTTCAGATAAGATATTAAAGTGACTGTTTGATGGTAATATTTGTAACTGAAATAATAGTTATTTATAAAATTCTAAAAATAAATTTTTTTTAATATAATGAGTAAATCTTAATATGTAATTATATATTGTATTATATAATTTTAGTATGGTAATATAATCAATTTTTTTTTATCTGATAGCATATAGAACAAATTGACAATTACATACTACCAAATAACACTTAAAAATAGGGTATTCTTTTAAGAAAAAATTAATGTGTATATATTATATTATATTATATTATATTATATTATATTATATTATATTTATATTATATTATATTATATTATATTATATTATATTATATTATATTATTATTAATATATTATACATCACTTTTTTTTTAAAATAAAAATAATATTCTCATAAGATGTTACTTAATAGTACGTGATCATCAATTTCTTTTTGTACATTATCATGTTAACAAAATAAATTGTGATATTACCATAATTTAAGACCATATAATATAAATATAATTTAATATTAAGATTAATTTATTATATCACTACCCTTTAATACTTAAATTTAACTAATAAAAATTATTCTATAACAATTATATTTATTCAAATTTAAAATGAGTATTATCTTATAAATTTATTATATAAACATTTAAATAAAATTAATTCTTATAAGTTTGATTTAAATTTATAAATCAATTTTAAAAATGTTTAAAAAAATTTATATTTTATTTTAAAATAAATCAGATTTTTATATTAAATTTTATAATTGCAATGATTACAGATCACAAATTGGTTAATCTGACTATTTTTTAAAAATAAAATTTATAATTTTTTTAGAAATTCTCAAATTTGAGTTTTTTTCCTAAAATTATTTTTATAAAATTTGAGCTATAAATTTAAATCACATTTTATAAAGTGGGAAAGATCTATATTACATTAATACATACCCATCAAATTATTTTTCTTAAAAACTATATTTTATCACTATCACTCAACGTAATTTGAAAACGTAATTTGAAAACATGTGATTATACAATTTAGTTTATATACTTTTATGTTAATATATATATATATATATATATTTTTTATTTTGTAACATTACTATACTAATGTTTCAAAATCATATAATATATAATATAATTAGATATTAAGACTTCACTATTATTTACAATAAAATTCATATGAGACTAATAAAATCATATTATAAAAATGGTGAGTCGGTGTCCAATTTCATATTACTCTTTTTTACCCCTTTAAAATTTAAGTGTTCAAATTATTTTATAATTTAATTTATTCATATTTTACCATATTTATATTTTATTTAATTTTATCATTTATTATAGTTTTAAGTGTCTAATATTATTTTAAAATTTCAAATAAAAAATAAAATTTACTGAGAGAAATTTTATATTTTTTTATTTGAAATTTTAAAAAAATATTACACTTGAAACTATAATAAATGATAAAATTGAATAAAATCAAAATATATAAAATATTAATAAATTAAATTACAAAATAATTTAAACACTTAAATTTTAAATGGTTAAAAAAGATTAATATGAAATTAGACCTCAACATTTTCAAGTACAACCTCAGCTAACGTGTCCTAATATACATTTTCAAGCACAATTGATCCCACGTCAGAGACGGCTATAAATTGGACACGACTCAGCACTTGATCACACATCTCTTCCATACCCTCATTTACCCTCATTTCAGTTTTCAGACATTCCTCCTCCGTACAATCATCGGAGTTCACCTATGTTCACTTCCATCTCAACTCATTCATCAGGGTCAATCTTATCTCCACAATGGCATCAATTTGAAACATAGGCAAACACCTCTGTCGACAATGACGACGATCTTCTTTGGTTGGATCGGACGGAAATGGAATCACACAATTCTGTTTCTATGTGGTCATTCAAATTATGAATCCTCAATATAAGTCTCTGTTTCAATTGATTGCGATTTTACTTTTCTAACACCTAGATTCGATTATTCGATCGTTTTTTAAGATTACAGTGTTAATTTTTAAGTTTGCATATATTCATCTTATTCTTCAACTCCTTGTCGTAGAAAACCGAGTTTTGACAGAGAAATGGTTTAGAAGCGATTAATTATACTCTTAGAGTGCAATGTATACATCTATTTATAATATTCTTCTACTTTTTTGTTACAGAACCTAAGCTTTGCGTTTTCTAAGACAAGCAACTTGGCTCCAGGCTTACAAGAATCTGCTGATAATAAAGGCAGGAAATATTTTTCTTGATCTACGTCGCCGTGGGTGGTAGGGAAGCGTTCAACTTGACAAGTCCGGGCTTGTAATAAGCACGGGACACTGTGAACGTCCAAGCTGTGGCAAGAACTCCTATGTGCATGCTATAACTAGGTATTACAGAGGTGCAAACGATATCCAGTTGCGTTGGACCAAGTCTTACGCCAATACGAAGTTCTCCATTCTCATCTCTGTCATAAAAATATTATTCATCATCAGATGTTTCAGCATATGGATCTGGTATCTGCTGTGGCTAAGTTCTTTTTTTTGTTTGGAGGCGGCCGGGGAGAGCTCATGATTTGAAATTCTTCTGGGACTTGGTCAATAAAATCAGTTGAATGTTAAATAGGAAGAAGAATGAACATAACTTATGTAGTTATTGAGGATTGGCTAAGTTAGTTTAGGAAGGAAGATGAGTATAAATTATGTATTGAATTTTGATGTAATTGAGTTGAGAAAATGAAAAAATACGTGTAAATTATATATTTAATTATAAAAAAAAAAATGAATGTAAATGATCTAGTCCGCAAGAAGAAAGGTGAGTGTCAATTATGTACGGTGAGCAATATTTTTAATATAAAACAGGCTAAATTATGTAATTGTACACATTAACCTTCTATTTGGCGAGAAGATGAAAGCAACAGCTGATGAAACCAAAATTGTGCAAGACCTTCCAAGCAGAGCATCTGCATTGAAAGTTCTATCTTGACATGTATCGTAGCATTGCACCTGAAAATAAAACAGAAATGATTTTGTGATTGCCATTTCCATTCGCTGCCACCCCATTGGAGGCACATACACAGAAAACCAGGCCATTTGACTGAATCAAGATCTTCAAAACCAACTACAGTGCCTGTATATAATCTACTCCATTCAGCAGAAACCACACTTAGTAGAAGACTACACCAATTTGATGAAACTGGAAAAAATTTGATGTTACCTCTGCTCTTGACCATCTTTATTTTCGAACCACATGTGGAATCTCATCCATGAATCACAGTTTGTAGCTGCAACTTCTTTGTATTTTTCAAAGAGAACAGTGGAGTGTAGTTTGCAGGGGAAGTTCTCCGTCTGTAGTGAAAACTAAACTTTGCTCGAGTTGATACAGCATGCCAGGCCGTGGCAAGAACACCAATTTGCATACTTCATTTGACTATGTCCAAAGACAACACCGAGTTCTCCATCTTCAGCTCTGTAATTACCAGCCAATGTCATTGTAATTATTCATCAGCAAGAAAGCTCACAAGAAAATTTACCACTTGAACAATAGAAGAAATTGTCTATGTTTTCTCTCAGCAATTTCAATTGCATACTTTCAAAAGAACTTTTGACATTCAGAACATATAAATTCGGATCCATTATCATATTTGAAAGTTTTGGTTCTTCTATAGTATTTTATTTCCGCTTTTTAAATAAAGGTGTCAACAAAAACAAAAATAGGAATGTCCTACACCAAGAATGCTCATCTAAGAATATAATTATATTCAGCAAGAGAAGGCTGTTTATAAGCACCCATAAATCAATGTGAATAAGATAAAAAAAAAAAAAAAAAAAATGCATTGACACAACCTTGATTGTTTTGTTTAGAATAAGAAGCAAGTGTTTAAAAGTAGAATTGATATATGAACAAGTTTGTGAAACAGTAGAAGTTTTTGAAACTTGATCACTGGTCTTACATTGTTTACAAAAATTAAATTAAACAACATTTATTGTCAAAGACATTATTTACAACTGAATTATTTATTGAATGATAGAGTGATGGCTCGAAAATGCAGAGGCTATTAAAGACTATCCTAATAAGTACAACAAAATTAGTGTTCAAGTCCAGTGATATCTATTTATTTGAAAGAAAGAGAAATTTCAATGACGTGGAATTAGTTAATCTGCTTGGTAAGAGCTAATTGAATTAGAAGGTACAAAGAGGACATTGGATAAGCAAAACTTAGGCAGTAAGCTAATATATATCTCCTATATTAGATACATTTATAATTTTTTCATCAGGTAAAATAATGCAATGTGATTTAGCTAATAGTTTCAGATTAGAAAAAAAGTGTTTTATCTAAGTTCCTATTTCTAATGTATTCAAAGAAAGAAAAAAAAAAATTTAAATTAAATTGTGAATAAAGTATACCCGGAGAATTCTCCTTGTAAGCCATGTGTGAATAGTTAATAGGCTCAGCAACTCATTTTCTTTTCATCTACAAAGCCAACTATTTAATACTCTCCCACGTAATATTTATCATTGCATTCATGAGAAGTCTTATTGTGATCACTGCCTTTATATACATTTGCCACCATAGATGCAAATTTATCTTCCTTCATCTTCTTTAACCAATCAGGATAATCATTCAATTAAAAACATGTATCTTTAGTGTGCTCTGTCTAATTATAGTAGTGCAAAATCTATCTATCATATGTTCGAGTTCAATGGTGAGTTAACTTCTCCCAACAACCAATGACTTATTATCTTCATCACTAAGAAAGACGATCCAATGCTAGGGTAGATGGCCCGTGGCTTTAATTACCCAATCTACCACCATCTTCATTTATTCTTTTTCATTCATTCTCTTGTTCGTGCTAATAGACCTGTCACTACACTATAGAGAATTCTACAATATGGTTCGCGGGATTTATACATCTTGACCACAAAGATTAAGGGAAAAACATGATCTTAAAATCTTAGAAGCTTGGAGGTAAGGTACTACCTTAGTAGAGCATATTTTTACTCACAATACGGTATTTCATAGAAAGGTTAGGTTGTGTAACACAAAAACAAGAAGAATATCATAAATACATATATACATAACACTTTAACACTATAATAAAAACACGGTTAATCTTATCTAAATATTATTCTATCAAAACAAATGTAGTGTCATGTAAAAATAACACTTAACACTGTAATTGAAAAATAATCAAATAATCGAGTCTAAATATTATCTCTAAGAATTTAGCAAAATTGTAATCAATTGAGCAAGAATGATACTTACATTGAGGATCAGGTATTTGAATGAAGATATACGAGGAGAGATTTGCGATTCTATTTTCAACACCCGATCAAATCGAAAATGATCATGGTCGTCATCGTCAACTAAAGCGTTTGTCTTAGATTAAAGTGATTCTGGTGCGAGATAAGACATAGTGGACCCCAATAAGTGAGTGGAGGTTGAGAGTAAATATGGTGAACCCTGATGAGCGAGTAGAGATAGACATGGTGAATCCCGACGAGTGAGATGAGGAAAAAAATGGGTCGTGATTTGTTTCTAAAAATTAACAAGGTGAGGCTAACGGAAAAATGTTTAGACAAGAGATGGTTCATCAAATATTAGGCCCATCGTAAATTTAAAGTACATTAGGGCACGTAACGTGGGGTTGGTTGGACTTAAAAATGTGTTATAAATTCACACCGACCTAACATCTCATGAAACATCTATTATTTGTAACTTCTATAGCTTTGCCTCTCAATTTTAAGACACAAACCACAATATTGAGCTTATCTTCCTCTATGACATCATTTTTATTTTCCTCCAGCTCTCGTCGGGTCCACCATGTTTACCTTTACTCGTTCATTAGGTTTATCATATCTACTCTCACTTCCACTCATTTGTTGGGGTCAAATTTATCTACTCTCATGCCAAGTTCGCTTCAATCCAAGACAGATGTTTTTGGTGACTATGATGATGATGATCATTTTCTGTTAGGTCAGGAGTTAAAAATAAAATCGCACACCTCTCATCCCATGTTTTTATTCAAATATCCTATCATCAAGTAAGCGTCATTTCTACTCTATTGATTGCAATTTTGCTAAATTCTTAAGGATAATATTTAAATTCGATTATTCGATTTTTTTTCAATTGATTGTTATGTTCATTCATCATTTTGTGCCTTTGAATGTTTTGATAGATGATATTTAGATGCGATTATATGACTGTAATTTTAATTATAGTTTTAGTGTTACTTATATATATATTTTTCTATGTTATGTTTAGATGTCATGGCTAAGGTTTTTCTTATTCTTGGAGGCAGTGGAGAATGGCTCATTTTTTTTACTTCTTCTTTTGTGAAGATATATATCCTTCTCACCATTTTATGAAATAAGAGGGTGATACAATAGGGGTAAAATATCCAATGACTTGTCATTTCCCTTGTTACATCATCGCGTACATGTGGTAGATTTACCAAAGAACCAGCACATAAAAGCCAAAGCTCTCTATTCAGGAAAAGACTTAGGTAAACTAGGACCACCACGTAGAATTTGAGCCCGCCAACCATTAATTGACACGTGTGCATCAAGTGAGCAGAGACGTAACACCACATCACACCAGCCTTGTATCTCTCATATTAAATATTTGTCTCTCCTCACTTGATGTACATGTGTCAATTAATGGTTGGTCGGGTCCAAATCCTACGTGGTTGTCTCGACCTACCTAAGTCTTTTCCCTCTATTCAATGCGATTTCTACCACAGTTTCATCGAATTCAATGAACTCCATACCTCCTCCAACTCTCGCCATAATCAATACAAATTTCAAACTAACTAATAATCTCTATTAGATAGAGAAAATGAACAAACTTATGAAATTTGAACAAGTTAGACTATAGAGGAATCAAAAGATGAGTTAGCTATAAATTGTGTATTTAATTATAGAAGACAGATGAGTGTAAATTATGTAATTAAGTTAGAGTAAATGAAAGATGAATATATAATATGTATTCAATTAAATTATGGAAGACAAATTTTCAACACCAACTGCAGTGTCTGTATGTCTTCTCTATTCAGAAAAACAACACTTAGCGTACAGTGACTTGATATGACTGGAGATGAAACATTGCTCTGTATTTTATTGTTGAAAATAATACACAACATCACCGGACTGTAGCAGTTTCAGAAGAGGACGACACACAGCTGCTAGAGCTCCACGGATTCTGTGCCTCCACTGATCATTAATGGATGTATGAAACCATAATTCTCAGTTAAGTACTCTCAACAATTAATGGCTTATCATCTTCAATGATAATGAAGGTGATCCAACACTATTGGGAGATAACCTGTGGCTTCAAGTAAGAAATCAACCACGATCTTCACTTATTCTTTTTCACTCATTCTCTTAGCTATGCTTATAGAAATATCACCCCATTATAGAGAACTTTGCATAGGGGTCATAAGATATACATCTTGACCAGAAAGATGAAGTGAAAAAATTACCGCTTCCATGTCATCCAAAGAATACATAGATCTGGAAAAATATTTCTTGACTTAGCAAAATTTTGGAAGCTTGGAGGCGTACTGCCTTAGTAGAAAGCTTAGGTTTGGTAACAAATAGCAAAAGAATATCATAAATACTTATATACATAACGCTAACTCTGTAATTAAAAACACAGTCAAATCATTGCATTTAAACATCATCTCCTTCAAAACAAAGATTTTGTGTCACAAAGCAATATATGTAAAACATTGTAAATGAAAAATCAACCAAATAACCAAATCTAAATATTATTTCTATGAATTTAAAAAAATTGCAAGCAATTCAGTAGAAATACGACTTACATTGAGGATCAGTAATTTGAATAAAGACATACCAGGAAAGGTATGCGATTCCATTTCCAGCGCCTGATTGAATCAAAAATGATCATGATCAGAGGCATCTATCTTTGTCTTAGATTGAAGCAACTGTGGAGATATAATGGACCACGATGTGAGTTGAGATGAGAATAGACAAAGTGGACTCCGACTAGTAAGCAAAGGTAGACATAATCGATTTCGACGAGTGAGTAGAGGAGGACAAAAACGAACCGCGATTTGAATCTAAAAATTGACAAGATGAAGTTATAGAAGAAGCTCCAGACAAGAGATGAGTCATAAAATGTTAGGTTACTTTTAAATTTATAGCACATTAGGGCACATGATGTGGAGTTGGTTGGACTTAAAAATGTAACATGTCAATATTCAATTTGCACGTTTGTATTATAGTAATTTTGATTAACTATGATGAGGGTAAAGTAACTTTTGATATTTGATCAATATTAATTTTGCTAGTAACCTCATCAATGAATAACACTAATCAAACTATTAGTCAAAGTTATAAATAAATCTCATATTTAATCTTTGCGGGCGAATCAATTAGCACTAGCAAAAATAATTTAAAAATATTTGTACTAATAAAAATAAATAAATAAATAATTTGAATAATAGTAAATTTTACAAATTAATTTTAATTTTCAATTTAAAGAATAAAATTAAGTGAAAATTATCAAATTATCCAAATTCATACGAGAAATATAAATAGCATTAAAAAATAAATATAATAATAAAAAATAAATAAAATTTAAATAGTTTTGCTGTCAAATTGATATAAAAATTTTCAATTCTACAAAATTAAAAAATAATTTTTTATTTTATTACACGCCATTATTACTATCCAAGTCAAATTCAAATACCACATATGAAACCATTAACCAAAAATATTAGAAAGTTTATTTTGATGAAAAAAAATTTCATCCATACAATTATTAGCAAATTTAACATTGATCAAATTTTAAAATTTAAAATAGTTACTTTACCCGAATTAATCAAAATTACAATACAAACATATGAATTGAAACAGATTTTGAATATGGGCCGATTATATTTTCAAATCTAACTGACCTCACATCATGTGCTCCCTCTTCATTTTCAATTTAAATTGACCTAAATCGTATCTTATTATACTGTAAATTCACGACTGACCTAACATTTGATGAAACATCTTTTATTGGTAACTTTTACAGCTTTGCCTCTCAATTTTCAAACACAAACTGCAGCACTGCTTTTGGGTTCAATTTAAGTTTTTAAATATGATACAAACCTAAGATCAATATAATAATATCTCTCCCCTATTGTAATAAAATAATAATATCTCTTCTTTATTATAATAAAATGAGAAATTTAACCAAGTGAATTATGTTGATGACAAGTGGCGCTATAAAAAAACAACACGTAGACATTTTTATATTAAATTACATATTAATACATAAGTATTAATTAATTAATTAATTCGGTTATTTTATCATTAAAAAAAATAAAAAAATTTTAATTCTATACGTTATATTTCAACTAATTATTATCCCACATTGGAACCATACCTCACTAGTTTTTTTTATTGAATTAGTTTTTATACCAATCTTTAAGACATTGGTGTCATTTTTACTATTTAAATTTACTTGCTGTTATAGGTTTTAATAAAAATTTAAAATTTTTTAAATTTTTTTATTTAATTTTAATTTTTTAATATTGATACAAACACAAAATAAATATTATAAAATCTCTATCTCTATCTCTATAATAATAAAAGGTGAAACTTAATCAAGTAAATTAACCACGTGATGATAAGTGGTGCTTTAAAAATTCAACACGTCATACTTTTCTATTAAATTACTTTTTTAGTCTTTAATTTACATTAATTAAATTGGTTATTTTGACATTTTAATAGGCAAACTTAATTCACCCAATAGATGGAAAGATAAAAAATTTTCACTCTTTTTGCACAGATTCGGTAATAAATTCTAACATTTAAATTTTTCTATTTTAAATATATATATTCGAGTTATATATTATATTTACATCTAATTGTTATACCACATCGGAAATATAACTCCCTGATTATTTTCTCCACCACTATATAAAGAGATTTTCGTTCAATTAGTTTTCACGTCAACCTTTAAAGCATTGGTACTCTTTATAAATTAAATAGAGCTACTTGCCACTAGAGATTTAAATATAATATTATATTATTTCAGTTTTTGGATTCAATTTTAAAATTGATAGGAATCCAAAATCTATACTATTATATTATATTATATATATATATATATATATAACAATATATGCATTGTTAAACTTAAAATTTACTTATCATCTTCTTAAAAGAAGAAGTTCAACCAAACATGTTTTATAATTTTTTTATTAAATTAAAAATGTGAATAAATAAATTATTTTATAATGGCAATCACATCATCTAAAAAATCAAATCAATTAATTCTTAAAAATCGAATAAATTCAATTTGTTTAAAATATTTGTAAGCTTTAATAAAAGTTTAAATATTTTACATTTTTGTATTCAATTTTAAGTTTTTAAAATTGATACAAATCTCAAATCAATATTATAATATCTATTTTAATAAAAGAAGAAATCTAACCAAGAATATTAACCACGTGCTAACAAGTAGGGTTCTAAAAAACAACACATGAGCATTTTATATTAAATTACATAGTAACACTTAAGTATTATTTAATTCATTAGTTATTTTTGTCATTTAAAGTATATAATTTTATTTTTTCTACTATATGTCATATTTCAACCTTTTGTTATCCCACATCGGAAGCGTAACTCACTAATTTATTTTGTCACTACTATATAAATGAGATTTTATTAAATTATTCTTTATATCAACCTTTAAGACATTGGTGCCCTTTGTACAACTAAAAGGTACTTGATGCTGTAAATTTTAATAAAAGTTTAAAATATTTTTGATTTTGGATTCAATTTTAACAAAAAAAAAAATCAACATTATAATATCTTTATAAACAAATTAACTACGTGTTGACAAGTGGCACTCTAAAAAAATAATAAATTAGCATTTCTATATTAAATTATATATTAACACATAAGTATTAATTAATTCACTAGGTTATTTTGTCATCTAAAATATATTATTTTATTTTTTTCTACTATATGTTATATTTCGACTAATTGTTATCCCACATATGAAATGTAACTCACTAATTTTTTTCGTCATTATTATATAAATGATATTTTTATTAAATTAGTTTTCATATCGATCTTTAATGCATTAGTATCCTTTGTACAATTAAAAGGTACTTGCCGCTATAGGTTTTAATAAAAATTTAAAATAGTTAAGATTTTGGATTGAATTTTAAATTTTTTAAATTGATACAAACTCAATATTTATATTATAATATCTTTATTATAATAAAGAGAGAAATCTAACAAAGTGATTTAACCACGTGATAACAGGTGACGCTCTAAAAAATAACACGTAAGCATTTTTATATTAAATTACATATTAAAACCTAAGTATTAATTAATTCATTATGTTATTTTTCATTTAAAATATATTATTTTAATTTTTTCTACTGTATGTTATATTTCAACTAATTGTTATCCCACATCGGAAATGTAATTCACTAATTATTTTTGCACTACTATATAAATGGGATTTTTATTTAATTAGTTTTCATATCAACTTTTAAGGCATTGGTGCCTTTTCTATAATTAAAAGGTAGTTGTCGCTATAAGTTTTAATAAAAAATTAAATTATTTTAGATTTTGGATTCAATTTTAAGTTTTTAAAATTGATATAAACCCAAATTCAATATTATAACATCTTTATTATAATAAAGGGAGAAACTTTAACAAGTGAATTAACCACATAAAGGGAGAAACTTTAACAAGTGAATTAACCACATGATGACAAGTTGCGCTCTAAAAAAACAACACTTAAGCATCTTTATATTAATACACATATTTATACACGAGTATTAATTAATTCATTAGGTTATTTAGTCATTGCGCTCTAAAAAAAACAACACTTAAGCATCTTTATATTAATACACATATTTATACACGAGTATTAATTAATTCATTAGGTTATTTAGTCATGAGAATTATATTATTTTTATTTTTTTACTGTATATTATATTTCATCTAATTATTATCCCACATCGAAAGCGTTACTGACTAATTATTTTCGTCACTACTATATAAATGAGATTTTTATTAAATTAGTTTTCATATAAACTTTTAAGACATTGGTGCCCTTTATACAATTAAAAGGTACTTGCCGCTATAGATTTTAATAAAAAGTTTAAAATATTTAGATTTTGGATTCAATTTTAAATTTTTAAAATTTAAAAGTGATCATGATAACTTTGTGAATAATATGTCAAATGAAATAAAACTTGTGTATCACATCATCATGGATGACGTGAGCAATGAAAAATGAGATTTGTTTTTCCTATACAATTACAGAGGTACGTGAGAGACTTTTGTGTGGATAGATTTAGGTTCGGTTCTAAAATTACAAAATCAAATTATACTGATGGCAGCCCCAAGTGGAACTACTTCATTTCTTATTTCTGGAAGAAAGATTGCACATTTGACGTTCTTCATCCTATCGACTCTTATTGAATATTCGATGTGCAATGTCCCTCTTAGAAGCCACAAGGTCGAGTTGCATATAAAGGCAAAACTAATCGTATAGTAGGAGGCACCGATGGTACACAAGCATTGCTTCGAGGCAGTAGACAATACATTCAAGAATATTGAAAAAGACTGCATATTCGACATTATCCATCCCATTAACTCCTACTATAGATTCAATATATAATATCCATCTTGGAAGCCACAAGGTCGATTGGCTTATAATGACAAAACTGATCATATGGAATGAGACGCCAATGGTGCACAAGCATTGCTTCGGGGAGTAGATAGGACATTGAAGGACTTGATGAGATGCCAATGGTGCACAAGCATTGCTTTAGGGTAGTAGATAGGGCATTGAAGGACTTGATGAGAATAGTTAATTCCAAAAATGAGAACCTACTGTTTGTGGCAAGATTGTTGTTTTAGAAGGAGATTTTAGGCAAATTCTGCCTGCCATATGAAAGGTAATAGAAGACAAGTGGTCAATGCAACGATAAATTCTTCATTTCTCCAGGAGTACTACATGATTCTGATACTGATTAAGAATATGAGACTCTAATCAATATCATCGTCCATAGAGTCCTCTGCTCTTAAAAACTTTACACGCTAGATTTTAAGCATCGGCGATGGTATTAGAGGAGAAAAAAAATCTCCGAAATTGATATACTTATAGATCTATTGATAGAAGAATCTTCTAATCTACTCGGTTCTGTAGTAGAAGCAATGTATCATTCATTTTATCAATACATTAACGATCCTACATACTTGCAGGAGTGCGCTATACTAACGCTGATGCAGGATTTGGTGAAAGAGGTAAATAATTACATGATATCGATGAATGTTAGTGATGAAAGGATTTACCATAGTTCGGATTTAGTGCGCCAATCGGATACGGCGATCAATATATTTACTGACCTTTACACTCTAAAATTTTTAAATAGAATTAAGTGCTCAAGTTTACCGCTCATGAACTTAAACACATAGTTGGTATACTGGTGATGCTATTACGAAATATTGATCACTCGGTAGGATTATGCCATGGTACAAGGTTGATCATTGCAAGGCTAGGAATAAGAGTCTTAGAAGTTAAGGTGATTCAAGGTCTAACTGTTGGCCAGAAGATATTGATACTGTAACTTACATTGACACCGTGGGATTCGATATTACCGCTCAAATTTAAGAGGAGAGAGTTCCCTATCTTCGTATTATTTGCAATAACCATAACACAAGAGTCAGAGACAATTTCAAAAATAATGTAAGTCTCTATCTCAAAAGATCTGTTCTCAGGCACAGTCAATTAAAAGTTGTTGTATCCCGAGCAAATAATCTTAAAGGTCTAAAAAAAATACTTATTTTAGACGAGCATTGTGTAGTACTAAAAACCAAGGTTTTAAATATCGAAACGATACCCGATATTATCCCGATATTATCTAAATTTCTGAGCGACCGGTACCGATACGTCTGAATATCCTATATCCTCCGGAGTATCCGTACGGAATCCGATATATCTGTAAAATATCCCGATATTCCCGATATTTTCCGATATTCCCGATATTTTCCGATATTATCCGATATTATCCGAAATATCCCGATATATTTAGAAATAAATAATATTTTTAGAAAGTAGTTAACAAAAAATTAAGTGATAAATAGATTTTAATTTTGATATTTGTACTAAAGTGTAGATTAACGGCTAATGAAATTTAAATGGTAAAAATGAAAATATTAAGAATAAAAAATTGAGAAAATAAGAATAGTGAACTAATTTGTATCGTTTTAAGGTTGGTTGATACTAACGTGATTCCTACTAGCCAATATTGTATGAATTCATGCGTACATCAATTGAAAAAATTGTATTTCACATGGAAGTATGTAGATGTGGAGCAGGAAGCATATATTTGGTTTGCTCATTCGTGCAGCAAATATATTAATCTCTATTATTTCTTTTGAAAAAAAGATTAATTATAGAATAATGATTTTATTTATTTGTATATTATTTAGTATGATATTTTATAATTTAAATTCTCACTTTTAATATGATAGAAAACTGGAAGAGAAGTCAAATTTTATACAAGTTATGTATACAATTGGATTAAGATACTTAATAAATTTCTAATTTTAGTAATAAGGTACAATTCTAATATAAACATCAATTTAAACTATAGTTATATTAAGGGAATATTTTAGGTGCATTGTGAAATTTATTCTTCTTGCATTAATTATGAAATAATTTATTTTTAAATAGCTGAAATACTATAAAAAAATATATGAGAATTTTTTTTTGGCAAAACTAAAACAATTGCATCGAGTAGCAAAATGAAATTAAGTACATAATTGTATTCAACAATTATTACAATATAATAAAAAATTAATAATATTAATTAAAATTTATTAATATTATTAATTTATATTTGTGTTATGTCATTGAGAAATATATATATATTGGAATAGTGTTATGTCATTGAGAAATATTACAATAAAAGTATTATCACCAACATTTTCAATATGTGAATGCCATTAAAGCACATTCGCATTGATTTAACTATTTTATTTATAAATATATTGAAAAAAATTAGTTTTTGTTATTTTAATGTGAAGGTTAAAATTATATATATATATATATATATATATATATATATAACTATTTATATGTGGAGAAAATAAATCTCAAATGAACTTTAAAGAAATAATATAATCTTCACACCTTAATCCACCTTAAATCCATTAGATCAACATTATTATCTAATTGAAAATAGAAATAGCAAAATGTTGGTTAAGAAGGTTGCAATTGGTAACAAGAAAGAGCGCAACAAATGGATGATGAATCTTAAATAATAATTTTCTCATCAATGAACGTTGGTAATCCAGATAATTCTTTGGATGATTTATCACGAGGTGAAATGAGATCGGAGTTAAATTCTGATATTCAACCTTAGTTAGGATCATAATCAATTTCTAATATCTAATTCTTTGGTAATTTTAGAGCTACAATATATTTGATTATCATTCTTCACAAATGTCAAATGAAGTTCGAATGTACACCGAGTGACAATATCAATCTACTTGGATGAATCTAAATGATTCTATTTACGGATCAATTAGAAGAGATGAAACGCCATAAACATGACATATTAACAATTACTTTAAAAAAATATGCAAACACATATTCATGACAAATCTATTGTGTGAAAGGATAGTTATTCACTTTATATATTTGAGTCACCATGAAATTCATTTTTTTGCAGTGATTTGTATTTTTGTAAAATTTTGTAAATAATCTAATAAATTTGGATGTTATTTTCAATATTTTTCTGTTTATTTTATGATTAATTATAACTCACATGTATTTGTAATTAAATAAAATGTATATAAACATATGTTAAGATGAACATAATGATTATATCAAGTGAAATATAGTTTATTATTTTTGAGAAATTTACAATTTCAATATAAAAATATAAAATTAATAATTTTTTAAATTTTAATAAAATATCTGACCGAAATCGATAATATCCCGATATTATCCGAAAACTGAAGAGCCCGATACTGTAACCGATACCGATATTTCAAACCTTGCTAAAAACCATAACTAAATTTGTATCCAAAGAATATTTTCAAGCACTTGAAAATGGTACAAATTGAATATTGTTCGACACAAAATTCATATAATTTATTTGATAAATTTAATAATTACATTTTCTTTTCTTAAAGTAATAAAATTGCAAATACTAATATATGTATTGATTTTGATGAAGGGTACTTCATTACGAGTAGCACCCAAGAAATTAAGAATCATTGAGATTCATAATAATTTCACAAAATTTTGCATGATTTGATCTCAACAACACAAATGATTAAGAGTGAAAAGAGATTTATGTCTAATTAGATCTGTTTATTTTTTTATTATTATTATTTTTTTTTTCATCTCTTGGTTTCGTTTGCTTTTATTATTTTGTATTTTTATTATCGATTGATCGGGACATCTTATGATATATTATCCATTTTGCGATAGACTTTACATTTGATTATTTATTATTTGCGAGAATTTTAAAAAATACATATTTAGTATATATTTTAACATGTGTGCGTACCGCACGGGTAAAAAATTCGAGAGTAAAAATAGAAATTCATTAACTTCTTAAAAAGATGTCCAATTTATTGGAATTCACGATATTTACAAGAATCAATTAACTTCGAAGAAGATCAAGATAATTACATAGGGATGTCAGTCACCCCATTAACAGAGACTATGTTCACTGTGATTGTATTTTATTATGTAATAGTGGACAATGTTCGAATCAAATAACCTTCTTTTGTTAAGTAACTAATTACTAGCCCAACATATATAATTTAAGTCCTGAAAAAATAAAATCAAGTAACAGTTGAATTACAATTATTTATAGAAGAGAGGTGATTTTATGAATACTATATGCATATACTAGTATTGTTCCACCACGCAAGGCGTGGGGTTTTTTTTTTTTTTTTTTATAAATTATTTTAATTGATTAAATTATTTTAATTGATTAAATTATTTATTTTTGAATTATATATAAAATTTAACTAAATTATGAATTAAATTTAATATCATTTTTAATCTAAATTAATAGATTATTGGATTAAAATTCAATTTAATCCTAAAATGATGATTAAATCGATGAAATTGAATATACCATTATAAAATTGTTAAATAATTAAATTATTTAATAATTTTATAATCTATATATATAAAAAACAAAATAACTTAAAGGAGAGATAATTTACCTTGCTTGAAAATTGGACACGTGGCAATCATATATTATTTGTTGTGCACTTATAATATGTACTGTGGCATATGAAAGAATAGCATATTTAATGTCATATGATTTATTTTTTCTTTCCCTCCGTCTTCTCCATTAGCACCCTTTGCTCTTCTCCTCTGTCTCTCCATCTCATTTTATGTTTCTCTTCCTATTCTTCATCTTCGTTATTTTTCTTTTTTTATTCTCTCATTAATCAAATTTCAAACTCTTAGCATCTACTCTAAATTTTATTTAAAAAAAAGGTTATTTCCAAAAACACCTTATTTTTTCAAACGTTTCACTTTGAACACCCGCTTTTGAAAAGTTTTGGAAAACCACCCCCAAAATCAAATCCACTAATGGTTTTGGTATTTTTGTGAGCGGTTTTGGTGTTCTATGAGTAATTTTGATTTTAGGGAATTTCCGAATCTCCAAATTAAAACACATAGAATTTCAAAACCACTCATACAACACCAAAACCAAACACAAAATTACCAAAACCACTAGTAGTTTTGATTTTGGGGTGATTTTCCAAAACTTTTCAAAACCGGGTGCTCAAAGTGAAACGTTTGAAAAAATGGGGTGTTTTTGGAAATAACCCAAAAAAAATCCTATCAATCACTTCTCATGAAGGCGAAAAATCAAGAAGAATGCTGATGGGGCTTAATAAGAGTTCAATATTTGTTGGAAAAGTGTAGATGTTGATAAATTTTAAAACAGAGGAAAGCAGAGAACTCAGAAAGTGGTTTTTCTGTCTTATAGATTCATTGCACAATACTATTACATTTATACATAGATATAAAACTCTTCATTGTTCACTGAATACATGATTTTATTTATACAAAGGATAGAGTTCTCTTGATGGCTGTTGACTGATCTGGATATATGTATGTTGTGACATTGATTGACGTTGTGAGGTTGAGTTCATTTGATTGATTGAATAACATTCAATCCTTGAGCAGTGCACCTCGTTTCTTCTTGACAGGTTGATATGGCTGGAAATGATTTCATTAGCTTTGTTGGGCTAGAAATTATATGGGCTGTCTTGGTTTTGGTTTTGGTTCTGGTTCCAACCCAAGCCCAAGTCCAGATGAATAACATTTTGGATTGGAACCAGAACCTCTGTTGCTCGAGGTAATCTTCTACATTTCATGAACGTCCTCAACACCCCCACTCAAAAGAAGGTAATGATTATTTACGAGACTGAGTTTAAAGATCAGATAATTGAATCGTGTAATGGTCAAAGGTTTTGTGAATAGATCAGCTAGCTGATCTTCTGATGAGAGAAAACGAACATCCAAAACTCCTTCTGAAACTGTCTCTGATAAAGTGCAGGTCCAACTCAAAGTGCTTAGTTCGAGAGTGAAAAATTGGATTTTGTGCCAAGCTTTGAGTACTTCTGTTATCACACCAAAGTATTGGTGCTGTGTTCATCAAGTTGATTCCAATTTCTCCCGGAAGATAAGTGGTCCACATTACTTCGAAGGCTGCTTGTGTTAAAGCTCTGTATTCTGCTTCCGTACTAGATCTTGCTACCATGGATTGTTTCTTTGCTGACCAATAAACCATGTTTTCTCCCAGGTATACACAACAACCACTGGTGGATTTTCTGTCATCCAAGCATCCTCCCCAATCCGAATCACTAAATGTTTGAAGCTTGAGAGGAGTTTAAGAAGGTTTAAAGTGTACTTCAAGTGTCAAAGACCCTTTCAGGTATCTTAATACTCGTTTGCATGCTGACCAATGAATTTTTGTTGGAATTTTCGAGTATTGACTATGTTTATTGACTGTATAGCAGATATCTGGTCTTGTGTGTGTCAAGTATTGTAGTCCTCCTATGATACTCCTATACATTGAAGGATCTTCGAAAGGATCGCCTTTTGTAACTGTGAGTTTCAAACTGGTTGAAATTGGGGTAGGACATGATTTGCAGGTATACATTCCACTTATTTTCAACAATTCTTCTATGTACTATTTTTGTGTTAGGTAGATGCCTGTTTGATCTCGATGAACTTCAAATCCAGGAAAGTGATTTACTTCTCCCAGATCTTTTAGTGGAAACACTGAATTTAATTTGTGCACTGTATGATCAATGATGTTCTGATTATTTCCACTTACCAAGATGTCATCTACGTAGATTAACAATAGAATGATTGTTTCTTTATTCTTGTAGAAGAATAAGGAGACATCAGCTTTGAACTTTTGAACCCCCACTTAATTAGACAACTTTTCAGTTTCTGAAACCAAGCTCTAAATGCTTGTTTTAGCCCATAAAACGCTTTCTTTAGTTTGCATACATGCGAGAAATTCTTTTCATCTTCGAAGCCTTCAGGTTGATGCATGTAGACAACCTTATTTAATTCACCATTGAGGAAAGCATTGTTGATATCTACCTGTCTGATCTTCCAATTGTAAGTTACTGCAAGAGTGAAAATAATTTTCAGAGTAGAAAGCTTGATTACAGGGCTGAAAGTGTCTGAAAAATCAATTCCTGGTGTTTGATGATACCCTTTTGCCACAAGTCTGGCCTTAAACCTGTTAAGTGATCCATCAACATTTCTCTTGACTTTGTACACCCACTTGTTCCCTAACACATGCATGTTTTTGTTGTAAGAAACCAGATCCCATGTTTGATTTCTCTGCAGCGCTTCTATTTCTTCTGACATTGCTTTAAACCACACTGGATTTCTTAATGCTTCTTGGATAGTTTCTGGCTCTTTAGTGTTTGTTTGGATAGTGTTGATGTAAACTTTTGGTTTGTAGATCCCACTCTTTGAGTGGGTCTGCATGAGGCGTTGTGAAATTATAGGATTGTGTTTATTTTGGCTTGTTTGATCAATGTGAGAAGATTGGGGACTTTGCTGGTTTACCAGTTCAGTTTCCATGTTCATGTCTATTGTAGAATTTCTTTCATAATGCTGAGAACTGGATACATCTTTTGTGACAGGCTCTGCAGTTAAGGAGCTCTTGGAAGGAAGATTCAATGAACCAATTCCATCATTTGCCAGGATAGACAAAGGTAAGCTGTTGTTTTTATTTTTGTCTACAGTTTGTTTTGTGGCAAATAAGTTTGTGTATGGAAAATCTGTTTCGTTGAATTCTACATGTCTAGTAACTAGAATTTTTCCCTCTTTGGTAAGACATTTATAACCTAAGTGCACTGGACTATATCCAAGAAAAATACACTTCTCTATGTGAAAATTAAATTTGTGGTTTGAGTAGAAACTTAGGTAAGGAAAACAAGAACATCCAAAGGGTCTCATAAGTTGATAATTTGGTCTTTTTTAGGTGAAGTTTTTCAAATGGAGACAGATTGTTGAGATTTGGTGAAGGCAGGCTATTTATCAGGTATGTGGCTGTAGAGAATGCTTCAGTTCAGAATTTTAAATGTAATTTGCTGTGTGCTAAAAGTGTTAGGCCTAATTCTGTGATATGTCGGTGTTTCCGTTCAGGAACACCATTTTGTTGATGTGTGTAAGGGCAGCTAAGCCTAATTTGGATACCCTCTTGTTTTAAAAATGTGTAAAAGGTTAAGTATTCACCTCCCATATCTGAATGGAAACCTTTGATCTTTTTTTTTCAATTGAAGCTCAATGTTTTTTTTGAAAATTATGAATGTGTTTAATGCCTCAGATTTTTGTTTTAATGGGTAAAACCATGTGTATCTTGAAAATGCATCCACAAAAATTATGTAGTATCTATGACCTTGAGTGGATGAATAAGGAGATGGACCCCTAATGTCTGAGTAAATCAACTCTAAAAGTTGTTTTGCTGTGATTGTGTGCTTTGTGAAAGGTAACTTGTGCAACTTTCCATATTTACAAGACTCACAAAATGATAGTTTTTGAAAATTAACATTGAGCTTCATTGATTCTAAAACTTGTTTGAGCGTTACAGCAAAGGGGTGACCTAATTTGGCATGCCAAAGATCAACAGAAAGCTTAGCTACAAAAGCCATTGGGTGGTTACTAAAGTTTCTACTACAAACCGCTTTTTTTGTTTCTGAGAAAGGAATTCTGATTTTCCTGACACATGCTTAAGATTGATTCTGTAGAGACCATCCATTAGAGTTTCTTTAAGCAGAACCTTCCCTGTATCCTTGTCTTTAAAACAGTAATAATCATAAAAAAATTCTACTATGACACTGTTGTCTTTTGTTAGTTTTGAGATACTTATTAGGTTTCTAGTGATTGTAGGAACACACAACATTTGTTTTAATTTTAAAGGAATGTTTGGGTTAGCTTTAAGATGAGCAAAAGAAAATCCAGTATGAGTTATAGGCAGAAGATTACTGTTTCCCACTGCTAGATGCTCCTTTCCTGTATACTCCATATTATGAGTGATGCTCCCAAGCTGTGGAGTAACAACCCAGCCAGAATCTGAAGTCGCTGCATGAGAATAGTTTTGATTTTGTGTTACAAATGCTTGTGGTTGGTATCCTGTAGTCTGTGAATTCTGTCCATGTCCTTGTTGCTTCCAATTTTGATTCCCTTGCCAGTTTTGATGAAAGCGTTTATAGCATTTGAGGGCTTGATGCCCTGGCTTTTGACACACTTGGCATTGAATCCTCTGTGAATTCCATCTTCCTCTGCCCCTGGTGCTCTTACCTCCTCTATTTCCATTCCTACCTCCTCTGTAGGTTCCTCTACTATTGTTGTTGAGTCTGCTCCTTCTCTGTTGACAGCTGCAAGATTCACTATGATTTAGTTAGCTAAGTTTATATTATTTTGTTCCAGCCTTTGTTCATGAAGCATAAGGGCATATTGAATTTCCTGAAGTGTGCTGTTCTTCATGTTGTGAGTTAGAAACACAACAACTGGGTCATATTCTGCTCCTAATCCATTTAATGCGCTTAATATGAGTTCTGTGTTTGATATTTTGTACCCAGCAACTTCTAATTGATCTCCAATCATCTTTATTTTCTGCATATAGTCTGTTATTGACTGTCCTGCTTTCTGAATAGTTGAGAGTTGCTGTTTAAGTTGAAGTACCAGTACCATTAATGTTGAAGCATATAAATTTTCCAAAACTTGCCATGCTTCAAGTGATGTTGTGGCTTGGCTTACTTGAGATATAACTTCTTCACTTACTGTTGATAGTAACCAACATAACAGTATTTGGTCAGATCTCTTCCAAATTTTGTATTCTAGATTTGGAGTATCATCTTGCAAGATCTATGATGGAGGCTGCTTTGTTGGGTTTACAAAGTCTTCCAACTCCATATATCCCTAAGGTTGTGAGTTCGAGTGCTAGTGGAGGGGAAAGAAAGTGGGTGGGATCCACGATATCCTATTATGTAACGATTGTATCGGTATTGATTGGTGTACGATTCAGGTTTAACCGGGTGTGCACAGTAACGGACTGGGCCCCGGCCCAGGACGTTACATTAAAAAAGCTCAATTGGTAATCAGCATGCTTTCACAATCCATATATCCTTGAGGTTGTGAGTTCGAGTGCTAGTGGAGGCGAGAGAAAATGGGTGGGATCCACGATATCCTATTGTGTAACAATTGTATCGTTATTTATTGGTGTACGATTCGAGTTTAACTGGGTGTGCACAGTAACGGGCTGGGCCCCGGCCCAGGACGTTACATTATAGGTAGGTTAAAATTCAGAGTTTTGGCTAGACTGGCAAAGCCAAGTGTTGACATATTTATGGTTGTTGTGTTGCTGATTTCATTGGTTTGGCTTGGGTTGGTGTTTTGAGATGAGGTTTCTTCTGTATTTGACATGTTTAAATGGTTTGAAGCTTATAGCGTTTGCCTTGTTAAAGCTCTGATACCATGATAAATTTTAGAATAGAGGAAAGCAGAGAACTCAGAAAGGGGTTTTTCTGTCTTATAGATTCATTGCACAATACTGTTACATTTATACATAAATATAACACTCTCCATTGTTCATGAATACATGATTTTATTTATACAAAGGATAGAGTTCTCTTGATTGCTGTTGACTGATCTGGATATATGTATGCTGTGACATTGATTGACGTTGTGAGGTTGAGTTCATTTGATTTATTGAATAACATTCAGTCCTTGAGCAGTGCACCTCGTTTCTTCTTGACAGGTTGATATGGCTGGAAATGATTTCATTAGCTTTGTTGGGCTGGAAATTATATGACTGTCTCGGTTTTCGTTTTGGTTCTGGTTCCAACCCAAGCCCAAGTCCAGATGAGTAACATTTTGGATTGGAACTAAAACCTCTGTTGCTCGAGGTAATCTTCTGCATTTCATGAACATCCTCAACAGATGTCACCATCATTAATAGATGTCTTTCTTCGGTGGTGATGCATGATGTAATTGACAGTTTGTTTAAGTGAAACTCTAAGGGCCCGTTTATTTTTCCTAACTTAGTGCTGAGTGACATTGAACACTTGTTTTAAGTGATTTAATGCATTTGTTTTTTCGTAAACAAGTCTGAAATTAAGTGATATTTATTTGATTGATTCAGATAATTTTTTCAACTTAAATCTGAATGGAGAATGTCTGAATTGATTTTTCTATATTAATTTACATTATTATCCTTTAATATCTTCTTGAAATTTGTGTTATCCCTTAACACAAATTTCAATATATGAATTAATTCTCTTTAACTATACATTTATTATTTATTATTTATTGTGAATTCCAATAAGAATAACAAATTTTATTATTTGTACTAGCATTTATTATAGATATGAATTTATTCTAAACTTGATTGTAAATTTCAATAAATATAATAAATATTGTCATGTAAAATTTAATAAAAATAATAAATATTGTCATTCTAAATTTAACCAAAAAACAACAAATGTTGTTAAGTTTTCAATGAAAATAATAAATATTGACATTGTAAATTTCAATGAAAGTAATAAATATTGTGATTTTAAATTTCAACGAAAAATTATAAATGCTTTGAGATTTTCTAGGGTATTTTGTTCTATTTTATATTTATATAGTAAATTATTAACTAAGATTCATTAATGAATTTACAACAATTTATATATGATAATTAATTATTATTTTATTTTTATTTAATTCCACAATTATTAAAATATTATAAATATAATCATTCATATGAATTATAATTATTTATTTTAAATAGTATAAATTAAAAATTAAATAAAACTATTAAATTATAAATATTTTAAAAATATATAAAAAAATTGATAAAATGACAATTTGTAATTAATAAACAATAACTTATTTTAAGTTGATTATCAAATTTAAATAATTAATTAATTAATTAACAATATGCTCATTCTAAATTTAAACAAACAAATAAATAAATATTATGATTGTTAATTTTGATGAAAATAATAATATGTTCATTCTAAATTTAAACAAAAAATAAAATAAAATAAATGTGGTTATATTTTCAATGGAAATAATAAATGTTCACATAATAAATTTTAATAAAAATGTCATTCTTAATTTCAACAAAAAAAAAAAGAAAATGTTGTTAAATTTTTGTGTTCTTCTATTTTATATTTATATTTTTCAATATTGTAAATTATTAACATTAACTATAATTCATTAATAAATTTAACAACAATTTATATATAGGATAATTAATTATTATTTATTTGATTTAATTCAACAATTATTAAAATATTAAAAATATAAAATTTATATGGATTATGATTATTTATTTTAAATACTATAAATTAAAAATTAAATAAAACCATTAAACTATCAAATATTAAAAAATTGATAAAAGGACAAAATTATAAATTAACAAGCAATCACTAATAACTTATTTTAACTTGATTATCAAATAAAAAAAAAAATATAATTTTAAGTTGATTATTAAATAAAAAAAAGATCAATAAGACTATTAATAAATTAGTAATATATCACAAATAATTTTTTATTTAAAAAATATAAATTTAAAAAAGAAATCATTTCTAAAAATAATATATAAAACTTTTATAAATACACTAGAAGGTGTTTTAGAGGTAAAACTTTTATAAATATAATTGGTGTTTTAGGGTTAAAATGGTCAAACTACAATAAGATAACTTATTTTAAGTTGGGAAGTTGTCAAAAAACCTCCTAAGGTTTAGGATTTTAGTCATTTTACCACCAACGTTTGATAATTATCTAAAAAACCTCCTCAGTTAGATTTTGGATGGAAAAGTGTAAACGACCAAAATATCCTTACCGTATGTTTTTTAAAAATTGCTAAAAAACCTCCTAAGGTTTGTCTTTTTCTCCAATTTACCATCCGTTTTTTAAATTCATTTATTTTAACTAATATTAAACGAGTTCAACTATTTAAAGACTAGTTTAGCCCAAAATATATTTATTTTTAAAATTACTAAACTAACATTACCTAAAGAGTCAAATATTTAAAATTAAGGGTAGAAAAAAATTTGAGGCCAAATTAATCCGACTGGAAATGATCCAAATTGGACCAAAATTTACCCCTCTGCTATATAAATAATTCTAATTTGCCCAAATTTTTTGAGTTGGTTAATTTCACCTATCTGATTTCGCTCCATATCTCTAAACTTCAACTAGTTAAAAATATTTATTATTATTATTATTACATATTATTATATAAATAAAAGTAACTAAAATACAAACAATTGCATATATTCACTTATTATATTGATTGAATTTAATTATATAGTAGAATTAATATTATATAATATAATTATATATATATTAAATTTATTAGACTTAAAAAAAATTAAATATAATACTTATTAATTTAATATGTATCATATGATATATATATATAACTATTTTATTATTGTAAAAAAATAAATTGTCAGTTCGGACTATGACCATCTCTATTTTTTAAAGTAATGGTTAATTTCATTTAATAGAAATTTTTTAAATTTAATTTTAAAGTATTAAGGTGATAGAAAATATATTTTTCAAATATAGGTGGTGAAATAGTGAAATAATCAAATCTTAGGAGGTTTTTTAGTACCTTTTCTTTTATTTATTTTAAATTACTAAATTACTCCTACAGTCAAACCAGTCAAACATTTAAAAGTGATGGTTTCCATCCACGAGGAGGTTTTTTAGTTAATTTGTAAAGTTAGTGAGGTATTTTGGATAATTTTAGAACGTAGATGGTAAATTGGCGAAAAATGTAAACCTGAGGAGGTTTTTTAACAATATCCCTTTTAAGTTACATAAATTTAGAAAAAACAAATAGACACACGTCTTAATTGAATTAAGACTTTTTGTAGTTAGCACTTAATTTAAGTACTATTAAGTCTTAAGCGAAAAAAAAAAAAAAACAAAGGAAGGCCTAACTTTGTGTTTTTGCTGGTTTAGTTTTTAATTTGAAATTCTATTGTTTTGTATGGTTAGATATGGTAAACAATGGATGACTTTTTATGTTGAAGTTAGCGATGTGGTCTCAGCATATAAGGTGTTATATTTAGATCTTGTCATTTTACTTCTAACTTGATTTCTATTTTTGAGGTTTTGCAATTGTGGTATAATATATTTATGATTTTATATAACAAATTTTAAGGATGTGACAATTTTAAGTAATGATTCTTTTTGTTTAACATGTTTTTTAGATGACATGCTCTATCTCCTCCATAATTCGTTATATTTCACTATTTTGTTTGTAAATGTTGGTGTAATGATAGTAAAGAACAAGCCGTCAATCCTCATCATCTGGTAGACTGGCCGTCAAAAGAGGTAAAGTTGGGGTCTGAGATTTACTACTTCGTTAAGTCAGACAGAAATCCTAGAGAAGACCCTTTTGTGCTCTGGCTAATGGGTGGCCCTGGTTGCTCTTCATTTTCTGGTCTGAGTTATTTTTTTAGGTCCAATAAGATACAACATAGTGGAATACAAATGTCAATTTTCATGTTTTGGATCAAAGTTGAAGAAGTACATCAGGGCATAACATTTGGTTTTGTGTCATTTTTCAGGCACTTGAGAAAGGGCGACTTCTTGCAGATTCAACAGGCAGCCAAGTTTCTAAGACAAGTAGGGATTGGTGAAAATTTTAATTCGATATCAAATAAATGATTGTGCTATTGACAAAAGTTGGTTAACCTTAGTAGTGACTAATAAATCTTGTCGAATGAATTGTACCTAGGTGGTGACTCATACTGAGGCCTCATTGTGTCTGGGGTCGTTTAGCAAATTTCCAACGGTGGGGCTCATTGTTTACTGTACTATACTAATACTTCAATCTTTCAGATTAATCACTGTTTACAGCTTGTCAGCATGCAGAAAATGAAGCAATGATCCCACAATTCATAAATCTTCAGGTTCATAATTTTACTTTTCATATACTATCTTCGATTGCTTTGGTTGGTCATTATAATCAAAATTCCAGGGATACATCTTAGGAAATGCGTTGACAGATACAAATATTTATCACAACTCAAAAATCTCATTTGCTCATGAAATGGGACTTATTTCTACACAGCTATATGAGGTAAATTTAGCATATTTATTCTATACATTGAGTGTTTGAATGATCTTGAGGCATTTGACAAGGCAAGCAACCATTACATTAACATTATTTTTCATCTGTTAATTGATTATACAATTCTTCGTTCTTTCAGGAATTGAGGAAGCATTCATTTTGATGAGAAATTGTCCTCTTGTGTCCCCAAAGCCAGGAAATTTGTTTGATAAGAGAAGATCTCTCGACCAACAATCTCAATTGTTTATTGATCCACGACCTCATCTCCCTACATTTGATTGCTTCGTAAATTTTCAATTCTCTAATTGTACTTTCTTCTGCTAATCACTGCTTCACTAATTATTGGTTAACTTGAATTCTTATATAAAAAATATTAATTAATTCTATTATTAGGTATAAATATTAATATAATTATATCTCAATTATTTCTATAATTATAGTAAAGAAATTTTGCAAATATTAATACAAAGAGTGCCGGATTTCATTGAAGTTGGGGCTGATATTGTTAGTGTTCACTATGAGCGGTCTTCAACTATACATTCCGTGAGATGACATGCTTTGTCTCTCTGTTGTTATTAATATGTTTATGTGTTGTTTATTTATTACTTAACTTGTGTATATTGTTCGATTTCTCAGAGAGAGATCAGAGACGAAACTAGGAGAAGAGGAAAAATTATTCTGTTATTCTTGTCATTTGGTTGAGTCAGTTACAACAATATATCACGTCATATGTGTGATCTGGTCAATTACACCAGAAACCCCTCAACTATTTACAATTGATTTCTACATACTTTAACACCCCCCTCAAGTTGGAGGACCCGAAAGGCATCGCCAGTATCTCCAGCTATGGCCAAGTTGTGTCGCCAAGTAGTTTTGATTGGATGGCGATAGCAAGGAGAAGGCTGATCTATCGCCATACATCTATCGACAGGAGGAGAGTTAAACTGTGGCGACAGATAATGCATCGATACATCTATCGCCAACTTGCAGAACAAGTATCGCCAAAACTGTGTTTGTTGTGGCGACACTTTAACTCTTCAAGATTGTGTCGCCACATGTTCTCGCCAGGCTCCTTCTTCAAGTTTGTTTGTCTTCTGGCGACATAATTCAAAGCTAATTCTCTCGCCAAATTCTTTCGCCATTGGCGACACTTTTCATGGCGAAACATTCACTTCAGTAGTTGGTATCGCCGAAAGGGTACCCAACTTGGACAGTAAGTAGGAGAAAATGTGAGAGGGCAGTGGCTTAGTGAATAGATCTGCCAACTGCTGTGATCCAGAAACATGAGTTGGAGCTACAAAACCTGCTTTGTATTCGTTTCGCACCACATGACAGTCTATATCTAGATGTTTAGTCCGTTCATGAAAAATGGGATTAGCCGTAATGTGTAGAGCGGCTTGAGAGTCACAATAAAGCTTGATGGGAAGAGGAATGTCAATACCTAGATCAGTTAGAAAATACTGCAGCCATTTTAATTCACAAGTTGTAGTGGCTAATGCTCGATACTCCGCTTCTGCCAAGCTGCGTGAGACTGTGGTTTGTTTCTTGGTTTTCCAAGAAATAAGAGATTGACCAAGGAAGATGCAAAATCCAGTGAGCGATCTTCTAGAATCTGTATATGATGCCCAATCTGCATCACTAAAGCCTGTTAAAACAAGATCTTGATTTGCAGGATAAAACAGTCCTAGTGTTGATGAACCTTTGAGGTACTTAAACACATGAAGTGCAGTAGTTGGAGCACACATAAACTGACTTAGAGTCTGAGTAGCTTGGGTTAAATCTGGCCTGGTGAAGCCAAGATATAACAGCCTGCCTACCACACGCCTGTAAAGCTCTGGATTAGGTAACAAATCAGTTTGAGAGTGAACAAGTTTAGAACCTGGTGACAATGGCGTGGCAGTAGGTTTACAGGATTCCAGGCCAGCATCCTTGAGAAGATCTTCAATGTACTTGTGCTGTGATATGAACATGCCATCAGTTGAACGCGCTATTTGCAGACCAAGGTAGTACTTAACTGGTCCCAAATCCTTGATAGTAAAGGCTTTGTGTAAAGACTCCTTGACTGCAGCTATTTCAGATAGATGTGGACCCATGATTAAAAGGTCATCTACATAGACTAACAAAGCCATGAATGTACTGGCAGTTTTAAGTGTGAACAAACAATGATCATGACAGGACTGAACAAAACCATATGCAGTCAGGTGAGAGGTGAGTTCACAGTTCCATTCTCGACTTGCTTGTTTGAGTCCATACAATGATTTCTTGAGCCTATAGACTTTGTTTGGAGCGGTAGAATATCCTTCAGGTAACCTCATGTATACCTCTTCCTTTAAATGTCCATGAAGAAAGGCATTATTTATATCAATTTGCTCCAATGGCCAATTCCTTGATGCTGCAATAGCAAGGAAAAGTCTGACAATAACCACTTTGGCTACAGGCGAGAAGAAATCATAATAATCTATTCCAGCAACCTGCGTGTACTCCTTGGCAACAAGTCTTGCCTTGTATCTATCTATAGTGCCATCTAGGTGAAGTTTCACCTTATACACCCATTTGCAGCCAATGGGTTTCTTACCCTCTGGAAGATCAACTATATCCCATGTTTCATTTGTTTCCAATGCTTGCAATTCAAGGTTCATTGCTTCCTGCCATTCAACATGCTGAATAGCTTGTTTGTATGTGTTCGGTTGTTGTATAGGTTTAATATTGGCAAGGAAACAAAGATAAGAAGGTGAGAATTGTGTTACCTGTAAAAGCCTGGAATCCAGAGTTGTAGCTGCTACTGAACTGCTGTGAGAATCCTGCACATTCAAGACAAAGTCTGATAGCCAAGTGGGTGGTCGCCTATTCCTAGTGCTTGCTCTAACAGTATGACCAGTATTTGATGTGTTTGACTCAGTAATGATAGATGACTGAATATCTGTACCGATTTCTGTATTGGTATCAATTTGCATAGGAACTGATTCTGATACATGACCTGAATCAGTAGAATTATCAGACTGAAAATGAGGATTGCTAGATGAGTCATTTGGATCATCAGATGTGTCAGCAAAAAAATCAGGGAAAGGTAAAGGACAAGCTGAAATATCTGCTGTATTAGTGTGTAGCTGACAGGTTGAAGAGGGAGATTCTGTAGTGTATGGGAAGGTCTCTTCATAGAAAATCACATCCCTGCTAATGTGTATTTTGTGTGTATGTAAATCATATGTTTTGTAAGCCTTGTAACCAGGCAAGTACCCCAAAAATATACACTTAAAAGCTCTTCTCTCAAATTTGGTTTTGTGTGGTTGTGTATTGGTTACATAACAGAGGCATCCAAATGACCTCATAAAGCTATAATCTGGACTTCTACCATGTAGAATTTCAAAATGTGATTTCCATTCCAAAACAGAAGTAGGTAATCTGTTGATAATGTAGGCTGTTGTATGAATGACATCACTCCAAAATTTCATAGGTAAATTTGCTTGAAAAAGAAGACTTCTAGCAACATTTAATAGGTGTTTGTGTTTCCTCTCAACCCTCCCATTTTGTTGAGGTGTGTAAGGGGCAAATTTTTGGTGATGAATACCATTATGAAGGAAGAGATCTTGGCAGGACAAAGAAGTGAATTCACTTCCATTATCAGACCTAAAAGCTTTAATGTGTAGGTTATATTGAGTTTGAACAGACTTGATAAAGTTGGACAGCAGCTTGACAGTTTCAGACTTATGTTTCATAAAGTATATCCAAGTGACTCTACTAGCATCATCAACCAAGGTGAGAAAATATGGTGATCCAGATATAGATGGGTGAGAATATGGTCCCCATAGATCAATGTGAACTAAATCAAAAATATTTTCAGCAATTTCATTGTTTTGAACAAACGGAAGTCTTTGCTGCTTAGACATATGACAAGCAGTACAAGGTTTATTTGAAAAAGATCTACAAACATCAGAAATACAAGCTATCTTATTTAACACAACATCAGATGTATGACCAAGTCTATTGTGCCAAATTTTGAAAGCAGAAATATCTACAACAGCTTGTTTGGAATTAAAAGTAGATGAAGATGATCCTAAAGTCAGAACTGTAGAAGACAGCTTGGAAGAGTACTGACCACTTACAGGCTGACCACTTTGATCCAGAATGTACAAATTTCCTTTTAGCTTTCCAGTAGCAACAACAACTTCAGATTGAGGCTCCTGCAAAACGCATATAAGGTCAAGAAAAATACATTTAATGTGTTTGGTTTTGGTGAGTTTGTGTATGGATATGAGGTTAAAGAAAAAATCTGGTATATAAAAGACATCACTCAGTTTAAGCTTTGGTGTAATAGTGACTAGTCCAGCTTGTGTGACAGGGAGAGATGAACCATTAGGTAATATTACCTGTACTGGTTTCTTCAAGTCATATAGAGTATCAAATAGTTTGATATTACCAGAGATGTGGTTTGAGGCTCCACTATCCAAGATCCATGAATCTGACCCTTTTTCTATAAAAATATTTAAAGCACAGTGTTGATTGATACCTGTTGAAGAATTCATCAAGTTGACCATATTGAGAAGGCTGGGACTCATATTGCCAATGTATTTAGCTATTTCTTGCTGTATCAGTGAGGACATCTGATTATTTGAACTCTCTCCTGCATCACTTGCCCCCTTTTCTGCAGTTTCAGCTTTGTCAGTTCCAGCAGCCAAATTTGCATAAGATTTTCCAGACCTCTGATCTTTGGGTAGCTTGTACCAATCCGGATATCCTATTATCTTAAAACAACCCTTCTTCAAATGTCCTACTCCTCCACAATGGAAACATTTCTTGTCAGATTTCTTGATATCTTTCTTCCTAAAATTTCCTCCTGAACTACCACTCTGTGATTTAACCATCATAGCATCTACATTAGTCTCTCCACTTATTGAAACCTGAACCTCCATCTGCTTTTCTACCCTAGTAACCATGGAATATGCCTTATTTACACTTGGTAAAGGTTCCATCAAGAGTATTTGATTCCTAATTGAATCATACTTATCATGAAGTCCCATAAGAAACTCCATTAGTTGGCCAAAATACATCATATCAGTCAGCTCCATTGCTATATTACATTCATGATCTAGCTTAGGCAAAGGCATCAAACACATCATCTCATCCCATAGCATCTTTAATTTTGTGTAATATTCTGCAATAGTCAGATTACCCTTCTCAGCTGATACACCATAGGTCCATTAGCTTCACCAAATCTTTCCTTAACCTCAGACCACAATTGATTAGATGAAGAAACATATAGAAAAGCTTCTACTAGTTCCTTAGAAATGGAATTCAAAATCCATGATGTCACCATATAGTCTACACGTTTCCATTGTTCTAGATCTTCTGAAAATTCATTAGGCTTGATGCAACTACCATCAATAAATCCTAGTTTCGACTTAGCACCCAATGCAATAATAACAGATCTGCTCCAAGAATTAAAATTCTTACCAGTCAAAGGAGATGTGACCAGTACCATTCCTGGATGATCTGAGTTTTGCAAGTGCAACGGATCTCCACTCTGATAAGTTTTAGCAACCGATTGCCTACTAGTGTATCCAGCCATCTTCAAGCTTCAAGAATTGACTCTGCTTCAAGAATCTGCTTTGGAAATCAGTCGATTGTGAATTGATTTGCTTCCACAACCTCAAGAAACGCAATCGATCTCAGCAAATCGAGTTAACGAAGCTCTGATACCATGTTTGATTTCTCAGAGAGAGATCAGAGATGAAACTAGGAGAAGAGGAAAAATTATTCTGTTATTTTTGTCATTTGGTTGAGTCAGTTACAAAAATATATCACGTCATATGTGTGTGATCTGGTCAATTACACCAGAAACCCCTCAACTATTTACAATTGATTTCTACATACTTTAACATATATGTATTCTATCTCACTATTTTGTTGGTAAATATTGGTGTAAATGATAGTATGTTTATTTTTTTTATAGAAAATTTTTATTTTGATTTTTTAAAAATGAGTTATTGATTTGTTAAAGAAAGCAAATAAGGCAGCTGAAGGTGAAGCAAGAGCAGCAACTAAGTCTGCAGAAGCCATGAAAGCAGCTGGCGATGTTGCTGTTGAAGCTCTTAAAACTGCTGATTTAGTGGTAGGTAGGATGGTATCAATTATCTTACTGTAAAGAAAATAACTATTTAATTGTCACTTTCTATCTAATGCACTTCAATTCACATTTTCTTCTGCCTATATAAATCCTCTGTTATTTTAAGGAATTTTAAACTACCAAAAATGAAGATGATGTTCTCTTCGAGAGAAAAAAAAATAGTATATTCATTCAAATAATAATTTAATTGAAATATTCTATTAAGGAAAAAAAATTAATTAATAGCCTATTTAATGAAATTGATATTAAATAATGAGTCCATTGGATTTCTAAGCCATAAAAAGTTTACTATACAATTATAGGCCACTTTTGAAAAGTTTGCAAAACTAAACTTTGATTTTCACTCCATAGGCCAATCACAGCTGTGAGCATAATTCACAGCATCTGTGAATTGTAAAGTTTCAGGGGTATTTTAGGAAACTTGGCCTATGGAGTGAAAACTAAACTTTTAAAAGCCTGTTTTTGTATGTTTTTTAAAATAAGCCTATAATTGTATTTTAAACTTTAAAAAGCCCATTTCTTAAAATTTTCACTTAAATAATATTATCAGTATATACATATTTTATATCAATTAAATCAAATTAAATGAAAGATTAGTACTGTCAAAACAAATTTAAAGTCCGCGGACTATCCGGATCCGCCCGTAATTGGTACGGATATGGACTTAAAAAACTAGTGTCAATTTTGATCGCGAGCTTTTTTATCCGCTCCGTACGGATAACGGACTTTGGCGGACCGGAGCAGATATACCCGCGAATATCCGCTATTTTCAATATAAATTTTTTAAAAAATAAAAATTTCTAACTTGCTCTACTTTAATCTAATATATATATATATATATATATATATATATCTCAAGATTCATAACTAATAAACCCTAAACTTCATAGTGTTGATACCCACCTCTCTTAGACACCCACCGTTGATAACTAGTATACGGATATGGATTTAGAAAACTGGTGTCAATTTACTCCAGTCCGCTTTAGAGTGTTTTTTTTTTTATTTTTCCAAAATATTTGATAACTGTTGTTTTTATATTTTGTGATAGTCTTTTGAGATTATGCAAGCTACAAAGTTAAATCAATATGTGATGGAATATATATATATATATATGTATATAAATGAAGCTGGGATGAAACTATTAGGGGGGCAAAACTAAAATATAATTTTGTATTTATAGGGTTTCGAGAGAAGACAGATACCTTACCACCCAGCCAACAAGTAACTAATGTGTTTAGTGAGCTGGGGATATATATATATATATATATATATATATATATAACCATACTTGAATAAGATGGATGTAAAATAGTTTATAAATTGAGTAACAACTGCCATAAAAAATATACAACTCTTCTATAAGATGCATTAATAAAAAAAGTTTAAAATTAATGAACATGTCTGGGTCCGTCCGTACGGATCCGCGGGCGGACCCGGACTTGAGAAATAAATATGTTTTAGTAAACGGACATGTCCACTATGGTCCTTTTTTTTAAAAAATTCCGTACGGACTAGAGCGGATTGGACCGGAGCGGACAGTCTGTTCTGACAGTATTATGAAAGATAAACAACAACCTAAAGCTGATTTTGCTCATTTTTATTGTGCAATAGTGGTCAATAACATTTACATCCTCTTTATCATCTATGATTAGGAGATCCAAATGTTGGCAGAATTATATATTTTAATTATATGAATTGTGCTATGGTTTAACAAAATACATTTTGTTGTATGGAAAGCCAATTTATCTATATTATAGAAGCATTAAGAACAATTGAAAAAAAAATAGAAAGAGTAAATTTGAGTTTTATAATAAAGCTTTTTAAAAAAAGTTAATAATAATGTATGTTGTTGTGTTGAAGGTTTCTTATCAGAAAGAATTATACGTGGATGCCACAATGGAGTAAGACATATTTATAATGTATGTCTATGCTTTAAAAAAAAAAAGGAAAAAAACTATTTTCCTTTTATATATGTAGATGGCATGTAGGTTGAAAAATGTTTTTAGTTTAAAATACTGACCATCCATATATTTGTTCCTGTTTGGAGTTTTTAAAATTCATGAATTTCATGAAAAATATTATTTTAACTAAATTAAAATTTGGATTCAGTTGTTGTCTTTGCAAATTTAGAAAATAAAATTGGAAAATGTTTTGGCATGTACTAAAGGGGGAAAAATGATATTTGTGTGAGAAGGAAATTATTGACCATGATCCATAAATAAAGAATTGATACTCAATATAAATTGCAAATGAAATATCACAAATTAAAAGTACAATTTTTTCTAGAAACTCAGCAGCCTCGAAGCAATAGTAGCGTTCATCATGGATAGACCGATGTCCAGCATATACCTCCACTTCAATTTTATCTATACATTGCTCTCAATGAAAAAGAGGTATAGATTACCACAAACATACTCGTCTTCAAACACCAAATTTATTTTATATATGAATTGAAATACACGGTATATATATATATATATATATATATATATATATATATATATATATATATATATATATATAAAATAATAACTACGACTTTAGAAAATAATACGGTCTATTACTCACTATCTGGAATCCTTGATTACCGATTCCTGAAGACTCAGGTCCCCGTTTGTTTTTTCACTTAAAACTTAATAGTAATTAAATTAAGTGCTAATTACAAAAAGTCTTAATTCGATTAAAATGTGTGTCATTTGTTTTTTCTAAATTTATGTAACTTAATTCGTGTATTTTGACTATTTTACCCTTATAACACCAATTGCATTTATAAAAATTTTACCTTTAAAACACCTTCTAGAGTATTTATAAAAGTTTTATATATTATTTTTAGTAATGGTTGTTTTTTTTTAAATTTATATTTTCTAAATAAAAATTTATTTGTGATATATTACTAATCTATTAATAGTTTTATTGATTTTTTTTATTTGATAATCAAGTTAAAATAAGTTATTAGTGATTGCTTGTTAATTTATAATTTTGTCCTTTTATCAATTTTTTAATATTTGGTAGTTTAATGGTTTTATTGAATTTTTAATTTATAGTATTTAAAATAAAATAATTATAATCCATATAAATGTTTATATTTTTAATATTTTAATAATTCTGGAATAAAATAAAATAAATAATAATAATCAATTATCCTATATAATTTTTTGTTAAATTTATTAATGAATTATAGTTAATGTTAAAAATTTATAATATTAAAAAAATAAATATAAAATAGAAGAACACACCAAGTAGAAAATTTAACTACATTTATTATTTTTTATTGAAATTTAGAATGACATTTTTATTGAAATTTACTATGTGAATATTTATTATTTTCATTGAAAATATAACTACTTTTATTTTATTTTATTTTTGTTTAAATTTAGAATTACCATATTTATTATTTTCATTGAAATTAACAGTGATAATATTTATTTATTTATTTGTTTAAATTTAGAATGACCATATTGTTAATTAATTAATTATTTATTTAAATTTGATAATCAACATAAAATAAGTGATTGCTTATTAATTACAATTTGTCATTTTATCAATTTTTTAATATACATTTTAAATATTTGATAGTTTTATTTTAATTTTTAATTTATAATATTGAAAATAAATAATTATAATTCATATTAATGTTTATATTTGTAATATTTTAATAACTGTGGAATTAAATCAAATAAATATCCATAATAATAATAATAATTAATTATCATATATAAATTGTTGTAAATTCATTAATGAATTGTAGTTAATAATTTACAATATAAATATAAAATAGAACAAAACAACCCCTAGAAAATCTCAAAATATTTATAATTTTTCGTTGAAATTTAGACAATATTTATTATTTCATTGAAATTTACAATGTGAATATTTATTATTTTCATTGAAAATATAAAAAAAAATTATTTATTTTTTGTTAAATTTTGAATGTGAATATTTATTATTTTTATTAAAATTTATATGACAATATGATGCGGACGTGGCAGCTGCTGACGTGGCAGGGGATCCGAGTGAAACGGTTGCAGATTCAAGTGGTGGGGAGTTACGCAGAGGAAGGCGCACGAAAAGGGCAAACACCAAGTTAGTGGAGTTTGTTTGTGGCTGAGAAGTGCAGGAAGTGGACAGACACATTATCTTAATTTACTTGCTTTGTTTCAACTTAGTGGTTGGTTATTTTTAGCTTGTTGCATTTCGGTATAAGTAGGACACCTTTGTATTCAATAATTCATTCATTAATCAGAAAATTCAACTTTTGTTGAGCCATTACTGGAGTTCGCAACGACTCGAACTGTTGCTCATTGATGCTTAATTGTATCACAATATTTATTGTATTTATTCAAATTTACAACCAAGTGTATAATTAGTTTAATTATATCAAATTTACAACCATAATAAATTCATATCTATAATAAATTCTAGCACAAATAATAAAATTTATTATTTTTATTGGAATTCACAATAAATAATAAATATATAGTTAAAAAGAATTAATTCTTATATTGAAATTGGAGAACACAATTTTCCAAAATATATTAAAGAATAATAATGTAAATTAATATAGGAAAAGGGAGAAAACACTTTTCAAAAATATATTAAAGGATAATAATGTAAATTAATATAAAAAAATGAATTCAGACCTTCTCTATTCTGATTTAAGCAGAAATTTTTGTCTGAATCATTCAGATAAACATCACTTAATTTCAGATTTTCTTTTCGAAAAGACAAATATATTAAATCACTTAAAATAAGTGTTCAGTGTCATTCAACGTTAAGTTAGAAAAAACAAACGAGCCCTTATACTTAGAATATTAAATTTCCTGAACATTACAACTGTGAATAGTCAAAGAAGCAAAACCTCTTAAACTAAATTACTTTCCTGAACGTTCTTACCATTTGCTTATATTCATTTTATTTATTGGTTGAAAAGAATCAATATGTAGAATAGAATTAGAAAGAAAAGAAAAATTAATTAGGTGATTGAGTGTACATTTAAGGTTGATTCTAATCGTTATATAATTACTTTTGGATAGTAAATAATAATTATATCTTTAGTAAATAAATTTTACTCCAAATTTACTCAAAAAGGTTGTGGAGATTATATAATGAAGTTATTTTTAAAAGTGAAAATCTTAATATTGTTGTCATTATTGGTTGGTAAACTAAATTCATTATCAAACCTCCTAGCAATGAGTCCAATACTCTGAATTGAAAAACTAAATTTTATACAGAACTTTCTAGTACTAGCATATGCAATTAAATAAAAAAAAAAAAATTACTTTCTCAACTTTTTAAATCATCAAATAATCAAGAGTAAATAATATTTATAATCCGAAGTCAGTAATAAAAAAATACGTAACTTAGTTGTATAGTAATTTACACCAAAACAAGATGGAGTTCAACTTATATAATATTATATATTACAATAATATTATATATTAAGCCTGCGAAAAATCTTCTTCAAGTTGCCTACAAAGATCATCCATCTTTTTCGTAAATTCAGCCCCTTCTAAACAATAGCATTTTTCAATATAACAGAGAGCGCGAGACCTAAAATGAACTCTCAATTGAACTTTAACTTTGTTTATGCAATGCTCCCAACATAAGAGAGGAAAGGATTTACCACAATAAACATATTCTCCTTCATACATCAACGGTTTCTTATATGAAAACTGAAATATACAGTAAAACAAAATTAGTAGTGCATTTTATTAATATTTCAGCACACCAAACAACTAACTCTCACAACATCAATATTTCAACTTAAAATAGCACAAAATCTAGCAATTAAGTAAAAAAATTATACAATAGATACTTTGAGTAAATTATTATAAGAAATATGAACTAAAGAAATCAAATAAATTACATTAAAAAAAAACTACATGAAATACTTGCCGCTATAAGAGCAATTAAGATCTAAATAAACAAGGAACTAAACTAATAACAAACTGAAAAAGTAATATAAAACTTGCAAGAAATACAAAAATATTAAATGAGAAAGAGTCAATTTCATATTTCTCAAATTATTTAGTTATAATACCTTGCAGGTAATAAATAAAGGTCCGACACAACTTGAAGAAGATATATATATAGTCTTCGTGTGAGGAAAAATCCAAAGGAATTCATCCATGATTCTAGCAATTGAAGACAAACTTGTGGAGCAATGTATCCGTATGGATGGACAACTAAACAATGGTGAAGGAAATATATTTCTCCACTCTTCAGCCTCCACAAATATCTTAGCAACAAATAAAAGTAAAGTTTAAAATATATATAAAAAAAAAACAAGTAAATGCATAAACTGCAAAATACGAATCAAATGTTAAAGAAATCATTGCTAGGATGTTTACTAAGTAAATGTTAGAAGTAGTTTGTACCTTATCCTCCAACTCGAAAAGAACCAAGAACATTTGCGAACAAGCATGAATTTTCTTAAGGAGTTTGGCTAATTGAAGATATTTTTCAATTGTTTTTAAACTTCTAAAGATGAGACGTACTGTGGATAAAGTTTCTGCATTGGAACAAAGGTTTATGAAGTCATTTCCATAGCTAAAAAAACTCAACTTAGGAGTATCTATCTTGAGTTCAACCAAACCCTCTTCCCGATTGGAGATTTCTGCCCATCCTTCCCACTTCATGATTTCAAACCTCTTAAGAGATGTACTTGAAATTTTAAGTTGCTTTCCGACCACACAGCGATTTAGAGATAAACACTCAAGTTCCAAAAGCTCTGAAATTATATTACTCAGTCGATTTGCTTTAATAATTGCAAGTTTCAATTTCAATTCCTTTAATTTCTTACAATTGGTGATATCAATCTCAAAAGTATCCAAATCCTTAGTAACAGATAAAGAATTCACATTCATTAGATTGATGTCCACCCTTTTCATATCCCTACTACTGATCTCAATAATCTGAATAATCTGAAGTCTATCCTGACCAAACAACTCTACATTTTTCAACCCAGAGCAATTAGATAAACGCAACTCCTCAAGCAAAGGACAACCCAGCAAAATACTCCCAAATTCTTGATTGGGGAAATGAATCTTATGCATATCCATTTTTTTCAAACAAGGTAACTTGATATTTGTTTTTGTAAACCTTACCTTCTCACCTAAGTTTAATACCTCTATCGAATCGGCATCTGAAACATTCAAAGGTATATAATAATTTCCACCATTTTTAAAACGAATATCAAGATCTAAAGCTTTTACCTTATTACCAATTGCATAACTAAGGCATTTCTGCACAAACATACATTCATCAATCTCACATAAAAGCATATGAAGTAGTAACTTCTCTATGGGTATCAAATTCTTGCAAAGACGGTTTCTTAGTGTTTTTTCTAAGGAATCTATTGCTCTAACTCTTTTTTCTCGAACCTCTAATGTATCACCACAGTCTGACAAACAACTTACAGAACTAGGATCAATTATAAAAATAGGATATTTACTCCAGATTTGTTCCCATTTTCTAGACAACACACAAGTTCTAGCGATCTCTTCAAATGGGAGAAATTTTAAAATATGATGTAGTATCGGTTCAGGCAACTCCGATAATCTATCCATGTTTACTGAAGTTTTTCAAGCCTTCAAACACAAATATGACAGTAAAGTGTAGCAACAACATAATTCATCTTAAAGGACTTACCTTTCAGAGCTAGCAAAGAGAAAATCCGAAGAAGTCCAAGGGTTAGGGTTTGACGGAGTTGGAATCGAAAGACAAGGAAGGGGAAAGGGAATAACAAAACTCACTTACCCACCCCCTTTTATATCTTAGAAGTAAGTGAGACTCAAATTTGAAATGCTAATATTAATTTTATTAAATTATTTTTATATTTAAAATAATTAATTTAAATATATTTTAGTTAATTAAATAATTTGTATAATTGAATTTTTAAAAATATTTAAATTACTTAATTAATTTTAATATAATGATTACAATTTAGTAAGATATTTTCTATTTTTATATATTTGACTATATTATGTTAGCATCTCGTATATGAACAATTTAATTTTAATACAATTTTTAATATTTACTTTATAAATATGAAATTTGATAGTTTGATTTTTTTTTTTTAAAATTCAAATTTTAGTGTGAATCCCTTGTTAAAATGGTAGGAAGCACATATTGATGTGTTATTGGTTATGAGATTGGTTGAATTGAGATGGTAATGTAATTAGAAAATTATTGAAAATGTTTAATTGAATTTTAATAAATTTCTAACAGTCGGAATATTGAGGAAATATAAGGAAACTATGCTCGTTTTATTACGTAAAATTTTAAACTTATGCTATGATATTTATTTGATTATCATTTTCATTTTGAGAAATTATATATATATATATATATATATATTTAAAAACAACAATTCAAATTTTAAATAAAGAGTTCGAATCAATTATTTAATCCCTATATGATATTTCTGATCTGATTCTTCCGAACCGAATAGGCGTATATATTAATATAGCTTAAATGAAATTTCTTATCTCGATTATTTCAGTTAAATGATTTAACATTTTAATTATTAATTGAATTGGTTGACTAGAAAAAAAATTAATATGTGTAATTGAATGTAGGTGCATGGATATATACGTAATTTTATAATACTTTATAGTTAATAACTTTTATCCATAATTGATTTGTTGAAATAGAAATAAGCTATTTAATCAAACCAATAATCACATAAACTATTTAAAAATTAACTAAATATAGGTATAATATTTTATTCGTTTGCTCCACATCAAATTTGCTATTTGTTTTATTTATTTTAAATACATTTTACCCATTTGGGTTCTTTAGTTAGATTAGACTCCTTCCATCAACTAAATCTATTATTCTAAACTACGGGATAATTGAGTCTAAATAGATGAATGAGATAGCAAAACCTTACTTTTTTAGCTATGATCATAACCCAACAACTTATTCAAGTTTATTAATAATAGTAAATACTAATACACAATTTTTGAGATGGAAAGAATTCCTTTATACAAAAGCAACGTAACACTGGTTTTCCATTCTATAGCTTTCCACACAGCATGCTTAATGCATGTCATAAAGCAATCGTGTTGATTCATACACTTCTTATCACCATACTCTGAGCAATCTCGATTTGAAAAAAAAAATTAGTAGTGTTACTATATTTGATGTCAACCATTAAAATTAATGGTTGAAATAACGAAATTATAGCAGTTAGCACTATACATAAACTGCTAAACACTATTTTGAAATGCTATTACCTAATAGCTATTCTTAAAAAAAATGCTTTTTAAAGTGCTACACAAACCGTCAAACGTTGCTCAAATTGTTACCCCTAAACACATTCCAAATAAAAATTTAAAATAAAAATTAGGATTTGGATGTGATTTTTTTTAAATACTGTAATAAAAATTATACGATAGATTTATTATAAAAAATATAGACTAAGGAAATCAAATATATTAAAAAAAACAACAAAAACACTATGAAATACTAGCAGATAAAAGAACAATTAAAATCTATAAAAAGTAAATAAGGAACTAAACTAAAAATAAACTTGATGAACATTATAAAACCAGTAGAAAATATAAAATACTAAATAAGAAAGAGTCAAATCCATGATTATTTAGTTATAATACCTCGCTAGTAACGTATAAAGGTTACGTACAACTTGAAGAATATATAGATATAGTCTTCGCATGAGGAAAAATTCAAAGGAATTCATCAATGATTCTAGCAACTGAAGATAAACTTGTGGAGCCACATATCAGTATGAATGGACAACTAAACAATGGTCAAGGAAATATCTTTCTCAATTCTTTAGTCTTCACAAATACCTTAGCAACAAATAAAGGTAAAGTTTAAAATATATAAAAAAAATAAAAAAATAAAAAAATCAAGCAAATGCATATCACAAAACTGCAAAATACAGATCAAAATAGTTAAAGAATTAATTAATAAGATATTTATCAAGTAAATATAAGAAGTAGTCTGTACCTTATCCTTTAAGTCCAAAAGAACCATGAACAATATTTTCGAACAATCATGAACTTTCTTAAGGAATTTGGTTAATTGAACATATTCTTCGATCGTTTTTAAGCTCCTGAAGAAGAGATGTACTATGGATAAAGTTTGTGCATTGGAACAAAAGTTTATGAAGTCATTACCATAGTTAAGACAGCTCGTATTAGGAGTATCAATCTCGAGTTCAATAAAAACCTCCTCCAGGCAGGAGATTTCTGCCCATCTATTTTTATTAATGATTTCTATCTTTCAAGAGATTTACTTGAAATTTTAAGTTGCTTTCCAACCACACAGCGCATTCGAGACAAACACTCAAGTTCAAGTCCTGAAATCAGTATTCGCCTTAATAATTGTGCACTCCAATTTCAATTCCTTTAAATCCCTACAATTCGTAATATCAATCTCAAAAGGAGTGTCCAAATCCTTAACAACAGCTAAAGAATTCACATTCAATAGATTGATGTCCACCCTTTTCACATCCCTACCATTGATCTCAATAACCTTAAGTCTATCCTGACCAAAAAACTCTACATTTCTCAACCCAAAGCAATTAGATTGACGCAACTCCTCGAGTAAAGAACAACCTCTCCTCAAGTAAAGAAGAACCTCTGCAAAATACTTTCAAATTCTTGATTGGGGAAATGAATCTCATGTGTACCCAATTTTTTCAAACAATTGAACTTAATATTTGTTTTTGTCAACATTACCTTATGAGCCTCTATCGAATCGACATCCAAAACAATCGAAGGAAGATAATAACTTCCACCATTTTGAAAACAAATGTCAAGATCTAAGGTTTTTACGTTACTACCAATTGCATAACCAAGGGATTTCTCCACAAACATACATTTATCAAGCTCACACAAAATATATGAAGTTGTAACTTCTCCATGGATATCAAATTCTTCTAAAGGCGGTGTCTTAGTATTTTTTCTAAAGAATTTATTGCTCTAACCTTTTTTTCTCGAACCTCTAATGTATCACCACAGTCTGACAAACAACTTACAAAACTAGGTTCAATTATAAAAACAGGGTATCTACTCTAAACTTGATCCCATTTTTTAGTCAAGACACAAGTTCCAGCGACCTCTTTAAATTGAAGAAATTTCAAAATATGATGCAGTATCAGTTCAGGCAACTCAAATAGGCCGTGTTTGTTATCGGCGTTTTTTTAAAGAGTTTAGTGTTTTGACTTAGTCAAAACTCTAAAATCATTTGATATCTTTGTTTGTTCAATAATTTATAATCTATCAATTAGAGTTTTTCACCGAGTTTTAAAAACGTTGCTCTGATCAACGTTTAGAGTTTAAGTTAGAGTGTTTGAAAAATTCTTCCTAAACTATCCTTATTCATATTTTAAAGTTATTTTATTTTATTTATTATTTTATTTTGTAATAGTTAGTAAATTCTTCCTAAACTATCCTTATTCATATTTTAAAACTATTTTATTTTTTTATTAATTTATTTTGTAATAATTATTTTTTACTAATTATTTAAATTTTGTTTACGATAAATTAAATATTTAATTTTTATGAAAATAAAAAAATTATTTTTATAGATATATTATTTATTTATTTTTACTTATTGACTAAAAAAATTATTTTATTCTAAAGTCATATTTTAAATTTGACAATAATTATCTTTTAATATCATGTCCTTTTACATCATTTTAACTTTTCAAATAATTAAAACGCTAGTTTACCAAACATCTTTTATAAAAAAAAAAAAAAAAAACACTAGTTAAAACGCTAAACGCTAACCGCTACTTAAAAACCGCTAAACACTTTAAAAAATACTAAACGCTATAAAAATGCTAAACGCTATAAAAACGTTAAACGCTATAAAAAAAACGCTATTATGACCAAATACAGTCATAATCTATCCATGTGTATTGAAGTTTTTCAAGTCTTTAAACACTATTAACGCAAGTACGACAGTAAAGTCCAGAAAAAAAAATCATCTCAAAGTACAGTAGAACCTCGATAAATGAATACCTTTGGGACCACAAAAAAATATTCGTTTAGCGAGATTATTTATGTATCGATTAATGAATAAAATATTTATTTATCGAAAAATGAATAATAATTCATTTATATGATAATTTTAGTTTTCTTATTACATAATTTTGTATTCAATTCAAATGTATTTAGAACTTAAACTTTAATTACATGCATGTTTTTAGAATTCTAGATCAAAATATTCCAAAAGTGGTGCATGCTTTACACAAAATCAAGGATAAAATACAATTTGGGGAAGGAAAAAAGCAATCAACTTTGGATGCATTTTTCAAAAAAATATGACTTATTAATATGCTTGAAAATTATTCAATGGATGAAATGTACACATGATATATTATATAAATAAAAATATATTGTTTGAAATATAGTAATTATTCATTTATATTTACATAGAGACTATATATACTTCATTTATATTTATTCGTTAATGCATTAAGCGAGGTTATTCGTTAAACTCATTAGCCCAAGTCGGGACCGAATAAATTTATTCATTAGACGAGATTATTCATTTACCGAACATTCATTTATCGAGGTTCTATTGTACTTACTTTTTGGAGTTAGTGAGGAGCAAATGAGAAAATCCAAGGATGAGGGTTTGACGGGAGTTAAATTAAAGAGACAAGAATGTGGAAAAGGAATAATAGCACTCACTAACCCACCCCTTTTATATCAGGAAGCAATTGAGACTCAAATTAGAAATGCTAATATCAATTTTATTAAATTATTTTTATATTTTTAAATAATTAATTTAAATATTTTTTTATTAATTTAATTAGTTTAGTATTTAAAATTTAAATAATATTTAAATTATTTAATTAAACTTAATATAATGATTAATATTTGATAAGAATTTTTTTCTATTTTTTTTTAAATATATTTGACTATATTGTATCTCGCATAGACAAATTCTAATTTAATAAAAAAAAAAATTTTAACACAACAAATTTGAGTGATAAGGCCTTGTTAAAACAGGGAGGAAGTACATTTTGATGAGTTGTTATTGGTTATGATAGTGACTGAATTGGAGTGTGTAACTGTATTTAAAAAGATTATTAGAAGTGTTTAATTAAATTTAAATAGATTTTAAATTGTTGAGATATCTAGAAATATAAGGAAATAATGCTCGTTTTATTTCACTAAACTTTAAACTTATTTTATGATACTTATTTAATTATCTCTTTTAGTTTGAGAAATTTTAAATATAAATGAGAATCCAAGACTTTTACTAAAGAGTTCGAATCAATTATTTGATTTGTAGTGTGGGATTGTTTGTCCGATTTTCTCGAATCGGTCAGAGATTAATAATAATAATAATAATAATAATAATAATATAAATATAGCTGAATATTAATATTTTATAATGAAATTTTCCTTTTAATTATTTCAGTTAAATATTTAATATTTTTATAACTAATTTAATTGGATGACTAAAATTTTTTCGAATTGGAGTATTTCAATGTAAGTGCATGGATATATACATAACTTTGTAATACTTCCATCTTTGTATTATAAGTAATTACTCTTATCCATTGGTTTGATTAATTAATTAGAAATAGAAATATGTGATTTAATAAACCAATAATCTCATCATCCATTTAAAAATTAACTTTAAAAAATATTTATAATACTACATTGGTTTGCTCTACAACTAGTTATAACATAATACAATTAACGGTAATGAGTCTGATTAACTTCATCTCTTACCACATCAGTAAATTGGAGGATTGATTCAAATCCAATCCTTAACTCCTTCCAGCCCAATTCGAAATTTCATCGAGTAGTAGTTAATAAAGGTGAACTCGAACCAAAACGAATTAGAATCCAAACAGATAACCTATTAACACATTAAATAATTTCGACCCAAATATACACAATTTTAATAAAATTTTGTCTGTGTAATTATTATTTGATGTTATTGAAACTAAAAGTTAAAAAATCAGAAATAATAAATTTACTATTTTTTTTATATATTATAACTACATACCGATTTATTTATTGTATAATTCATCATAACAATTAGTGAATATTAAAAATATTTTTTTAAAAAAAAGTGAAAATAGATTATGGGATACTTCTGCATAAAGAGTGGTGAATTATAATGTGATCTAAATATATATTTTCAACATATTTCCTACCCAAAATTATAATTTAGTGTGTAGCAATTTTACTTGGTTGATAATGTAATATCATGACTTAAATAAGGATAAAATTGTAAATCAAGAAACAAAATATTAAAAATAGTTATATTTGTAAAAATAAATTTAATATATTTATAAATATAATTAAATTTGAAATAATCCAATTTATTAAATTTATTTTGATTTCAACTTATATTCAACACAAAATTTATAATTTAAATAATTTTTAAAAATTTAAGATATATTATATATAATTTTTTTTATAATTTTTAAATTTTTTTTCATCAAATTTATATTCAAATTTTTAATCCAAATTTCAATTTATTAAGCTTTAAAGTAGTTATTGTTTAGTTTAAAATAATAACTATAATATTAGAAAATTATTTAAAATATAATCAATTAATTAATTAATTTAGTATAATATTTAACTTAATTTAATTACAATTTTAAAATTGTGAAATGATAAAAAAATATTTTAAAATAAAAACTAAATAACCTAATTTTTTTTTATAATAACTCATTAAATTAAATATAATATTTTAATCAGACTCGTAATAATATTTACCAACATTTTATTATTATTTTGTATAATAGGAAATTTAAGAAATAATTTACTTAAACCTCTCATTTTATTTTTTTATTTAGCCATTTATCTTTACATATCCTATCAACCTTTAAATTTAAATATAAGTTAAATGGCTGGTGAATTCACTTTTAAATCAATTATAAGATATAAAATTATTAAAATAACTATTATAAATAAAAATAAATTAAAAATTAATAATATAATTAATTACATATGAAAGATATCACTATTAGTGTTTTGGTTAAGAAACTATTTGAAATAGCTAGTAAAATTACTATTTTAAAAATTATTTTAAACATTAATATAATTATAAAAGCAGTTACCGAATATACACTTTTTTTAACTTTAATTTTTAAATTTTAATCAATTTAAAATAATAATTTAACTTTAGTTATTATTGAAATCATATAACTAAAAATAATGTATATATTTTAATTATAATAATAAATTTTTTATATTCAGTACAAAACCTAATATTATCCCATTTTTTAACATTGCTAATCTATTTTATATTATTATTTTAATAACGTATAATATAAATATAATATCCCACTTGAGTCCCAGGAAAGGTCGTTAAATTTAAACACGGCAAGTTTCAGTCCCACAGGTTAACAAAGCTCCGGCCAAATTCTCTCGGTCAAAAGAGGATCATCCACGCAACTCCTTATTACTTCCACCGTGTGTCGTCACTGCAATTCACCATCGCCACTTCCACCTCATCATAAATCCTCCAAAAACACGAATCAGATGAAAAACTTCTACCATCTTCCATAAATTTCACTAAATCATTCCTATTTTGTAGCAATGTAGAAACCTCAATACAATACTACACCGACATATTTGTAAAATGCAAAAGACGGGACCAACATACTGTTGGGAAAACACGGCTAACTCTGATACCACTTGTTGAACAAATCGATGATTCATTGCAGCGGAGACGAGTATTGATAACCAAAAAGTAAAACAACGTACACAAGGTAAGAAATAAAGATAGAAAATAAGACATAAGGTTTTTATGTGGAAACCCAAAACGGGAAAAAACCACGGCCGTCAGGACGACGAGAGACTAATTCACTATGTAACAATAAAGTAATAGTTACAACCAGAATATCACTCTCTCACTCCCCAACCTAATTACATTGGTCATAGTCTCACATACAAGCTCTCCTCATATGGCTCTCACAGGATAACAAGACTCGATCTCAGAACTCAAGATCTCCATGGTCTCCATGGTTCCCAGGCCCCCATAGGGCACCTCCCAAACCTAACCAACTAGATCTACATTGTTCTCTCAGGATATCTAATATTAGATAAAAGTACCTATTTATAACATTAGATTACTTAGTCACAAAGTAATCCTAGACCATTAAGAAAACCTTTTCCTATTTAGGATTCTCCAAGATCTATTTCCTAATTAGAATCCACCTTAGGAAATACCATTCCTAATCAAATATGATACTTCCAAAATATTCTTCGAGTCTTTTCCTAGTTACAAACCAATTATGGATACCGGAATATACCCGAATTCTCGTCACAATCCTAACAATCCACCCCTTGATGAGAATTCTCTTTGTCCCTTTCCAACGACCACAACTCAAACCAGAGTCATCATACCCCACCATAAAGGTATATCCACTCAAGTACGATCCATCCCAAGACAAACCACTCAGAAACCATCAACCCAAGATTTTCTTTTCTTGGCACATGTTGAAAACACTTGCTGAATAAATCATGGTAAATCTACCTTCATCAGCTTTCAGGTAACTCCTCAGCCATCAACATACTTTCCACCACACCCACATCCATACTGACCAGATGCTCGTGCAATCATGGACACACTAGAATTATTCCAACCTTTATCATGACAACCTTGGTGGTTCAAAACATGTCATAAGGATACCTATCCCAGCGTACAGTTGGAGCCTTTGCCGAACCGATCCTTCAGTCCTTCCTTAATCGATTTCACCAGCCAATCGATCAAAATTCTCTGCCCACAAAGATTTCAAAACACCTTTAGTAAAATCCACAATTTTATTTTGACTATTTGACTAGACTTGAATCTTTGATCCCAACTTTTGATCTTTACCTACGTTAACATAGAAAAAGTCTCAAAGCTACCTTACCACCACAATCATACATGTCGTAGATCACCAACGTCATCACTTGAGAACTATTGCCGAAACATTTTCATCACTACGACTATCGCAGACCAGATATTGAAAACACTTGCGGATTTTTTTCAGCTTTAACTTTTTTTTCTCATGCAACCAGCTCCAAACTCGACCACAAAAACTAAATCTATAATTTTGAGAACTTCTAGAGACTCCGGGAGATTTACCCTTCCTTCAAAACCTTTTGCTTTCATCTTACCTTAATCTATGTTTACATTGACTAAACCAAAACTCACGGACCACACCAGCGCTAGCTCACAAACCAAGGGCTCTGATACCAGTTATTGGGAAAACACGGCTAGCTCTGATACCACTTGTTGAACAAATCGGTGATCCATTACAGCGGAGACGAGTATTGGTAAACACAAAGTAAAACAACATACTTAAGGCAAGAAATAAAGATAGAAAATAAGACACAAGATTTTTACGTAGAAACCCAAAACAGGAAAAAACCACGGTCGTTAAGACGATGAGAGACTTATTCACTATGTAACAATAAAGCAACTGTTACAACCAGGATATCACTCTCTCACTCCCCAACTAAATTACATTGGTCACAGTCTCACATACAAGCTCTCCTCATATGGCTCTCACAGGATAACAAGACTCGATCCCAGAACTCAAGATCTTCATGGTCTCCATGGTTCCCAGGCCCCCATGGGGCACCTCCCAAACCTAACCAACTAGATCTACATTGTTCTCTTAGTATATCTAATAATAGATACAAGTACCGTATTTATAAAATTAGATTACTTAGTCACAAAGTAATACTAAACCATTAAGAAAATCTTTTCCTATTTAGGATTCTCTAAGATCTATTTCCTAATTAGAATCCACCTTAGGAAATATCATTTCTAATCAAATATAATACTTCCAAAACAGTCTTCGAGTATTTTCCTAATTACAAAACAATTACGGATATCGGAATATACCCGAATTCTCGTCACAATCCTAACACTTACAACTATAGATGATTTGGTGGATAAGAACCAAGCAAGTAGTTCACCATCCCATTTGGCATATCATCATAATTGGTCTATCCCGGACAGCTATAAACTCTGTCACTGTGTTTAAATAAACAAAAGGGAAAAATCCAAAAAACACATGAAGGTTTGCCAAAATACCAAAAAAAAAAACTCACACTTGTTTCAGAAATATAAAAATAAAAACCACTAAAATTTATTAGAAATTGAGAAAAATCCACTTTTATCTAATTTGACATTAAAAATTTAAGGTTGATCAAGGACAATTATGTAATTTTGTAAATTAATCATATTAATAATTTAAAAAAAAACACCAATAATTGTTAAAATGACAAAAATAAAAACATATGTCAAGCCGATGTGCAATCAATATGTATATTTTGGATTGGTTTGTTTCAAAATTTTCTATTTTGAATATATAATTAATTTTTCAATACTCATCGTGTAGTTATTAAATTTTAAAATTGATGCTTTTTAAAATTAAAATTAATTTTTTAAAATTGATCAATGAGTTCGTTCCAAAATATTTGTACTTATTAACTATTAAACACTTCTTGCATAATTTCTTTTATGAATTTATATAAAATCATATTTTTATAATTAAAATAAAAAAATTAAGTATTAATTGAAAAATAATAAAATATATAAACGCATAGAAGATAATATGTTAGCATTATATATAAACATATTTATATTAAATTATAATTTTTAATAAGTTGGTTCAGTTTATTTTCTTCGATTATTTTTTATTTATTTTTATTTTTTTAAAATTTCATACTTAGAATCAAATTGGTGTTGTTTTGGATTTATTTGTAGGGATATAAAGGTTGTTACATAAAAAATTTACTAAAAATACTAGAAAGTGGTTTTTTGAGTATTTATGAAACAAGTGTGGTTTTCTGGGTATTTTGACAAACCTTCATAAGTTTTTTTTTATTTCTCCGTAAATAAAATGATAAACCCATAGTGCTGTGTTTGCTCGAGTGAGTTTCAAGAGGATGAAAATCTCAAACTTTTGCCAAATCGTATTCACGATTTTCACGTGACATGTATTGATAGTTAGTTGAGATCACATAATAACAGTACCTTTTAGGTGCTCCCATTGTGAGTGTGAGTATGAGTATTGATTCTCCTCAATCCTAACCCACCCAATTGGAGCCTAATTCCACTGGTGAAGTATGGAGTGATAATCCGGTGGAAACACAACCTATTAGCGAACTGAGAAATGTAGATGACTATGTTGAAAACTCGAATAGAGCAAGGGGTTTAGGGTTAAGGATTTAGGGTTTAGGGTTCAGAAGAAAGTAAAGAAATTAGAATTCAGAAGAAAATAAAGAAATTAGGAGATGAGTTTCATTGATTCATCCGCAGCCATGAGATTATATAATGAGATGGCTGATGATGTTGGGAAGCAATCGAGGGAAAGTTTTGACTCCCAATCAACAAGAAGCGTGCCGTTTAGTAGATTAATGAAAGGCTTATCCTCAAGTGTAATTTGTGTAGGTCGTCTTAAAAATAAATAAATTGCATTTGGTTATTCAAACGAATCAGATTTTTTTATGTGCTTTGAAATTAAAATTTTAACTTACCGGTATCAGGTCGTTTTTTTTCCATTCTAAGTATATTATACTGTAAAATACAAAAATCTTTAAAAATAAATTTAATTTACACTAATATAATACATTATTAAATTAATTTATTTATTAGAGAATTACACGTACAACATGAGGAGTACTATTAAAAATGATAACCAAGCTAGCAGAGGAGTTAGATTCCCCATACAATTGAAAAGACATTGATAGGAACCAGTTCACTGAGTTGATGAGTTGGATGGATGATGAATGGAAGGAATTGGAGGTTTGTGCAATCCTATCATTTCTAAGTTGTATCATGGTGTTGGTGAAATGCCTAGTGGCTTAGTTATGTACATGACAAATTACCATTATATACCCTGATAAATTAGTGTGAAATACCCTGACAACTTGCTTCAATATGAATTAATAATATTATCTTTAAAAAAAATTCACGACAGCAATCAATGAAATTATATAAATTATGAAATTTAAAAGGATAAAACAGGAAAAACAAATATTACGCAAATTTGTAAGCGGCTTATCCACGTTTTTACAAAATAATATATATATATATATATATATATATACTAAATTGATAAAATTTATCTAAAATTAATTGGAGAACATGAGTTATTGATTCAACTCTCTCTCCAACACCTATGTTACTTTTTAAAATGACTTTTTCATTGTTATTTCATTCATAAAATTAATTCCACAAAACCACCACAAATTTGCTATATTCTCCAAAAAAAAAAAACACCATATCAGTTTAGTTTTTTATTTTATTTTATACATTTTATCATTTTTTTGGTTTTTTTTTGTTAACTGACGTTTTGGTGCTGTTCACCCACTAACGAATGAACAGTAACCGGGGGATTTTTGAAAATTTAAAAATTTTAATTTTTCAAATAATTTTTTTTACAAAATAATGTTTATTATTTCAAAAAAATTATGAAATTCGGAAAATACCCCTAGTGGCGAAATGACAACAAGTATGTTAGTGGGTGCACAGTAACAAGTCGGAAAATACCTATAGTGACAAAATGGCAAAAATGTTCATCCATTAGTGGGTGCACAGTAACAAGTCTGTCAGTTAACAGAAAAGTGGCAAAATGGAGAAAAACTAAATAGATATGGTTTTTTTTTGGAGAAATTAGCAAACTTGTGGTGATTTTTTGGGTTAACCCTAAAATTTTAATTCTAATTCATGCGGAACAAAAACAGTTAAGGTCGATTAAAACTGTAGTGTTAAAAGTTTTTTAATAGTAAATTTTAGGGAAAATTGTACAACGTAAACCTTTCAAACTTCCATTTAAGTTAATGGGCCTAAGAAAGTAAAATTAAGTATTGGATCCAAATGAAACTTTTGTTTTATCAAATGAGTCAACATTCCATAATTGACCTTCACATCTATTTTTATTTACCATTCTATTTATCAAATTCAAATAAACAAAAAAGTGAAAGTGAAAGACAGAAATAACCCTCAATTTTGTAGAAGGCTGCAACGTGAGGAAAACATCACAATAATTGACGATAGCATCACATTTGTCCTTCACAATCGTCGGTCGATTAACATGGGAAAGTCGAAGATAGTCGTTGTCGGTCGTTGAAGCCTAATCTGAGCCTAGTTGAAGACCGTCGTCAACAATTCTTTAAGTAATGGACTAGGTTGTTATTGAACGAGTAAACGGTGACATTCAAAGAGAGATTCTTGCTGTTGTTGAAAATGAGCCTAATTTGAGCCTTGTTGAAGACATTCGTCAATAATTCTCTAAGTAATGGACTAGGTTGCTGTTGAACGACTAAGCGGTGGCATTCGAAGAGAGATTTTTGCTACTGTTGAAAGCGAGTCGTCGATCAATTAAACAACGACAAAGTTGGGTATTCAGGTACGATGTGGAATGGTTTCGTTATGATGTAGTTAAATTAGGTTTTCTGATTATTTTGTGGTAAAATTAGGTTTTCAAATTATTTTCAGATTGGGTATTCATGGTTGTCTGATTTGTTATCAGGTTTGTTTTATTGGTTTTCAGATAATTAGTCTATTTGCATTTTGTTGTGTGATTGTTTTAATTTGCAGAAGCATATTCGTTGTTTATTTGCATTTCTTGTTGTGATATTTCAATTGGTTATTGGGTCTATTTTGGTTGATTGGAACTACTTCTTTGGTGTTATACTTCTCATGTGGCCACCAAAATATTAAGACCACATGAAATCTGTATGTTGGTTTATACTGTAGTATGATTGTTGTTATCAATGTGTGATATATGTCTAATTCTTGTTATGTTTTATGAGTTGTGTATTCGGTTGAAATATAGGTTCTATTTCATGTTATACTGTTTGATTTTTCTATTTGGTTGAAAGACTTCTTCTATTTGGTTTGGTTGAAAGACTGCTTTAATTTCCTGTTACGCTATTTGCTTATTGTATTTGGTTGAAATACTGCTTCTTATTGTGCATTTCATTACAAGCCTAATTTGGTTATGTTTTCGCGAGTTCAAAGAATGTGGTGTATTTCACATTTGAAGGTGCCACCAAACTGTTTAGTTCACATTAATCTTGTATGGTTATTTAGTTATCAATGCCATCCATGTGGACACCTGATTGTTGATGACATCTAAAAGGCATATTTTTAAAATTTTAATTGGCCATCATATAATTAATGCAACTTGAAAGACATATTGTTTTATGTTTCATATAAGATTGATAATGATAAATGTTTTTGTGTGCAGGTATAATCGGTATGTAAAGACTTAATTGGTGCATCGGTGTCACATAATCTACATGGTTGGAGAATTAGTAAGCTGAATTTCTTTTGAAAGTTGTGTATTATTTTCAGAATAATGATCTATTGTATTTAAAATAATGAGAAATTGTTAAATGATGATTAGGTTGATTGTAATCCGGATTTTAGGTGGGATGAACCTAGAGAAATTACGCAGCAACGAGTTAACAACAAGTGTAAACTTAATGTCCTAACAGATCTCCTAAATGGCCCTATCCGCCGGTATAATATGAGTAGTTCATTCACCGCTGTCCATTTCGCCATTTTTTTTTGTTGATAGAGCATAGTGTTGGAAAAGATCAAGTTTTCTACGGGAAGCTTATATTGAGAGTTTTAGCTAGAGAGATTAGGGTTTTTAATCAGAGGGAGGATGAGTTTTTGTTTCATATTGGTGGGGCTGCCTTTCGATTTGGAAAGCAAGAGTTTGCTTTGGTGACAGGTTTAAGATTTGGAAAATTAAGAAAAGGGGATTTAGATCTTGAGAATAATAAGCTTCTTGGAACCAATATTTACATAAGATTATGGCCTAATGAACATGGTAATGTTTGTGGGAATGAAATAATGTCTTTGTTGGAAGTATCTGAATGGAAATCCAAGATTGTAAAAGATTAGTATTAGTTGTTGTTGTCCATGTTTTGGTATTAGGAATGTCAATGGATAAGGCTGTTCCAAAGTTATTGTGACATTTAGTTGATGATGTAGTAGGTTTATGCAGTTTCCATGGGGTACATTATCTTTCTCGCACACAATGTTTGAATTGCAAAGGGTGGTAATGAGAGATTTATTTGATTATTCGAGAAGCGGAAGGACAATATATGGATTTACGTTTGCATTTATGGTATGTAATTTTGTAGTTGTTCATATTATATAGCGTTTTATCTTATTTTTCTTGACTTATATGTAAACATTTGTTGATTCAGTGGTGGTTGGTTGAAGCATTTCCTAATATGAGAGAGCAATTGAATATTGAGGAACTTAATAGGATTGCCTCAACACAACTTAGATGTGTGAGATGAACACTACATGATATCAATGAAAAGGATTACGATGAAGCTGTGAAGGTTAACTTTTGTAACTTTAGTGTATTAGTTTGATTTAGGGTTATGAAATGGTAAGAATTAAATGAATTTGCCTTGTAGATGAGTGGTGAAAACACATTGGAGCCATCTGCAAAGGAGGCTTCTATTTGATATTTAAAGCATTTAGATGTACATCAGTTTATCAGTCTTGATATTAACAAACTAGGGAGGATGATATTGAATCAGTAGAGTCTTCTACTGATTGGGATGATATTTTTGATGATGAAGAAGTATAGGCAGGTGTTGAGAAGAATATGGGTGAAAGTGGTAATGCTTGTCATTCAGGGTAAATTCATCGGACAAGTTCACACTATATTTGTGAAGTATAAATTGTTACATAATTTATGGTGTTCATGTGTAGAATGTTATTGAGGAGATACTTTTGAGAGTTAAGGAAATAGAAGAATTCAAGAAAGAGGCTTTGAAGGAGATAAAGGAATTGAAAACAATTATATTTGACCAGGATAAGAGGTTGAGGCGATTTGAAGAATTTCACGGTGAGGTTAAGCATATTCAGCCCGATCATGTAAGTAAGGTGAAAATGGTGTAGGTTAGTTTAATTATTGAATTTGAATATATTTTACAATTATTGATTTGGATATATTATTGTTTATTGTAAGGTAATAGTCTGAGGTGAAGTGAAACATTAAATATGAAGGTTAGTCTAGATTATATTTTGCATATTTGTTTCATTATTATAGGGTGTTTGTAATATATATAATAAATACAGGATGCTGCTGCGGGTGGAGAAGCCGAATTTGAGAAGACAGAAAAAGATGTTAAGGAAGACGAGGTATGTTAACCAAATTTCCCTGGTAAATGTGGATATTCTGTAATTAGTAAATACTAGTGATAATCTTCACTTACTAAAATATTAAGTTATTAATGTTATATAATCTCATAGATAATGACAGTAAGACGTAGCCAAAGATTAAACAAAAGGCCAGCTGAGACTATGCCTAAGACGGGAAGTCAAAGGAAAAAGACAAAGGACAAGGCTCCAAGTAATCTAATTGAGTCTGAACTTAGTGATGACGAGGACTGCATTGTGATAGGGTCTATGAAAGGGAAAAAAATTCCGAAACTTGTAAATGATTGGCCGGCAGGAAAGCTCCCCATGCTGAATGATTTAGCAACTTTGCTAATTGGGCGACTGATTCATTGCCTTGAAAAACCTTTCTCTTCTAGTAGAGTTAAAGAACCATTAGAATTGAAAGGGTTTCTCAATGGTGATACTTCTATTAGGTGAGTAATTTTGCATATGTGTACATATATATTTGTTAATCCTTTGCTATGACATTGAACTATTAAGTGGTTATGGTGTTCTATGTCAATTATATGATTGTCTTGTAGGTATTATCTTCCTGGAAAACAGGAATTGAATGCAAGTAGGTTAAAACTTTTGCGTGAAAATCATGAATGGTTTCATGGTGAAGATATTAACATGTATCTGCTTGTGTTGAAGCAAGAACTTGAATAGAGTGTTAAGTGTAGGTTTGGAATGTTGGGGACCTTCTTTTTTTATCAAGTAAAGGAAAGGTTCAATTATGCTATTCAAAAGGCAGGTGGAGTTGGAAAACTGAAGAAATATATTGCAGGTGAAGGGACAGATGAGAATCAGTGCGCTCCATGGTAGGATCTTGACTATGTAAGTAAAATAATTACAAGATTTTGTAATTTCAGTACTAACCTTATACTATATTTTTAGAATAGGCATAGTCTGAATAATTGCAAATTTGTTAGGTTTGTTTTCCAGCTCACATATTTAAGGGTCATTGCGTTGTTGTGGTTTTGTATATGTACTTTGAGTGCATTATAGCAATTGATCCGAAGGCCACATGCGATGGAGCTAGCTTGTTAGCAAACCACTTGAAGCCACTTTCTCAAGTTCTTCCATTGTTATTGCAAGAGTCGGATTACAATGCATTAAAAATTAAGAGAGGTGAACGTACTAGTTCGTATGAAGATTGAGTGGTACATGTGATTGATAAATCAGTCATTCCAACTCAGAAAGATTCGTAAGTGTTTTAATCTAATTTTGCATTCTGTTAGTTACTTCTAGGAGCAGATTTTGAGTTATTTTTGTTTAATGGCCTTTATAGCAACTCTTGTGGGCCATATGTCTGTAAATTCATTGAGGACATTGCTAGTGGACGGACATCATCGTTAAGTACTAATGACTCTCGATGGGAGCTTCCTTTGAGGAAGGATATTGTCCACACCATCTTCAAAAACAGTAGTACTGAAATAACCCCATAAAAGATGAAGCATGGAATTTCAAGTAGCTGCACAGGTTCTGGGGTTGGGTTGGGAATGTAGAATGTAGTTGTTTAGCAAATACCTATTCATAGTTGTATTTTATGTTTTATGGGGTTTGAAATAGTTCATGTATTACTGTAGAGCTTACATACAACTCTTGTTTTCAAGAAATATTAGATACTTACAGACTGTTGGTTAATGTATGTATTAGAGTTTTGTAATGAAAAACTAACCCTCACTGTATTTATTCATGGTATGATATATGTTTTTACTATCTATTGATTTGCATTTTTTTAACGGTTTGAAGTGACTTCCATTTTGAATGGCCTATTGAGTGGGTAATGAGAAACAGAGTGTTTTTTTTTTTTGTGTTTACCTTAAGTATTATGCGCTCTAGGTGGCCGAAGTGTTTGATGGTCACCTGAATGGCATTTGCCTACTAGATTTTTTAGGCAATTAAATTTATAGGAATGCGCTATCGGTGGCCAAATTTTCTAATGGTCACCCGAATGTCGTATGCGAACTAATATGCTGATGGAATTAAGGGTATTGAAATGCGCTTTGGGTTGCCGATTTGTTTGATGGTCACCTGAAATCTACTGGATTGGTTAGGCAATAAAAATTAATGGAATGTGCTTTGGGTGGCTAAATTGTCTAATGGTCACCTGAATGTCGTATGCGAACTAGACACTGATGGAATTAATGGTATTGGAATGCGCTTTAGGTGACTGATTTTCTTGATGACAACCTAATTGGCATATGCCTATTGGAATGGTGACTCAATTAAATTTAATGGAATGCGCTTTGGGTGGCCATTTGTTTGATGGTCACCTGAATGTTGTATGCGAACTAGACAATGATGGAATTAAGGTTATTGGAATGCGCTTTGGGTGACCGATTTGTTTGATGGTCACCTGAATGGCATATGCCTACTGGAATGGTGAGGCAATTAATTTTATTGGAATGCATTTTGGGTGGCCGATTTGTCTGATGGTCACCTGAATGACGTATGCCTACTGGATTGTTGAGGCAATTATATTTATTAGAATGCGCTTTGGGTGGCCGAATTTTTAATGGTCACCTGAATGGCATATGCCTACTTGAATGGTGATGCAATTAAATTGATAGGAATGCGCTTTGGGTGGCCGAACTTTTTGATGGTCACCAGAATGACATATGCAACACTTATACGCAACATGTAACAGACAACTACATGACCATTTCCCATTCAGAATGTTAACATATGGAATTGAACAACAAAAGTCAGCCTATTTAGAGATAGCTAGTAGCTCAAATCCTATGCAACAATTCTTAAATACATAAAGGTAAAAGCCAGAACTACAATGGCCACTACGATGGATATCTGGAATGACAATTGCAATTTCTGATCTTTGTTCCTTGAATTGTCCTAGTTAATCTTTAATATTATATTCTCAACTTGGATGGCAGCAGTTGAATATGTTATTTCTTGGATTTTATTTTTTAGCTGGAAAACTTCTTGTAGTATATGAATAACCCTGCGATTTAACCACTCATCTTGCCATTCCAAATAATTGCAGCTGTTTGCATGATTCAAATGGGGAAAGTGGTTAATACATTGCCATGAGATTTACTTATAGACAACACATAATGGATGTTATTTTCTTACATTGCCGCCGCACCTCTAGAAACGTCGCCTTTTACGATTACTAGATGTCACAATGTCGCTGAGCAGCCATTCTCCACATTTACAACTATGTCCTCTGACGAAGTACTCGTCGACTTCGAACTCCTGAAGAGTTTAAAAGTATTCTCTTTTTGCTTCCAAATCAGAGGTTTCATTTGAGGAATCGGACGAAGACATATTTTTCAAACTTTGTTCTGTTAGGGTTTTTGTTGCAATGTCTGTGGTGGGGAGGTAGGCTTTACGACGGTATATATATAGGTATTTTAGGACTGGATGGGGTTAGGTATTAGTGCAAAATAAAGCTATGGTTAGATTGTGCCATCACAAAAAAAAAGTCACATTTCACTAGAGTATGTTATACCGTATCAGAAATAATTTGAACCTCCCCTACGTTTACAACAAAATACAAGAATTAATAGTATACTTTGTTTGGATTTAATCATACTATTATAGATAGCCCTAATTTTCCTAGTAATTTTAAAATGAAACAATTACGCTAACGTGTGGCGTCCTTCACAAAATATTTTATTAGTAATTCACAAATTATTTTTCCATCCATCACATAATTAAATTTAGGGGCCGTTTAACTTATTTATAAATTCATTTGCTAATATTGATAGCCAAAACTTATTTAAGTCATTATCTATATTTGTATAAAACACACCATTTTAGATGTTTGTATCATTCTAATGTATAAATCAAATGTTATGAAGTTACTTATTAAGTGTGGTAATATAATCAAAATGTAATCTAATGTGGAAATGTAATGGTGGAAATCTTATGTCAAGAATAGTTTAATTACGAGAAGTTGCTTACAAAACGATAATTTAATGTCCAATATTATGCTACCTAAATTGAATGGACTGGATTATGTATCAAATGTCTTTCAGTGATGGCATAGTCATTGGAGGACACTTTAAGGCCATTTTACCATAAATGAAATATAATGCACCATAAATTACGTCGTCAACTATAGACATATAAAACACGGGCATTTTAAATCTAATTAAACATTTCATAAAATGGATTTCATCCAATCATACAACAATATCATTCTGATGGCTTCCAAAAGCTTAAGGTCACTTGAATGGCCTATTCACTAGATAACTCATTCAATATACTAAACGACGTCGTCAATCTTTTTTTTTTCAAATGGCGCCATTTCAAGTGTTAATCTCCCTGACTGCTCGCCTTCTAGATAGAAATCAAAATTCAAATACATGTCTCAGACCTTATCGATTCCACCCTATACTGGTAATCAAAATTTGATAGTTGAAACCCCTCAAATTCAAATCTCAAAACCCACATCAGAATTGTTGACTACAATCTGTCATGACTGGCCGTCGAAAGAAAAGCGACTAGTGGAGGAAGGCAGCCTAAAAACATGTAAGTTGGCATTCTCAACCTATTTATTATCATCCTTTCTTCGATACCTCATTGTTGTTGAGCCTAAATACTCGTAATTTTCAAATATTTATTTTTACAGGTTCCAAAAGAAGTAAACAGAAAGAGCCCAATGTTGAGCCACTTCGACCAAAGGTTGGCATGGGTGGGTTGGCAAGGGGAGGACCAGGTGAAGGAGTTAACCAGTTCAAAATCACTAATGATGTGAGGTCCAAGTTTCTCCGTAGTCTGCCAATAATCAAAGAAGAAGGCGTGGTGTTGGATGAACTAGAAGAAACTTCGATTCTGACTCATCTGGAGATAATGGGTTTGGAGAAGCTAGTAAGAAGTCAAGGCGTATCAATCTGAGCGTGGTGTATGAGTTCTACCATAAAATATATTCATAAAATTTCGTGAAAGCTAGGGTCAAGGTGTGTGGAGTTAAGGTTCAATTCAACCCTACGGTTCTTAATGAATATTTTGGCATTCAGTTGGATTACCATAGTGCTGATGAGTTCACACCAGATAATGAATTCTTTGAGGATATTCCCAAAGATGTGGCTCATGAATTAAGGAAGTATCCTATAGGAAAGTGGAGGGGTGGACAACAAAAGATCGACCACAGAGAACTTAGTTCTGATATGGCATTCTGAATATTTTCATCACCAGGGTCGTTTCGCCTAGAATGAAACATCAACAACTGAGGAAAGACCATCCTTACATTATGGCCATCATATGCAGAAGGAATAAGTTGAATGTAGGGTTATTAATCTGTAGAAGTCTAGAATACCACATCACAAGGTCCAAGCAGATAGTGTTTCCTTCAACCATTACTTCTATCTGTGAACTCGCAGGTGTTGATGTGTCAAGTGAAAATGACATGTTCTCAAAGGGTGCAATTGCTTAGGGAGCTAGGGTTTTCAATAAAATCGCTTTCGCCAGAGAAGAGAAGACTGTTCAGGATAATGAACTCCCAAACCATTTAGAAAGCCTGATGGCTCTGGAGGAAGTTCAGCAACACAGGTGGGGCTCAAATGCAGATACAAGGATGCTGCGGGATCAACATGGTAATCAAAACCAAATGCTTATTCAACTACTTGAAAGGCCAACTACAGATGATAGAGCTATTAAAAAGGATGGACAACAAAATGCATGGTGAAGGTAATTTAGTAACTGGTAATGCTAATTTAGTCTTGGTAGATTATATTGATATGGAAAATTCAAATGCAACTAGGGATGGAGTAGAAAATGTTGTCAATGATGCTGCTGATAATCAAAACTGTAATGGGGTTGATGAGGGTGGGGAGGGTTTTAGTGATGCTGACTACATGAATGATGATGTGCGAGCAAATGATAATATGAATTATGAAGATGTTGATGAGGTGTTGAATTATATGTTGTTTGTTGGTAGAGAATCAATTAATGTTGTAAATGATGTTGTTAGTCACCTCATTGTAGAAACTAGTGCAGTAGGTGAAGATGCTGGAAAATATGTTATAGCTGGTCATGGTAATGATAAGGCAATGGTATAGTTGGAGTCTACAGAGGGCCAAGGTTATATCTCCAAATCTACAGAGGGTGAAGCTAATATCATAGATGAGCAGAAAGATATGTGCATTGATTGTGATGGAAGTGTTGAGAAAATGGGGAAAGCTATAGTAGTTTATGAGATGCAAAAAGGTGAGAAAGATGATATTGACAATGAAGAGAAACATGATGAGGAAGCTGAAAGTCATTAAATTGTAGTTCCTGCAACATAAGAAGCAATAGAGTTCATGGATAACTGGACACTAATTTATGTTTTTATCCTATTCTTCTAGCTGGTTTACTATTGTCATACCCACATCATTTTGGACTTGTTTTACAGTGTGGTTTATTTAGGTTTTTAACTTAACCACTCATTTTGGACTATTTATTTTGAATGTGGTTTATGATGGATGTTATTTCGGATTCCTTATTATGTTATGGTGATATCATTTTCATGTTCTATTATATAGAATGTTCAAATGCCAATTTAGATGATATTGCAAAGTGAGGTCTTCAGTTAGATAGTATATTATGAAATTGCAGTGATTCAGGTGGCCCTAAATGCTTCTTGGAGGCAATAGAGAATTGTGGCCACGAGAAGGGCACATCAGCTGAAAATGCTTTTTGTAAATGTAGTGAGTCAATTCGTTTGAAGTGGATCTCCCTCCATACATGTCACCTGACGCGCATTATCCAACTACATTATTCATAATAATTCCACTACCTAAACGCTTCTCAGGTGGCCATAAATAGTTGTGGCCACCTGAAAAGCATTTTACGTGATAACTAACTTTGAAATTACAATATGTGAATGCGTTTGGAGTGAAACTCGCTTAGTAGAAGAAACCTGAGGCACATTATCTATATTCATTATTTAGAAAGATTCCAGTACCTAAACGCTTTCTCAGGTGGCCATAAATAGTTGTGGCCACCTGAAAAGCATTTTATGTGATAACTAACTTTGAAATTACAGTGTGTGAATGCGTTTGAAGTGAAACTCGCTTAGTAGAAGACACTTGAGGCGCGCTATCCATCTTCATTATGCATAAAGAATCCAGTACCTAAACGCTTCTCAGGTGGCCATAAAGATTGAAGGCCACCTGAAGAGCATTTTTGCATAAAAGTAAATCTTATTCTTTACAGCGTGTGAATGCATTTGAAGTGAAACTCGCTCAGTAGATGACACCTGAGGCGCATTATCCATCTTCATTATGCAGAAAGATTCCAGTACTTAAATGCATCTCAGGTGGCCATAAATAGTTGAGGCCTCCTAAAGAGCATTTTGGTTCTCAACTAAATTAAACATTCCAGTACAGAAGTGTCTTTTTTAGTGACCTTCAATTCTTTTGGGGACCTGAAACTCCAACCTGAAAATTGTAAACAATTTATGACTTTGTGGTGGACTGAAACTTAAAATGTGCAACCAATGCGAATTCTAAAATGAATAACCACAATTCAATCTCATGGACTGAAACATGAGATGAGTTTATGAAAATAAATAACGGTACAAGTAATTACACAACAAGTCCAAATTCATTATCCAACAAGCACAATAATGCATCATCAAACTACTTGATCTGAACATTAGTTTGTTGGCAATTTTATGGTGTAGAATTAGGATGAGTCTCCTCTGGAGATCGATGGAGATGCAGACAAGTTTGGAAATTATGACCGGCACCACCATATTGACAGCAATGCATGACGCGATGTTTTCTAGATGATGTTGAGGTTTCAGCCTGTGTATTATTAGTGCTGCCTAAGGAAGATGGTAATGAATTAATTTGGCCCACCTTATCCGAATGACAGGTCATACCGCATTTTCGAAAAATTAATGCTAGATGCGGACAACAATCAGGAAAATGGCCAATCATACCACACTTTGAACATATTAATTGTGAATTCCGACATGTATCTTCATTGTGACCGGTAAGTCCACAGTTTCCATAAATCAATGGGGGATTTTGGCAAGTAAGCCGAGAATGTCCTAACAGACCATAATTTTTGCACTTATTATTCTTATGAAACTCACCGGCTGAACGAATTCTTTTTTCCTTTGGTCGTCCTGCATGTTTCTCCATGATCATTGGAAGAACCACAAATCTTGAAGCTTGTTAGGCCTCCCGCCATGCACCCTTATCAGGAACTGATAAGATGGCTTTGGAATACGCACCCTCCAAATACTCCTTACTAAAGCACCTATGAGTTAGATGACAGACACTCACACGTGCAAACCTGTCATAATTTACATACACTGGAATTGCTTAATATATGTGTATCCTGAAATGAACACAATTAGTAAATCTTACCTTGCATATCCGATAGCATGAAAACATGACAATCCATCCAAATCTCACTTATTACACGTGCATGATTTCTCCACAATGTTTAATATTCCATCACCTAACTCCTCATTTGTGACTTGAAACTTGATACTATCTTGAATTGGATACACTTGAAATTTTTGAACGGCATTTTCACATCCTCTTAAATGCTCTTTAACAGCTTTTGTCATTGATGATTCGAGTTTAGCGGCAAATGCGCTTTTAGCATAAAACCACTTTTGAACCAAATGCCTAAGAAATTCATGAGCGGCTGTTATTGGCATTTTTCGGGCTTGGATAATTATTTTATTTAAAGACTTTGCAATACCGATTGTCATGATTCTCCATCTTTTTCTTGGACAAAATGAATGGGACCACTTGTCTGGACCAAGCGTTACCAATGCTTCATGCATTTTTGGACAGATATTTGCAAGAATTTGCAACAAAGTCAAACACTCTTCTTTTGAAAATGAATATGCCGCATTTCATAAAACGTCAAGAATAAAACTTCTATCCTTACACAAGTTGTCTAAATTACTCTTCAAATAAAAGTAACAATTGGCATACGGAATTTCAAGAAATACCTCTTCAATAGCTGGGGAATACTCTTCCCCCGATCAGTAACAAGTAGCAAATCATCTGAAATACCAATTGCATCACGTAAATTTTGGAGGAACCATGTCCAACTCGGCACATTCTCTTTCAGGGCAAAGCCAAAGGCAATAGGATATATCATATCTAAACTATCTTAGCCCATTGCTGTGAAAATCACTCCTTTAAGCTCACCCTTCAAATGTGTAGCATCCATGGCTAGTACTGGACGTATATACTTTTAAAATCCATCAATGCATTGCTCTAATGCAAAGAAAGAGTACTTAAAATTACCCTTTCTAGTAGTCTGAATGGCAATGATGGTGCCAGGGTTAGATACTTTCAACATGTGGAGATAAGGAGGCAACAATGACCAAGATTCTTCATAAGTACCGTAAGCAACTTGCTCAGCATATTGAAAAGCTCTCTAAGCCTTGCTATACCACAACTGAACTGTCCATTGGGCTCGAACCTCGCTCATTAATGTTAACGGAGTAAATTTGGAATCAGCAACCCGAGAGGAGAAAAAAGAGCCAATAACCTTCGCAATCACCGTTATTACTTTTCCTATAACACTTGATCGCAAAGGCACATACAATTGGGATTAAAATATGTCACTTGAAAGAAAGGAGAATCGACATTACTTTTCCTTGCTCTAAAGACAAATTTGCATCCCTTTTTCATCTCCGTGCATACCACTTCCAAACCCTTTTTATTTGACAGCAATACAACAAGCGAAAGCTTATTCTCTGGAGCAAATCTCCCCACTGCAAGATTCATGGCCTTTTTACTCCAAAATATAGAACCTTGAGTAAGAACACTCAAGGCATGCGGTGTAGATAAAGCATATTCTCTAACCTCTCTAAAACCAAAGTTATCCATCCCTGGTAGCTCCATGTTTGTCATCCAATTACACCTGAACCACTGGCAAATCCATCACTACCAACCTCACCTTCGTTAACACCTTCACAACTCTCATTGCCATTTCCAATTCCTTTGTCATTGTCATTACCACAATTAGTGTCCGTATCATCATCAACATCATCGTTGTCATCATCAACATCATCATCGCCTCCATCATCATCAAAATTTGTTTGAACGAAATCAAAAGCATCTAAAACACTGGTTGCATTTAATGCATGTAAATCATCGTAGCAAAAATCATCATTGACAGGTATTCTATGGTTCACATTTGTTGCCGATTCAACCACGTTCTACTCCACCTTTTCAACATACATAAATTTATGTTCTTGATGCATCACATAACCTACATCATCTTCATCTACCATTTCAATCCTCATCTTCCCACTATCCAGAGCATTGAGCAAATAAAACAACATCAACTTGAACTTATTCCTATTAATTTCCCTCTTCACATAAGCTCTATCAACTAATTGATTAAATGTAGCATCCTTCAAAAGCATGACAATAATTCCTTGACCCCCCCCTTATAATTAGCACCATCAAAAACCACATCATAAATAAACACAATACCAAATAGATCAATGAATTCTACCCAAAGTCTTAAAAAATCAACCTACACGTAATAATGGTCACCAAAAGCATATCCCAAAAGATCAATTCCAATAATAGTTATGATTTACATTTTCACCATTTTCAACTAGAACTAGCACACCAATTTTGAACAATATAACAAACACAAATCCTAACAACATCAACTAAACCAAATATCACAATTAATACAAAAAATCAACTTAACCCAATAAATGTAACCCAATACACTTCACTTCAATCCTATTTTGATCCTCCAAACATCCACTTCACTTAATTTCATAAAACCCAAAATAAACTATAAACCCTAGATATAATATATGGTCATCCAACTACAAATACACATGAAATTAGATGAAGGATGCTAATGGAAGTTCCTTATTGATTAACCTTTATAAATTCTTCACCATTTAATTGAAACACCTCACCACCATTGGAAGCTTGAGCAAGAATGGAGGCAGAGAGAAGAGATGCAAATACGTATTTCTATTGATGTGGGATGAGTGGTGGTATTTTAAATTCATTAGTATTTATATAGGCATGTATGTAATTTAATTTCTAAAACTGAGAGCAAATATAGGCTTTCAATTTCTTTATTTATTTCATATATATTATATCTATTTTTTTAAATGAAAATGGCACAAGAGTCCAAAAGGATCATTTAGTGTAAAAAAGTTTTGCAAATTTTATGAATAAAACAAAGTTTTATGGACCTATTAACTTAAGTCCAACTTCCACCGTGTTATTTATGAAACTTTCCCTAAATTTTATTTGGTTAGGACAATCAAAATCATTGTTTTTAAAGTGTTTACACAAATAAGATAAAAATACTGATTTGACCATCAGTTTAGATTCTGAGCCATTTTGAATTAGTTTGGTATTTTGCGAAAGACTCGAAAAGTTTTCAGAAGTATCATATTTGATAAGTAATTGTATTTCCTAAAGTGGATTATAATTAGGAAAGAGATTCTTGAGAATTCTAAATAAGAAAAAGTTTTCTTAATAGTTTAGGATTATATTGGGACTAAATAAACTAGTGCTATAAACTAGTGCTATAAATAAACAATGTAGATCTAGTTGGTTAGGTTCAAGAGGTGCCCAATAGAGACATGGGAACTATATAGATCTTGAGTTTAAGAATCGAGCTCTAATATTCTTGAGAGCTATATAGGGAGAGCTTATATGTGAATATATCTATCTTCGATTTACTATTTTACAATTTCATTTTTTTTTTGTCGAACCAATCTCAAACTTTAATTTACTTCATAGAGTCATTTGTAAAAATTTAAATTGATAAAATCGTTCTCTATTGTTCGACCATATTTTACTACTGTCTATAATTATTATCATGAATAATTTATTTTTTACTGACTCGACGTACATCATATGAAAATCCGAAGCAAGAAAAAAATACGATCGTTAAGACAACTAGAGACCGATTTTCTATACAATAATAAAGAAAAACTTACAACTATAATACCATTCTCTCTTTTTCTTACCCTATTACAATTGGCCATAATCTCACATACAAGCTCTCTCATAGGATAATAGTATAAGATTCTAAAGATGAATATCTTCATAGTCTCCGGTCCCTATCGACCACCTTCTTAACTTAACCAACCAGATCTATATTTTTCTTTCATGATACGTAATAATAGATAAAAGCATCATATTTATACCATGAGGTTATTTAGGTCCCGTTTGTTTTTTTCACTTAAGACTTAATAGCACTTGTCACGTCCGTAAGATAGGGCTACTAATTTTTCGTATTTTAAAAATTTATTTTTGTTATATGTATTTCTATTTAATTTTTTAATAATTTTCCATTCAAGGGTAAAATGGATATTTTAAAAATGTTGATTTTTCGGTTTGACCATTTGGTTTGACTAATTTGACTTTTGGGATACTTTTGAAAACAATTTGGAAATTTGATTCATTTTGTAATTATTTGTTAAATTGGGTTATTTTTAAAACCACTTGTATACACTTGTGGGTTTAGGGCAATATTTGCCACCCATATATAAGTGAAGATAAAGCTTTTAGAATCATTCTTCACACAAACCTAAAAATCCATTTTACGTATTCATCTTTTTCTCTCAAACTCAAAACCTCACCGCGGATTACTAAACGCTCGCTTTTCAAGATTTTGAATTTTGGGATCCTAATTTCTCGTTGGTTTCTTTGTTCAGGTAATGGTTTCATTCCCTTTTCTAGATTTAATCACTCTAAAGTTGATTTGGGTATTTTTATATAAATCTACGGTTTTTTATTAGGGTTTTTGTTTCAATTGATTTGGGTTTGAACCCTACATTTTTAATCTATATATATTTTGGGTTTAATTGGGTGTGATTGGGTTTAAAATCGCTGCATAATCTGTAAACCCTGACTTTCTAGAATTTCAGGATTTATGTAATCTATTTTTGATTTGACTTAGATCAAATTGGGGATCACCAGCAGGAGTGATTTCAGTGGTTTTTAGATTAGTGAACAAGGTTAGCAGCTATGTTTATGCTCTCACGATTGTTTGTTTCTAACTATTTTTCTGTGGTGTAAATTGATTAAAATGTAATAAGCTGAAATCTGAAAATCATGAGATTGGTTATCATGTATTGTTGTTGCATTTGTGTATAATTAATTGGAATACATCTGCCGCCTTTGTATCTGTACATGATCTATTTGATTATGTAAAATAATGATATCTCTGCTGCTTTAATGTGGATATGTGATTTAATAATCACTGCCTGTTAAACTGAGAATATAATTCTGTAATGTATTAAAGTCCTGTTCTAGATTAATACGATAAGACCTGCATACTTGACGTGTGTCGAATCCGTCAAAGATAAAATAGAATAATCTTGCTAAATACTAAGACAGTAGTAAACAGGGTCGAACCACAGAGAACGATTTAATCAATTCAAATTATGTGAATAACCTGAGAAGTAATTAAGGTTTTGAATTTGATAGGAAAAATAAACTAAATTAAAATTGTAGAGAAATAAATCAATAGAAGAATCAATCCAGCAAAGACTATAGTCAATTATCGTGTTGATAATCGAATCTAAGTGTAATTATTTCAATTCAGTAACCATAGTTATAGCAGTTGGCGTCGCGCCTAACTGCCTAATCTTCCCTTAGCTATTAGACTAACCGGACAAGCGCCTTCTAATTAGTCCCTAACCTAATAGTAACCCCGACAAGCGCCTGACAGGTTCAACTGTAAATTGCTTTAAGAAATAGAAAGACCCATGGTCATAGCTAGCAAATCAATTCATTATCCTATGATCACAACCTCACACAGCACGACGTATCACACCGTTTGCTACCTGGGTTAACTTAATTAAACGATTACGTATTTAATATTGTTAACTAGCGATGTATTAACCTAATTGATCAATTAACTGGCCAACTTAACTAATCAAATAAATAAACACATTCAACCAAAACCATTAACAACAGTGAAGTGATGAATACTGCAGAAATAAATATTAAAGCACAAATCTCACACCATGAATAATTAAACTAATAAACTTTACTTGATATAATAACTTAGCTAGCTATGATCATAGCTAGCATCATAGTTATAAAAGATAAAAGATACGTTCAAAAAAGAGAACAAAATATAACCAAAACTCAGAATAAAACTCAATCAAAAACCTCCAATCGAACCCCCTTAATCTTCTTCTTCAGAAAACAATATAGAAGCTGAAGCTAAAAATGTGGGAGGAAGAAAACTAACCCACAAAATCTCCTAAGGAATCTAACTAGAAATTCGAAGTTCAAATACATAATATACTATCGTTTCCAAAAACAGATCATTAGTCTTCATTTGTTGTTTGACTTTTTGCTTGGTTTGTAATCTCCTTTAAACAGCCCTCGAAATCTTTAAAACTGCAAAATCAGCTCCAACTGTACAAAATTAACAAAACAAGCCAAATCAATAGTAAATAATCAAATATGCCCAAAAATAGTATGGTATAAATAGCACAAATGAAACACATTATGTGCTCAGTCAAATTCCCCCACACTATCTCATACTTGCCCTCAAGTATGACAATGAATTAACCCCAAAAAGAAGACCAACAAATGACAAGTGATCTAATAAAGCTGCCACCAAAAGGGAATCACCAACAATCAACAAGTGCCAAAAACAAAGTGCTCAAATCACCCAAATAAAATTATATTAAAAGGGGCAAAAAGGAGCTCGCAGTCAGATTAAGCGCACACACAATAAAATTCCATCTTTAATTTAAAATAGATGCAAACAGAACTATTGGTAATCTGCAAAACAAACTGCTCAACCTTGACCAAAAGCAACAATGAAGGCAACCATTTATTATGGTAGTATAATATTTAAATTACATCTGGTTTTTTCGAATTTTGTACGGCCCAAAAAGGGACTTAATTCTCCCAAATACTAACTTTTCCATACGTAAGCCACTTAAGGGGTGCAAATGCCGTGTCATCTACACCAGTTAGAATTGGTAAACCAGAAAATTATGAGATTTTGACATTCAATCAACATTTTCAGCTGTTTCGAATTTTTGAACGGTCCAAAAGGGACTAAACTCTCCCATTCACCAACTGCTCCATACATAAGTCACTTAAGGGAAAAAAGCGTCGTGTCGCTTATTCCGGCTAGTGATGGTAAACTAAAAATGTGTAACTTTTTCGAGCTATTATCGGCCCAAAAGGAGAAAACTCTCCCATACATCAGCGTCTCCATACATAAGTCACTTAAGGGAGAATAGTGCCGATCCACCAATCTCAGCTAATGATGGTAGTCACAAGATTTTATTGTCTTTTTCTCTCTTTTATTGCTACACAATTTTTTTTTCTTCTCTTTTTTTTTCATATATTTTTTTCTTTTCTTTCTTTCTTTCTTTTTTTTTTTCAAGTCGACCTTCTTCTCTTCTAAAATCCTAGGCATAAGAAGTTTGTAAAACTTATTACCTAAAAGTTCTATAAGCATCTATAGTGTCTTAAGCATGCAATAATTTAAATCTTACTAATCAAGCAAACTCCCAATCCCAAAAAAGCGTTTAAGAACAAGGTGACTCAAGTTAGGCACACAGAAGTTATCCCAAAAGCAGCAGTAAGATTAGACACACTAAATCATGACAATAAGAGATGTGAAAATAAAACAAAACAAAATAAAATAAATAAATAAATAAATAAATAAACAACCTAAAATTAAATAAAATAAAGCTAATCAAAGAATGACAAAAACATCCCTCCCCCACATTAAAATCCTACATTGTCACATTGTCCTCAATGTTTGAAGCACAGAAAATTAAAAGTAAAGGATGTAGATATAAACTTCCCTGTACAAAAGTGGAGGTGGGAGCACAGAACTCCTCACAGAGCAGCAGCCGGTTGGAGTAAATTGAGATTTTGTTGCTGTTGCTCTAAAATCCTATCCAGCTTTGCATTCAAACTTTGATGGGAACCACCTAAGGTCACAGTTTGTTTCCCAACTTGCTTTTTCAATTCACCTGCAGAAAGAAAACGCTTTTTCCCTTTCTCGGAATCATCAACAAGGTGTATTAAACACGGAGTATTCATATCAAAATCAAGCATATGGCAGCCAATAGTAAACCTAGAAAAATCAACTATACCCAAATTTTGAGCAAGGTAATGAAAGATCCCAAGATAAGTGGTCTACTATTTCCTGAAAAAACAGATTTAAGCTGGAAAGCTAACCAAAATCCAAAATTCACTCTATGCCCATGTACCATACCCGATAAAAAAAATAATTCAGTTTTTGTCACCACATTGGTACCATTAAGATGAACTGAATATGAGGATGCTAAAAATCTGTGAATATAACGCAAATGAGCATCCGTGATATTATTTGACTTAGAATACCCTGGTTTAAAACGCAATGCACTATCACCAGTAAACTCAAAATAAAATAACAAAGGATCAAACTCATCAGGAAAGTCACAAAATGCATTCACATATGAAGGAAAACTAATATCTGCAGCATCAATAAATCCTAATGCAATATTGAAATCCGTGACAGATATAGAATATGGTGTACCAAGTAGCTGAAAAGTAATAACTCCAGAAGCATTGATATCAACAACCCAAGAATCAAAGAACTCAAAAACTAGCAAGAAATTTGTATACAAGCTCATAGTATGGAGGAACATTCAAAATAACCCAATGAGACCATCCAATAGCTTTAAAAGCTTCTAAAACAGCATTGCAAATACCCAATTCAGTCATAGTAGGTATATGAAGGGATTTAATTGAAGTCAGAGTGTTACCTTTAATCTCATCAAACCGTGTTTGATGGGCCGAATCGGTGAAGCGTAGAACGACGTTTGGGGTGGTGGCCTTGAAACCTTGTTTTTCTTCTTATTCACCAATTCCGTCGAGCGACCTGTTGTTTTGGGGCCTCAACATCAGGTATCGGTTCTGAATTTGTCTTTGCATTATTTGGGGCTGAATCTTCTTTTGCTCATGGTTCTGAGTCAGAATTGGAGGAGGAAATTTCTTGACGACGGGGTCGTTTGGACACCGAAACTGTGATATAAGAATCGGTAGTAGTTTCACGACGAAGACGAACCCTACTGGCGATAGAAGCAGAAGCCACCGGAGCACTTTTCGACTTTTCTGAAATTTCTCGTGGTTTCAATTTTATCTTCAATTTAGGGACGGATGCTGCTGGAGTAGACTTTGTAACCGACCGATGAGGTGGAGCGGCTCCGTGATGGACTTTCACCATAATTAAAGTATACAGAACGAACTCTGTTAGATGTGGTGATGATGACTTGAAGAGATGCACGAGCTAGGTGAAGTATTGTGGAAAACAGCCTAAAAGATTGTATCTGTGTAGTATGGTGTGATGTACTTGCAGACAGGTGGTTAGGCGGCACGAAGACGACAACTATGATTCTGCGCAAACGTTGGAGTGTGGAATAGTAGTGCTTGGTGTGATTGGTTGGTGAGATGGAGTTGTTCGTCTCCGTGTCGTGTACGGCGGAGCGGCGCGTTGTGTTCCTACAATTCAATTAAAAACATTATCTGTGACCTAAAAGAAAGTCAAAATCAATTAGTTAATTTTGACTTAAACAATTATGTTATTATTATTATTTTTTTGTTTTTTAATTAAACTAATAACTGTAAAGCGTGGGTTAAAACAAAATAAACAATTTCTTTTCTTTTATTTTTTACTAAAATAAAGTAAAATAAAAATGATAAAAAAAAAGTAAAATAAAATGAGATAAAAATTCAATAAAATAGGAATTAAAGAAAATAAATTAAATTAAATAAAAATAAAGATTAAAAAAATATATAATAATAATAATATAAATAAAAGAAAGTTTTCTGGGTTGCCTCCCAGTAGCGCCTTATTTAATATCTTTGGCTAGACATGACTGAAATTCAATTAACAACACTTGGAGAGTCCAACCGAAGCTGTTCACACTGCACTGTACGAAACCCTTCATAGTACGATTTCAGCCTATTGCCTTCACCTTGAAGATTTTGCCTGTTTCTAAACTTTTGATCTCAACTGCATCATGAGGAAATAAATCAGTAATAACAAATGGACCAACCCACTTTAATTTCAACTTACTTGGAAATAATTTCAATCTTGAGTAATAGAGTAGAACTTTCTGTCCAATTGAAAATGATTTCCGAGAAATGCTAAGATCGTGGTTTCTTTTCAAGGCATCCTTGTACTGCTGTGCTCTTAGATAAGAGTAATTTCGTATTTCCTCTAGCTCCTGTATTTGAAGCTTCCTGTGCTGTCCAGCTTCATCTGTTCTTAAGTTGCACTCTTTGACAGCCTAAAAAGCTCTATGCTCCAACTCAACTGATAAATGGCATGCCTTACCGTAGACTATCCGAAAGGGAGACATTCCAGTTGGTGTTTTGTAGGCTGTACGGTATGCCCATAGTGCATCCTCCAGACGAAGTGTCCAGTCTTTCCTAGAAGGATTAACTGTTTTCTCCAAAATGGATTTTATCTCCCTGTTGGACACCTCGGCTTGGCCATTAGATTGTGGATGGTGGGCTGTGGAGGCCTGATGAGTTACTCCATATTTTCTGAATAGAGCCTCGATAGTTCTATTACAGAAATGTGTCCCTCTGTCACTGATAATTGCTCTAGGTGTCCCATACCTGCAAAAAATGTTTGATCTAACAAAATCTGCAACAGCTTTAAAGTCATCAGTGCGGGTGGCTTTAGTTTCCACCCACTTCGAGACATAGTCAACAGCAAGTAAAATATAGTGAAAACTAAAAGAAGGTAGGAAAGGCCCCATAAAATCAATGCCCCAAACGTCAAAAATTTCAACTACAAGAATAGGGGTCATAGGCATCTGGTCACGACGGCCAAGACTCCCTGTTCTTTGACAATTGTCACACGATTTACAGAAGGCATAAGAATCATAAAAAATACTAGGCTAGAAAAATCCACAATCCAATACCTTTTTCGCTATTCTCTTAGGTCCAAAGTGACCTCCGCAAGACTCTGTGTGACATGACTTCAAAATCAGTTCAGTCTCCTCCTTAGGAATACAACGTCTGATCATTTGATCAGAATAATGTTTCCATAGATATGGATCATCCCAAACATAGTTCCTCGAATCTCTTTTCACTTTATCTTTCTCACTTCTTTTTAATTCAAATGGTAGTCTCCCTGTAACAAGATAATTAACAATATCAGCGTACCAGGGATGAGTTATGCTCACAGCTAAAAGGTGCTCATCAGGAAATCCATCGTTCAATGGTTATGTAGGTTCAGCTGTGACCAATCGACTTAAATGATCAGCTACCAAGTTTTCTGACCAAGTTTTCTGATCCCTTTTTATCTTTGATTTCAAGATCGAATTGTTGGAGGAGTAGAATCCATCGAATTAGTCTCGGCTTCGCATCCTTTTTAGTCAAGAGGTATTTCAAGGCTGCATGATCAGAATATACAATGGCTTTAGTGCACACTAAATATGAACGGAATTTTTCTAAAGCAAAAATGACAGCTAAAAGCTCTTTTTCCGTCGTGGTGTAGTTGCATTGTGCACTGTCTAGCGTCCGTGAGGCATAATGAATCACATACGGCTCTTTTTCAATCCTTTGACCCAAGACTGCGCCCACAGCCTTGTCACTGGCGTCACACATTATTTCAAACGGAAGATCCCAGTTGGGAGCCTTAAATATGGGCGCAGCTACCAGTTTCTCCTTTAAAACGTCAAAGGCTGATTTACAGTCCCCATCAAAATTGAATGGTACATCCTTCTTGAGCAGATTACAGAGAGACTGGGTTATCTTTGAGAAGTCCTTAATGAACCTCCGATAAAAACCTGCATGTCCAAGAAAAGAACGAACATCCCGTATGCTCACAGGGTAAGGTAAAGACTGTATTACATTGTTTTTTGCTTTGTCTACCTATATTCCATGTTGAGAAACAATATGACCTAATATTAAACCGTGATCAACCATAAAATGGCATTTCTCATAGCTTAGTACCAGATTAAGTTCAATACAGCGCTTCAATACTTTTCCAAGATTGAGTAAACAAGCATCAAAAGAGTCACCGTACACCGTGAAATCATCCATAAAAACTTCAATAATGTTTTCAACAAAATCAGAAAAAATACTAACCATACACCTCTGAAATGTAGCTGGCGCATTGCAAAAGTCAAAAAGCATTCATCGGTAAGCAAAGGTTCCGAACCGACAGGTGAAGGTTGTCTTCTCTTGATCTTCTGGTGCGACTGGGATCTGATAAAAACCTGACATACCATCAAAACAATAATAATGAGATTTTCCTGCTAATCTTTCTAACATTTGATCAATGAATTGTAAAGGAAAATGGTCTTTCTTGGTTGAAGCATTTAGCTTTCTATAATCAATACAAACTCTCCACCCGTTTTGAACACGGGTGGATACCAACTCACCATTGTCGCTTTCAACCACTGTAATACCTGTCTTTTTTTGGAACAACCTGAACAGGGCTTACCCATTTGCTATCCGAAATTGGATAGATCATACCGGCATCTAAAAGCTTCTGAATCTCTTTCTTGACCACTTCCATCATTGGAGGATTTAGTCTCCTTTGAGACTGTCTGATTGGCTTGCTATCCTCCTCCAAAAGAATTTTATGCATACAGGTTGATGGACTGATACCTTTAATATCATTAATTGTCCATCCGATCGCTTCTTTGTATCCCTTCAGCAATTGAATGAGTTGCTCTTCTTGTCCAAGTGTCAATTTGTTTGAGATAATTACCGGTAGTGTCTCTTCCTCTCCCAAATAAACATACTTCAAATGACTGGGCAGTGACTTTAATTCCAAAATCTGTGCCTGCAAAATGGAAGGTAAAGGAGCCTTAGCTGCGCATAGCTAATTTCGGCTTATTACTTACCTTGGATTTCAACGTCTCCAATTCGTACAGTACTTCAGTGAGTACTCTGTTGAAAGAAAAATCATTCTTTTCATCTTCTGCTTATAGGTTATTGCAAAGTGCAACACCCAGTTCATCTTCTCTGCTCAATTCAAAGCACTGTTGGACAAAACAATCTACAAAATCCATACTAAAAACACAAGACAAATCATCAGGATGTTTCATGGCATCAAAAACATTAAATTTAGCAATTTCACCATCAAACTCAATGGTTAAAGTACCATCCTGTACATTTATCTTAGTTTTTGCAGTACTAAGAAAATGTCTTCCTAAAAGTAAATGAGATGGAGTTGTAGAAATATCTTTACTACCCATATCCAAACGTAAAAATCAGCAGGAAATATCAAACCTTGAACCTTAACAAGAATATCTTCTAAGACACCCTTAGGATAGACTAAGGACCTATCAGCTAACTGGATCACTACACCTGTTTCTTTTAAATCACCCATCCTTAAGCATGAATATAGAGAATAAGTCATAACATTCAGTGAAGCTCCTAAATCACACATAGCTCTCTGTATCTCTATACTACCAATTGTACAGGGAATAGCAAACAAACCAGGATCCTCCCTTTTTGGGGGAAGTTTCTTCTGTAACACAGCTGACACGTTTTGTCCCATTAAAACTTTCTCACACCCGACCTGCATTTTCTTATTTACACACAGTTCTTTAAGAAACTTAGCATATTTGGGTATTTGCTTAATAGCGTCAAGTAAAGGAATATTTACCTCTACCTTGCTGAAAGTTTCGAAGATCTCATTTTCTTCTTTCGCTTTTTTGGACAGTTCAAGTCTTCCAGGAAATGGTGGTCTGGCTTTAAGGATTCTAGGTGTCTGTTGCATGGGTTTCTCAATTTCTTTTTCCTCATGTAACCCTTGCCTGTGAGCACAGCTTTCCTCCGAAGTTAGGGTTTAATTTCTCACGTTGATTTTCTCCTCTCGTGACCCTTGGTTATGTTCACAGTCCTTTTCCGATGCTAGGGTTTCTTCTCGTCATAGTCTTTTTCCTTAATTGGCTCCTGCAATTATTTTCCGCTTCTGAGCATGACCGCACTGATATTCTTTGGGTTGGTCTCCGTCTGTGAGGGAAGCTTTCCCTATGACTCTAGCCTTCTTGCTGTGGTCGCAAGCTGACTCATCTGCTTTTCTATATTCTGAATGCTTGCCTTGGTCATATCTTGAAACTGCAGCATCCCCTGTTGGAATATTTGGGTATTAGTAGCCATCTGTTTTACAATATCGGCTAGAGAGTCACCTGACTGTTGTTGCTGTTGATTTTGGAAATTCTGCTGCCCTTGCCCATATCTCAAGTTAGGATGATCTCTCCATCTTGGATTGTAAGAGTTTGAGTAGGGATCGTATTTCCTTTGACCACCATAGTATCCAGCTACATTAACTTTTCCAGGGGTGTCCTCTTGTAGTGTCGGACATGCATCAGTAGGATGTTCAAGTGCAGCACAGATACCACAGTTCCTTGACTGTGAGTTCGACTGTTGGGTCTGTCCTGTAAAAAATTTAGAAAAAACAGCAGTTAATTCTTTAATTTGACTTGTGAGATCAGTTACCTTGTTTGCAGCTCTAGTAGATTCTGGGCGAGCTTTGAAATTTCCTACTGCAGCTGCTGCCATAGTATCAATCAGAGTCCTAACTTTTTGTGGGGTCTTACTTTCCCTGGATCCCCCACTAGCTGCATCAATCATATGTCTTTCCATGGGCAATAAACCATCATAGAAATCCATGATGAGAGTTTCTTCAGATAGCCCATGTTGTGGGCAGCTAGCACATGCTCTTTTAAATCTCTCCCAGTAGTCATAGAGTGTCTCTGAATCTTCCTGCTTGCTACTGCAGATTTCCCTTCGAAGAGTGGCAGCTCTAGAAGCGGGGAAAAATCTGTCCAGAAAAGCTCTAACCATTTGGTCCCATGAAGTGATTGAACCTGATGGCAAGTATAGAAGTCATTCCTTTGCAGCATCTTTCAATGAAAATGGGAATGCTCGCAGCTTGATTTGTTCTTCGGTAACGCCATGTGGTTTCATAGTCGAGCATGCCACGTGAAACTCTTTCAAATGCTTGTGTGGATCTTCATTGAGTAAGCCGCGAAAAGTTGGCAATAGTTGAATCAACCCAGATTTGAGTTCAAAAGTCCCTTCTGTCTCTAGGTAAGTGATACACAAAGGAGCTTGATCGAACTGAGGTCTACCTAACTCTCTGAGGGTTTGTTGTCCGTTCGCTGCCATTGTCCTGGCTGTAGGCACAACTAACGTACTACTTTCACAAAGTTCTTCACAATACGTGTTATGGATAGGAGCTGTGAGCACATGTAAGGTTCCAACTCCATCAGAATATGATGTTTTTCTCTATGAGAGTCCGCTTTCTTGCTCTTGCTTCTTTTCGTAGTCTCCTGGCAGTTCTCTCGATTTCTGGATCGTATAGGAGTTCTCCTGTACGATCAGACCTGGTCATACACAAAAGAAAATCAATCAGTACCGTTCCCCGGCAACAGCGCCAAAATTTGACGTGTGTCGAATCCGTCAAAGATAAAATAGAATAATCATGCTAAATACTAAGACATTATTAAACAGGGTCGAACCACAGAGAACGGTTTAATCAATTCAAATTTTGTGAATAACCTGAGAAGTAATTAAGGTTTTGAATTTGATAGGAAAAATAAACTAAATTAAAATTGTAGAGAAATAAATCAATAGAAGAATCAATCCAGCAAAGTCTATAGTCAATTATCGTGTTGATCATCGAATCTAATTGTAATTATTTCAACTCAGTAACCATAGTTATAGCAGTTTGCATCGCGCCTAACTGCCTAATCTTCCCTTAGCTATTAGACTAACTGGACAATCGCCTTCTAATTAGTCCCTAACCTAATCAGTAACCCCGACAAGCGCCTAACAGGTTCAACTGTAGATTGCTTTAAAAAATAGAAAGACCCATGGTCATAGCTAGCATCATAGTTATAAAAGATAAAAGATACGTTCAAAAAAGAGAACAAAATATAACCAAAACTCAGAATAAAACTCAATCAAAAACCTCCAATCGAACCCCCTTAATCTTCTTCTTCAGAAAACAATATAGAAGCTGAAGCTAAAAATGTGGGAGGAAGAAAACTAATCCATAAAATATCCTAAAGAATCTAACTAGAAATTCAAAGTTCAAATACATAATAAACTATGGTTTCCAAAAACAAATCATTAGTCTTCATTTGTTGTTTGGTTTTTTGCTTGATTTGTAATCTCCTCTAAACAGCCCTCGAAATCTTTAAAACTGCAAAATCAGCTCCAACTGTACAAAATTAACAAAACAAGCCAAATTAATAGTAAATAATCAAATATACCCAAAAATAGTATGGTATAAATAGCACAAATGAAACACATTATGTGCTCAGTCAATGCTGTACAAAAAAACTAGATGTATGCATTGATGCGTGAAAGCGTATTTGTCCTTGATTGCTAACTTATTGTTTGGATGCAACGACATCATTCTGGAGCTTTGTTCATTTTCTCAATGCGACGACATCACTTTTGGGATCTTGGATCCATCTCTGAGGGTTTGACCTTATTTCTATCTGTTTTGGTTCCCGATTTCTGTTATTAAGTTAAGGACAAGTCTGGTAAGTCAAACACCACATAATAATGTGATAATTTGAAGTCTGTTATGATATGAATTGCTTCTGCTTCTACTTATGAATAACTATTATAATTTTTTTTGGTTTCTGTTCGCTGCTTAGTTTCCTGGGATCTGACCTTTGGGAAGTCTAGTATTGATTGTTAATTGGACGTAAGCGATAAGTATAGATCCAAGTAGATGCTTCGAGCTTCTAATAGCAGAAATCATAATTTGAAATAGGCCAAAACGTGCTCAGTGGTCCTGACCAAATTAGAAACCGAACTGATAACAAACTGTCAGTTTAACTCGAATGGTCCCTGGCCGAGCTCCGTACCGAGCTAGTTACCAAAATAACGATTCGGTCAGCCTTCAGATCAATATAATTACTCCCTGGCCAAACTCCCAACCGAATTAGTTACCGAACTGTAGTTTGGTATAGCCTTAAGAGACTATTTAAACTCTCTGATCGGACTCTTTAATGATTTGAGTACCGAATTACAACGTGGTGTGTCTCTGAGATTACAAAACTGTCTGACCGAGCTATATACCAGAATTAGTGCCAAACTGTCACATAATCTTCTGTGGAACTCGAATAATTGCATTCTGACCGAGCCAGTTATCAAACTCCATACCGAAATACAAATCGGTAACCCTGGTAATACCTCCTGACCGAGCTACGTACCGGACTGCTTACCGAATTCATAGTTCGGTATCGGTCTCTCCCTTTGAGATAATTTGACAACTTTTAAGCCTCTTTGAGACAATAATTGCAATAATCTGTAATCACTTATCTTAGATCACTTAAAGGGGATTCAGACCGAGTTAATTTGGTTTTATAATCAACTTGTTTGCCTTGTTTGTTACCCAATATTTGTAAACTAATATGCATACGTATGTGACATGTTATTCAGTTAAATAAGACGCATAATGTGTGTGTTTGTTTGGCATTGGCTTACTAACCTGACATCGATAGTCTGACCATTCGTGGTTTATATTTTTGAACTCATTTGGGAATAGAAATTTCTGAGTTCAGACAGTCGGGTGGAATAATAGGATATCACTTGCATGTAAGCATCAAGCATTATCTGGCATCTTTTGTCAAGACTTATTTTCATATTTTTATTTCAGATTTTGGATTTATTTATAGACTTTGAACTTGTAACCGCTGCACTACGTTATAGGTTTTGATTTCGGATTAACCCTTTTTGGGATATTTCGGTTTTGGTTATATTTATTTCAACCTTGTAATTGAATTTCAGACTTGCACATTTTGGATAACAATTATCTTTCTGCATTGATTCTTATTTGTTTATCTGTTCAGTATGTATGTATTTATCTGTTTGTCTGTCCGTTCTGCACGTGACATGAGTTTCTCCGCATCTCCTCCGTTGGGGTAGGGGTTCGGGTGTTAAATTAAGTGGTGAATATAAAAAGTATTAATCTAACTAAGATCTCTGTTTGTTTGTTTTACAATATTTTCCTTAGCTTAAAATAAGTCATTTTCTTTTTTATCCATTTTTTTCTAAATATAAAATACTCACGATATTTTTGCAATTTAAAATTTAAAAGTAAAAATATATAATAAATATAATTAAAATGATTTATTCGACATAATTTTTTTATTATTTTGCTAATAATTATTTATGATATATTACTAATTATTAAAAATATTGTTATTTACTTTTCTTTTTTTTAAATCAACCTAAAATAAATGAATGTTTGCTAATTTATAATTTTATCCTTTTATCAATTTTAAAATTTTATTTTAATATATTTTCTATTTTAATGATTTTATTTAATTTTTAATTTATAATATTTAAAATAAATAATTATAACTCATATGAAAGTTTATATTTTTAATATTTTAATAATTATTGAATTAAATAAAATAAATAACAATAATAATAATCAATTTTCATATATAAATGGTTGTTAATTTCATTAATGAATATAAAATAAGCAAACCACCCACTAAAAAATCTAAAAATAGTTATTATTTTCGTTCAAATTTGTGATAATAATATTAATTACTTTCATTGAAATTTACAATAATATAAGAATATTATTATTATTATTATTATTATTATTAATATTATTATTATTACTATTTTGGTTGAGATTTAGAACGACAATATTAATTGTTTCATTAAAATTTAGTATGTGAACATTTATTAGTTTCATTGAAATTCACTATCATAAATATTTAATTTAAAAATAAATATTCGTATTTAATATTTATGCTGAGGAAAGAATAATTATTGAGAGATATTATCCAGAGATATTAATGAAATGATATTTATGTAAATATATATTGGAAAATGAATCCATTCAGTTTTAAATGAAAAAATTTATCAAAACGATTAAGATGGAAATCGCTTAATTTCAGATAATGTTTTGAAAAAAACAAATGGCTGAAATCACTGAATTTAGCGTTAAGATGCATTTACTGTTAAGTCGGAAAAGACAAATGGGTCCTTCGTTCCAGTATAATTCTAAACTATTAATGAATCATTTTTCTATTTAGTGTACTCAATTATCTTTTTCCCTATTAGAATCTAAGTTTAAACAATACCATCCCTAATCAAAGATTGATACTTATGTAATATTCTTTAAGTCTTTTCACAAATTATTTAACTCATTAAACTTTAAATACTTGTAAAATTATATGTACCACGGATTTCCATACCTTACTGCCAACAAAACTTGCAAAAAGAAGAGACAGATTTGTACAATCTTTCTATTACATATACCATTGAATTTATCTTGAAATAAACTTTTCAATCATATATAATTTGTTCGAACGGAAATTTATTTACTCTTAAAAAAAGGTCGAAACAATTCTGAATATCAAACATATACAAAATTCTCGTTATAATTCACAGCTCAGAATGTCCATATACACACCGTCATAATGAGAACATATTTATTTAACAATTAATTTCAATTACTAACAAATAATTATTTTATCTTTTTGGTTATTCACAACTATAAGTGCAAATACATTCATTAGAATGTGGAATTAGTTCAGAACAATTTCCACGGCCTCCCGGAAATTTCTCATTAGAATGTGCAACATATATTATCACAATTGAAACTGCATTGTTCTATGCTCGCAGTGCATTCTTTTCCAGTTGGATCTGGCACTTTGCCATTAACAACGTTGGATTCAAACCATTCATTTTACTAATTAGTATATATATATATATATATATATATTTCAATGGAGACTTACATATTGCAAAGATGACAAGAATATGATAGTAAGAGATTGATTTTGCCATCGTGCTTGGTTTGTTTGTCTTGTCACTATGATATATATATATATATATATATATATATATATATATATATATATATATATATATGAAAAATTAAAATGTACCTTAGATGACAAATTACTAATAATGGGTTTTGCTCTAAATATTATTAGAATTTTTGATTCGCAGAGGATCTTCCCATTAGTACTGTCAAAACAGATTGAAATTCCGCAAATTGTCAGGGTCGGTCCGTAATTTGTACGTAATTTAGAAAATTAGTTTTAATTTTGATCACGGGTTTTTTATCCATTCCGTACGGATAACAAACTTAAGCGGATCAGAACGGGTATATCTGCGGACATCCGCTATTTTCAATATAATTTTTTTAAAAATTAAAATTTTTCTAACTTGTTCTACTTTAATCGTAACACATCAAGATTCACAATTAATAAACTCTAAATTTCACAGTGTCAATACCCACCTCTCTTAGAGATCCACAATTGATAACTAATATACAGATATGGACTAAAAAAAACTGGTGTCAATATACTGTAGTCCGCTTTAGAGTATTTTTTTTTCCGAAATATTTGATAACTATTGTTTTTATATGTTATGATAGTCTTTTTGAGATTGAGCAAGTTACAAATTTTTAGACCATAACTATGTCGTTTATTACATGTGACATCTATATTTCTTTCTAATGTTTTAGTTTTAATCTTTTTTATTCTCTATTACTGCGGTAGTTAGATCAATATGTGAGGGAATATATATATATATATATATAACCGTACTTGAATAAAATGGATGTAAAATAGTTTATAAATTGAGTATAAAGGCCATAAAAAATATACAACTCTTCAACAAATGCATTAATAAAAAAAAAAAATTAAATATTAACGGACATATCCCGGACCGTCCGTACAGATCCGTGGACAGACCCCGGACTTGAGAAATAAATCCGTTTCAAAAAACGGACATATCCGCTCCGATCCATTTTTTTTAAAAAAAATCCGTACGGACCGGAGCGAACCGGACTGGACTGTCAGTTTTCACAGTGCTTCCTCACATATTGAAAATAAATGGCAAAATAAATATTCAAAAAATGCATAGATTACTTTGGAAAATTTTCAACTTTATTAATCATGAAATGCCAATATTTGTAGTATTGTTTCATTGTGTTATGATCGCCACGATCAGTATTTTCTAACTTTTATAATTAATTATTATGATGCTGAGATATGTGGATGACTATGTCTGAAAATTAAGATTTTCATTTTCAAATAAAGATGTATACTAAGAAATAGGGGTGAGCAAAATACCCGAACCCGAAAACTCGGACCGGACCGACCTTGACCCAATCTCAACCCGACCTTGACTCGAAAAAAAGTCGGGTTCGGTCCGGTCCGCTAAATATATGGATTTCGGGTTTCGGATATTTTCGGGTCACAATTTTTAACCAATTAACAAAGGAAACCCGAAATCCGGACCGACCCGACCTTGACCCGTTTTGATCCGATCTTTACCCGAAAAGTAATCGGGTTCGGTCCAGTCCAAAAAATATCAAGTTTTCGGGTTCGGGTTTTTTCGGATCGGTCCGGGTTTGACCCGAACCCGAACCGTGCACACCCCTACTAAGAAATCGTTCCTAACTTTTATTTTTAGCTGTCACAAATAAATTTAACTTTAGTATTAAAACTAGTCGTTTGCCCGCGTAAAGCGCGGTTGAATTTATTTCCTAATTTTTAAAAAGTTGTATTATATTATAGTTTTAAAGTTTTTAATTAATTAAAAAATGTATGAGTTATAATTTTTTAATATTTAATAATTTTTTATTTTATATAATTAAAAATTAAATATATTACTTAAATTGAAAAATAAATTTAAAATCAATAACTGCTAAATAGAAATATTGGTCTCATCCTAATTTTAGTTTTTAAATAAAATTTTATTTTTATATTTGAAAAGAAATTTATAGTTGTTATAAAGTCAAATAGGATACACACATTATTATGGAGTTTTATTTTTTTTAATGATAATAAATAAATTATTTAAAAATTTTCTAAGTGACTATTTTTATTAGTTTTATTACTATAATATTTAATTTTTTTGAATATAAAATTATTAAATAAAATTATTTACTTCTGATAAATTATTGGAAGAATAAAAATACAAAATAACTAAATCAATTTATTTATTAATAAATAAAACTTCAAATATCGTCTAATAAATAAACTTAACAAAAATATAGTTAACAGATTTATTTTTAAAAAAAAAAAACAAACTACTTTTTTTTTGTTTCTTCTTCTTCAAAGAAATTGTAGTTTCCTTGACTTGATCACTTTTGTCGAAAGTTGCTTTAGATTTGTTAACCAAATCCTCACCGTCATCAATGTTGAATGTTGATTTAGATTCATTAGCCAAATCCTGTCAAACAAATCAATAATCAATAAATCTACTATAAAGATAATATATAAAAAATATATGGGTTATTTCCAAAAACACCCCATTTTTTCAAACGTTTCATTTTGAGCACCCGGTTTTGAAAGTTTTGGAAAACCACCCCCAAAATCAAAACCACTAGTGGTTTTTGGTAATTTTGTGAGTGGTATTGGTGTTGTATGAGTAATTTTGATTTAGGAAATTTCTGAATCTCTAAATTAAACATATAAAATTTCAAAACCACTCAAACAACACCAAAACCACTCACAAAAATACCAAAAACAACTAGTGGTTTTGATTTTGGGGGTGGTTTTCCAAAACTTTCAAAACTAGGTGCTTAAAGTTAAACGTTTGAAAAAATGGGGTGTTTTTGGAAATAACCCAAAAAAAAAAAAATATATATATATATATATATATATACTATAAAGATAATACACTAAAAATATATTAATTATTTAAATACCTTATCATCCTTGTTCTTTATATTAATAGATTCCCACAATCGGATGAGACGTACTTTAACATGTCAATCTTTTTTAGAAGAATTCAATTTATCAAAAAATATGAAATCCATTGAAATACAGAATAAAATCTGGGAAAAAAAAAGAAAAAAAAATATTAATTATTGATGGAGATGAACCTTAAGATGATAAATCAAAGCAAAACATAAAAAGAGATTAACCTTAAGACGATGGAGAAAGCGAATATTGATGGAGAATGCATAAATTTGAAGTTCATTAATTATTTTTATAAATAGGCTAAAAATTTTGTATTTGTATTGCATTAGAATATTAATAAAAATTCAAAAATCAAATAGATATATATTATTTTTAATTAAACATAGAAGACTATTTGGATTGGATTAGATATTTGTATTTTAATTAAATTAATAAAAATCTACGTATATTATTTTTAAATAAATAATATCCTAGTTCAATTCAAATAGTATTCAATCCTAATTATACATTGAATACTATTTGGATGGGATTAGATTCAGATATTTTCGTATATTATTTTTATATAAGTAATATCCTAGTTCAATTCAAATAGTATTCAATCCTAATTAAACATTGAATACTATTTGGATTGGATTAGATTAAGATATTTTTAATATCTGATATTGTATTATTAATTTAAAAGATTAGAAATTAATTGAATTTGAATTGAATTAGGATATTAATTATTTAAAAAGATAATTTAAAAAAACATTAATAAAAATCTATGTATATTATTTTTAAATAAGTAATATCCTAATTCAATTCAATTCAAATAGTGTTCAATCCTAATTAAATATCAAATACTATTTGAATTGGATTATATTAAGATATTTTTAATATCTGATATTGTATTATTAATTTAAAAGATTAGAAATTAATTGAATTTGAATTGAATTAGGATATTAATTATTTAAAAAGATAATTTTAAAAAACATTAATAAAAATCTATGCATATTATTTTTAAATAAGTAATATCCTAATTCAATTCAAATAGTATTCAATCCTAATTAAATATCAAATACTATTTGAATTGGATTAGATTAAGATATTTATTTGATATTGTATTATTAATTTAAAAGATTAAAAATTAATTGAATTTGAATAGAATTAGGATATTAACTATTTAAAAAGATAATTAGAAAAAACTTAGAAATTTAAAGAAAAATATAAAAATAGTGAATACTGCACATGCATGCGTTTGCATGCTTCCGTCTTATTATATTTATATAGATTATTAAAAAGTATTTATAAATGACTTTATAGTAATATGGGACGAGAAAGAGAGTGATAGTAATCATGAGTTACATATTTTTTAATATAATCAAAATTTTAAAATAATTATTTCCCTTCAATAATTTATACGTAAAAAAATATATGTAATTAAAATCAAATGTAAAATTATCTTTTAATTTTGGGTTGATTCCAAAATATTCAATGCAGATTTGCTAATTTGTCTAAAAAAAAACATATCAGTTTGAGTAAACATATCAGTTTGAGTTTTCTCCATTTTATCATTTTTCTAGTAATTGATAACTTGGTTACTGTTCACCTATTCATCGATGAAGTAACAAGGAACATTTTTTGGAACTTTAAATTTTTTAATTTTTTTTAAATTTGAAAAATATTAAAATTTTAAAAAATAATCTCAAATTTCCTTTATTATTTTATTTTATTTTATTTTTAAATTTTATAATTTTTAAAAAATTAAAATTCCAAAAATAATAAGATTGTCAATTAACAGAAAAGTGGTAAAATGGGGAAAACTCAAACTGGTATGGTTTTTCTAGAGAATTGACAAACCTGCAGTAATTTTTTTGGGATTAACCTTTTATTTTATATATATGTGTAATATAGAGGGGGGAATTTAGTCAGTGACAATAAATTAGATTAGATTGTCTCGTGAAAGTACGATTAATGATGATGGATGATAATATATAAAATAGATTAGACTGTCTCGTGAAAGTATGATTAGCGACAAATTGAAAATGAGATTGAATAAGTATGTTATTGTAACGTTTGGCCCCCGCCCCGAATGACCTGAGGCGCAGTGACAGGGCACCACGTCATTCACAATCGGTCTTAAGGCTGACCACTAACCCCACAGACCACCATTATTCTTTCCAGCAAGTTTTGTTCTCACTCGCATGCTTCCCTAGAAAACTTCCAGAAGCTCTCCTATCCCAATATTACTCCAAGTCAAGCACTCTTAACTTTGAAGTTCTCAAGTTTTGGGCTCTGAAATATAATATGCACATTGGTGATACGGATAGCAATTCAATTCCTTTTAACCATGTCTAAAATTGAAATGGTTCATCAGAACCTATTTCAAATTATAACCATAACGCCTAACACCCGCCCACGGCGGAGTTGCAGAACATTGGTCGGAGCTCTACATTAATAATATGCATTCAATAAAATTATTTTACGAACCGTTTTTGCTAGAGGGTATCTATAGAGAAATTAGAAAATCTTGGGGTTATGTTATAATTACCTGGTTTTAGAAGGGGTTAACTAGATCTTTGGCTTGTTATATATATGAGTTTAACTTAGTGTTTTGTCATATTCTTTGAATCCTATAAAGTTGAGAGTGAGAGAGAATTTTCGTGTGAAGCTCTTAGTGATGTTTAGCGTAAGTGTTTCTGCATGTAATCGGTAAATCTTCCGCTCCGTTTCGATTTCGGTATAAACTATCATAACCCAATTTCAGATTCTGATTCGGGCTTAACATGTTCCGGTTCTGCTCGATGTCCGGTTTAGAGTGCAAGAATTCCCAGCTTGTAACTAAGCGATCCTCGGTAAGGTTTCTTCACTCTTTCCAGATTCTTCAGAATAGAATTCGTATTATCCTGATCTTGAGTGGGTCTACCAAACAGGTTCGGGTGGTCTAGGATTCTGCACGTTTTGGATTCAGAAAATCCAGAGGGTAGCCAGAATTAATTCAGGAATTTTGGGTAAGATACTTAGGGTTCGGTTTGGGATGTATTGGGTTTTGTTTGGGTTCTGTTCTAGGTCTGTCGAATTGGTATCCAGGTTTGACTTTTGGTTCTCTGCAATAGTGTTTATTTACTTTTATGATGGTCTGCAGGAGCACTAGACAGAGAGGCTGATTATGCATCAGTTAAAGTCGGATAATGCTCGAGATTTTCGTGCTCAACGTGTTAAGGTTAGCAGCTCTGTTTAGTCCCATATTGTTGTATGTTGTTTGTTTCCTGTTTGTTACTCTGTATGTTTTGTGTTTGATGTGTTGTGAAACTGTTTTCCGAGCCTGTCCTGTTTTCTGATAATGAACGGAATATGTAAGACTATTAACATTGTGGAACTGTGTTGCTGAAATTGTAATGTTGTTTTGTACTTGTATATATATATAATTCAATAAAAATATTAAATTAATGGAACTCTGAATTTTGCCCTTAGTTTAGTCTATTAGTAGAATCTATAATATGCCTAGGAATAGAGGATCCTCACTACTGAAATAAATGGCTTGAAGTGCCTATACTGATTGTAGTTTGAACTACTATATTGATAGTGTTTACTGAGCTCCGACCATACTGTTTACTGTTACTATTAATCTCATTTTCCGCTGATAGCTGCTTTAGGCATAATTATGTTATTTAAATTGGCTAAACAGTTAATCAATGAAATTTTATTTTCTGGTTGCTGGGTTGTATTAATGTTATGATGAAAGGACTATTAACGGTTGGTAAATGATTATGGTTAATGTTTGAACCGGGCTTAAATAAGTGGTCATAAGTTGGATGACTTTTCTAATAGTTGTAACTAAATTCTAAAGGCTAAATAAATTGAGTTATAGACTGGGTTAAGCTGCTGGAAATAAAATTTTAAAGACGGAACCTCCACAGAAAGTATTAATTAAAATTTGGTTTCCTGAAGACGTAACCCCCAAAGACGTAATCCTAACGCCTAAGAAATTAGTAGGACATTAAACCGCGAACTTTAGAAGCCTATTTTTGGTATGATAATGGAACATATAGAAAAATATTAAATGGATTATTGAGTTTTGGCTGATGAAAGAAATAAATAATTTTTTTTCATTGATAGGATGATTGATGTGTTGTTTGATATAGTGGACTCTAGGGAGTCTGTAAAGCCTTGCATTGTGTGCTCCCATGATTAGAGTTGTGTCTAGGAAATACTGCGTGTGAGTGTTGGAACCTAAGATGTTAACTTAGACTAATTTCATAGTCTAATGCTGCATTTTCCCTATTTTCTTACTATTTGTTAATTTCGGATTAAAACCCTAGGTTGAGTACAGGTACTTCCTTTGGTCAGTGTTGTCTCAGCATTTTTGCATGGATCATGGCATTCTCATCAGCATTTTTCTTTATTTTTATGTTTTGGTGGATTAAGGTTGTTAGACTTGTGGGTTTTATTTCGGTTTTGCTGGACTTTGGGATTTTTATTTCTATTGGAACTGTATTGGTTTTGCTGGAGTATTGTACCAGTTGGGACATTTTGCGATGTTTGAATTTATTTTTGAATTTGGGTACTACTACCGGCTTTATCCGGATATGATATCTTGTCATTTTGTTTAATATATTAAGTTCAAATTGTACTACTATATTGGGTTTTACAGTAGTTATATAATTGTCTCTGCATAATGATCGGCTCCTCTTTATGGTTAATCTAGGGTGGGGTTTTGTTGTTGCAAATCTAATACAAAATCATTTGAAATAAATAAAACCAATTTATCAAGGTACTTAAATAGTTCATTGATGAAATAAATTTCCAATACATTATTCAAACACTACGTGACTATGTATAAGGAAGCGTAAATAACCTTTTGTAAATTAATAATACTATGAAAGTATAAAATCAATTGAAGGCCCATCAATGAACAATTACATATCAATATAAAAATTTTACATGATTTCAAAATTCAATACAAACAAAGTTAAAAATTAAAGATGTCATGATCATGAAGATGTGTCGACACTATGAGAAGACTTCAGTGCTCTGCTCGATCGTACCTGTCAATCTACATGTGCATTCACACATGTAGGGAAAGGGAAAAAGAAAATAAAGAAAGGTCAGACTTACGTCTGGTTCGCACCCTTGCCCAAAAAAAATTGTACACACATGTTTTCCCGTAACATATATTTTCTATAGAGCAATCGATCACACAATGCAATTCTAGAGTGGATATCTCTAAATCCAATCCTTTTCATTCCAGGCATAGACACATATATCCTATCAATATGGATCCACCATCAAGCAACATGATGTTATAACACTTTGCAACACAATAACAATCATCTCAAACATCCATACATCAAGTATAATACATAAAATATACACAAGTATAAATCACCAAGATTTATTTAATCATTAATTTTTAAAAGTTCTAGCTATGTTTTTCTTCGATCAATAGAGCAATTATTTGTTTCATTTCAATTCCATTCAAGAGGCATTCAAACAAGTCTTTATTAACATTCAATCTGATTTGAAGCACATGATTACACTTAATAAGGCCAACAAAGTCATCAAAATAAATTATCATCATAAACTAAGTTCACTATTGGATAGTCGAACAACCTATACGACTAACAAGTTCACGTTAATAAATAATCAACATTCAAGAGCACAATATAAACTAATTCGCAAGTTGACTAATTTATTAGTTTGACTACATTTATTCAATCCGAGACCAATCAAATTTATAATTCGGTAACTAACATTGTAATTAGCTAAACAAGTTTATATAAGATAATAACCAATCACTCAAAGCATAAAAATTTACCAATTTATTAAGTTGACTGCCCCTAATCTAGTATCGATAATGAAATGGGATCAATTAGTTCGATGCCATAATTAGGTTGAAACCACACAATAGGATTTTGAGACCGAAATCCATAGTGCTGTTAATTCCCCCTCGGGACGGACAACTACCTTAGGACTCCATCAACTAGGTCCCAAGACCACAATATAATAGGTCTGTAGGTAGTGGTGTTGTCTCACCCAATAGGAGTCGTCACTCAGTTCTAATAGTGATTAGCTAAACCAAAAGACCTATCTTTCCAATAAGTTCAGAATTCTCAGGTACCCCTAATGACATGTTATTCCATCACTATTTCAACCACGACTAAGGCTGTCATTAGTTAATCAATTTACGTGATACAATGCACACACAAATAATTCAATTTCCATCATTTACCAAACCAATAACCTCACAAAGGTGAATACATTCAATTATTCAATTAAAGTTAACAATAGCTCAATTTAACACCACTATGCACATCTCTGTAATTTCAATCACATTAATCAATTCAATGCATGGACATATATTAAATATATGAATTTAATTATGCTTAGACATAGACAAACTAACCATATTTTAAGTCATTAAAAATAACAGATATATCAAGATTCCATTTTTAACTTAATAGTTCAATAAATTCCACGCAAATCAATACATATACTACCATTCAATTTTCAGAGTAATAACAGTAAGTTTAATATATATTACACACAAACTCATGTACAAATTCTACTAGGTATTTAATTCAAGCACATGTACATCAAAGTATACAATACCAATTCGATTCATCATGGCTATTTACTTTGTCTATTTAAAGGCACAAACAATAAAGATTCAACACATAATTTATAGAGCTTAAGGAATTGTAAACATACGGCGTCTATTAATTCTTCTAATCTAACAAACATTCAAAACAAACAACAAATCTATAGTCAAAATAATCATATTCCATTTATTGATCCATTAAAATGGGTGAGACACAATCAGGCTATACAATATCTTAGTCTACAATTATCCATCTCTCGGTTAGTCAATTTATTTCACTCCTATGCTTTCACATCTATTGATTTCATAATCGAATTTATTTCCTATGGAGAAAATATGTAAGTCTCTACATGTCTCATACAATCTTATACATACGCCTATAACTATGCAAATAATAACATAGATTCTGTATGGCGAAAAATGGGATATGAATATTTAATCATAGATCACAAGCTTGCACTTACTTAAGAGGATTTGAATATGACCTTATACTGCTATTAGAATCTATACACTATCCAAATAGTATATATTATGTTCAAATAACATAATAGAATTGACTATAACAACCTAAGATAAATAACACAGAATAAAAACAGTTTCGTCCAGTTTTAGAATTTACCATTTTCGACTTTAGGATCGTAAGAATTTATGGATGGAGTCATCATAATATTTGTACATAACAGGACAACAAAGAAAATTCAATAGGATTAATATCGTTTGGAGATTAGATAAAGGAAATATGATTGGATGAATATGGTTCCTTGCTAAAGCGATCCTGCAAACTGACATTTCGATTTTGGCCACATTCGACCATAAAGATGCAAGAATCTGAGGATGGTGTCTTCTTCAAATTTTGCGAAAATTGCATAATAAAGAAAACCCAAATAGAATTAAGTCATTCCATATTTGTAAGAGAAAGTTATGGCTATTTAAAATTCGATTGCAGAACTGACATACTTCTGAATGAACAGGGCTAATTTTTGACAATCTGAGTAGATTCCAACAAGGTTTGAGATTCAAAGGATTTAAGGGTTTGTAGAGGGATGAAAGTGGATTCCTTAGCCAATGAGTTCACGTTAATCGTACATCTACGGATAAAGTTACGACAATTTCAGAGTGGACAGCGCAGATCAAAAGTTAAGGTTTTTGAGAGAAAAGAAATTTAGGGTTTTTGAATGTGATCTAGAATAGATGAAAATTCTCATTAGGTTAGGAAAAGGACACTTATATATATTGAGTAATGGGCTAATGGACTAGGGTTTCTTTAGGAAAACTTTTAATATTTCTAAAATCACTCAACAACATACTTGAAATTAAAAACCACTAGTTTTAAACAAAACTTCATATTTTTCAAATTAAACCTATTTTAAATAAAAATTAATTTGAAACCAGTTTTGATGGACCATTTCAATTTAAGACTTCTGAATTTGGATTTTGAAATTATCATTTTACCCTCCGGGCATAATTTTCAAAAGCAACCATTTTAACCCAATTAAGACTTTCAGTTTTGACTCAAAGAATTTTTAAAAATTCAGAAGACTCTAAAAATGATATTTTTAGTTGCAAAATCATATCAAGTCAAATACAAATAGTTTTATAAGTGATTTCGAAATGGTTCAACTTCTAGAGCAAATTTGCAGACGTTACAATTATAGTGGCGACAATAATAACAAACAAATTGAGAATTAGTGATATACGTGAGAATTTTTTTAATTCAATCAAATTAATACATATATTGAACTGTCCAACCCCGCCTCCGAATGACCTAAGGCACATCGCCAATTGACCGTCACTATACTTTTCAGTAAGATTTCTCCTCACTCGTAATATATTTAGACAATTTTTTCCGAAAGATCACTCATCATAAAGTTGTTTTAAGTCAAGCACACTTGACATTAACGTTCTCAAGTTCTTAGCTCCCAAAAAGTAACGTGCATATTTATGATATAGATAACAATTAAAATCTTTTTTAATCCTTCCTCAATTTAGGGTGTTAAATAAAGTTTGAAAGATTGAATACGAATTCCATACCAACTCTACTCTTATTTTTATATAGTGTAATTTCCTTAAAACTTTTAGTGTGCATATTTAATAGTTCAATTCATATACTATCACTTATTTTAATTGGTTTGAAAGATTATATTTTTTTATCATATTCTTAAAATCTTTAAGATATTCTTAACACATAGGATTATCGGATTGAATAATTCGTGTCCGAAATTAAAATTTTCCTTTAAAAATTTTTGATAAACCAAATAAAATCACGTGAGCATTCAATGTAGATATGCATTTACATATTATTTGTCTAAGAATTCATTAACTTTTTTTTTTCAAATCTATATAAATATAGTAAGGAGGACGTATGCAACTGCATGCATGTGCAGTATTCACTATTTTTATATTTTTCTGATTTTTGAATTTTTTAATTATTTTTTAAAATAATTAATATCCTAATTCAATTCAAATTTTTGAGTTTTTTCTAATTATCTTTTTAAATAGTTATTATTCTAATTCAATTCAAATTCAATTAATTTTTAATATTTTAAATTAATAATACAATATCAGATATTAAAAATATTTTAATCTAATCCAATCCAAATAGTATTTAATATTTAATCAGAATTGAATACTATTTGAATTGAAATAGGATATTACTTATTTAAAAATAATACATGTAGATTTTTATTAATTTTTTTAATTATCTTTTCAAATAATTAATATCCTAATTTTATTCAAATTCAATTAATTTCTAATCTTTTAAATTAATAATACAATATCAAATATTAAAAATATCTTAATCTAATCCAATCCAAATAGTCAATGTTTAATTAGGATTGATTACTATTTGAATTGAACTAGGATATTGCTTATTTAAAAATAATATACGTAGATATTTATTAATTTAATTAAAATACAAATATCTAATCAAATCCAAATAGTATTCAATTTTTTACTAAAAATAATATATATCTAATTGATTTTTTAATTTTTATTAATATTCTAATGCAATACAAATACTAAATTTTTAGCCTATTTATAAAAATAATTAATGAACTTGAAATTTACGCATTCTCCATCAATATTCGCTTTCTCCATCATATTAAGGTTAATCTCTTTTAATGTTTTGCTTTGATTTATCATCTTAAGGTTCATCTCCGTCAATAACGAATAACCTCTTTTTTTCTTTTCTTTTTTTCTTTTTTTTTTCCAGATTTTATCTCGTACTTCAATGGATTTCATATATTTTTTTTAATAAATTGAATTCTTCTAAGAAACATTGACATGTTAAAGTACATCTCATCCAGTTGTGGGAATCTATTAATATAAACAACAAGGATGAGAAGGTATTTAAATAATTAACATATTTTTAGTATATTATTTTTATAGTATATATTTTTTTATATATATATTATCTCTATAGTAGATTTATTGATTATTGATTTGTTTAACAGGATTTGGCTAATGAATCTAAATCAACATTCAATATTGATGACGATGTGTATTTGGTTAACAGATCTAAAGCATTTTTCGACAAAAGTGATTAAGTCGAGGAAATTACAATTTCTTTGAAGAAGAAGAAATAAAAAAAAAGTAGTTTTTTTTTAAAAATAAATTTGTTAACTATATTTTTGTTAAGTTTATTTATTAGACAATATTTGAAGTTTTATTTATTAATAAATAAATTAATTTAGTTATTTTGTATTTTTATTCTTCCAATAATTTGTCAAAAATAAATAAATTTATTTAATTATTTTATATTCAAAAATTAAATATTATAGTAATAAAACTAATAAAAATATTCACTTAGAAAATTTTTAAATAATTTATTTATTATCAATAAAAAAAATAAAACTCCATCAATAATGTGGAATCCTATTTGACTTTATAACAACTACAAATTTCCTTTCAAATATAAAATAAAATTTTATTTAAAAACTAAAATTAGGATCAGACCACTATTTCTATTTAGCAGTTATTGATTTTAAATTTATTTTTCAATTTAAGTAATATATTTCATTTTTAATTATATAAAATAAAAAATTATTAAATATTTAAAAATTATAACACATATATTTTTTAATTAATTAAAAACTTTAAAACTATAATATAATATAACTTTTAAAAAATTATGAAATAAATTCAGACAAACGACTAGTTAATTTTAATAGAGCATTGAACTAAAAAAAAAAGGTTTTTTATTTATTTATCAAATTAGCGCCACTCACTGTTCAGATAAGTCATATGTTAAATTATGATTAATTTAATGTGGATTCTACTTTTGAATAGGGATAGATTTTGCCTATGTTTTTCCACCATTTACGAAAGTGGTAATTTTCACTTTTGAGCTAATTCAAAATCAAAATCTTTGTTTTCATTCAATATTAGAAATTTTTAAAAGTAAACAATTATAAATATGTTTTGCAATAAATAAACCAACTTTTCTATTTTACCATTGATATTAAAAAACAAAATAAAAATAAAATCCAAAAAATAGAAAAAATAAAAATAAATCAGAATTCCTAATCTACTCTTATGTTAACCGTTTGAATCCAAAACCATATCTCCTTCCTCGTCACATTCAACGTTCACTACTCCGACATCCGGTCTCTTCTCCTCTCCACTCTCTACTTCTCTGGGATATTCGGTCTCTCATCCTCTCCACTCTCTACTTCTCCGAAAGATATTCCATCTTCAACTTTCACTCCATACAATGCCTCAATTTCGCAAATTTCCTCTCCAATTTCGTCATGAGATAAATTTATTAATGTTCGTCATACAATAGGAAAAAATAATACCCAATTGTATTGGAACCCTAACTTTTACAATCCTAATTCATCACGTTGTTAGAACACCAAATTCAGCCTTGTTTTTCCGTTAACTTTTCATTATTGAGCATGGTAGTGTTAATGTTATGGTGTGGGAGTGTAGGGGGTCTTGAATATATGATTTTAGAGTTAATGATAACGTCAATATGGATATTGGATAGTGTTTGGAGTCAAATGTATGGTATAGGGCTGCAATTTTATGAGTTAGGGTTGAAATTCCCGATTTTACATTTTTCAGCGACTTCCTGGGTTCCATACCTGGAAACTATCCAAAATTATACCATTTCCGGTGTCCATGCGGAAACAGACCTGCATTTTTTTGTCAGTGATTTCGTGGTATCGACACCGGGAAATAGAACAGATGAGCTTCTATTTCTAGGTGTCCATACCAGGAAACTGCTTTGATGCATTATTTTTTCCTGCGTTTAAATAATTTGTGTTTTCTTTTTTCAGAAATGGGTTTAAAAAAGACACTAGTGTACTTCAAGTTCGTTGTGGAGAGTGTAAAGATTAAAGGCATACCATTCGCACGTGCCCCAACAAACATATCGAAGTTCTGAATTTAGAGGAATCACCATAGAATGAAGATTTGACACAAGAAGCGAACCCCCCAGTTGAAAGCTCCTCCGGGGATATACCATTCTATCCAGAAGCTAACTCACCCCATTCTCCTTTACTTTAGATATATCACTTTTATTATGAGTTTGTTTGAGCATCGTTTATCAAATGCTTTTTTCTGAATATGGTTTGGTTGTTGAATTTGGTTAGTTGTAAGTATGATTTTGAATGCAGAAATTTATTTCTAAAAAATAAAATTATCATGAAACAGTATGTTTCCCTCTTTCAGGTTCTCCTGCACGGTATATGTATGTAAGTACATACACGACATTTGGAAAGGGATAAAGGTGTGGTTGTTCGACAACACAATAGAAGAGGCAAGCGAATTAGAAGGGAGGTCACGTACTGTATTTTTGAGAACTCTACAGCTGATGGGGAAAACTTAGACAATGAAGAGTGATTATAGTTGTTGAATTTGTAAATAATATTGTGTTTGTAACATTGTTTTGCTATTAATATTATAGTAAATAACTTTGGTTTTTTTTTTAATGTTAGAATACATAAATTTGTTTTGTGCTAAATATTACTATGTTTATTGAAAATGTTCTGATTACTTGTGTTATATGTGCATCATTTATGTATGGGTGAAAATGAATTATAAATCATAAGCAATGATATGTTTCCAAGTAAAAGTACCGGGAAAAGGCAACCACATATAAGTGTTTCCCGATGTTGAGGCATGGAAACTGGAACTCAAAATGTCAATTTCCGGGTTAGCATACTTGGAAACTTTACCCAAATTTACCTATTTTCCGGTGTGTATGTATGGAAACAAGACATATATTTTCTAAGATATATACCGGGAAATAGTTCATTTTAAGTATTGTTTCCCAATGTTGTTGAGGTATGGAAATTGGACCTCAAAATGACAGTTTTCAAGTAATCATACTGAGAAACTGGACCCAAATTTACCTATTTCCCAGTGTTAAGGCATGCAAACAAGTAATTGATTTCCTAAGATCTAGAACGGGAAATAGATCATTTTGAGCAATGTTTCCCGGTATGAGACCATGGAAATGACCTTTGTCAGATTAATTTAAGACCCAAATAAGTTAAAATACACTTGAGACCACTAAGGAGTCAAGCACAGATTATTTATAACTTGGTGTTTTGATGTTCATTCCAATGGACACGTAAGAGTAACACATGATGGACTATATACTACTACGTAGGTCATGCAGAACACATTGTTTTTCGATTTTTCTAATAACGATTTTTTATGATACAATTGCATTCAACTAAGTGAAAACAAGCGTAAGCATCCACAGTAGCCATTTAAAGATACTAAACATCGAAATTAAGCAACTTATATAAATAAACCAGGTCATAAAAACGTGTATTAGTATGTGAGAGTTGGGTTAAACTACCAAAAATGCTCTCTAATTGTAGTAGTCGGTGTGGCAAGTTGTTTGGAGTTGGAATGGATGTCATTTAATGTTGGAAAACATAGTTTTCTGGTCAGCATACCGGGAAACTAAACCCAAATTTACCCATTTCCCAGTGTGTATGCATGGAAATAAGGCATGTGCTTCCTAAGATATATACTGGGAAACAGTTCATTTTAAGCATTGTTTCCCGGTGTTTAGGCATAGAAACAAGTCATTGGTTTCCTAAGATGTAGATCGAGAAACAGTTCATTTTGAGCAATATTTCCTGGTATGAGACCATGGAAATAGCCATGTTAACATGGTATCCAGCTCTTAACACCGGAAAACGGAATAAAATTGACATGTGTCCTAGTGTGGAGACATGAAAATATGGCAATGTGTTTTCTAGGTACAGACAAGTACACAGTTCATTGTCTCCATAGCGCTCAATTCACCTTGAAGTACACTAGTGTCTTTTTCAAGCCTATTTTTGAAAAAGGAAAAAACAAATTATTTAACGACAAGAAAAACCGATGCATCGACGCTGTTTCCCAGCCTACAGACTTGGAAATAGAAGTAATTTTTGTCTATTTTCCGGTGTTGACACCAGGAAATCACTGACAAAAAATTCATGTCTGTTTCCATGCATAAAGGGAGGGAAACAGTCAAAATGATCCCCTATATCCCGGTATGGAGGCCGGTAAATGGTTTTCCTCTTATGAAGACTGGAAACCTACCTTTTAATAGACTATTTCCCGGGCTTCAACAATGGAAATCATTGATAGATATTATGTTTGTATTCCGGTATTGTGACCGAGAAATAGGTAAAAAAAACCACCTATGTCTTGGTATGGATGTCTGGAAACCAAGAAATAATTTACCAACATGTGTCACGATATCAATGTACGAAAAATAAATTAAATTATTTCCAACCATGGACACCAGGAAATGGTGTTAATCTGGGACAGTTTTCTGGCATGGACACTAGGAAATAGCTGGAAAACTACATTCGAGATTTTCAACCCTAACTCGTCAAATTGCATTCCAATACCATACAATTAACACGAAACACTTTCCAATATCTATAAAAAGGTTACAATTAACTCTAGAATCATTAATTCAAGACTCATAAACCCCTAAACCATAACATTAACTCTACAATGCTCAAGAATGAAATTTTTTTAAAAAGATATATTTGAGTTGTGATAGAAGATGAAGTTTCAGATACGTAATGGATAATTATGTGCTGACATTCCTATGAATTTGTTAAGGGAAAAATAGGGATGAATTTGTCGTGAATTTGGTGTCCCAAGAATGTGAGAAATTGGGATTGTGAAAGTTAGGTTTCCATTATAATTGGGGATTATTTTTCCTAATGTATAGGGACCATAAGCAAATTTTGTGAGGGGCTTTTATTAAATATGGTGGGGTCTATATGTGAATATTATTTTTGAATTCAAATATTAATTTGAAGGGCATAATAGACCTTCCATATCTTTAAAACAAATAAATATAACTCAAATTGATTTTAAATTGTTTTTTAATGGGAGGGGTATAAAGGTCTCATTGGTTCATTTGTTGTAAAAAATTAATTAGACTGTTTAGTATTATAGAAATTTTAATCTTGGTTTAAAATTATAGTGAGTTTAATTTTTTGGGCCACTTTTGCAAATCACCCTTTAGAAAAACTTAGACACATTCCTATCCTTGTAAAAAAGACTTTGGTTAGTTGTTATTGGGTTTTACGATTGATAAGTTTAGAATTTACCTATTTTTTTAGCATCTTTTATGAGTATAAATGTAATGAAATTGAAACTAAAAGATGAGATATTGGATGCATTTCCAGTAATTCTAGACTATTATTGCTGAGACAGGAACTTGGATGAAAAGTTATGAAAAAGGAGCTAAAACGTGCAAATTTAGAAGAAAGAGGGACCAAATCAGAAATTCATCCAAATTCAGCGATTGGCGAAATGATATTGCTAAAGAAGGAAATTCGCCTGAAGATCTCGCCATAATTCGAAGTGGAAGGCGACGTAGCAGGCGACATAGAGTCAATTTCGCCTCAAAGAGTAAAGCAAGGAAGGCGACTCAGAGATCCCTCGCCTTTGCATTTCGCCTTCTTGATAAGTGAAGTAGGCGATGAAGATGAAGTCTCGCCTACCTTGAGGCGATGTTTTAGGCGAGAAAAGTGGGATGTCGCCAAATCTATGGATTATCACAGGCGACATTTGAAGAGACATCGCCTAAGGAGATGTTAACTGAAAAGTTGTTTTGGGCGAAATAGGTCCACTCGTCTTAGCATTAGGCGACGTATTAAAGCCACATTTTGGATATTTCGCCTGGAGATAGTAAAAGCTTGGCGATCATGACAAGCGAAATAGGAAGATGTCGTTTGGTTCAGGCGAAAGAACAGGCGACTTAAATGGAGAAAAATTGTTACTTCGCCTATTTGTGTTTCTTTGTTGATTTTATTTCGAAATTGCCAATGAGACAAACTCTATAAAGAGGATATCAGATGAAGCAATAAGTGTGAAGTTGTTTAGAGAAAAACAGTTTTAGACATTTGATTTCCACTCTTGACATTCTGTTCTACTTTAAGAGAAATTCTAGATTCTTCTATATGCTTTATTCTTCATCTTCAGAGAAGATTCTTGAAGAAGTTTTGTTCTCTGCTTTTCTTGATCATTGAGATTTAGCTTGAAGTTTGTGAAGCAACAACTGTGACAAAGTCTAGCTTCAATCTTCCTTGGTAAGATTTAGATCTTGAGCATGTCGATGATGATTTTCTGTGTTTGATTGAATATGCTAAAGTAGATGTGCTAGCTAAAAGCTCTGTTGATCTGTTGAATCTTGATGTCGATTATCATTTCAATTGAAAAGTTTATTGTTCAATTATAGCTAGACCTACTGGATTTCATGAGCTAATTGAATTACAAGGATGAAAGTTACGTAATATTGTTAATCTGAGATTTGATTTAGACCAGAGATGGCGATTAGGTTTCAGATCTGAGAACAGAGGATCGTAGTACTAGAGATAGACTACAGATCCATTTTTCTACAGATTGTGCTTATCAGTTGTATAGGTTATAGTATAGAGATATATGCAACTATTTAATTGAGATCTATTAAATTGAATCGAGAGATCTTTTAACAGATCACTGATGATGATCTAGAAGGTAAATCTATGATTTAAGATGAAACTTGCATGAGAAGTTAGTTGAAATCAGATCTAGCAAATCAGTTTATTCTTGTTTAGATCAATTGCAGAATAGAGTACTGACTTGAGTTTTCATTGAATGAATGTCATGAGATAATTTTACTTCACTTCAACTTTATAATTACATGATTCTTTGATTCTATGATTCCTTTTGTATATAAATTCTTTCAGCAATTCAGATTAAATCTTAGTCTCAAATATGCTTCTTAGCTTACAATCCCTGTGGAGACGATATCTTAAATACTACATTAGACGTTGATAGGAATTTCGATTGAATTCTGTGAATATAAATATCAGTCGAGTTTCGTCCCATCAACGATTAGCATGTGTAAAAGATCAATTGCGTATATAATATAAGCAGAGAATTAATGAAGATGTTGTTTACTAGAATTTGTATTGGGATTTTTTTTTATAGGCCATAAAAAGTTTACTATACAATTATAGGCCACTTTTAAAAAGTTTGCAAAACATAAGTCTGATTTTCACTCTATAGGTCATTCACAGCTGTGACTGTAATTCACAGACTGTGAGCGTAAATCACAGTATCTGTGAACTATAAAGTTTTAGGGGTATTTTGGGAAACTTAGCCTATGGAGTGAAAACTAAATTTTTAAAAGTCTATTTTTGTATATTTTCAAAACAGGCCTATAATTTTATTTTGAACTTTAGAAAGCCCATTTGAAAGAATTTTCACTTTTTTTTATTTTTATGTTAATTTAACTTTGCAAATTTACTAATCGTATCTCCATCATATCTAGCTTCTCCATTTCATCAGGAAGTTGTATTATATATATATATATATATATATATATATATATATATATATAATATATGTTTGATTAAGGTTCGAAATCAAGCTTCTTTTTTTTTATTTTTTTTTTATTTTTTTACGAGTAATCTAAAAATTAGAATATAAATTTCACTTTATTGTGATTTAATTTAAAATATTATAATCAAAGTTTTGATATAGGAAAGCTGAAAGTATAAATTGGTTTAGGTCTTTAAATGAGAAAATCGAGATTACTAAAATCGTTAGGTTAGAATTTTCAAGTTTTATTCTAATATTTTTATTTTTGAGCATTTTAAGGTTTAAAAATGATTTTTATCCAAAACTAGATTTTTAAAATTTAATTGGACTTAGAACAATTTAAAAGAAATGATTTCGGTTTGGTTTGAGGACGGATCTAGTGTTTGACTTGGACCTCAAAGAGCCCAATTGAAAAATCAACTCAAGCTCACTTACTCGCACACACACTTTCTCTCTTTTCTCATCACCATTAATCTTAACTAAAAAAAAAACATTTAATTTTTCTCCTCTCTCATGATTACATGCATCTTGTTAGAATTGTGTCAAGAATTTGGGTATACTTTGGTATCCATAATTGATTTGTAATTAGAAAAATACTTGAACACTATTTTAGAAGTGCCATATTTGATTGAGAAAGGTATTTCCTAAATTGGATTCTAATTAGGAAAAGGATTCTTGAGAATCCTAAATAGGTGCTTATATCTGTTATTAGATATCCTAAGAAAATAATGTAGAATTTGTTGATTAGCTTTGGGAGGTGCCCAATGAGGGCTTGGGAACCATGGAAACCATGAAGATCTTGAGTTCTAGGATCGAGTCATGTTATCTTGTGAGAGTCATATAAGGAGAGATTATATGAGATTGTAACCAATGTAATTGGGTTGAGGAGTGAGGGAGTGGTATTTCGGTTATAACTATTGATATATTGCTAGATAGTGAATTAGTCTCTCGTCGTCCAAATGGTCGTGGTTATTCCCACTTTGGGTTTCCATATAAAGACCTTGTGTCTATTTTCTATCTTTATTTTCTTATCTTGTGTTTGTTTATTTTACTTTGTAGCGATCAATACTCGTCTCCGCTGCAATGGATCACCGATTTGTTCAATAAGTGTTATTAGAACTAGCCATATTTCTCCAATGACTAATATCAGAGCCCTTGGTTCGTGAGCTAGTGCGGGTATGCTTCATGAGTTTTGATTTGGTTAAAGTAAACATAGGTTTAGGTAATATGAAAGCGAACTTTTTTAAAGGATAGACAAATCTCCCGAAGTCTCTAAAAGTTTTTAAAAAATGGATTTGGTTTCTCAAATCGAGTTTTGAAGTTGATTGCATGGGAAAAAAAAGTCAAAGCTGAAGAAAAAGGATCCATAAGAGTTGTCAAGATTTGGTATGCAATAGTCGTATAGATGCAAAAGCTTCGGCAATAGTTCTCGAGCAATGGCGGTGGTGATCTACAACATGTATGATTGTGATGGTAAGGTAACTTTGAGACTTTGTGGTTCTCTATTAATTCAAGTAAAGATCAAATATTTGGTTAAAGATTCAAGCCTTGTCAAATAGTTAAAATAAAATTGAGGGTTTGACTAGTGGTATTTTTGGGATCTTTATGGGCTAGTATTTTTGATCAATTGGTTGGCGAACTTGAATTAGGAAGATTTGAAAAGAGCAATTTGGCAATGGCTCCGACTGTATGCTGGGATAGGTTTGCTTATGATATGATTTTAACTATTAAGGTTGTCATGATAAAGGATAAGAATTCTAGCGTGTCCACAATTGCACAGGCATCTAGTCAGCATGGATGTGGGTGTGTAGAAAGTGTGTTGATGGCTGAGGAGTTTCCTGAAAGCTAATGAAGAAAACTACAACATGGTTTATTGTTATTTAGCAAGTATTTCAACATGTACCGAGAAAAGAAAATCTTGGGTTGATTATTTTTAAGTGGTTTATCTTAGGATAGATCGTACCTGAGTGAGTATTCCTATGATGACTATTATTCAGTTGTGATGGTCGGAAAGGGACAAAGAAAATACTCGTCAAGGGGTGATTTGTTAGAATTGTAACGAGAATTTTGATATACTCTGGTATCCATAATTTGTTTGTAATTAGAAAAATACTTGAAGACTATTTTGAAAATGTCATATTTGATTAGGAATGATATTTCCTAAAGTGGATTCTAATTAGGAAAATGATCCTTGAGAATCCTAAATAGGAAAAGGTTTTCTTAATGGTTTAGGATTACTTTGTGACTAATAATGCTGTTAACATGGTGCTTGTATCTATTATTAGATATCCTGAGAACAATGTTGATCTGGTTGGTTAGGTTTGGGAGGTGTCCAATGAGGGGCTGGGAGCCATGGAGACCTTGAGATCATGAGTTCTAGGATTAAGTCTTGTTATCTTGTGAGAGTTATATGAGTAGAGCTTATGTGAGATTGTAACAAGTGTAATTAGGTTAGAAAGTGAGAGAGTGGTATTCTTGTTGTAACTGCTGATATATTGTTACATAGTGAATTAGTCTCTCATCGTCTTGACGGGCGTGATTTTTCTCGCTTTGGGTTTCCACGTAAAAATCTTGTATCTTATTTTCGATCTCTTTTTTATTATCTTGTGTACGTTTATTTTACTTTGTGGCTACCAATACATGTCTCTGCTACAATGGATCACTGATTTATTTAATAAGTGGTACTAGAGTTAGTAATGTTTTCCCAACACATATATCATGGAACTAGCTTGAAGTCTTGTTTTCGTATAAAAATCTAGCTTTAATTCTATCAAACATCGCCAAGCAATCAAATGAGTGTTTTCGTCCCCTCTTTTCTAAATAGTAAGGTACCAATATTTTAACCATTGCAATTTTAAAATAAATTTATGAATTTTTCTTGAATCTCTCTCTAAATGTTGTCCAGGATTCAAATTCTTTGTCGAGCCATCTCTTTTGTTTGAGCTGTCTCCAGAACTCTTAAATGATCAAATTTATAAAGGTAAGATCGAATTCCTATCAACAAGTTGCAATTGACCATTCTTGTTATTTCCCAAATGTATAGATCGAGTCAAATTTGATTTTTCCAAATTTAAGGGCTTCCTTTTTTTAAATGAATTAAATTTGTACTTATTTGAGTTGTTTCAAAACTTAAATTAGATTTATTTGTAGTCTCCAAGTTACTTTGTTAAAAGAAAACAATATCAATAAGGGACTTAATCGAAGGAACTTAATCGATTGGGAGTGTAAATGTTGGCATTTTATTTTGTTTGTTTTTAGATTCTTATCTGCTCTAATAATCCTTTCCTCTATTCTGTATTCATTAGATCAAAATATGTTGCTATCATATCATAACCTATTGTTGTACAAATTCGTAGTTATTGGTATTGTTAGATTAGAGTTATTGATAATTTTCGCATGGATCTAGAGTTATGGCAGGTTCAAATGGGCATGAGGAATTTTTTTTTAAAAGAAGGATCACATGCTTTTAAGATAAAGAAGATTTTGTTCACACTTATTTTCTAGAAGATGAAAAGAAGTTGTGTTTCATCAGAACAGTAGTTGTTATCCTAATCACATGAAGTTTATCATAAAGCAAATAGAGATGATAAACTTGGAAACCAAAATGGTTATAGAATTAATAAATGTTGTTTTTGATGATAAACTATCTTGAACGGGAACAAAAAGGGATGATTGTTCATAAACATGGTTTGAAAAAATAAGTTGTACTCTTGAAAAATCACATAGTTGTCTGATAGAATTAGAAGAAAGGAACTGTGATTTAGATAAGGAAACTCTAGTTCAACAGACAGATATAACAATGTCGGATTACACAAAGAAAATTGAAAGGGTAGACTAAACAAAAAAATTGAAAGATCAGACCAAATATAGAAAATTGAAAGTGGTCAAAATGAACCATCACCACGGGTGTCAAACAATCATCCCTCTAATAAAATGATTGGTTATTTAAATGAACACACTACTAATAAATAAAGATCAATTTATTATAGTATAGTTATTTTATCTCCATGATAGAACCAAAAAATGTAAAGGAAGAACTGAAAGACACATGCTGGATCAATGCTATGCTACAAAGAATTGCATCAATTTGAAAGAAATAGAGCGTGGGAATTGGTGTCTCAGCCTACAAAAGCAAATGTTATTGAAAAAAAATGGATCTTTAAAAATTAAATAGATGAACATGGAAATATCACTCGAAATAAAGACAGACTAGTAGCACAGGGATATAGTCAGATTGACGGGATTAACTTTGATGAGACTTTTGCAGTAGTTGCAAGACTTGAACCTATACGCTAACTCTTGTCTTTTGCATATTTTGCAAGTATCAAATTATACCAAATGGACATGAGAACAACACTTTTAAATAGGTAAATAAAAGAAGATGTGTTTTTCAAACAACAAAAAGGTTTCATTAGCACCAAGTATCCAAATCATGTGTACAAATTAAAGAAAGCCTTATATAGGTTGAAACAGGCTCCTCGTGTATGGTATGGTCGGCTTACAATGAAAAAAGTTATAAAAGGTGAAGTATTGATAAAACCTTGTTCATCAAACAAAATAATTTGAAACTAATAGTAGTTCAGATTAATGTTGATGACATTATTTTTGGTTTAACGGATGATAGACAAATTCTACAGTTTGAGACTGGAATGAAGACTGAATTTTAGATGAGTATGATAGGTGAATTGAAGTTTCTTCTTGGTCTCCAAATCAAACAATCCGATAAAGGTATACTCATATGTCAAAGTAAGTATGCTCTTAATCTAATTGAAAGATTTGGACTTAAAAATTCAAAATCAGCAATTACACCAATGAGTACAACATCATGTCTGTCACGAGATGACAAAGGAAATTCGGTTGATCCAACACTATACAGGAGTATGATTAGTAGGTTACTCTATCTTATTACAAGTCACATACTTAAATGTTAGTGTTGGTGTATCCTCCAGGTATCAAACTAACCCAAAAGAATCTTATTTGAGTGTTGTGAAATGGATAATTAAATATGTGCATGGAAATATAACTTTGATCTCTAGTATAGTGGTCATATAATGGATGAGCTTGTAGGTTACAGTGATGCAGATTGGACAGGAAGTGTTGATGATCGAAAAGCACGAGCGAACATTTTTTTTTATTCGAAGTAATTTGATCTTTTGGCATAATAAGAAACAAATTTCTATTTCATTATCAACCGCAGAAGCAAAATATATTGGTGCTGGGGAGCTATTGTACTTAACTAATTAAGATGACACAGATTCTTGCAGAATATGGAATTACAAAGAAATAGATGATACTATTTTGTGACAATCAAAGTGCTATAAAAATCTTTTTAAAAAATCCAGTTTTACATTCACGAACAAAACACATAGGGGTCATATATCATTTTATTCAAGAGCTAGTGGAACAAGGAAACCTAAAAATGCAGTAAGTTGAGTCTACAAATCAATTGACAAACAAATTCACAAAACCATTGTCAAAAGACACATTTCTTAACCTAATGATATCCCTCGGAATCCATCTAGGTTGAGGAGTCTCTATGTCAAGAACCTTAGCCCTGCGAGAGAAAAAGCTACTTACCCTGATATATGGGAAGAGCTAGCTATAGCCTATATACAATGTTCTTACATAAGAAGGGTACGCCTAAGGATAGAGTGAAAGCTACTTTTGTGACCCGTAAAATTAAAAATAATAATAATAATAAACAGTCGTCAAATAGGCATGTATTCTTTACAGAGTATAACTTGTTTGAGACTTTTCTGAGTTAGGTAATAAGATCGGTCCAAGGTGGGTTAAGATTTAATTTTTTTGCAAATGCTAGGAATCCACAACTCAAGGCTCTTTGGTGAATGCTTCTTTTACCTTATTATTTTTCCATTTACTATTTTTTGCTTTTATAGTTTTGTTGTTCAATCGTGTTGTCACTTGCTTTATCTTTTGGTTTTCTAGTTGATTTTTCAGAAATCTTCCAGTTCTATTACTCTTGATGGCTAAAACTATTTTTGTTTCAATACTACACTACTACATCGTGGTTTTCATCTTATCTCTATTTCAATATTTGCTTCGTCACAATCCACTAGTGATCCACATTTTGTTTGCCATTCTCTTTCTTGCAAAATGGGGAGTATGTTTTCTTGTTATATAATTCATGTTTTGGGTTGGTTTGAAATATTTTTTTGTTGGTATATGTGGTTGTGAACTAGAACTTGAGTATGCTAATATGCAGGGGTTATAATACTTGTCATGTCATAATATTTTGCACACAGAAAATGTCAAAGGGGTAGATTATAAATGCTGGTATTTTATTTTGTTCATGTTTAGATTCTTGTGTACTGTAATAGTCCTTTCCTCTATTTTGTATTCATCTGATCAAATTATGCTGCTATCATATCAGATCTACTACTGTGAAAATTCGTGGTTTTGGATGTTGTTAGATTAGAGTTATTGCTGATGTTCGAATGGATCTAAAGTTATGGCATGTTCAAATGGGCCAGAGAAAATTTTGTTTAAAAGACGGATCACATGCTACCAAGGAAAAGAATATTTTGTTCACACTTAACTTCTAGAGAAAGAAAAGAAGTTGCGTTTAATCAGAAGAGTAGTTGTTATCCTGATCACATGAAGTTTATCACGAAGCAAAGTAATATATGTTAACAAAGTTGAAAGAGTTACAGATTCATTAGTTGTCGTGTTTCGAGGAGTTGACTAGTATCTAATCACTTGTATATTATATATAAGGACTTTCATGTTTAAGTACACAAAAATTCACGATTACAAATTACGTTGATGGTGTACGTTTGCATCTGAATTGATTTAGAAATTCGATCTTGAGATTAGGTTAAAGCATTATTCAATATTTGAATTGTAATCTTTGTTTAAATTTGGTGAATAGAATGTATAGATGTAGATAGTCATTATCGAACCACTTTAAAATTCTGCGTAATTTTACAGATACGTATGTTTTGAATAATTGGTGCACTTTCTGGAAACGACTAAAATAGGAATTTTATTTTGACTTAAGTAAAAAATAGACATTTTCACTGTAGAACATAATATATAGGTTAAAATAACCCGTAAGATATTACATTATATTTTTATATATTAGATTTATGAATTTGGGAAATGTCTTACTCCATGGAAAGAAATACAACCAACAATTTTTAAAAGTTGTGTTTAATCAATGTCACATGTAGTAAGATATTCACTACTAGAAATTCACAAATAGACTCTCTCCTATCATGACACAATTTATTTATTTATTCATCTCAATAGATAGTACAAAGCATTATTTCAATTTTGGTTATTAACATCTGAAAGTGCAAATACAATTATTAGAATTGGGAATTAACTCAGAACAATTGCCACGACCTGCCTGTAATGGGAATTTGTCAACACATTTTTTGTCACAACATAAATCATTACATTTAACGCTACATGGTCCTACGCTTTCAGTGCATTCTTTTACATTTGGTTCTAGCAGTGGGCTGTTTTCCTCTCCCTTAGCCATTATCAACATTGATCCTGTTCAATTCAAAAAATTCATTATATAATAATATGAAAAAAAAATTAGATTTTATAAATTTATTTTTTATTATTTTAGATCAATTCTAAAGTTTTGGTACTTTTAGAATTTTTTTATAAATAAAATAAATAAAATTTAAAACTAAACTTTTTAATTAAAAAATCGCAAAAATTAGTTTTATAGTGGACCAGACAAAATATAACTGCTTTCTAATACATGCTTCCCGCTCCTAGAAGTAGAACACAGAGAAATAGTTATAATTTGTCTGCTTCTCAGTGTAGTTTTGTGCTTTCCGGTCCGATTGATTCACGAAGCTGAGAGTAACATTGTCATTTTTGTCTATTTTTTTTTAAAAAAATAAAAAATTAATTTTGTAATTTTTTTTAATATTGATCTAAAATACGACCTATTTAGTAAAAAGTCCAAAAATACACCTAGCACTTTCATTATACATCATATCATTATTATTTAAATATATATATTTCACTAATATACATGAACTATAAGAATGTTTTGTAGTTTATAATATTTTTCAGAAGAACCACCAAAAGAGAGAGGCAGCGGTGCGCTCTTGCTTTCTGCTCTGCTGTTCGCGCGATTGCTTTGCTAATTTTGATAAAGACTTACCTATTGCAAGGATGATGAGAAGAATGTGATAATGAGAGCTTGATTTTGCCATCTTGCACAAAAATTTTATTTTGTCTTATGACTGTTATGTAAAGAGGTATATATGGTAAGAAATTTAAAGGTAATTAAAGTCACAATAAAATGAAAATATTTAATGGTTTTCTAAACAATTAAGGGTATTAAATTATTGCAATTATTTTGTGATTTATCAATCTCTTACATTTGATAATATAATAAAGACATGCTAACAAATTAATATAACAAAATTAAATATAATTGCATCAAAAGTGGAAAAGATATATAAGAAAATAGGGTTTTCTGGAGATTATGATCCATGTAAAATTGGATTTATAAATCTTTGTTTGGTTAAGATTGGATCAACCTTACCTAATTATGTATTGATATATAAAAATTTATGTATATAATAGGTAATAAAAATACAAAACATTATTTAATGAATTTTTGTTGCCTCTAGTAGCAGTAAAAGTCTACAATGCCCTTCTTGGATTCATGGGAAAAGATGGATATAGTTGTGATTTAGATTATGAAAGAATTAACAAATTTTTTTGAACATATAGTAATAAGAAAAAAAAAGTGATTAAAAATAATCTAAAGATAACTTTGGATAGATCACAAATAAAATTTCCGCTTTGTACCATGCTCATGATTTTGTAGGTTAAAGTGATGGATTAAAATACTTAACCATCCTTGAAATTATGGAGTAAAACAAATGTTATAGTTTGATGGAGAAGAAAAATGGATACGTGATCCAAATTCGATTAAATGTCACAATTTAGATGTAATTATGGATTTTTAAGATTTTTAAGTCATCAAAAGTTTAAAGTGTAATTATAGCCCATTTTAAAAATTATACAAATATAAACTTTGTACAAGTTGTTTTTATCTCATAAACCTAACTTCCCATACTATCTTTTTTAATGTAAAAAAATAAAATAAATATATTTTAAATTCTTTTTAAAAAATAAAATCTGTCATCCCCAAAATACCCTTCAACCGGTTGGGGAGTTTGGATCGGTTTGTTGTGTTTAACCATATAAATATTCACAAATTCGATCTTTTTCTTCTCTCAACTGTCTCATTCTTATTCTCCAACATCAACCTAATCAATCTTCTATCTTCTTCTTTATTGTGTTTAGGGATTCGTTGTCGGAGTCGTCAATCTACATTCTGCTACTGAAATCGTCGATTGGTGTTGAGGTATTTGGGGAATCCTACTACTTCTGCTACTCGTGTGTGAGGTATCTTGAGGTCTTGGTCATTGTGGTGTGCTGCTAGGTCTAGGTCGTGGAGTTGCTTGTGTTGTGATAATATCAAATGTAAGCTTATTGTAATCAATTGTATGTATTTTGGATTTGTAGTATACATAATTGTGCGATGCTATTGCTGTTATATTTGAAATATTTGGTCTTGATGAGTTGTTGCTACTGAACTTTGTTATTGATGAGTTGTTGCTTTTGTTATATGTTGTTATTGGTGATTCTCTATTAGTGATTCTATATGTTGATGCTGAACTTTTGTTATTGGTGATTCTATATGTTATTCATCTAGTGTCCAGCTGCTACTGTTGTTATACGAGTTATACTCACACTGCTATTATATTCAAACATTAGCTTTTGATGACCTGCTACTATGGAAATTTATTTTTGTCTATTATATATGTTGATTGGAATATTTATTATAGTGATTATTCATTTGGTGTCTGGATTCACAGACTGTGACCATTGCTCACAATCTCTGAATTTAAGTAGTTTATATCTATGAACCTTATTCACTGTCTGTGAACAGATAACACTGTGAATAAATAATACAGTCTGTAAACCAATTGACTATATTATTGTTCACAGTGTAATCTGTTCACAGACTGTGAACTGATAATTTGCACATGTGGGAGCTATATTCATAATTTGTGAATAGCGATCACAGATCAATGAACTGATGATGATATCTTATTATCTTACGGGTTTAATTAATTTTTGCAGATGAATTACGTATGAGTTATTCTATTCTATGACACAGAGTGGAATGGTACTGCACACAGTGGTGGGGAACCCGGGGCTGAGATTTTCGATGTAAACATTACGCGGGAGCAATTGATTGATAGGATTTGGTCCAAAAAGAGTAGACAAAGAGATAAGGATCGTCTACTGCTGCATTACATGTGTTTGAATCCAGATGACATAAAAGTAAGGATGCCTATTAATGGTGATGGTGACTTGAAGTTTGCTTTTGGAGAGAACCCTTTAGTTACTCACATAGATTCTACCGAAAGTGAGACCTTAGACAACCTAGAGCCGATTCTACAACCGGTTACTTAATGTAATAATATGATAGGTAATTACGTAGTTCATTAGGAATTATATTATATGTGAACAGTTTTTAATTATGTAATTTATTGTAAATTGTAACCACAGGATGTAAACTGTGTTTAATTATATGGTATATTATTTGTGAATTGCAATCACAGCTAGGAATTGAGTTTATTTATGTGTTATATGACATGTGTTTATTTATGTATTATATGATATGTGTTTAACTACTAAGCCTATTATTTGTGAATTTTAATCATGACTTGACTGACTCCCCACCTCGTTGGATGAACTGTGATCATTGACCACAGCTCGTGATTTCAAGTCAAAGTTTGTGAGCACCGTTCAAAGTACACTCATGTGGATGGCATGACATCCCTAAAGGAAAAGATGGGCCTCTTGGTACTAGACATGACGTATTATGGGTCTCCACCTCATTTCGTAATATTTTGTCAACTACTGAGTATGCATACATACCACTCTCTCCTTCTACTTGTATACTTACTAATGTTTTGAGTAACTAAGGCATGGGGTCATTTTTCGACTACCACCAAAGAGTAATCTCTCATCACAGAATGGTTTAGAGGCTTGAATAATCGTGACTTGATTGACTCCCCACCTCATTGGATGAATAGTGATCATTGATCACAGCTCGTGATTTTGGGTCACGATCTGTGAGCACCATTCATAGTACATTCATGTGGATGACATGACGTTCCCAAATGAAAAGATGGGCCTCTTTGTACTAGACATGAATATTATGGATCTCCACATCATTTCATAATATTTCGACAACTGCTAAATATGCATGCATACCACTCCATCCTTGTACTTGTATACTTACTCATGTTTTGAGCAACTAAAGCATGGGGTCATTTTTCGACTATCACCGAAAAGAAATTTCTCAATGCATAAAGGTTTAGGGGTTTGAAAAATCATGACTTGACTGACTCCCCACCTTCTTGGATGCACTGTGATCATTGATCATAGCTCGTGTTTACGGATCACAGTTTGTGAACCCCGTTCACAGTGCACTCATGTGGATGACATGGCATCCCTAAAAGTTAAGATGTGCCTCTTGGTACTACACATGAAATATTATGGGTCTCCACATCATTTCATAATGTTTTGGCAACTATTGCATATGAGTGAATATCACTCCATCCTTTCGTCTAGTTACTCATGTTTTGAGCAATGAAGGTGTGGGATCATTTTTTGACAATCACCGAAGAGCAATTTGTCGTCACAAAAAGGTTAAGGGGAATGAATAATCGTGACTTGTCTGACTCCCCACTTTCTTGGATGCACTGTGATCGTTGATCACAGCACGTGATTACAGATCATAGTCTTTGAACCCGGTTCACAGTGCACTCATGTGAATGACATGACAACCTGAAAGGCAAAAATGCGCCTCTTTGTATTACACATGACACATTATGGGTCTCCACATTATTTTATAATGTCTTTGGAAACTATTGCATATTAGTGCATACCACTCCATCCTCCCACTCGTCTAGTTACTTATGTTTTGAGCAACTAAGGCTTGGGTCATTTTTCGACAATCACCGAATAGCAGTTTTCCTCATAAAAGAGTTTAGGGGCATGAACAATCGTGATCTAGACTCCTATGAAAGTTAATCACATGCACACTAATAGGGTTTATTATCTCTTCCAACAATGACTACCATACCTGCTAGAGAAAATATGATCGTTTATCACAGTCTATGAGTTTTTCGTCACCTCTTGGCAACTGTTATCGTTAATCACAAACTGTGTATAAATAGTATTCAAATATGTTGTTAAATATGATCTCAAACTAAGTATAAATATCATAATTATGTACATCCAAAACATATTCAAACTATACAAAATATACATATTCTCAAATAAAAATTAAAAACATGCATAAAGTTCCAAAATAAAATCAGGAAAGCTTTTTGGATCCATATAGTGTCGCCATCACCAGATTTGCACTAACTATAACCTTTTTCTTACCAAAAACTCTATGAAATCCTTCGTATGAGACTTGTCATTCGGCTTCATATCATCAACATTCGTCTCCCCAAATCTCAATCCTGTGATGACAGCAAACTCTTCTCTGCAAAATCTGTGAAGGCCATCATCGACCACAAACCACATTTCATCTAAACGTTAGTCTTGGACAACTACCTCTTGCGCTAGAAATCACAATAAGAGATTACCAGGAATTTGCTTCGACTTGTATTCACTTACTCGGGCACACTCAAGGTACTGCCTAAACGGACTGTTTATAAAAAATTCTTCCAATTTTTATATTTTATGGACAGGTCCTTAATGCTGTTGAATATCTTAAATGACGAAAAACAGTTCACACATTGTTTATTTATCACGTTATTTTCTGGACAGGTTTTATGTTGTTCAAAACTTTGAATGACACAGCATTGTTAATGCGCTGTTTATCTATAGACCCTGACCATCTCCTTATGTTAACCCTTTGCTGCACGATTGAAAAAATATTATCCGCATAAGAATGTGAGTGATGTGTGCAAACATGTGTATTATATTAACTGTTTGTGAATAATAGTTCACACACTGTGAATTGTAATCAAAGACTGTGAATAGTATTCAGAAATTGTTAAAGGAGTTCACATATTTATGGGTGCTCTGTGAATATAGCTCGCACACATATGCTGATAATGTATGTAAATATGCATATGATGATTATAGTAAACACACTCATTGACAATATACATTTCATAGATAATTAGATTTTACACCAAGTCACAAATCATGTTTCCTTAAACAAATCATACTACACAATGGCAGTTCACAATTCACAAATGCCAAATCATAATTCACTTTACACAGTTGTAAATTCATAGATCATAGTTCTTAAATCACAGTTCACACTCAAAATTCACATATCACATTTGCAAATGAAGCAAAATCTATAGTTCACAATTCAAAATTGACATATCAGAGTTGCAAAAGACTCACCATACAGTTACACATGCATCTGTAATCTAGTTATAAAAAGAGCAAAAGAAAGATTGTGAATAGTATTCACATTATACATATAATTAACATTAACATAGTCAGCATAATGATTATCAACACCAAACTATATCAACAACATCAAGTCCTGCTAGCAAAATCAAACCCGAGCCGCAACATCAACAAAAAAACACTCAAACACCGACATCAATAATACAACGATTATAAACTAGCAATGCTCAAGACAAAACAAATAAAACCTAAAAATGAACTAACCTCAGATGCCATAGCAATCTCTGTATTCAAAGTGTGTTGATAGCGTCTTCAAGCAACCTTCAACCTATTGACCCACAACATTTGACTAGCTCACATACATGAATGTAAAGACAAAAAACCCCTTAAATGCAAACAAACAGAGCAACTCTACATCGCCGGTGACGATAACTCGAATAGAAACAGCAGCGATGGCGACTCGACAACACAACAGAAGCGACGTCGGCTTAGAGAAATGCGAACAATAACAACAATGAGGAACATCGAACGAAGAATAGCGGTAGAGAAATGAGTGGATTTCGTGATTTCAAAATAATAAATTAAGAGTTTTTGTGAAGAACACAGTGAAGAAGAATCAGTTAATGGTGGACGATTTTGAAAACAGAGAGGGGTGTGAAGGTGTGATAAATGACCGTTACACTAAACGGTTAATGTTTTAATTGGGGTCATTTAAGTAATTTAATTTCTATTTTATTTTCTTTGATAGTTATAAATTGTATAATGACATTTTTGTTAATAAAATTAAATTAAAAGGGTAGAATTGGAAGTTAGGCCTATGAGATGAAAAAAGAACTTTTATAAAGTTTAGTTTTGTATAAAATTCAAACTAGCCCTATTATTGTATTTTAAACTTTTCATGATCCATTTGAGAGAATTTTCACTATAATTATGATAGTTAATTACTATTATTTATGAGGTCTAAAAATACTAACAAAATAAATTTAATCTTGTTTTTAAAAAGAAAATTTTGTAATTTTCATTTATAAGTCAACAAAAATTCCTTTTCAAGAAAGACTAATTTTTAGAAAGTTTTAAAAATATGTATTTAAAAGTTTTGCTTTTATCCCATAAGTCGAGTTTTAATAGTTCATATACTTGTGAACTATATCACTGGATTAATTTCAAAATTTTAAAAGTTTATTTTAATAATTTTATCAAATTATAACTTTATATTACAATTCATCCATCTATTCACCGTACAATTTCACTATTTTCTTTCCAAATTATAGGATCTATATTAGTTTTATCTCGATTTTTACTATTCTACATATCAAAACTAAAATTTTGAGTTCCTTACCCATGTCCATGAGACCTAAGGCACCAACTGAGGTAACATCACATAACCGACAGATTTTATAAATTTATCTTAATCACTTACTTGACCTATATTCTTACTATTAACATTTGTTAGGGTTGAAACCCCATAAACAATTGAAGATAAAATGCAAAGAAAGAGTAAAGTGAAAATGCATATATTTATGTGGTTTGCTAATTTGGATAATTCTGTAGGGATTAGGGTCTTATTTCACTGTGATATATTCTCTTGTTACAGATACATCTAGTGGAACAAATATTTATAGCTTATGAGAAAAAATATATAAAAAAAATTGCCTAATAAAAAACTGCTAATAAAGCGCTTTAATTATATGTACTTGGTATCTATCTAAAATCCATTATCAAACTCCATATCTAAACAATTCTCCCATTTGGAGGCTGATCTAGTTATCCAAAAATATTTCCATTCTCCCAACCTATATACCCAAATACCAAAATGACCCTACCTAGTTGCAACACCTCCCACTATAGTGTAGTAGTGGACTAATTAAGGTTTTGTACAATCCCAATTTTCCAGCATCAATACCTTTAATTAACATGTTTGTTGGATTCCTTACACCCTTAGACCAATTAAGGTTTTGTAACCAGCATCAACACCTTTGGTTATGTCCGTTGAATTCCTTGCACCCTTATTTTCTTCAATTACATCTCACCTTCTTCCACCAAATTATGAGTGAAATGGTACATAAGTTGAATATGCTTAGTTCTAAAATGGTACACTAGATTCTTCACCAAGTTTATGACACTTTGACTATTAGTAAAAGTAACCTTATCATGTTGCTTCTTGCCTAAATCATCCAAATAATAAGCCAACTATATCATTACTTTACCAGCTTCAACTATTGCAACATATTCAGCCACCATAGATGATATAGAAATATACTTTTAAAGTTTAGACATTCACCTTACTGTTGTCCCATCTATAATGGAGACAAATCCAGATGTGCCTTACTAAAGTGCACATCCCTACTAGGATCAACACCAACAAAATCTTCTAGTACTACTTTACCATTCCCATAGCAAAGTGAGGTACTAGTTGTTTCCTTCAAGTATCTCAAAAGCCACTACATAACTTCTCAATGATCTTTCCCTGAATTTGACATGTATCTACTGTTAGCTCTCACAAGATGTGCTATATTAGGTCTAGTGCAAACTAGAGCATACATCGAATTTCAAACTGCAAAAGCATAAGATACATTTGTCGTGTGTTCACGTTCCTAAGTTGTCTTGGATGATTGCTCATTTGACAATATTTCATGATTTGCTAAGGAGTACTCCTAGGCTTAACACTATCAACTCTGGACTAAAAAAAAAACATGTTCTTAAGGTGTTGCTCCCAAGATAAATGTAAAGTTCTTACAAACCTATCCGGGAAATTCTAGAATGTGCTTTGTTCCCAAATCTTTCATCTCAAACTCTAATGACAGTAATCTTTTGAGATTATTTATCTCATTAATACTTGAGACTCCACTCAACATATCACCCACATATAATAGTAAAATAATATAGGACTCAATGAGTTTCTTAAAATAACAACATTGATCCTTTTCACTCTTATGAAAATTGTTACTACAAATGTAAAGTCAAACTTTTTGTACTACTGTCTTAGAGTCTGCTTCAACCCATATAAACTCCCCTTGAGCTTACATACCATATTTTTTTTACTAGGAACCTCATAACCCTCATATTGTTGCACAGAGATTTGTTCTTCCAAATCTCCATTTAAAAAAAAAAAAAAAAAAAACTATTTTTACATCCATCTACTTAATATGTAAATTTCCTGCTGCAATAATACTCAACAAAATTATGATTATAGTTGACTAGAGAATATTTCAGTGTAATAAATACCTTTCCTTTGTGAGTAGCTCTTAACCACCAATCAAGCCTTTAACCTAACTTTATCATCAAGTTCTTTCTTGATCCTGAATAACCACTTATTTAATAAGGCTTTCTTCCCATTAGATAACTCAGTTAACTCCAAGTGTCATTCTTCTCAAGTGACCATATCTCATCATCTATGGCTTGTTCCTAAATGATCGAATCCTTCACCTGCAAAGCCTTATCAAAGGATTTTAGTTCCCCTCCATTAGTCAATAATAAATAATGTAAAGATGGAGACTATTATTTTGGGGCCTTGAGAACTCTGACAGATCTCCTCAACAATATTTCAAGTGTGATAATATCGAGATCTTATTTTGTCTCGGTGTTTTTGACATTCTCCTATGGTGTTACAACACCATCACATTGTGAATTTTTCTACAACTCAACCTCAACTCCCATTTTTTCTGCATCATCATATCATACCTTAATCTCATCTGTTAGGAAAATCGGGCTCGTCGTTGCAGAATTTGTCTCGATCAATATTAAGTAAACAAAATAAAAGACAAGAAAATAAAATATCAACGCACCAGGATTACGTGGAAACCCAACACGATAAAAAACCACAGACGTCAGGACGGACAGAGATTTTCACTATGTAGAAAAGATGTTACAGCCATAACCAGAAAACACTCTCTAACCCAAACCCAATTACAAGTCTCACTTAAGCTCAGAAGAAAGAAACTCACAAGACACTTAGGATCTCTAAATTTGTGTCTCTACAATTGAAGACTATAGTATCATATTTATAATGAACTATGAATTACTCACCAAGTAAATCATAATAAAATAGGAAATCTATTATTACTAGAATTTCTAAAAAGAGGAAAAAGATTCTTTCCTAATTGCAATTCTATTAAGGCAAAATACAATTCCTAGTCAAATATTATACTTCCAAAACAGACTTAAAATCTTTCACTTCCAAAAGAGTCTTCAAATCTTTCTCAGCTTCCAAATAAAGACTAGTATATTGAATACCAATTTTTGTCAAATCCTAACATCATTCTTACACGGGACATTCTCCTTAAATGTCAAATCAAAGTGTCTCAAAATCTTCTTACTCTTATCATCCCAAAACCTATACCCAGACTATTTAAAAGCATGCCTAATAAAGTAGCACTTTTCAACCTTTGCATCAAATTTATCTCTTTTTTAGGATCAACATGAACATAAGCAGTGCACCAAAAAGTTTGCAAGTGAGAAAATTTGGCTTTTTTACCTGACCACGCATTTTTTGGAATCTTGAAACCCGAAGGAACAGAAGATCCTCTATTTATCAAGTATGTTATTATACTTACTTTATCTACTCAAAATACTTTTGGCAACCCAGCATGTAGCCTCATGCTCATTGCACGCTCATTCAGCTTTATGTTCATCCTCTCATCAATCCTTTTCTGTCTTGCTTTACCAAGAACTGTCCTAGTACACCTTATTCCCTTCTTAGAATAGAAATTCTTGAATTCTGCCAAATCATACTCTCCACCATTATCAAACTTTAGACACTTTATCTTTAACCTAATCTAATTCTTAACTTCAACTTTCCACCATTTAAATGTAGCAAACACATCTGATTTTTATTTCTGAAAATAAACCTATACTTTCCTGCTAAAGTCATCAATGAAAATAAAATAGTATCTCAAGCCACCAAGAGAGGAAATAGGAGATGGTCTAGACACATCTATATATATAAGTTCCAACCATTCTGGCTTTGGTTCTCTACGAGTCTTTATGAAGCTGAATAGTTTCTGCTTTCTCGTAATACAACTTTTATATAAACCCAAATCAATAGATTTTAAACCTTGCAAATGTCCCTTTAAAACTAGCATTTTCATTCCCTTCTCACTCATGTGTCCAATTCTGTTATGCCACAAACTAGAAATTGATGTACTATCGGCTACACCAATCATGTTTGTACATCCTGCAGTAGTATATATAGCTCAAGTCTTTGTGCCTCATGCTATCACCATAGCTCTTTCACAATTTTCTAAGAGAGATCAAAATTTTTACTGAATCATTCTCTTAACATAGTTTTGTAACCTATTTCATCTAGCTAGCCAATAGAGATCAAAATTTTCTTCAAATAAAAAATATATCTAACATTGTGCAACTTCCATTTATCTCCATTTGAAGTCTTGATACATATATCCCACTTTCCAATAAATCCAATGATTTATTTTTGGCAAGAACATATTCCCACATTTTTCAAACGTGAAGTTTTGGAATAATTCTTAGCTTGAGAAAAGTAGAATGATGCACCTCAATCCAGTATCAAAGATTTAATCACACTGTCCACATTGGGAATTAGGGCATCCCTAATGTCCTCTACAAAATTTACTGAATCATTATCTTCATGAGCTCTATGACTTTTGCTCTCGTTTGGTTTAGGACAATGCTTCTTAAAGTGCCCCTTATCACCACAATTCCAACAAAGAACTTTGATTCTGCCTTGAGCTTTTTCCCACCCTTTTGACTTCGATGGACCGTGTCTATTATGGCCCCCCTCGACTTACTCCTTCCCCTACCCTCAACAATGATTGCATTCTCATAGGAATCCTCAGTTTCTCTTTTATGATAATCTTGCTCAAGATAACATCCCGGACTTTATCAAATTTAACTTCTCAGAACCACAAGAACTGCTAATTGTGGAAACAACAATACCCATGACTCGGGCAGAGAGGACACTAAAATTAAGGCTCTAATCTAATCATCAAAATTAACTTTAACAAAACTCAATTGATAAATAATCATAATAAATTCATTAATATGATATGTGATAGATCCATTCTCAAACATCTACAAATTAAACAAACGACCCATAAAAAATACCTTATTCATTGGCGAAGATTTCTTGTATATATTTTCCAAAGCCTTCAATAATCTCGCGGTCATTTTCTCCTTTACGATGTTGAATGCAACATTTCTTCCAACGTCAAACGTATCAAACCTAGCACCTGCCGATCTTTCAAATCTCATTCCTCTTAACCATGGACCCTGGTTTCTTCTCCAATAAAGGTTCATGGAGACCTTTCTGATACAGATAATCCTCGATCTGCATCTTTCATAAATCAAAATCATTTCTTTCAAATTTTTCGATTCAAACTTTGACACTCTCCCTCTTCATATATTGTTGTGATACGAATCAGAAGCTTAGATACAAATTGTTACGGTTAAAACACCACAAACAATCAAAGTAAAGGGCAAAGAATGAATTAAGAAAAGAGATACACAACTTTATGTGGTTTGCCGATTTTGCAAATCCACCGGCGACTAGTGTTTTATTTCACTATGTTATAGTCTCTTGTTATAGATACATCTAAGGGAGCAAATATTTATCGCTTAAGAGAATAAAAGTTATAAAAAAGTTGCCTAATAAAAAACTGCCCAATAAAACACTTAAATTATATAGGCTTGGTGTATACCCTAAAATCCATTATCACCGTATACATCTCAGCAACATCTACCTCTTAACATATAGTCAAATACATATTCATCTATATACATTAATTATGGAAAATTAGAATACACCATAGTCCAAATACATGTAATTAGCATCATTATATAGTAAGAAAACATGAATTTCTAGTCCTAGTCATATTCACAAGTATAGGATATAGAGTTTACACACCATATGGAAATTATCCAGTAAAAAATCTAGTTATCAACACTAGTTTATTTATATGATTTCTAACTACTATGGAAAGTGTGAAACAAATAAAACAATAGAGTACAAATACATTTACAAAATGATGAAATTAAAAGGTCAACCTAAATTTTTCACATATGCATAATAAAATAAAAATAGATAGTCATGAAATGTCTAATTTGCATTCTCAAGCGTGATACCTACGCCCGAAAAATAGAAACAAACAGGCATACAAGTAAACAACTAACAAACACAACGTATTTATTTATTCATCTAAATTGATATTGTTACAATTTAAAAAAGAGAGTTTTAATTTTCTACGAGTAACATCTATAGGTGCAAATACAATTATTAGAATTAGGAATTAGTTGAGAACAAGATCCATGACCTCCCAGTAATGGAAATTTGTCAAGACATTTTTGGTCACAACATAAATCATTACAATTGAAGCTGCATGGTCCTAAGCTCTCAGTGCATTCTTTTGCAGATGGATCTATCACTTGGCTGATGTTAACAGACTTACATGCCCCTGCACCACCAGAGCATATGTCCCTTCCCTTTGCCATTACCAACATTGACCCTGTTCAATTCAAACCATTAATTCCACATATTTAAATAAATAAATAAATAAATAAAATTTAAAAAAAAAATCTACTATTTCAAATTTTTTACATCAATCAAATATTTCTTAAAAAAAAAAAAACTTAAATGTCATACGATTTGGTTTCCAAACAATCCTTTTAGCAAATGGAAAAAAATAGAAAAGAGTTTTATGATGTGAAACTACCATTTTCTACTAATTTTTTCATAAAAATATTGTTTTAAAACTAGACAATATGTTGTACTAAATTTTTTTTTAAAAGAAAGTTTGGAATTAATATATTAATGAAAAAAAGAAAAAAATTTTAAAGAAAATGCAAAATTAATATTTTGCATGGTCAAAATTTCAATAGAGACTTACCTATTGTTGCAAGGATGAGAAGAATGTGAAAATACGAGAGTGATTTTGCCATCTGAAACGGTTTGGTTGTTCGTCTTATTACTATGAATTGTAGGGGGTATATATAGTAGAAAATCGGAAGGGACCTTTTGTGACAATTAAATAAAAACATTAAATTGTTTCTAAATAAATGAAGGTTATAAAATTATTACAATCATTTTGCAATTTGATAATTTTTTATATTTGATAATAAAATAAATACTACACATTAAAAATTAATATAGCAAAATTAGAAAGATAATTATGTGAAAATTTGAAATAATTATAAGGAAATGATATTAGAATTCAGCCAAATATTTCTTATTTAGTATAATGTTATTGAACCCGATTTTTGATTGAATTTATTGTGTAATCAAACTTCAGTTAAAGATCTTACTTTGATATAGTTGAATTTTCTGTGTTTAAGGTTATAGTTTAAAAAATAAGAAAATATATATATAAATTTTGTGATTACTCTTCTTAAACCAGATTTTATAATTTGTTATATAAGAGTTATTAATAATTTGAAAAATATACATAAATACGTAAAATTTATAACTATAACCAGAGAGGCCAAAATCCCTAAGTCTGGTTCGGATTCAAAGGCCCAAGCCCAAAACTTTCAACATGTCATAGCCCAAGCCTAGGCCCAATCATTCTTAGAAGGCTGAGCCCGCATTCTTCCGAGAAGTCCATTAACCCAGCACCTTCTGAGGTTAGTCAAAACTAATCAAGTCATCTGACCACCAAACCCCGGATCTTGCAGAGATATTTCCGCGAAGATCTCGGCAAGATCCACCTAACGGTTCCCAAGTCTTCTATAAATAGAAATTCATTCTCTGAAGAAGACACACGCTCTCTGTTATAGAAACGCTGTTGAAATCATTTCCCGTAGTGTTATAAATTTCGATTACGTTTAGCCTTCTCCAGTCACACTTTGGTGAATCATCCTTAACTCTGTGCACTCTCCTAATCATAATCAATCAAGCTCAGAGCTTCACGAAGTGTCTGCCTACATCATTCCGAGTCTTTTCCTTCTGATAGGAATGATTACCCACAGGAAGTTAACATTTACTTTATTATCTGCTTTAAGTTTATTACTTGAGTTCAAGTTTGGCTTGAGCTTCGAAGTGCCTACAACAGACACCACACCGGTAACCCTAAGTCCGCTCGGACGCTTCTCTTTCCATTTTGCAGGATCCCTTATCATTTGGAATCCGTTTCCACTAGACTCTGAATCATCCGATCTAGCCTATCATGATCAACTGTAATTCTAAACCACTACAATAACTAGAACTAAATTATACTTAACTACAAAAATTTATATAAATTTGAATATATATTTAAGTAAATATTATATAAAATCATATAATTATAAATTATTATTTAGAGGAATAACTATAACTTGTTTATTTATTATCTATCATATACAAAATCATATTTATTATTATTATTATTATTATTTACATTAGCAAATGGAAAATGATTGTATTCTTTTAAAATGAAATAAAATTTATTTATTTTTGTTATTATAAATGAAATTATTGTTATAAGAAATTCATAGATATATTTATTTAATTGATAACTTTTCTCATCTTTTAAAATGGAAAAAGTTGCAAATTTATCCCTCTATTTAAATTGAAAAAAAAAATACAATATTTTTAAATTAAAAAATAAAATTATATTAAATTATTTATTTATCGTAGTTTATTAATATTTGGATTATAGTGAACGGAATATATGATATATTTTTAAAAAAAATGATATATAATTACTATATAATTTATTTATTATTATTATTATATATAAATAAAAAAATTATAATTTATTATGATTTATTAAATTTAAAATTTGACTTGTCTCTTACCTGATGAAAGCTACAAATTTAACTACTTATTTGACTTAGAGTGTAACATGTTTGAATAGTTAAAAATTTAGAGAAATTTGGGAGAACTTTCGAGGGGTAGTAGGATGAGTGCACCAGGGAAATCTTCCAGAGGAAGTCTGGGCTGTTGGCTGAGCTCACATCCTCGGGCCTAGCCACGGAAATGAATCGAATTGATTTTGAAACCTCGAGTCCGAAAATTTAAATATAAATAATTTGAAATAGCACAATCGGTCCTTTTAGTTGCCGATACTCAAAAATGCTTGCAGATTTCGTCTTTTGCATTCATATGCTCGTTTTTTCTTTGTTTTAATCAGATTGGGAAGTTGAATCAGTCTTTGTTATTACATAAAAAATTCTTTAGAACAGAAAATAGTTTCATGGCCAGACTCAAACTTGAGCTAATAAAGCCATCAGAAACAACGAAATAAAACCAGCTACTACAGAATTAGGAATTTGTTTGCTCCTTGGAGACGACGATGATGGTGTTGAGTCGGTCGAAGGACTCCCTGTCATTACAATATAGTCAAATCCAATAACTCTATAATGTATAAATAACATACCACCACCAGTATTAGTATTTTTGCACCACAAGCCTTAGCTAATTTAACAGCGTCATCCATGCTTGTATTAAACGTTTTCATTACCTCTGGATCATGCATCAGACACTCGGCCTCCTCTGCAATCACTTTCTTCGTCGCACTCCGAACTTAAATGAGTAAAGTTTTCGAATTTCAAAATTTAAAATTTGCAACTTAGAAAGAGTTTAGTATATTATGTATTTATATTTTTTAGGAATAATATTAAAAAAAAAAATAGATTTACAACTTTTTCCTTTTTTAGTTTTAGGTAAGTTCAAAATTTTTTACATTTTTTAGATTTTTTTATAAATAAAATTTAAAATTAAATTTTTTAATTGAAAAAATACAAAAATGAACATTCTGATCATCAGACCAAAAAAACGGACAAAATATAACTACTTCTTGTTGTCTGCATTCGGTCCGGGAAGCAGAACATCGGGAAGCAATTACATTTTGCCTGCTTTTTGGTATAGTATAATACTCTTGCTGTATTTTTCTTCCTGGTCTGATTTACGTGAAAAGCACACTAAGAATGGAACGCAGAGATAATATAATCATTTTGACCTATTTTTTTTTTAAAAAAAATTCAAAATTAATTTTGTAGAACTTTTAATTTTAATTATAATTTAAATATTTTTAATAAAAAGTACAAAATTAAATAGTCCAACCGAATTTAAACTTATATAAATTTACGAATCCGAACTCAAGCAGCTCGAACTAAAATATCAAAAATTTGATGAAATTGAAGTCGAATTGGGGCTCTCTCACCTTTGGGCTTGGTGACTTTGGGCCCATTAACTTCCGCATCACATGTGATGATGGGTAGAAATATATTCAAACCAAACTTGAATCTATTTCAATGTTGGCCGTAATCAAAATCTAACACTAACAAATTCGAGACCAGTCCTTGAAATTCGGAAGTTAAAATTTTGTATCTTTCCATTCTAAAATATACTTTTTTTTTTTTAATTTTATTATATAAAAAAAAAATTAAATTAGGAGTCATTTAAATTTTATTGGGTCCATTGCATTTTTACACTTTTTTATTAAAAAAATCATATTTTTTAGACAAAATTAAAATATTACATAACTAAACTTTTTTTAGAAGTTTTTACAAAAAAAAAATAGACCAAAATAACTGTAATAACCCTACTTTCCTGTTTTGATTTTCTTCTCGGAAAAATAAGATCTGGAAGCAAAACTACACCGGGAAGCAGGCAAAATATAATTGCTTCCCAGTTTTCTGCTTCCCGGACCGAGAAGCATGACACCGGGAAACAGTTATGTTTTATCTGCTTCCCGGTCCACCGGGAAGCTCATTTTTACACTTTTTAGAAAGAAAAAAAAGTCTGAAAGTGTAAAAATTTAGCGCTAGTGTAAAACTAAAAAAAAAATCAAAATTCTAAGGTCTAATTTTGAGTATTTTCACAATTGTATTTTATATTTAAAAGTAAAATAAATTTTATATTTTAATTTTTTTTTTTTTGTGGAAATACACATTTTTAGACCTTATAATTTTTTTTAATTTTTTTTTTAGTTTCAAGCCAAATTTAAAATTTTCAAAATTTAAGACTTTTTAAAACAAAAAAATTGCAAAAATGAGCTTTTATGTGGACCAGGAAGCATCTGATCGGGAAGCAGGCAAATATAACTGTTTCAAGGTGTTTTGCTTCCTGGTCCGGGAAGCAGAACACCGGGAAACAGTTATATTTTGTCTGTTTCCAGGTGTATTTTTGCTTCCCGGGAGCAAATCAAGATCGGGAAGCAGAGGTAATATGGCCATTTTGGTCTATTTTTTGCAAAAACTTTTGAAAAAAGTTTAGTTTTGTAAAAATTTTAATTTTGGTCTAAAAATATAACTTTTTTAATAAAAAGTCCAAAAATGGAATGGACCTATAAATTTTTATAATCTAAATTTTGTGAACGAGTTTTGGTTTGCATTTTTAGACTTTTATTTAAAAAAAAATTATATTTTTAGACTAAAATTAAATTTTTTACAAAACTAAACTTTTTTAAAAGTTTTTGCAAAAAATAGACCTAAATGACTATAATACCCCCTACTTCTTAGTCTTGATTTGCTTTCCGGGCAAATCAGATCGGGAAACAAAACTACACTGTGAAGCTGCAAAATATAACTGTTTCCCGGTGTTCTGCTTTCCGAACCGGGAAGCATGATACAGGGAAGCAGTTATATTTTGCCTGCTTCCCGGTCTAATGCTTCTTGGTCCACTAGGAAGCTCATTTTTGTAATTTTTTTAAAAAAAAATCTGAAAGTGTAAAAAAATTACGGTTGGTCTAAAACTATATATATATATATATATTCTAAGGTTTAATTTTGAGTATTTTCACAAGAAATTATGATAATTCATTTTGTGAAATTAAGATTTTAAATTTTATTTTAAAAAATAAAAATATATAGCTCAGGTACTTAATTCAAACTTTAAAATGAATAAAAATGAAATTTTCTCAATTATTATTAATTTATAAATTTTTATCTCATTTATCCAGAAATATTTTCTTATGAAATTGCATGTATTGATTTAATGAAATGCTTTGAGGGTCCATTGCATTTTTAGACTTTTTATTAAAATAATTATAGTTTTAGATAAAAATTAAAATTTTTACAAACTAAAATTTTTCAAAAATTTTTGCAAAAAATAGATCAAAATGACTATAAAACCCCCTGCTACCCATTTGCTTCCCGGGCAAATCAATTGGGAAGCAAAACTACACCGGAAAGCAAGCAAAATATAACTTCTTCCTGGTGTTCTACTTCCCAGACTGGTAAGCATGACACCGGGAAGCAATTATATTTTGCATGCTTCCTGGTCTAATATTTCCCGGTCTATTGGGAAGCTCATTTTTGCAATTTTTTTAAAAAGTCTAAAAGTGTAAAATTTTAGAGTTGGTCTAAAACTTAAAATAAAAAATTCTAAAGTCTAATTTTTGAGTATTTTCCCATATTTTAATAATTAAAAAAAAAAATTAATCGTTTTCATAATTTTTCAATAGGCATGATTTTAATGAGTTAACTTATTTTAATGTACCTGTGAACCAAGTTATAATTTAATTAACCTTATTTCCGAATCCAGATTCGGATTCTAGTTGTTGGATGTTGGAAGATTTCCTCAGCCAAATATTAATATGATTATTTATTACTACAATTTAAGGTCTGTTTGGCAATTAGTTGTTAACAGTTACTAGTTGGAGAATTCAAGCGGTTTGACCAACTATTAGCGGTTAACGGGTTGATGATATAATATTTGGTATTTAACTATTTAATAATAGCACTATTAGCGGATTTAATTGTAAAATGACGTAAAAGAATATTTTAAAAGAATTATATTCTTTTATTTTTCATTAGGTATATTTTACACTCCTACATTCAAATAGATAATACAAAGGATTCAATATTTTAATATTTATTAATACTATTAATAAATAATAATTTTAATAACATTTACTATTTTTATATCAATTAATAATTAAAATAATATACTAAAGAAAATAATATACTTACTATAGTAATTAAAAAAATATTATAAACTAATTATACAATATCATAATAAAAAAATAATATTGAAAGTATTAAATATTATTATAATACGTTTCAATTATTTTATTAACATATAATTAATATAACTCTAATTAAAAGTGAGATAATTTGGTCTTTTTAACAAACCTCTATTTTTAAAATCTCTCAAACGCTCCTACTATCAGCGTTTTAGAAATTAGCGTTTTGGATTAAATTAACTGATTAAGTTGTTATTAACCAAACTAACTGTTTCCAAAAATTCAAGGTTTAATTTTAGTCAAACCTCTAAAACTCCCGAAAACGCTAATCTCTAATTGAAAACGTTGTTTAACAAACAGGCTCTTAGAGTCTATTTGTTAAACAGCGTTTCTAATTAGAGATTAGTGTTTTTTTTTTAGGTTTGACCAAAATTAAACCGCTAATATTTAAAAATAGCTAGTTTAGTTAATAGCAACTTAATTAGCTCATTTGATCCAAAACGCTAAGCTGACAATAAGAGCATTTGAGAGGTTTTAAAATTAGAGGTTTGTTAAAAAGACCAAACTACCTCACTTTTAATTAGAATTATATTAATTATATATTAATAAAATAATTGAAACGTATTATGATAATATTTAATACTTTGAGTATTATTTATTATTATAATATTTATAATTAAAAAATTTTATTGTATTTTTTACTATTGTAGTAAGTATATTATTTTAATTAATAATTGATATAAAAATAATAAGTATTATTAAAATTATTACTTATGAGTATTATTAATAAATATTAAAATATATTAATTCATTGTATTATCTATTTGAAGATAGTAGTGTAAAATATACCTTGTGAAAAAAAAAAAGATGTTCTTTTATGTTATTTTATAATTGAATTCGCTAATAGTGGTATTGTTAAACAACTAATTATCAAACATTATATCATCAATCTGCTAACCGCTAATAGTTGGTTAAACCGCTAATTGAATCCGCCAACCGTTAACCGCTAACCGTTAATTTCCAAACAAGCCCTTAGACTCATACGAATTTCTGTACACCACTTCAAAACTTTTGTAATATTGAAATTTTGTGTGTATTATATTTATATAGAGGGTATTATCTCTATATATTATAAATGGTTAATCCTAAAAACTCACCGTAGGTTTGGAGTTTTCCCAAAAAAAATCATGACATTCTACTTAACAAGGCAATTGGATATGTTGGTGATGATAAGCAGTATCGTCTACTTCTATTTAACAAAGAGGCAATTGGACATTGGCGACGAGAAGATTGAACACATGAAGTACCGCCAAGGCAAGGCGATAATTATTTCTAGATTTTGAGCATCGCCACTCTGTGTTTCTTTATCTTTATAATTACAAAATTGCCACTGGGTTCAAACTCTATAAAGACAATTGAAGCAATTATGGTCCTTTTTTGATCTTGATCAATTTGCTAGTCTCTGATTTTGTATTTGATCAATCTTTGAATATTTTCCTACGTTCATTCAATAAAATAGTAGAGTCTAGATCTTTTATGTTGAATTTTGGAGTTTAGCTGAATACTTGAGAATGACTTGTTATGACACAAAGGTTCTTCCTTCTTCTCTGGAATCTAGATCTTTAAAGAATTTATAGTGATAGAATAGTTCTTCCATCATTCTGGTAATTTCATTCTTGAATTCCTAGCTATGACATTCATGAGTTTAATTGATCAGTTAGATCTAGCTATAAGTTTTTAAACTGTCGCGGTTGCTTTGTTTCAAGAAATTGCTAGTACTTGATTTAGATATGTGACTCCTGATTGTTGATTATGTCAAGTTCATCTATATTTCATGCTTTTATTGTCTTTGTGAGGATGAAAGTTAAGCAATCATGTTATTAGGCATCATATGTAGACTAGAGATGACAAGTTTGATGTCAATCACCAAGAATAAAGGATTGAAGCTCTGCTCTAGAGATAGATAGAGTTAGATCCATTTGTTTCAAGTTGATCTTCATAAACTACCTGAATTATCCTGTAAAGATATGGGTGATCTGTTAGTCTAAGTTAATTGAGCCGAATCGAGAGATCTTGAATTAATCATATATGATAACCTAGGGAGGAGATGTTTTAAGTTGATTTAAAGTGATGAACATGATTGTAGGCGACTGTGAGCAATAGAATAACCTGTACTTCATTATAATTGAATATTTACAAATTGTCTAGAATCTACAATTTAACTCAATACATCTTAGATTTAGATATGAGTATCACAACATCATTTTTTATTAATCATACTCTGTTTACCAGAAAATCTATTATAGATCTTGATGTAACGTCCTGATAACGGGCCTAGAATTTTTATATGATTTTAAATAATTAAGTGATTTTTTTAGAATGAGTTTAACTTAAATGAATCATATTTCGATTAACTTATTTAAAGTACTTTTATTAAAAATCGGTGCTTTCGGAAATTTCCATTTAGGAAATCGAAAGTATCAATTGGACAGATATTATTGTTTAAGGAAGAAAACGAATTATCGAAAGCTAGTATTTTAATGTTATATATTTCAAAATTGTTATGATTTTAAAAAGCCATATTCTGTTGCTTAATATTTTTAAAAGTGTCCAAAAATGACTTGTCTCCTAATTTTAATTTCCGTTAACTTGTTGGATTTCGAAAGAATTATAAAGAGCGGTTTTCATGTTATTCGGTTTGGGTTGAATTAGACCTAATACCAAATTAGGGCCTTGAAAGAGGCTAGACTCAATTGACTTGGGCCCAATTAACCTAATAGCCCAAACCCATCATATGATTTTCACATGTTTCACCCATATAACACTCTCTTCCACCATCGTTCCAAAGTTACAAAACAAAATATTTAATTTATTCTCTGCTTTTCAAAGAATTCTAGATGTCTTAGAATTTGTTATCACGATCTTAGCCAAAAAATCCATTTCACGTCTTCAAAATTCCTTCTCAGGCGAAACTCGTGAGTGATTGCGGAGTGTAGCCTTTCTGTTTTCAAAATTATTAAGGTAAGATACCCTAACTTTGGTGATTTCAAATTCAATTCGTGGCTTTTCTTAATTAATATTCAATTGTCTTTTAGAGTTTGAGTTTTCTTAGCTGATCACTTGTTTTGGTCAAAGGATTTTCACGAATTTGAATGAATGAGTGTTTAAAGGTAATTTCTTCATACTAATTGTCTAATGAGATTGATAATTGTAGGTTTTTATTACTAGGTTGGTTAAGCATTATTATTATACAATGAGTTTTCGATTTCTTAGAACTCTAATATGCTTTTTTTCTTTAATTGATAGAATGTCATGTTTTAAAAAATAATTGGTTTTTAAAAAGTGTATGGGTACTTTAAAAAGAAAATAAAGAATAATCTGTTATGATTTGTTAAGTAGAATGTAATATTAGGAAAAGTTTTGTTGTAATATTTAATTCTAGCGTCTTCTTGTATCTGCATGTAATCTGGTAATATGGTTGAGCTTTCTAATTCGGTTTTAGGCTCACATCATCAGACTGGTACATGCCCAGGCTAGTACAGGCCTTGTTAACTTGGCTCTAATCAGAGCGAGGGGAGACCAGCGTGTTGATCTGAATCCATCTCCCAACCCTATCTATATAAGTGTTCTTTTCTTCTTTTGATAGCCTTAGTGAGAGAATTTGTCTCTATTGTATCTCTTTCTCTCGTTCATCTCTATGAGAGAATGCAACTCATCTCTCTGCTGTGCTAAGATCCCGTGAATTAATAATTTACGGTGAATCCCATAAAAATTATTCTTGAGATGTACTATCATTTTATTATAATTCTTAAATTTTTCTTTCCAATAAAACTGGATTGGATCGGTTAGACAATATTTTCTTTAATTGAACATAATAATAAATTAAAAAACGACACAGTATTCAATAATAAGTAAGAAAAAAAATTATAGCTAAAATGTATCATCCATTTTAAAAATTTACACTGATAAATATGTAATTTGCATATTTAGTCGTAGCCTACTAAATTGAGTTAGATTTCTTTTAGAATTGTGTATTCACAGTAGGAACAATTATTATATTAAAAAAAAAAAAAAAAAAAAAAAAAAAAAAAAAAAAAAACTACCATCACAAAACTCGTATCAAGATCTCCACAAACGCATACCATCTATAAAACCCATTTCAGAAACATATTGAAGAAAACTTATTTATTAATCTCAAACAAATTGTATATTGAAAAAGATTGTTCTTAACTTGGACAATCAATCGAACAGAGACAAGATCTAAGATAACCAATAGGGGCCAGACATGTTCCATGACCATTTTGTCCAGAATATTTCTGAGCACATTTTTGGTCACAACATGAATCACCACATCTGATGCTGCATAAATCAATGGCCCCAGCAGGGCATTGTTTTCTCGGCGGCGGCGTACATAAATAAAAGCACGTACAAATACCAGTATCCTTGGCGCAACTTCCTTTGCCTTGTCCATGGATTGATGTACATCTCGAATCACAGTCGTTGGGGTTATCACCACATGGTCCTAAATTATCTGAACATAAGTTGATTCCCTTTGCAGTAAAGAGAATTGATCCTGTTGGATAAATCTTTTGTGCATTATTATTGCGAAATAAATAAATAGAAATTAAATTATGTTAAGAAGATTTCGATGAAGAGAGTTACCTATGGTAAGGATGAGAGGAATATGGTGATGAAAACATGATTTCACCATCTTGTAAAGCTGTTTCTTTATGTTGTGAGGCAGTGTGTATGAGGTATATAATAGGGAGCTGCGAAGGTTAATAATAATAATAATAATAATAATAATAATAATAATAATAATAATAATAATAATAATAATAATAATAATAATAATAATAATAATAATAATAATAATAATAATAATAATAATAATAATAATAAGAGAAGAGAAGAGAAGAGAAGGTGGAATAAGAATACCTCATTAGAAAAAGAATTAAGTACCTCATTAGAAAAGAATTAATTTAACTGTCCATACTATTAATATATATATATTTTTTTAAAATAAAGTAATATTATTGATTATTTGAAAGTAAATATTAAAAAAATTAAAAAAAAAAAATTAATGATGAGGATTTTTTTCATTAATTAATTATATATATATATTACTTTCTTTTTCAAAATATAAAATTTAAAAATAAAAAGTGAAAAAATTATTTTATTATACAGTTAAAGATAGATAATCTATATTTATTACAAACATTTTGAACAATTGAGTAGAAACAAAAGTAGAGAAAAAAATAATAGAAAATTATGAATTATTTATTTTAAGAGAATTAAATGATGTCCTTATCTTAAATAATGATACTAATAAATAATTTTTTTAAAATTTTGAATATAAAAATTTAAATACTAATAAATAATATTTTTTTAGTGGAGTAATTAAATAATACTTTAATTACTTTAAAACAACAATAATTATAATATTATATCTAAAATAAATACTATTAATTATTAATTATTTAAAACATTAAATGGATCCTAATCAAATAGAAATATAAAATCTTAGTGTAATAATTTTTTTTTATTTTAATAATAAAATTTAATGAAATATTAAAAATTTATATTATAATTATGTAATAATTGCATTAAAGACTATTATTATTATTATTATTATTATTATTATTATTATTATTATTATTATAAATTAATTGCTCTCACACTACCATTTATTTTTATTTACTTAGCTTATATGCACCGAGGGTGGGTATACCGTGTCGAACACATCTCGAACACTTTAAATATCGGTATTTGCCTGACACGGTGTCCATTAAATAAACAAATAGAAAAAATTATGGACACACGTCCGACACGCCGCTTCATACGTGTCCTCCATATAACCGACACTTTTAACTATTATTAATTAATTTTTATTTCATATTTAATCATATAAAACCTCGATTTGTCAATTTATTTGTTCAAAACGCTCGATATCAAAATAAAAATCTAATAATTCAATATATTGAATATCGTATATCAGTAATTTAACATTATTTATAAATTTATACCCTCGATTGTATACTTTAAGGTGAAAAAATAAGTGCATATATTATATAACTAATTATTTATCTGGATATATTAAATATTTATCAGCCGTGTAAAAATGGTGTCGTGTCCTAATTTTTAAAAATTATCGTATTTAGTTTTTCTGTCCATGTCGTGTCTGTGTAAGCATGTCGGTGTCTGTGCAACATAACTTTTATTACATTTATCTTTTAGCAATTATAGCTTTCTTATCTTTTTAATTTTAAAAAATAAAATATATATATATATATAATAAAAGGATTTGCAGTAAAATATATAAAAGTAAAAATAAAAAGGAAAAATAAATATTTTGTAATCATGACATGGGTCATGCTACAGTACTAGGAAGTTAAATTCCAGTAACGCTACCCAATTATTTTTATCAGCTATAGTAAGTTTCAAAATTAATAGAAGGTTAAAAATAATGTAATAATTGTATAATTTTAATAAATTAAATACTATTAAAATTTTTAAAAAAATCAACTATAAAATTAATTTAATTTTGACCAAAAAATTAATAATAAATAAATTAATAAATAAATAATTATAAAAAATTATTTAAAAAAATTGAGGTTGCTACAATATCGTTGATAGGTTGCGAACTTGATGTAGAGATTGCAATTTAACGTTTATTTAATTAAAAAACAGAGGTTGGAATCCATAATTGGCAAGGTGCGAATGTAAGGTAGAGGTTGCGATTTGGTATTAATTTCATAAATTATTGAGACTGCGATCCTTTCATTGAAAGTTTGCGAAATTTACATTGATTTAATAATAAAATTGAGGTTGCTATACTAGTATTGATAGGTTGCAACCCCAACATGAAGGTTGGGGTTATATTTAGTTATTAAAAAAAAATAGAAGTTGCGATTCTTTCGGTGAGAAAGTGTGAAACCTACGTAAAAGTTTGCATTTTTCATGTTAAATTATTTTTAAAACAAAGTTAGGTTGCGTCATCATCGTTAATAGGTTGCAAACGCAACATAGAGATTGCAATTCAATGTTAATTTCATAAATCACTATACTACATTCTTAACACGATGCAAATTCACATAAAGATTGCATTTTTACGTTGATTTAATAATAAAAATGAGGTTGCTATTTGGAAAATAAGGCTAGCTTTGATACCACTTGTTGAACAAATCGGTGATCCATTGCAGCGGAGAGGAGTATTGGTAACCACAAAGTAAAACAACATACACAAGGCAAGAAATAGAGATAGAAAATAAGACACAAGGTTTTTACGTGGAAACCCAAAACGGGAAAAACCACGGCCGTCAGGACGACGAGAGACTAATTCACTAAGTAACAATAAAGCAACAGTTACAACCAGAATACCCCTCTCTCACTCCCCAATCCAATTATATTGGTTACAGTCTCACACACAAACTCTCCTAATATGACTCTCACAGGATAACAAGACTCGATCCTAGAACTCTAGATCTCCATGGTCTCCATGGTTCCCAGGCTCCCATGTGGCACCTCCCAAACCTAACAAACTAGATCTACATTATTCTCTCAGTATATCTAATAATAGATCCAAGCACCATATTTATAGCATTAGGTTACTTAGTCACGAAGTAATCCTAAACCATTAAGAAAACCTTTTCCTTTTTAGGATTTTCCAGGATCTCTTTCCTAATTAGAATCCTCTTTAGGAAATATCATTCCTAATCAAATATAACATTTCTAAAACAGTCTTCGAGTCTTTTCCTAATTACAAACCAATTACGGATACCGGAATATACCCGAATTCTTGTCACAATCCTAACAGTTGCGACACCGAAATTGTCTGATTACAAATTTGACGTGAAAGTTGCGATTTATGTTCATTTGTTAAAAAAAAAAATAAAAGTTGCATTCCTTTCATGCAGAGGTTGCGAATTCTACTTAAAAGTTGCAGTTTTATGTTAAATTTAATAATAAAAAAATGAGATTGCACCACCATCGTTGACAGGTAGCAAATCCTAAATAGATGTTGCGATTTGGTGTTAATTTAATAAATCAATGAGGTTGCGATCCTTTCATTGAAAGGTTGCGAATAGTAGTTGCAATTTTAGGTGTATTAAATAACAAAATTGAGGTTGCAAAACCAAAGTTGATAGGCTGCATCCCCAACCTGAAGGCTGCGATTTTTATGTTCATTTATAAAAAAAATAATAATAAATAAAATAGAAGTTATGATCCTTTCGTTGAGGTGGTTACGAACCCTACTTAAAAGCTGCAGCTAAATTTAATGAAATAAAGAGGTTGTGATACCTTAATAGACAATTTGCAAATCCTATCTAGAGGTTGCGATTCAATGTAAATTCTATAAATAGTGTTGTAATTCTTTCGTTGAAAGGTTGCAAAAATTCATATAAAGTTTAAAATTTTATGCAAATTTAATAATTAAATTGAGATTGCGATACCAACGTTGATAAGTTGCAACCTAGACGTAAAGGTTATTTTAATTATTTAAAAAAAAAAAACTACGATCCCTTCTTCAAGAGAATGTGATTCCTTTACCGTTAATAAATAGGGATATTTAGTTGTATGCACTAATTCCAACTCTATACACGTGTATGGCCTGAACTTTATAGGGTTCGTCTTGAATATATTTGACATTGATGATAGCTTTGTCATTTAAAGTAGTGCATGCTTATAAATGGAGAATATAGTTTGCTACCTTATTTCCACAAAAGACATTAATTTTATTATGTGTCTGGGTACACACTTTCAAAGGTTTGCTATTTAATGGATTTGCTAGTTTGGTTCGAGGCTTTCTAAGGTTAAAATTTGAGGGATATTCCTCATTGTGCATGAGTTTTTGTGTATCACCATGTGCGGCTTTCATCCCATATCCATACCTATAAATCTTAATTGTTTACTAAATCTACTAGAAGTCAAGTTAACGCATATGCACAATGGCTAAGAATGTCGATTTAAACCTTTAGTCTGAGGTACTCCTATGTATCTTTGTCTTCAGGTGGTATTTTAAGTTAATATATAACTTTTATTATGTTGATTTTATTTTTTTTCTATAGAAATTGAATACATATGGGGACAAAAAAAAAAAAGTGGGTACATTCCAAGTCTATTCATAATGTAGATGAAAAAGAAAAAAACCATCAAATGAATTTGATGAAAACTATAAGACCATATTTAGCAATGAAATGATAATCACAAAATAAATAAAATAATGCCAAAATTTTCATTTAAAACATTTTAAAAACATTTTTCATTTTATCCTAGTTGTAAATTATTATTTTAAAAAATATCAAATTTAAAACTCATAAATGAATTCACATTAAATTTGAGTAATTTTATTTCAATATAAAGTAAATTACCATCAAGAAAAACATTATATTTAACCTAATGGTAATTGTGGTGCCAAATAAACCACAGCCAAATATTAGGCTAAGATTGCTTGAGAAAATAGCTAAAAAGCTTACAGAGATAATCTCACAGAGTTTAGCTCTAATGAATGAAAAATCGGATCCCTTTACAATCATCCCTACCCCTTATTTATAGGAGGTATTTGGGTCCTATTTCTATTTGGATTGGGACTCCCTATCTTTCTTGAATTCGGTCTCCTTTTCGGACTTGGTCTTTCATTGGGCTTGACTCCCTTTTTGGGCTTGGTCTCCTTCTAGGGTTTGATCTCCTTTTAGGGCTTGGATTTTCATTAGGCTTGATCTCCTTCTAGGGCTTGGATTCCTTCTTGGACTTGGTAGTGCCATCCGGGTGCATTGAGTTCTTCGGCCGCAGAGGTGTATCCGGCCGCGGGTTCGATAAGCCCATTTCGGTCGAAGGGTCATAAGCCCATTTCGGCCGAAGGGGCATTGGTCTTCTTCGGCCGAAGGCTTTGGTTGTGACGTTTATTTTTCTATTTGTTGAAGGTCCGCAACTTTCTGAGACCGTAAGTTGTTTTCCCACCACAGTAATCCCCCTATTGCCATTACTTGACTTTTTCAAGTGTGGCAATAAGTTGGTGGCCTATTTCGGTCGAAGAAATCTGTTCCATTAGAGTCCTTTCGATCGAGAGGTCATCTTTTATGCAGGGTGTGTTGCCAGCTAGGATTCCACTAGTTAACCAATTTTTTCCTTTTGTCTTCCACGTCAGCGTTTGCGTATCAAATCTTTTAAATTTGTCGGCTCCTCGACTGCTGTGCCCTAAAAGTGAAATCATTTCCTCTCTATTTAAGTGCTGGTTTGCTTCTCTCTCTTTTGTATCTTTTCAAATTCGTTTCTCAGTCTCTCTCTCTAAGACGAAGCTCAACCGCCATCGTACCTTCCGGTGAAGCTTTTGGTTCTAGTTTTCGGTTATTCTTCCTCGCATTCTCAAGGTTAGCTCCTGTCAATTCTTTTCTTTAGTTTTCCAGTTGCTTTTACTGCTTTGGTCTTGCCGATTTTGTCCTTGTTGCCTGTTTTGTGGACTTTTCGTTTCGCTGTTGGGTTTGCTGTGGTTTTCCGGCAATCTGCCGATCTTGTTTAGTTAACGGTTGGGTTTCCAATCGATTTTTCTTCTGCTGACTAGGTTTTGATTTTGTCTTTTCGTGTTTTTGCCACTTTTTCTTTTATTTTATTTTATTTTCCACGTGTACACATGTCCGCGACTTCGTAGTGCTGCCTTTATCACTGTGTTGCCCTAACTTCGGTCGAAGACCATTAACCTGCTTTTTTCGGTCGAGTGTAGATGTCGTCTTCTAACTCCTTGGATACGTCTACTTTTGCTGGTCTCACCTGTGATTTTTCGACCGAAAAGGATAATGCCGAATATTCGTCTGCCCATAATCCTCCGGCCGAATCTAGGCCGCAAGGTATTCTTCCTCCTTGGCTTAACGTTCGAAGTACTATGACGAGGGGAGAGTTGGAGGCTATGCGTTTTAGCTGCAAGTTTCCTGATTGGGCCGAGACTAGGCTTCCCAATGATAATGAGAAGGTCGACAATGTTTTGGCCGAGGGATGGGAGCCTTATTATCTTAGGCATTTCGAGATTGGTCTCAGGTTTCCCATCATGGGCCTAGTTGAGGAGTTATGCGCTTGGTGCCAGATCCACCCTAGCCAGTTGACTCCACTCGCTATCCGCATATTGCTGAGCGTGGACCGCTTGAAAGAGAAGTATAATTTATCGTTTTTGGCCGAAGACTTCTTTTATTCTTACTTTGTTAAACGCGAAAAACCAGATACTGGTAGATATGTCCTGAACGCTCGGTTTCATGGGAAGTTGTTGATTCTGGGTTTCAAGTCTAATGAGCGCTGGTGGAAAGACAAGTACTTCTTTGTCAGGGGCACCACTCGCTTGGGCAAGGGCCCGAGCTATCCGTTGTGTTGGATGGATTCACATAGTCTTCTTGTAACTTGTCTTACATTTTGTTGGTTCTTGTTCGGTCGTTGGTATTGACTGGTTTTTGTTATGGTTGCAGCTAAACACGGTGCTAAGAATTGTAAGTCGACTCCTCGGGCGCGTGCAAAGAGCGAGGCTATTCTCGCGCTTCCTGATAAGAAATGCGGTCACAAGAGGTTGCTGCACGAGCTACGCACGAGCCGTTTTTGGGCTTTCACCAGGACAAGTAGGTGGATTCTGATCCTCTAGTTTTCTAAGTATTTCATGCGGTCGAATTAACATGTTTTGGATTGCAGAAATCGCTGACTACGTGATGTCGAAGCCGTCGGGTCAACGGGCGCTCGCCATGCGCGCTATCATGCGTCAAATCCAGGCAAAGCAAGAGAAGGCCTTTGCCTTTGGTCAAGAAGGTGTCTCAGCCGAAGAGAGGCAGGGGTCGTCGGTCGACAATGCTCGTTCAAGTCAGGCGCCATCTGATGGTGAGAGTCCCCATGAAGCTGAGGGGGCTACTATGGCTGAGCAGCAGCCTTCGGTCGAAGAAGATAGGAGTCCTATTGCTCCTATTGATAAGGAAAAGAGGCCGAGGGAGGAAGAGGAGGAGGAAGAGGAAGAGGAGGAGCTTGTGCGCCCGCGTAGACGGGTTAAGCACACTGGTAGGAAGCCCGCTTCTGGGGGGAGCGGCCTCTTCCTTGAATTTCCCGGTGATTCTTCCACTCGAAGGGTTTCGACCGGGATGGTGAAGGCTGCAGATGGTTTCTTCTTTCCTCAGGATGAGGAATGGTTGAACTCTCTGTCATTCACCCAGTTTAACGAGATGGCCGTTGGTGGCTTGTATAGGGTATGTTCTTGAAACTTCACCTTGTATTGATTTCTTTTGTCTTGTTTTTGATTGTTTGGTCTTCTTTCAGGCACTTCAATGTGCGGTGGGGATACGTCGTCATTTTTGGCAGTTATGCGTGATCGGGATGAGATGGAGGCGAACGTCAGCAAGGCTTCGGCCGAACTTAAAGCCGCCCAAGAGGATTTGGGGAAGGTAACGGCTCAGTGCATTGAGGCTGTTAGACGCTCTGAGGCGTTGCAGGCTCACAACTTGGGTCTCGAGTCCTCTTGCAAGACGAAGGACGCTGAGCTCAACAGGCAGGCCAAGGAAATAGAGGAGCTGAAAGCTTTCAAGTCTGCGGCCGAAGGGAACATAAAAGACTTGGAGGGCCAAGTGGAAGTCTTGACTAAGGAGGCTGCTCAGGTCGAGGTCACCACTAGAACCTATGCCCTCAAGCAGGTCATCAGGGGGTCGTTGACTCCGGAGTCGGCGAAGATGGAGCTTGATGCTACGGCCGCTTTGCGAGAGGGCGTCGGTTTATAACTTTTCATTTCTTGTAATGCTTCTGGATGTAATCTTTATCAATCAATGAAAAATATATTTTGTTGCAATTTTCCTTCTTTTCTTTATCTTCTTTTCGCTCGAGGGTCCAATCCCCCAATTTATCTCTTTTCGGAGTTCTTGGTCGAAATGTTGTTGCCCAGGATCCTTTGGACTTACCAGAGGCTTGCTGTCTTTTAAGCCGTCTTTTGCCAATGAGTTTTGGCCCGAAACCTTCTGGATTTACCAGAGGTTTTCCTTTTTGTTAATGTATCTTCGCCCGAGACCTTCTGGATTTACCAGAGGCTTGCCCTTTGGCAATTTTTTCGGGTTGCCCTTTGGCAATGTGTCTTCGCCCGAGACCTTCTGGATTTACCAGAGGCTTGCCCTTTGGCAATTTTTTCGGGTTGCCCTTTGGCAGTGTATCTTCGCCCGAAACCTTCTGGATTTACCAGAGGCTTGCCCTTTGACAATTTTTTCGGGTTGCCCTTTGGCAATGTATCTTCGCCCGAGACCTTCTTGATTTACCAGAGGCTTGCCCTTTGGCAATTTTTTTCGGGTTGCCCTTTAGCAGTGTATCTTCGCCCGAGACCTTCTGGATTTACCAGAGGCTTGTCCTTTGGCAATTTTTTCGAGTTGCCCTTTGGCAATGTGTCTTCGCCCGAGACCTTCTGGATTTACCAGAGGCTTGCCCTTTGGCAATTTTTTCGGGTTGCCCTTTGGCAGTGTATATTCGCCCGAGACCTTCTGGATTTACTAGAAGCTTGCCCTTTGGCAATTTTTTCGGGTTGCCCTTTGGCAATGTGTCTTCGCCCGAGACCTTCTGGATTTACCAGAGGCTTGCCCTTTGGCAATTTTTTCGGGTTGCCCTTTGGCAGTGTATCTTCGCCCGAGACCTTCTGGATTTACCAGAGGCTTGCCCTTTGGCAATTTTTTCGGGTTGCCCTTTGGCAATGTGTCTTCGCCCGAGACCTTCTGGATTTACCAGAGGCTTGCCCTTTGGCAATTTTTTCGGGTTGCCCTTTGGCAGTGTATCTTCGCCCGAGACCTTCTGGATTTACCAGAGGCTTGCCCTTTGGCAATTTTTTCGGGTTGCCCTTTGGCAGTGTATCTTCGCCCGAGACCTTCTGGATTTACCAGAGGCTTGCCCTTTGGCAATTTTTTCGGGTTGCCCTTTGGCAGTGTATCTTCGCCCGAGACCTTCTGGATTTACCAGAGGCTTGCCCTTTGGCAATTTTTTCGGGTTGCCCTTTGGCAATGTGTCTTCGTCCGAGACCTTCTGGATTTACCAGAGGCTTGCCCTTTGGCAATTTTTTCGGGTTGCCCATTGGCAGTGTATCTTTGCCCGAGACCTTCTGGATTTACCAGAGGCTTGCCCTTTGGCAATTTTTTCGGGTTGCCCTTTGGCAATGTGCAAGATATAAAGGAGAGTAAGGGATGAGATGAAAAGCTTGTTTTATTTCTTTAAGGTGGGGCCTCGTTAAAAACCCTTTTTGGGGAATAGAGTGCCCATTATTACAGATAGTGCTATATTCAAAATTGGTACCTTTTGAGGTGATGTATGTTCCAGCTATGCTCTATCTCCTTTCCTTCTTTCGTGAGCAGCTTGTAGGACCCTTTTCCGGATGCTCGTTCCACTTGGTATGGTCCTTCCCAGCTCTCAGCCAGTTTTCCATGGGCTTGGTTTCTCGTGTTTTGGAACACTCTCCTTAGTACCCAATCTCTGGGTTGGAAGGCTCGGGCCTTGACTTTTTTGTTGTATTGTCTTGCTATCCCCATTTGGTATTCGACTATTCTTCGCTGTGCGTTCTCCCTTTTCTCGTCCGAAGTATCCCTCTCGAAGGCCAGGACATGTTCATTTGCTCTTCCATTTAGCCTTTCTTGAGGTGATAGGATCTCTGTTGGGAGTATTGCTTCCGTTCCGTAGACCATCGAGAAGGGGGTTTGCAGTGTTGAAGTTCTGGGGGTTGTTCTTAACGCCCAGAGGACTTCGGGAAGGGCTTCGGGCCACAATCCTTTGGCCTCCTCCAATTTTTTCTTGAGGGAGTCTACCACCGCCTTGTTGGATGCTTCGGCTTGACAATTGGCTTGGGGGTATCTCGGGGTTGAGTATGTGAGTTTTATGTTTAACTGGTTGCTAAAGTCTTTCAGAGTTTGCGCTATGAATTGAGGGCCGTTGTCAGTGATTATTTCTCGTGGTATGCCGAATCTACAGATGATGTGTTTCCAGATAAATTTCTATACTTCATGCTCCCCGACTCTTTCTAATGCTTCAGCTTCAATCCATTTTGTGAAGTAGTCGGTTACCATCAGTATATATCTTTTTCGACCCTGCGCGGATAGTGGAAAAGGCCCGATGATGTCCATCCCCCATTTGTCAAATGGCCACGGAGAGGTGATGCTGTGTAGGTTTCCGGCGGGGAGGTTGGAGTAGTTGGCGTGCCTTTGGCATTTATCGCATTTCTTTACAAGCTCGGCTGCATCTGTCTTCATGGTTAGCCAGTAGTATCCGGCTCTATGCGCTCTGAATGCCAGGCTTCTTCCTTCGGAATGGTTCCCGGCTGATCCTTCATGGAGTTCTTTCAACACTAGCTCGGCCTCGGAGAGGGAGATGCAGTTTAGGAAGGAACCGCCTATGGATCTTTTAAAAAGTATCCCTCCGATGATGCAGAACCTGGCAGCCTGGGCTCACAGTTTTCTCGCCTCTGCCTTGTCTTCCGGCACTTGGCCATGATTGATGTATTCGATGATGGGGGCTCTCCAGTCGCCCTGTTCTATGGCCAGGGTTTCTTCATATTCAATGGCTGCTTTGGGAAGGAAGGCGTATACAATTGGCCCCGTTGGCTTGTCTTTTTGCATTGAGGCCCCGAGGTTTGCCATAGCGTCGACCCTTTCGTTTTCTTCTCTTGGGATCTGCTCTATTGTGGCCCTTTGGAAGCGCTTCATGAGATCTTTGGCTATCTTCAGGTATTTGGCCATCTTTTCATTTCGGGCCTGGTACGCGCCGTTTATTTGATTCATCACCAATTGAGAGTCGCATTTGATCGTTAAATTGTGCGCTCCAATTTCTTTTGCCACCCTTAACCCTGCAATCAAGGCTTCGTATTCGGCCTCATTGTTGGTGGCTGGGAATTCGCATCGAATTGCTTGGAGTATCGGGGGCAGATTTGGGGCCGGAGAGACACGCCCAGACCGCTGCCACTTTGTCTGCTGGCTCCATCTACTTCTAATACCCATTCTTCGGTTGCAGAAGTTACTAGCTGATTTACTTCGATCTCTGTTATTTCCGTGGATGGGTTTTCTTCGAAGTCTGCTAAGAAATCTGCAAGGGCTTGGGATTTGATGGCCTTTTTCCCTTCGAATGAGATGTCGTGTTCGCTGAGTTCTAGGGCCCATTTCATCAGTCTTCCGGATTTCTCTGGTGAGTGCAGCACGCTTCGCAAAGGCAGCGAAGTTATTACTACGATCGGGTGTCCTTGGAAGTATGCCCGGAGTTTTCTTGCAGCAAACACTAGGCTCAGGATTGCTTTTTCTAAGACTGGATATTTCGTCTCTGCCGAGATTAGAGTCTTGCTGGCGAAGTATACCGGTTGCTGTTTTCCCCCGACTTCTTTGACCAGGACTGTAGTTACCGCAATCTGTGAATGCGAAAGATACAGATACAATTTCTCATTAGCTTCTGGTTTAGCTAAGAGTGGAGGGCTGGTCAAGAAGTTTTTTATGTCTGCTAGTGCTTTTCTGGAGTTTTCGGTCCATTCAAATTCTTTGGACTTTTTAAGTGCCTCAAAGAATGGCTGGAACTTTTCTGATGCCTTTGGGATGAACCTGGTTAGGGCCGCCAATCTTCCGGTGAGCTTTTGCACGTCTTTCTTGTTTAAAGGCTCTACTATGTTTAGGATTGGCTTGATTTGGTCCGGATTGGCCTCAATTACTTTCTTCGTAACTAGGTACCCCAAGAATTTTCCCGGTTTGACTCTGAATTGGCATTTGGTGGGGTTCAGCTTCATGTTGTACTTTCGGAGGGTCTCGAATGCTTGACTTAGATGGTGAACATGCTGGTTCATTTGTTCCGATTTCACTAACATATCGTCTATGTACACCTCCATGGTCTTCCCCAATTTATCAGCGAACATTTTATTCATGAGTCTTTGATAGGTGGAGCCTGCATTCTTTAGCCCGAAGGGTATTACTTTGTAGCAGTAGATGCCTCGTTCCGTGATGAAAGCGGTTTTTTCTTGGTCGCCGGGGTGCATTAGTATCTAATTGTACCCGGAGTATGCGTCTATGAAACTCAACATCTCGTATCCTGCGGTCGCATCAATGGTGAGGTCTATGTGCAGCAGCGGGAACGGATCATTCGGGCACGCTTTATTTAGATCGGTGAAGTCGATGCACACCCTCCATTTCCCATTCTTCTTTTTCACGACCACCACGTTCGCGAGCCATTCAGGGTATTGGACCTCCCTGATTGACCCATTTGCGAGGAGTTTTTCCACTTCTTCGTTGATGATCTCATTCCGCTCTGAGGCAAACCTTCTGCGCTTTTGTCTCACTGGTTTCGCCCCCTCTTTTACATTCAGTTTGTGGGTAATGACTGTTGCGTCGATTCCAGTCATATATGTGTCTAACCAGGCGAAGCAATCTTGGTTGTCCCTAAGGAAGTCTATCAATTCTTCCTTTTCTTTTTTTCCAGCATGGCTCCGATTTTCACTGTTTTCCCCTTGTCCAGTGATATTTCGTCCATTTCGTGATCGGCCGGCTCAAGGGGTGCCTCCGGCCGCTTCTGTGGTTGCTATACTTCCGCCGCTTTTTGCTTCAAGCAATTGGCGTAGCATTCTTTGGATGCATTTTGTTCTCCTTTTATCTGCTTGATCCCGTGTGGAGTCGGGAATTTGATTAACTGATGGTATGTTGAGGGTATGGCTTTCATCCCGTGAATCCAGGGTCTTCCCATAATCACGTTATAAGCAGAATTGGAACTTATTACCAAGAAGGTGGTGTGGAGGTTTATTCCTTCTGCGTACACCGGTAACTCGATTTCTCCGATGGTAGAGGTGGCTTTTCCGTCGAAGCCTACAAGGGAGATAGCCTTCCTGCGCATCGCTCTTTCGTCCAGCTGCATATTTCTGAACGTCTCCAGGAATAGGATATTGGCTGAGCTACCGTTGTCGACTAGTACCCTCTTTACCATCAGGTTTGCTATGGAGATTTTGATCACCAAAGCGTCGTGGTGAGGTGCGTTTATTTCTCCGGCTACTCCTTCGGTGAAAGTGATGGAGTAATGGTTGTTCGTGTTCTCACTCCTGATGCTGTATATGCTCTGAGTTTCTCTGAGCTTTCTTTTCGCAGCCGAGCTTGTTAGTCCGCATATGTCGGATCCTCCAGCTATCATGTTGATCACCCTTTCTTCTGCGTTTGCTACCGGAGTTGGATTTATCCGCTGTCGGTTTTTGTCTGCTTCGGCCGCAATTTCCCTCCCTTTCTCGGTTAAATATTCTCGTAGGTGTCTTGTTTTAATAAGTTCTGCCACCTCTCTTTTCAGGGTCCAGCATTCATCGGTGTTGTGGCCATGGTCTTCGTGGAATTGACAGTACCGGGACATGTCTTTCCTCGCAGAGGGGTTTTTAGATTTCTCGGGCCACCTGACTCTGTCCCCCAAGGTTTTGAGTATTGTCAGGGCCTCTCTCGTGGGTATGGTGAGGGAGTACGGAAGCAGGTCTTTCTCCCTACGTATAGGATCTGGGCCTTTGTAATTTGGCCTGGAGGGACCGCTGCGATCGAAGTCTCTCTGGCTTCTTCTATGATCTTCGCTCCGTCCAATGCTACTGCGGTCGTTTCGTCCTCGTTGACTTGAGGTGTTTTGCGGCCCCCTAGTATTCCGAGGTTGGAATTCTTCTTCGTATTCTATCGCATCCTCTGCTCTTTCTAGGACGTCTTCGAAGGTCCTTGGTTTTATCAGTTTGAGGCTTTCGTAAAATTTTGACGTTTTTACGAGCCCCTTTATGAAGGCCTTGATGGCGCTTTTATCCCTGTAACCCGGGATGGCCATCTTGGTTTCTTTGAACTTTTTCACATATTGCCTAAGACTTTCATTGACCCCTTGTCTTAGGTCGTAAAGATCGTCCACATCCTTCTCTTTTTTCCGGCTATCGGAGAAGTCGTTGACGAACTTCATTGCTAGTGAAGAGAAGGATCTGATGCTTTTCCCAGGGAGGGAGGAATACCATCTCTGAGCGGTTCCGGTTAAAGTGGAACCAAAGGCTTTACACATTATGGCTTCCATATCTTCTTTTGGGATATTGCACGTCCCCATACGAGTCTTATATTCAGCGATGAGGTCCTCTGGATCCGTGGTTCCTTCGTAGGGCTTCATGCTGGGAGTGGAGAACCTCTTAGACATTCTGGTGTCTAGGATCCAGGACGCGAATGGTGTGTCGGAATAGCGCGTAGTTGAAGAACGCATCGTTATTCTTCTTCCTGAGGTTCGTTGTACCAGGTCCTTGAGTTCTCTGATTTCACGGTCACGACGCTTTTCACCACTTCTTTTAGACGACGTTGGCTTTTTCTGTTCATCATCGGAACTGCTTGAGCTGTTCAGATCTAGAGTTTTGCGACTCTCCGTTGACCCGTCGCTCTCTTCGGACCCTTTGTCGGAGCCTTCTTCAAAGTTGAGTCTCTTCTTGCGAAGGGGTGAATATCTCCGGCTTGATCGTTTCGTTCTTCCCTTAGAGGCTTTTCTAGATTCCGCTTCTTTTTTCCATAGTTCTTTTTCTTCCTCCACTTTCTTGAGCATCTCCGTCATTATGGCGAGTTGTTCCTCTGGCGTCTTTGGAGTTTGGTCTTCTACGATGACGGAGTTGGGATTTGCTGGTGCCATGTATGACGGGGATGGAACAGAGTCGGGATAATCGGGAATTGGGTTTCGTTCTCTCTCAGATCTCAGCCTCGTGTGTGAGGTTTCGTAGCCCCACGGTGGGCGCCAAACTGTGGTGACAAATAAACCACAGCCAAATATTAGGCTAAGATTGCTTGAGAAAATAGCTAAAAAGCTTACAGAGATAATCTCATAGAGTTTAGCTCTAATGAATGAAAAATCGGATCCCTTTACAATCATCCCTACCCCTTATTTATAGGAGGTATTTGGGTCCTATTTCTATTTGGATTGGGACTCCCTATCTTTCTTGAATTCGGTCTCCTTTTCGGAATTGGTCTTTCATTGGGCTTGACTCCCTTTTTGGGCTTGGTCTCCTTCTAGGGTTTGATCTCCTTTTAGGGCTTGGATTTTCATTGGGCTTGATCTCCTTCTAGGGCTTGGATTCCTTCTTGGACTTGGTAGTGCCATCCGGGTGCATTGAGTTCTTCGGCCGCAGAGGTGTGTCCAACCGCGGGTTCGATAAGCCCATTTCGGCTGAAGGGTCATAAGCCCATTTCGGCCGAAGGGGCATTGGTCTTCTTCGGCCGAAGGCTTTGGTTGTGACGTTTATTTTTCTATTTGTTGAAGGTCCGCAACTTTCTGAGACCGTAAGTTGTTTTTCCACCACAGTAATTTAATTGTGTTTGAACAAACCATCCAAATTTAATATAAAATCTTTTAAAAGTAAGTTAAATTAAATTAAAATTATTTAATTAATTATACTCTATGATATTTGAGAATAATGAAAATGATTTAATATTTTAAATTAAAATATATTTTTTTAATTAATTTAAATTTACATATCAATTCTGAAAAACCTACCAAAATAAATTTTGACGAACATTATTTTGAAATATGTACAAAATTTTCATATCATATTTATACTAATATTCTAAAAAATCTAGAGTGTATTAAAAAGTATTATTTCAATTAATGCTCAAACATAAATAGATAAATATATATACATTCTATCACACTAACGTCAAAATCAGTATCCACAAAAATACACCATACATTAAGAAATTTATTAAACAGACCTTTTTTTATTCATATAAATTTATATTAATAATGAAAAGGATTGTTTCAACAATTAAACAAACAAAGACAAGGTCTAAGATAACCAATAGAGTCAAAACATATTCCATGACCATTCTTCCCACTGTATTTGTCCTCACATTTTTTGTTACAACAATCATCACCACACTTCATGCTACATAAGTCTATGCCCGAATTGCATATTTTTGGTATCGGCGACGGACACACATGGTAACAATAACACTTTCCCTTGCTGCAGCCTCCTTTGCCTCCAGAATAAGCCGATTTACATTTCTTATCACACACATCAACTTTACCCTTTTTACACTTTCCTATTTTCTCAGAGCATATGATGTCCAGTGCGTTTGCTGTAATTAATATTGAGCCTGTTTGATGAATCAATGTGTATAAGTAGATAATCATTTACTTGTTTCATATAATATGATGGTTTAAGAATTTTAATAAAGGCTTACCTATTGCAAGGATGAGAGGGATTTGATAGCATAAATATGATTTTTCCATGGTGTGAAAGTTTTTTGTTTATGTTATGTATGATGATGAAATGTATGGGTATATATGGAAGGAAGTTTGGAAGGTAAATTAGGTGGTAAAGTCCATGTTGAAATATTTTGCAAGATGTAATGACTATTAAGGAGGACTTTTTTAGGATATAAATCTAGAGTATTTTGTTTATTAAGATTTGAGTTTTGAAACAAAATATTAAATAAATTATATTTTTGGAGTGCTTTTAGATTTATGTAATCTATAATCTATGTACTTATGTGTAAAAGATCCTAACAGCGGATGTGATTTTTTTATTTTATTTTATTTTATTTTTACTTTCTCACTGCACCCCTACATATAACATATTTATATATAATTAAAACAATAAGATTCTTTGACTAAAGAGATTTCACAGACATTTTAATAATTATAAATTGATCGGTATCTTCAGAAGGACTTTTATGCAAATTATACACATTAAAGGGGATGAATCATTTTCAGACCGTCTCTTCTCACTTTGTTAAACACCTTTCATTTTCACTTTCATACATCGATTCTGTTCACTACGATCACTTTCTCAGTTTTCCATTTTACTAAGGTATCTTATTTCCTAATTACTGTTTTATTGTTCTTTTTTGTTTGGCTCGATAATCGAATAATGGGTTGGCAACACTTTAACTAGGTTTATCTCGTGAGATACACTTATATTCTTCAGTAGATATTGGTTTTTATTTACTTTTTCAAATGAGACATTTTTCCTATTTGTATCATGTGTTTAAGATGGAGCACGAAGAGAATATACAAAGGAATAAATAGCCTAGAGTTATGTTAAGTTCATTCATAATCAAGATGTTCTTGATCTTATTGAAAATGTATGCCAAAGTTTTATGTGCTAATTCTTTTCAGTTATGCATTCATCATCTTGTCTTCCATTTCCAATGAAAGAATTTAGTGATAATTATTTTTACTTCGGTTGTGCTAACTAAAATTTAAGAAATTAGAAATTGTTTTATACGATTTTTCTTGTAATACATCTGTAAATGACATAAATGTTGTATTGGATGTCTGAAACCTATTATTTCTTAATCATTCAAATGGTGTCTGTTTCAACTCATACTCTTACTATTGATTATGTCGGACGGTTATCTTGCATTGTGTATAGACAGTGACATATATGGTGATATTCATGCGTAATTATCTGTCTAATACATACTTTACAATTTCAGAAGCTTGGAGGTATAATTGCTCTTCCGAATGAAGCATGGTTTGTGCTGTCATCTAACTTTTCCATAAGTTACTAAAGTTTAGTGGCAATATCCTGTTTGCTTGGTTCAACGTGGAAAACTTAGATCTTGACATGGTTTATTTTAATCAATCTAAGCATGTTTCCTCGATCAACACATTAAACATTCACGGAGAAGTTTTACCAAACTTTCAAAGATCATAAGTGTTTTAGCAATCAAACGCTGTCACGTTTTAACTTTACTATTTGTCATTATGTTGGATATGTAAGAACATTCATAGGTTTAACAATGTTCCGAATTTGTTAAATATGTATATATAGAAAAATAATGAAATAATGTTGACACTGTTAATCTATAGCTACTTTCATTTAAAATTACTTAAGACTGAGCTCTTGACAAGAACAAAGATTATGTGATTCCCGAGCATCAATCCCTTTTAGGCGCTTCAGGATGCCCTTTTATATCAGGATTATTACCTCCTTACTTGAAGAATCTTCCAAATCTTCTAAGTTTTCCTCAATAGGAACTCAGTTCAAGGTTCTTATGCAGAACGCTCACATAGAGTTAAATGCAGGTCATTTGTTGCTCTTTAGTTTACTCATTGACATGTTTTAATTATAGCTAATTTTGTAGTGATTTACTTTTTAATTTCTTACATTTGTCCTCATGATGCTTTTGAATGCAGCAACAACTGTAGCAATTACTTGAAACTTTGAGTGCTACTCAGCCATACTACATACGCTTTGTTAAACCTAATAATGTTCTTAATCCAACTATCTTTGAGAACAACAATATTCTGCAACAATTAAGCTGTTGGGTAAACTATGTCCAATTGTTTTGGCTAGTGTGCAGTTTTGTAATCAATGTTCATATATTTGTAGGGTGTCTAGGAGGTAATTAGAATCAATTGTGCTGATTTTCCACCAAAAAGACATTTTATAAGTTTCGGAATCGCTTTACTACTCTAGCTCCTCATGTCTTGGCTGCGAGGTTGCTTCTTTGAGTTTATTTTATCACGTTAAAGTTTGTTTTTGATGAATTTTTTTGGTGGATTGTAAGTATTATATATTTTTCTCTGAATAGTTTTTGTAACATTAGTTTACTTTCATTTGTCTCATTATAGTTCTAGTGAGATTGATGCTTGCAAGAAGCTTTTGAAAAATGTGAACCTCTAAAGTTATAAGGTTTGATTTATCTAAACATAATATATTAGTTGCCCATTGCAATTTCTAGGTGCATCACAATGTAAGAAAAAAATACAGTCTTCATATCCAATAAAATTCACTTTTAGATTACCCATTTGGACTTTTTATTAATGTACATTTAACACAAAAGTTTGAAGAATCCACATTTCTGCAGGGTTGGAAAAACTGAAGTATTTCTAATAGCATGTCAGATGGAAGAATTGGATGCTCTTCGAACTCTGATGTAGGAAAGATCAACCAATATCATATAGAGGAAAGTTCGTACATGATATTATACATTATTCATTTTGGTGAAATTTGGTTCCCTGCTCTATGAATATATATTGTGTAAAATGAGATTTTTTATGGCTGATTAGGTGGTATCATTTCTGATTACCAATTCAGAAATTTACACAGATGTTCATTGCAAGAGAAGTTGGCATTAGTTTGAATTTTGCAACCATTTCTTTCCAAACAAGGTTGTGTGACATGGCTGCTCATAATGAACTTTTATTCAGGAAACAGAGAAAAGCCGCCTCTATTATCCAAGTAAGATGAAAGCTCTACTTTAATTATATTACTTCACCTATAAACTCGATTGTTATCTATAAACATAACAATGTTCTGCTATTTCTTCTAATATTAAATTAAGCTATTTATGCTCTTGAGTACAAAGCTAATGCAATGTGGATACTTTTATTCTATCCACCTAAGTAAAATTTTAGGTAGTTGATAATTAAATTCTAAAGCTATATTTAAATACTTATCTCTAATGTAAACATGTCTCAATTGCAGAAATTATGAAATTCAGGAAGATTGGAAATGATAAAACTAGCTCTAGGTGATAAGTTACACAAGCTACACTCTTAGAAGAGCAACAAACGCTTATTATATAAACTTTACATCTTACTTCTGTATGTCATAATCTTTTCATCTTGTGAGGTGTTTGAAAGCATTTACTTAGATGTAATATAACTGATATGCATGTTTTTGGATGTAATGTAACTCTTATGATGTATTGTTGTATATTCTCTCTAATGAGTATATTCATTTGTGTATTACCTTGGACTGTAGAACGCATGAAATGTATTTTTTATTGATACGACATTTGTCAATCTAAATACAAGAGCAAGCAACCAACCACTAATATTAATAATATTCAACCTTAATACATGAGCAAGGAACAAAACTATAAGGCTGATAAGCACATGCCTTGCATGTGCTTGCAAGTATAGTATTATTTAATGAATAGAAATTCAATAATATTTTTAAACATTAAATAAAGAGATTCATAAAATAAATATCATAAAGTATATAGATATGAGTTTTCAAAAGTGATGCTTTTCTCATTATGATTCATATGTTTAAACACAGAAGTTGTATAATAAAGTTCCCTATAAACATAGATATATTAGAATCATTTTAGAATACAAAAAAACTAACTTATTACTTTAGTTTGTTGTTGAGAAAATAATGATGGTGATGTGGATTTAAAATACCCCACAAGATTGAGGTTCCACCAAGAAAAACAATCTTTCATCTATTGCAGATAAATAAGGACTTCGACAATGGTTTAGTTAACAAGTCAGCCAAGTGATTTTGGGAGGAAACATGCAAAATGCAAAGGTTGCCTTTCTAGACATTATCATAAACAAAATGAATGTCAATGTCAATGTTCTTCATCTTTGAATGGAAAACTGGAATCTGATAAATGTAGGTGGTAGAAATGTTGTCAGAATACATCACAGGAGATAAAGACAAATACCTAATTTAGAGAGAAGAGAACGTATCAACAAAACCTCAAAAGTAGCACAAGCTACTACCTTATACTCTGCTTCACTAAATGATCGAGTCACATATTTTTGTTTACGAAAACACCATGAAATTAGGATAAAACCAAGATTAACAAGGAAATTAAAAGTGGAGGTTCTGCCAACATGATCCCTTGCCCAATCCGCATCAGAATAGGCATGAAGCGCAAGTGAGGACTGAAGAGAAATTAAAATCCCATAGTCAATGGTAGACTTCAAATAACAAAGAAGACGCTTCAAGTTATCCTAATGTGGTTGCAATGGACAATGCATAAATTGAGATGATTTAGTCATAGTGAATGCTTTATTCGCACGAGTCCACATCAAGTACTGAAGAGAAGCAATAGTGCGGCAATAAGCAGTAACATCAAGAGGAGAACATGATGAGGATTGCCTTTTAAAGTGGCAAAGAGACAACAACAGATATGGGAACTAACTTATTACCATCCATATCTAAAGAAGAAATTAACTTATGAACATAATGATGCTGAGACAGGAACAATCCTTTGGCTATACTATGAAGATCCATGCCAAGAAACAAATGATGAGGCATCGGATCTTTGAAGGAAATTTGAATACCTAATGAACAAATAAATTCAATAATAAATTTGATGTCATTTCCTGTTATAATCAAGTCATTCACGTAAACAAGAAAATAACAAGTGATAGTAGAAGACTGAAAAATAAATAAGGAGTGATTACTATGTTATTGAGAAAATCCATGAGATAACGTAAAACATCGAAGTGCTTGATACCAAGCAGAAGGTGCCTGCTCCAATCCATACATAGCTTTAACTAGCTAATAAATATATGAGGGCTTGAATTTATCAATAAAACCGGGAGGCTATTGCATGAAGACATCTTCCCGTACGGGACAGTGAAGAAACATATTATTAACAACAAGTTGCAAGAGAGACCGATGTTTAGAAATAGAAAGAGTCAAATAAAAAGAATAGATGCCAGTTTTAAGACAAGACTGAATGTGTCGCCATAATCGATTCCAAGAATCTAATAGTAACCTTTAGCCAAAATACGGACCTTATATCTTTCAATAGATCCATCAATATTTCTTTTGATCCGAAATATCCATTTACAACCAATTATAACTTTTAGAGACACATGATGGTTCAAGAGATGGAGGCAATGTGTGTTTTAGTGGCAAGATTAAGTATTTTAGGCTTGAATATATTAGTCTGAGATATTGTGGTCATGGAATGCATGTGAGAAATACGAGTAGAGGGATAGAGGTAGTGTAAGTAATAAGGACACTAGATAGAGGGAGTGACTCGGAACTATGCAAAATGGATGATAAGGGTGAAACACTTAAGGTATAAGATTCTAAATCAATTACGGGTGCTGAAGAGGTGGATAAATTCTGAAAATGGTAACATTAAAACAAGTTTGTTTGATAAAAATAAAGTTAATATCATTTTTCACCCTTGAACTATGTCACTCTTATAAATTTCACCACTAAAAAAATATATACATTTCGTCTGTAATATTATTTTATTTTATTTGATCCTCTTAAAAGGTAAACCACTAAGTAAAATATATAGTTTGTCTCTAAACTATTTTAACTTCTCTTCTATGATCTTAACACTAGTAGAAAATTACCTTTTAGGAACAGACTTATTTTCAACGGTTATAAAACCGTTCCCAAATATAACCTATCTGAATGGTTTGTTGTAGTTGTACGCTTACAAATATGACTCTGCTGAATTAACACAGTTCCCATATACGTGTTATAGGAACAATTTTTAACCATACCTAATTAAAAAAGTAAAACCGTTCCCATATATATACACTATATAAATGATTTTTTGGTTGTATCAAATTTAATAAGAAAAACGGTACCCATATACTTACTACATGAAAATTGTTCCCATATATTTGTTATAAGAACGATATTTGATTGTACCTAATTTAAAAAGAATAAAAGTTCCTATATAATTGTTATAGTAATGGTGTTTGATCGTACCAAATTTTAAAAAATACAAGTGTTTCTGTTTACTTGCTATATGAACGATGTTTGGTCGTACCTATTTTTTTTTAAAAAAAATATCGTTACCAAAAGTTGCTCCTCTTATATCCGGGATTAATTCCTCTTATATCCGTAATGCTCCATCACAAAACCTTCTCATTTTGCCTCACCACTTCAAGAAGTTGCTCATCTTTTTTCCTATTCAAATGATTTTGACACAGTAATAAGTAAAGAAGAGTCACTTTAGTTAAGAAAAGCGTACCTTAAATAAGAAGAAAGTGCTTTAAGTTCAAGTTAAGGTGGTTGCTCAATGGAGGGAATCAAAGGCTTTTTTTATGCTTTTATGTATGGAATATTCTACACTTCAAAGGGGATTAAATGTTGAAGAGCTTCATGCGCTTCATTTTGCTATTTATCATCAACCAAGCATTCATCAAAACCCTATAAAGTGGATCTTCTGAACCAAGTGTCATTCTAGTGCAAGCATATTCCTCATATTTCATATCCTTTATACAATTAATCTCTTGAAAATTAAAAAGATATTACATGAATTTGACAATGTCAAACTTCACCTCTTCACCTTTGACTCTCAAAGTGAGCTCTCCTCTTTCCACATCAATTAATGCTCTCCCGACCTTAAGGAAACATCGACGAAGAAACAAAGGTACCTCAATGTCTACCTCTATGTCCATGACAACAAAATCTATGGGGAAGATGAATTTATCGACCTTAATGATGACATCTTCAACTGTTAGTTGGCAGAGATTATTATTTTATTTTTATCTTTCTTATTTTTATCAAGTTGGTTAGGGTTAGATAAACATGATAAGATATTTATCTTATTTAGAGTTGTAGTTGAGGTTAATTAGGAGTCTTTCTTAATTTGTTAGGTCGTAACTTATAAATACGTTCTTCTCATATTAGAACGTATCAGAAAATAAACAAATCAGCTGCTGTTACTATTTTCTCACATTGTATCAGAGCTTCAACATTAATGACCAAGTACGGAATGGCCATATCCAACACTCTTCCAAACTCCTCCGAGTCGGAGACATCCCATTCCGATACTATCCATAATCAGAATCTTTCTCCTGAAAACACATCAACCAATATTCTTATTACAAGTCATAAACTGAATGAGAATAATTATCTTCAATTGTCTCAATTAGTGAGACTATTCATATGCTCAAAAGGGAAATTTGGGTATATTAATGGATCGATTGTTGCTCCATTTAAGACTGAAGTTGACGCATACAGAACTTGGGAGATAGAGAATGGTACTGTCATGGCGTGGCTCATTAACTCCATGACACCAGAAATTACATGCTTTATGAGACTGCATCACAGATTTGGGAGGCAGCCAAGGAGTCTTTCTCAGACGTCGATAATGAGTTAGAAATATTGAATATTGAGGATTAATTCACAGTCTGAATCAAGAAGATTTGAGTGTTATAGACTACTACAATCAATTGGTTCGTTACTGGCAGCTCCTTAATCTCTATGAAATCGAGACTTTTAAGAATGCCGATGATCTGGCTGCTCATAGAGCATTCATCGAGAGGAAAAGGGTGTTGAAATTTCTATTTGGTCTCAATCCTAAGATGGAAGAAGTTAGAGGCAGAATTATGGTCATGCGTCCTTTGCCCGAATTGAGGAGTGCTTTCTCAGAAGTTCGTAGGGAAGAGAGCGGGAAACGTGTCATGATGGGTCCTAGACATGAACCTAGTGAAGGATCAGCCATGGTAGCTAGAGGTGCCTTTCAGAATCAAAAGAAAAATAGCAGACCTTGGTGTGACTTTTGTAAAAGAACTGGTCACATCAGAGACACATGTTGGAAGCTTCATGGAAAACCTATTGATTGGAAGCCTCAAACATATGGAAACAGGGAGTTTAAGGGTAATCTGGTTTTATCTATTGAAGGTAATACTACAGAATCAGGATAGAACCATCAAGAATTATTTGAGATGTTTCAGCAGTTCCTTTCACAGAAAAATGATTCTCTTGTAGTGACAGCCAGCGAGAGTGTAGCTCAGAAAGGTAAGCAATCTCATGCCCTTAACGCTAGGAACAATAAGAAAGGACTTTGGATAGTTGATTCTGGAGCATCCGACCATATGACAAGTGACATTAGCTTATTTTCAGAAATAAAAACTTGTACAGATGATATTTATGTGAAAATAGCTGATGGTTCGGTCACTAAGGTGTAAGGCATAGGAATTGTTCATATATCTGTGAAGTTTATGCTAAGATCAGTTTTATTTGTTCCAAATTTGGATTGCAACTCGCTATAAGTAGGAAGAATATCCAGAGATATGAATTGCTGCGTAAAATTTGCTTATGGTTATTGTATGTTTCAGGACTTGATGACTGGGAATATGATTGACAGTGCTAGGAGTGAACTTGGACTTTTCCTACTCGAAACAGAGCTTCTTTCAAGTGCCAAACTAGGTATTATTAGTGGATTAGAGTGTAACTTAGAGTCTAGAGAAATTTTCAATAAAGATAATGCTGTCATTTTATGACATTATGGGTTAGGTCATCCTAGTATCATGTATCTATAGAAGTTATTTCCCTCTTTATTTTCAAATAAAAGACCACTTTCTATCCAATGTGATGTTTGTCATATGTCAAAACACAACCGCAATGTCTATCCTTCTCATAAGTATCAATCTTCAAAACCTTTTTCATTGATTCACAGTGATTTTTAGGGACGTTTAATGTCCAAAATATTACTGGAGCTAAATGGTTTGTCACATTCATAGACGATCACACACGACTTACTTGGGTACTTCTTTTAAAACCGAAATCTGAGAAAGCCAAAGTTTTCAAATTTTTTGTCATGATTGAGAATCAATTTCACACTAGAATTAAAGTTTTAAGGATAGATAATGGGAAAGAGTATTTCAACTCTATTTTGAGTGAATTCTTGACTAGTAAAGGTGTTGTTCATCAAAGTACATGTATTGATACCCCACAACAAAATGGAGTTTCTGAGAGGAAAAATAGGCATTTATTATAGGTAGCAAGGGCATTATTACTTAGTAAGAGTGTTTCTAAACACTACTGGGGAGAAGCAGTATTGACTGCAGCTTATCTGATTAATAGACTGCCATCTAAAATATTGAATTTTGAGACTCCATTTCAGGTTTTTAGAAAGTGTTTTCCAGAAAATAAACTCCTCTTAGAGATTCCAACTAAGGTATTTGGATGTGAAGCCTACGTCCACATATATTCTCACCATAGGAGTAAGTTGGATCCTAAAGCAATTAAGTGCATCTTTGTAGGTTATTCGGCTACCAAAAAGGGGTACAAATGTTATTCTCGGATTCAGAAAAATTTCTTTATAAGTATGAATGTCAGTTTCCATGAAAATAAACCATACTATGAACAATTGGTTCCGAATGATATTGTTCCTCTAAATCCAAAAACTTAGATTGTACCTATCAATTTAGAAATTGGTCCTCCTGTAGAATCCCAACTAGACCTTTCCACACAAACACAGATGCCTATAGATAAATCTAGAACTGAGACTACACAAAATGACACTACTATTGATCTAAATGTCCAATTAGGAAGAGGTAATGCGGACAGGACAGGGACTGATTCTGAAACAGCTCAAGATTGCCATGATTCAACCTCAGGAGATCAAGATCAGTGTGAAAGCCTGACAAACTCTGATTCTGAGTCAACTGGTGCATCTAAGGAAAATTCAGGTACTCAGGAAGAACTTATACTTAATAATGACTCAGATATTCCTATAACAGTCAAAAAAGGACACAGAGAGTGCAGAGACAGACCAAGGTATCCTATTTCTAATTATCTTTGCTATGACTATCTTAGCGATAGATACAAAGCTTTAGTTAGCAGGTTGGATGAGGTTCAGGTACCTAAAAATATTTCTGAAGCTTTATAAGATGCTGAATGAAGGAAAGCAGTAGAGACAGAATTGCAGGCTCTTAAGAAGAATAGAACATGGGAGCTTACTTCACTACCTAAAGGAAAGACCACTGTGGGATGTAAGTGGATCTTTACTGTTAAATACAACCCTGATGGTAAAGTGGATCGCTATAAGGCAAGGCTTGTAGCTAAAGGCTACACTCAATCCTATAGTGTGGATTAGCAAGAGACATTTGCACCTATAGCTAAACTAAGCACTGTTTGGATACTATTATCTGTTGCAGCAAATTTAGATTGGAAGCTACACCAATTAGACATTAAAAATGTATTTCTCAATGGCGATTTAGAAGAGGAGGTCTACATGGATATCCCACCAAGTATGGATCAATCTAAAGGTGTATGTAGGTTATGAAAATCACTTTATGGCCTAAAACAGTCCCCTATAGGTTGGTTTGGAAAACTCACAAAAGCTGTGAAGAAGTTAGGATTCTATCAATGTAATTGTGATCACACATTATTTGTAAAGAGGTCAGAAGGTGATAAAATAACTATCCTAAGTGTATACGTGGATGAAATGATCCTTACAAGTATTAGTGAGTTCGAGATTGTTGAGACAAATAAATTTTTATCGAAAGAATTTGAAGTTAAGGAGCTAGGAGAGCTGAAATATTTTCTTGGGATGAAGGTAGCAAGGACCAAGAAAGGAATAACAGTTAACCAACGGAAATACACCTTAGATTTGCTCAAAGAGACAGAGATGCTAGAGTGCAAACCGGTGGATATACCAATGGAGCAGGATGCTCGAAAGAAGTATAAAAAGGAAGGGACCCCGGTTGACAAAGAACGATTCCAACGACTAGTCAGGAAACTAATTTATTTAGCTCACACTCGTCCCGATATTTGTCAAGCTGTGAGTTTCATTAGTCAATTTATGGGAAGTCCTACTGAAGAACATATGCAAGGCTTAATGCGAATCCTCAGATACCTAAAGCAGAATCCTGGAACTGGGTTATTTTTCAAAAAATGTGCAGACAGAGATCTGGCTGATGCTGACTGGGCAAGTACTGTAGTGGATAGAAGGTTTACAACATGATATTGTGGGTTTGTATGGGGAAATCTAGTGAGTTGGAAGAGTAAAAAACAACCTGTGGTATCTAGAAGTAGTGTAGAGTCAGAACTTCGAGCAGTAGCACTTGGTATATTTAAGGGAGTCAAGATTTAATCAGTTTTCAAAGAGTTGGCATTAGAGTTACAAAAACCTGTCAAAGTGTTCCGCGACAACCAATCTGCAATTAGCATGACTAAAGATCCAGTATACCATGACAAAACGGAGCATGTAGACATCGACAGACACTTCATTAAAGAGAAAATGGATACTGGTTGGCTAGAGGTTAATTATATTCCAACTAGTGATCAGACAACAGACCTAGTCACTAAATCCTTGGGGAGACAACAGTTTGAAACTTTGAGTTCCAAGTTGGGCTTGATTAACATCTACCGCCCAACTTGAGGGAGGGTGTTAGTTGGCAGAGATTATTATTTTATTTTTATTTTTCTTATTTTTATCAAGTTGGTTAGGGTAAGATAAACATGATAAGATATTTATCTTATTTAGAGTTGTAGTTGAGGTTAATTAGGAGTCTTTCTTAATTTGTTAGGTTGTAACTTATAAATACGTTCTTCCCATATTAGAACGTATCAGAAAATAAACAAATCAGCTGCTGTTACTATTTTCTCACATCAACAATACCCTTTTCTTGAGTAAAAGATCAATTTGCCTATTACAACATCATTGGTGTACGTTTATAACCTCTCATACCAAGTTTCTTAAAGATAGTTAGAGGCATAAGATGAATGCTTGCACCTAAATAACACAATGCCCTACCTTTGAAACTGTCACCATTAGTCAATGTGATAGTGAACCTACCCGGATCTTTCTCTTTGTTTGGCACATGATGTTGAATCAAAGAACTACGATTCTCATTAATTGAATGCAACCTAGCCCAATATTCCTTTTGTTGGATAATAATTCCTTAAAAAGCTTAGCATAAACTTGCATCTATTTCAAAGCCCCAATAGAAGGATGTTAATATGCAATTGTTTCATAATTTCAAATAATTTAGAAAGTTGTCTATCTAACTTCTTCCTAGCTCAACTTGGGGAAAAAGAAGTTTAAGAGTGCATACCTCATTGTTCTTTATAGAAGCCCCTCCTCCTTTTACTCTTAATTATTTTCTCCTTTCTCTTGAAGTTGTCTTTCATCTTCTTGGATTTTAGACTTTGAGCATTAGCATTTCTTTCCTTTCATAACCTTAATTTGCTTGCCATTTCTTAATTTTTTTTTACCATTGCTTGTTCTTTACCTTTATCTTTTGGATTTGGCACTGTGTCACTTGGAAGTTCCCAATTTGGTCTTAGATTTATACTTTGGACAATTTGTCCAACTTGAACTTCTAATTTTTTTTTATAGATGTTTGTTTATTTGAAAGCATGGAATTCGTTTGACTCATATATTGCATAAGCAATTCCTCAAGAGTAGGCTTCTTTTATTAAGGCTGATTTCCATATCCTTAGTTGCCACTATAGTAACCATGTTGTTGAGGTGGTGGAGCTTGATGAAGGAATTCTTATCATATATTTCTCTCATTCCATCCATATTCATAGTTGGCTAACATTTTTATAAAATCTTATGCTTCAAATGGTTCTTTATCCATTAGAGATCCTCCCGCTGAAGAATCGATGTGCATCTTAATCATGGGATGAATAACATTATAGAAAGTTAGCATTAAACTCTATATGGAAATTCCATGGTGTGGACATCTTCTATAAAAATCTTTGAACCTTTCCCAACTTTCATAGAGTGATTCACTATCAATATAAGTGAATTGAAAGATTTGGTTCCTAAGCTTGACCATCTTCATTAGTGGGAAGTATCTAGCAAGGAATTTTCACACTAATTAATCCAAAGAATTAATATACGCTTATGGTAAAGCATATAACCAATCATGTGCTTTATCTCTAAGAGAGAATGGGAACAATCTGAACCTTATAACATTGTTCGACACACCAGTTTTCTTGAAAGTACTACAAAGTTTCATGTATTTGTTGATATATTAATTAGGATCATCATTAATACCTCCTCCAAAACGAGATTCTTGCATCATTTATATCAATTTAGATCTTAATTCAAAGTAATCCACATCAATGGGTGGCAAATTGATAGAAAGTTGCTTGTCATCTCCCAATGGGATACTTTATTGGCAAAAAGTCATACGAAGGTGTCCATAATCATCATATCTTTCTTCATATTCATCTCCATGTGAACCATGAGATTCATTTCTTCAACAATGAGAACCCATAGTCTCTGCCAAAGTTAATTCTTCTTTTGCTTCTCTTCGATGTGAGCAAAAAGTTCTTTCAATTTCGTGATTACGAGGTTCTAGTTATCCTCTTGGAGATCTTCTTTGCATGAATCTACAATAGAAAACAAATAGAAGCTTAAAGATACACTAAACTCAATTAAACTCACACAATAAAATAGATATGTTTCATTATATTGTGTGAGTTTAATTGAACTCAATAAAAAGATAAGTTTTTATCCCATTACAAACCTCTTTAGTCATGTGCTTCAAGCTTTTAAGATAATTTTTCTACACTTTTCATTTCTCATTCAAGATGGTTAAAACTTGAAGCAAGAGCGATAAGTTTCAAATTAAAGTCTCTCTTTAAGATTTAAAGGCATAGATCAGTGATCTTAACCATTAAAACCAATAGATGTCTTGGGAAAAATAGCCTCCAATTATCACAGGCCAAGTATCTCTCCAATTCTAGGGTCAAGATCACTACGCCACTATAATTTTAGTGAAATTAATCATTCAAAGAGTATCTCTTACTTCTCTTTATTGAAATTTCATAATAGTCATCTCCATTTATCCAAAGAATATTATAAACAAAAACGGAGTCGTCTTAAAAGATCTTAGGAATTAGCTTTGCTTGAGCTAGAAGGACTCCCATAGAATCCAAAAAGAAATTTCTATATAGGACCATTATTCTATCTTAAACATCTTTGACTTTGGTGATAACTTTATCATATAAAGAAGTGTCTTTACTACTTATAAGTGGAGCAACAGAGTTTGCTACCTTATTTCCAAAAAAGACATTAATTTAATTAGTGTGTGGTGCATCACTTTCAAATGTTTGGTATTTAATGGACTCTCTAGTTTGGTTGGAGGCTTTCTAATGAGGTTCAAATTTGATGAATATTTATTTCTCCAGCTAGGACCACTGGTGTTAAATCGATTGTGAATGAGTTTATGTGTATCATCATATCTACCTTTCATCCCAGATCCATACTTATAAATCTCAATTGTTCACCCATATCTTTTTTGTTTCGTGTGTTAGGGTTGTTCTGTTTTGTTTCATCACGACTCAAACAATATTTTTTTTCGTGTGTTGGGATTATTTTATTTTGTTCATTAATGTTTCACATTGTTTCAAAATTCTCATTTTCTCCCATTTTCTCAATACACCAAATCGTGTGTTGACTTTGTTTTATATTTTTCTTTTTCCATTCTATTCCTAATAATTACTTGTGTTTCAATTTTACCCTTTCTTAAAATCAATTTCCTCTCAACAATCTAGACCCTCGCAACACTTCTGCTTCTGCTTCTGATTCCCTCAATTCTGTTTCTTAATTTTTCTTTTCGATTTATGTCTTCAATTTTCTATACCCGTGTGTGATTATTATTTGTCTAGTCTTTTACTTATTTGAATATGATATTTGAACATCAAATATGATTTATCTAATCTTTTGCTTTTGTGAATTTGAACATCAAGTACAAGACTATACAATATAGTATTTTGATCTTTGAGACACTTTTGGTCAAATTTAGAATGATGGATGATGTGGCTGTGTGAATTTTGCTTGCATGGTAAGCCCAGGTTTTGATTGGTAATACACTTGATTGAACTAGGATTAACTTGCACAAACAGAAAACTCTCAAACATTGGACTAGGAAATATAGTTAAGGGCATTATGACCATTTAACAGTTTTGAAAATTACCATACAATCAATACAAACACAAAAATATACAATACAGTATAAAAATGTATAATTTATCCAAATACGATTTCAATACAGTACAATACATTAATAAAGTGGTGTTGCCAATCATTTAAACAAGGTCAGAATCTACTAAAAGTCAAGTTAACGCATCTGCACAATGGCTTAAAATGTCGATTTAAGCCTTTAGTCTGAGGTATTGCCTATGTAATCTTTGTCTTCCGGTGGTATTTTAGTTTAATATATAACTTTTATTTTGTTGATTTTTTTCCCGATAAAGTGGGTTGATTCCAGTCTATTCATAATGTAATTGAAAAAAAAAAAAACTTTCAAACTCAATTGGATGGAAACTACAAGATCATAATTATTAAGGAAATGATAATCATAAAATAAATAAAATAATGCCAAAAACTTCACTTTTAAAATGTTTTTCATTTTATCCCACTTGTAGAATATTATTTTTTAAAAATCAAATTTAAAATTCCTAAATGAATTCACTTTGAGTGATTTTATTTAAACATGAATTAAATTATCATCAAGACAAAACATTATATTTGAACAAAACCACCCAAATTTAATGCAAAATCTTTTACAATTAAGTCAATTAAATTAAACTAATTTAATTAGTTATATTTTATGATATTAGAGAATAATGAAAATAATCCCAGCAATGTTTTTCATGTTTTAAATAAAACAAAAGTTAATTTTTTTAATGGATTTAAATTTACATGTAAGCTCTCAAAAAGCTATCAAAATAAACTTTGACTGACATTATTTTGAAATATATAAAAAGGTTTTCATATCATATTTATACTATCTAATATATAATAATCTAAAAAAAACTACCGTGTATTAAAAAATATTATTTCTTTAATGTTCAAATGTAAATATATATTTACAGTCAAACCACTCTATAACGACACCGTTTATCTGACAATTTTTTGGTTGTTACAGTGAATGGCTGTTATTCGCATATAATGGTCATATAAAGGTCATAGATCTCACTTGGTTATTATCAAATCATAATAATTTTTTTTAATGAAAAAAGTAAACTCTAAATAACATATGCATAATTTAGTACATTTTGAAAATTAAATTTATTCCAGTATGATGGAAAAAGTCTATAATGGTAGCTTGTTTGGAAGATACTAATCTCTTACAAGCAATATAACACTTGAATTAACAAGATCTTGGTCCAAACTTTCAATATAAGGTAGTCAATTGTCTTCCCTTGAAGATAATCCAATTCAGGGAGACCATGCAAAGTCTCTTTTGTCAGATGAGAGACTCCCTCAAAGAATAATGTTGCGGATTATCTAAATTTAAATATTTCAAATTATTTTCATTAATTATTTATAATCATGAAGCATTTCAAATTCAATCATATTCATTATCATTGTTTATGCAATCTTTTCCTTCATCATTTTCACTTATTAAACATTAAAAAAAAACCTATTTGTTAAAGTAAAGTACAATAGTTATTAAATTTTTAATTTTAATATCATTTTATAAAAAAAATGTATTATATTTGAGTAGGCCATTATAGAGAATGAGTTTTATACAGAGTGTTCTATACAAATTACGACTATTACTTTTATAGGCAAATTGCTGCTATAGAAGATTAAAATAATATTATAAAATAGGTTCGAAAAAAAATTCAGCCAATTATAGAGGGGTTTGAATATAGAGATTGTATCACACTAACATCTAAATCAATATCCACCGAAATACACCATACATTAAGAAATTTATTAAACTGAATTTTTTTTATTCATATAAATTTATATTCATTATGAAAAGGATTGTTTCAACAATCAAACAAACAAAGACAAGATCTGATATTACCGATAGGATCCATACAAATTCCATGACCATTCTTATCATTGTATTTGTCCTCACATTTTTTGTTACAGCAATCATCACCACAATTGATGCTACATAAGTCTATGCCCGAATTGCATACTTTAGGTATCGGTGTCGGACATACATGGTAACAATAACACTTCTCCTTACTGCAGCCTCCTTTGCCTCCAGAATAAGCCGATTTACATTTCTTATCACACTCGCTAACATTACCATTCTCACACTTTCCTAAATTCTCAGAGCATATGACGTCGAATGCATTTGCTGTAATTAGCATTGAGCCTGTTTGATAAATCAATGTGCAAAACCAGATCATCATTTACGTATTTAATTAATGGGACAGTCAAAGAATTTCAATAAAGACATACCTATTGCAAGGATGAGAGGGATTTGATAGTATAAACATGATTTTTCCATGTTCTGAAAGTTGTTTGTTTATATTATATGGTGAGGATGGTTATATATATATATATTCCAAAGTTTGGAACGTAAATAAGATTAGGTGGTAACAAAATCCATAATGAAATATTTCACAAGAGAATGACTAGTCTGGAAATGACGGAAAAGACTATCATTGACGTAAATTTTTTCTTTTCACATTATTATTAAGGGAGGTTGGACTTTATTAGGATATAAATCTAGAGTATTTTATTTTCTAAGATTTGAGTTTTTGAAATAAAATATTAAATAAATAATAATTTTAGAGTACTTTTAGATTTATGTAATCTATAATAATTTTAAAAGAATAAAAATTTAAAATGATATTTTTAAATTTGAAAATTCATTAAAGAGATTTACACAAGATTTTGATATATAATAATAATAATAATAATAATAATAATAATAATAATAATAATCATCGTAATCGTCATTGTTATTGTTTTTCCCGCCTAATTTTTTGTGGTCCAATAAAACATTAACAAACGGCGAAACTTTTAGCTGACACATGACTTTAATTATTTAATAAAAATACATGTATTTAATATATTGGTAATATTTATTTCCTTAACAAGTATAAGATATTTATAATAGTTAAAATCTTTTATATTTGACCACGTAAATTAAATCTTTTATACCATAGTTTATATGCAATAATTTATAAAAATATTTTAACATTTATAAATTATGGTATAACAAATTAATTAAAAATATGAGTTAATCCAAATAAATTATGGTATATCAAATTAATTAACCACGTTTAAATCATAATGTGACGAAATTAGTCAATAAATAAATAAATAAATAAAATCATAACCTAGAAAAGTTAAAGAAATAAAATAAACTATAATTTGATTTAATTTTTAATTTATCAAATTAGTCAAAAAAATAAATAAATAAAACCATAATGAGGCAAAATTAAAGAAATAAATTAAAGCATAAAAAAATAATAGTTATTATGACACGTGTTTTTAATTTATTTATTAATATTAAAAAAAATTCTACTTACACATTCCAATAGATTAAAAACAAAATTCATAAGTATAACAAACCATAATATGATAAAATTAATGAAATAAATTAAATCATAAAAAAAAAATAGTTAGTATTACACGTGATTTAATTTATTTCATTAATATCAAATTTTATTTATATTCACACTCTCCAATAGATTAAATACAAAAATTCATAAGTATAACAAATTACTATTTTGTATATTTTACTAATTTAAAATCCTTTATATGTGATTATCCTTTATAAAAATATTTTAATCTATATAAATTATGGTATATCATATTAATTGAAAATATGAGTTAATTCAAATAAATTATGGTATATAAATCACGTTTAAAAAATAATGTAGCAAAATTAGTCAATAAATAAAATCATAATGTGGCAAAGTTAAATAAATAAAATAAACTATAATTTGATTTAATTTTTTAATTTATCAAATTAGTCAATAAATAAATAAATAAAACCATAATGTGGCAAAATTAAAGAAATAAACTAAATCATAAAACAATAGTTAATATTACACGTGATTTAATTTATTTCATTAATATCAAAATTTATTTCTATCATACATTTCAATAGACTGAAGACAAAATTCATAAGTATAATAAAAATTATTATTTTATATATTTTTTAATAATTAAAATCCTTTATAATGATTATCACATCAAATACTACATTTATTTCTATTTTAATGAATTAAAGAAATAAATTGAACAATAAATTTATAATTTATCAAATTAGTCAAAATAAATAAATTATATATTTTAATAATTAAAATCCTTTATATGTGATTATCCACATTAAATACTACATTTATTCCAATTTCAATAAATTAAAAAAATAAATTAAACCATAATTTGATGTAATTTTTTAATTTATCAAATTAGTCAAAATAAATAAATAAAACCATAATGTGACAAAATTAAATAAAAAATTAAATCATTAAAAAATAATAATTAATAATTAGTGTGACTCGTGAGTTAATTTATTTCATTAATATTTTAAAATATGTAATAATATTAAAAATTTATTTCTATTCACATATCCCAATCAAGTAAACGACAAAATCTATATCTTTTTTATATTAATTTGATAAAAAAAATATAAATCAAAATATAATATATACATTTTTCTCAATTATAATATACGCTTTCCATTTTGAATTATTATATTATTAAATTTTCCATTTTAAAATTTTATATGTTATTATAAATACGTCTTTGTTTTTGGAGGAGAGTGTAAGGATTTATATTTTTCTTTTAATTTTGGTCTTTCTATGTATTTTTTGTTTGTTTTATATTTTAATAAATTTCGTTTTGTTTTCATGTTCTTATGTGCTTGTTTTGTTTCGGCTTTTAGGTAGATGGAAAAGATAGAAAACTATATTTAGATAAAATCAAGAAATAAAGAACATAAAAAAAAAAAAAAAACAATTGTATCCCATAATATTGTATATCTTTTTCATTATTTTCTTAATGGATTAATTATATATATTTTTTAATATGTATTAAATTATAAAATCCAAATTAATTTTATGACTTTATGTGATTTATTTTATGTTTTGGTTATCTAAAATTATCAGAGTTTACAGAAAAAAAATTTCGGAGTATAGATAGAAAAATCTTTTAAAAAATTAATTTTTTAATTATTTTATACAGATTTGATTGTAATTATATATATTTAACATACAAATTTAATATTTTATTATATTTTTTAATGGAATATTTTAAAATTTATACAAATATGGTGTATAAAGATTACATAAAATAGTAATGTTTGTTGTTTACGAGTAAAAGTATATTTGAAATCATAAAAATATTTTTACTAATATTCCAACTCTTTATATTTATATATTATTTTTCTAGATTTCAGTATGTATTTAATGTTGATATATTCATTTTTTTTTCTCAATTTTACAATATTTTGATTTTTTTTTTCGTAATTTATAATATATATCTAAATTCAATTTTGTATTTTCCTACTTTTATCATAATTCAATCAAATCTTCATATATATATATATATATACATATTATTTTTTAGAAATATTTTACATAATATATTTTATTATTATATAATAAAGAAATTAAAAAATGATCTTTATATTAATAATTATTATATATGAAATTAAATATTAAATATAAATCATTTAATTAGTCTATATATCACTATCAAAATAAATTATATTTTACAATTAAATAAATATTTTTACTACTTTATTTTACATTATTACATCTAATCCATTAAAATAAATAACATATTTGTATTCCGTATATATAAAGGTTAGTGTCTATAATGATGTTAAATGTATTTTTAAGTTGAATATTAATTTTTTTATTTGTATTTTTTTTAAGAACATTATAAACCAATTTATATAATTTTGGTGGGTATTTCTTTTGATTAGGACTCCAAATTTTTATCATTAAATTTAATAATAAAAAATTCAATGATAAAGTAATGAAATTAAGGACCAATTGATTTTTTATTTTTTTAAAAAAAATGATTATTGATTTAGATTAAATATGCAGTTTGATTTTTATTTATTTATTTTTGTATATCTTATTTGTATTTTTTTGACTGTATTTACTATTTACTATTTTATCCTTCTTAATTTATTTAATTAAATTTATCATATACCTAACTTTTTCCCTTATTATTCCATTTAATATATACATAATATGAAAATATATAATAAATTATTTTGATTTAAAATCAAATTATTTGAAGTAAATATTTTTTTAATCATATCACTTATTACAATAAATGCATAATTGATTTTTTTATTTGAATAACTAAAATTTTAAAATGAAATATAGTGACCACATTATAGTAATTACTTTATATAAAAAATGATTATAATAATTTTAATAGTTTTAGAAAAATTGTAATAGTTTATGAACAAATAAATTTTATAATAGAAGAATTTTGATAATTTCAAGAATAATAAATGATTTTAAATAAGTTTGATAATTTATACAATATTTTGATAGTTTCAAGAGCAAATAAATTATTAATAGTTTATGAATAAATATTGAGAAAATTATAGAAAATAACCCTAATAAAGTTTAAAATTTCAAAACTAATCCAAAAAAGTTTCATTTATATTTTTAATCTATTAAAACTTTGATTTTTAAAAATAGCTCTTCACACCTGTGAAATACCCCTTTACAGCTTGTGAAGTACTCTCTTCACACATGTGAATGGCTATTTTTGAAAAGTGAAAGTTTGAAAGATTATTTTTGTGAAGGTTTTAAAACTAGGCTACATACTGTAAATAAAAGTTATAAAAGGGCAAAAATAAAATTCTCCCATAAATATTCTATAATTTAAAGAATACTTCTGATAGTCTCAAAATTACATAAATAATTTTCACAATTTCAATAATAAATAATAATAAGTTATTCAATAATTTTATAAAATTTTACAATTGTACGAAAAAGATTTTTTATAGAATTTATAATTAAGTAGTAAATTTTTATTTTCTTAAAAAGACTTTTTCCAACTCTTTTTTGCATGAAGTACTTGATGGATTATAATATTTTATTATTATTTTTTTAAATAATTATTATACTTTTTTAGACCATATATTATAATTCAACTAAATCTTATCTCAAAACGAAATATTTAACTCACTTAGGGATGAGGATTAATAGGATGTGGGCAGATGACAATAGCTAGAGAAGAAGAAATGTGGTTTTAGCGATTTACACTTTTTAGAAAGTTTAGGGTTTCAATTACAAAAAATAAATAGTTTTTTTTTTTTTTATTAATTTGATGCACATGAGCTTTAACAATAATAGAAAACAATAATTAAATTATATTTTACTTTTAATTTTATTTTGCGGGGTAGAACTAATGATATTTTACATGTCCATATCTTTATCTTTTTACGGATATAGATTTTCTATATGTATTTGTCTGTCAGCTTTAATGAGTATGTCCATATTCGTCCATGGCGGACGAGTATTCATGGGTAGGTGGGTATGCGGATATAATTGTCATCCCAAAACTCACTGGTTATGATATTATTTAATTAATTTTGATATCGAAGTTTTAGGTATGGATACCTTTTAAACATTAAAACAAGTTACTTACTATCAAATTTTAATATGAGTTTATAATTTTTAAGTTTTTTCAATTTAATATTAAAATTTTAAAATTGATATAAATTTAGAAAATAATAATAATAATAATAATAATCTATATAATAATAATAATCATCGTCGTTCTTTTTTCTAATTCTTTTCTATCATTTAAATTATCAATTCTGTGGTGCCAAATAAACCACAGCCAAATATAGGCTAAGATTGCTTGAATGTGATAGCTTAAAAGCTTACAGATACAATCTCTCAGAGTTTAGTTCTAATGAGTAAAAAATCGGATGCTTTACAATTGCCTCTACCCCCTATTTATAGGGGTCGCTAGTCTCTTTTCGGGAAGGAATAGGACTTCTCTTTCCCTTAGGGCTTGGTGTTTCTCTTTCAATGAAAAAGTTCTTCCTTTGTTTATTGGGTTTCTGGAATCCTTGATTCGGTGAGATAGGTCTTCCTTTATCAATTGGGCTTCAGGAGTCCTTGTTTGGTTAGGTGATAATTCGGTGGACTGGTGTACCATGGTTGAGACATTGCTGAGCTCGGTCGAGTTGGACCGTTTTTGGGCTTTTGGCCATTTCGGCCGAGCATAGCCTTTGGATGCCTTCTGGACCTTTGCCCATTTCGGCCGAGCATAGCCTTTGAACTCGCCTTTTGGGCCTTTGGCCATTTCGGCCGAGTCATCATTGGTCGAGGTTGGTTATGGCCGTTGAACCCCCTTTACCTGTTTCGTCTTTCACCTTTGGTGCCTTATGGTTGTTTTCCCATGACAAATTCTATCTCTCTATGGTCTTATTTTAAAATATATTAACTTTATTTTTCTAACATATATAATATTTCAACAGATTGTTATGCTACATTAAAAGTTTAATTCAATAATTATCTTTTTTATCACTATATATATATATGAGCTGTTTATTCAACTGGTTTTCAAATCGACCTTTAAGGCATTAGTACATTTGTATATTAAAAAGAGACACTTGGCTTTAGAGGTTTAAATATGAATTTGTAATATTTAAATTTTTTAAATTAAATTTATAAATTTTGAAATTGATACAAACCAAAATCCATATAATAATAATAGTAATAATAATATATAATGAAATTTTTTCGGTAATCTAATATATATAATAATTGTTATTTGTTTTAGCTCTTTTTAATCAATTTTTTTTTATCAATTCTTATATTATATTTTACCATTTTAAATTATTTTATTTTATTTTTTCTGTTGTATATTATATTTCAACTAATTGTTATAACAGATCGAAAATTTAGCTCATGGATTATTTTCTCCAATGTTATATGCCCGTGCGTCTCGCACGGGCATATATACTAGTGTATATACGGGCCCGGCTCTGGGGGATTGCCGGAGGGGCGACCGCCAGGGGCCCCGCCTAGAGGGGGCCTTCACAGCCGGTGTTGAGATAAAATTTTTAAATTAAAAAAATATAATTTGGTATATTTTTAAAAAATTAATCATTGAAATTGAATAAATTTTATGTAATCGAACTAGTTTTATATTAATGTTATTTTGGTTTGTTGTATGGAATTTGTTTATCTCATGAATCATCACGTCAATACTCATGTTTACTCTATTTATAATTATATTAAAAAAATAAAGAAAACAAATTAACTTGAAGGGGCCCATTGTATCATATTTGACAGGGGCCTCCAAAAATACAGAGACGGTAATATATATATATATAATGAGTAATGATTGTAGATCTAAGCATAGCGTAATAGCTAATGATTGTAGATCTAAGCATAGCGTAATAGCTAGTGAATCTTATAAGATCCATTCCCGTCTCCGTACTGTGCATTTGGGAATTGAGTCACCATAAGAACAAATAATATAATTTAAGGCTTATAGTCAATAAAAAAAGTAATGATTGAAAGTCTACCATTCCATGCCTATTTTTCAATTTTATATAGTCATTTATAGTAGTTAACAAAAGTGGGCATAGAATGGTAGGCTCCATAGCATTATTATTTTAGAAGATAGGTCAGTTTTGATTTTTTTTTTCTTTTAAATAAGAGTTCGATTTACGTCTATATGATTTACAAAACTTTTATTTTTATTTAATGTAAACTATGTGCACAAACTTGTGCACTGTGGGAGGGAAATTTCGGAAACCGGCTTATGATACGACACTAAAATTTTTGAATTGTAACTTTACTATATATTTAAATCAAATGTTAGGAGATTCATTTTAAAACATTCTATAAAATCTCTATTTTCCATGAAAATTTTAAAATGTTCTACTATATCTATCATTCAATACCCATCCCATCTTAATTGGCATTAGTAATATTTTGATTTACTATCTCACCCCTTTGATTATATATCACATCAAGTGTGTTATATTTGGCACTAGCGACAAATGCTACCTAGTAGGTGTACATTATGAGGTTTGGCTCATATATCCGATTTTACTGTCGTTGTGGTATTTACAGCGAGGAGAATAGCACAAAGATCTCTCAAGTTCAAAGAAGAATAAAACCCTAGAAAATTGCCACATAAAAACGAAGAAGAAGAATTTACAAAGCGTCTACAGTGTTTGCCTATATAGAAAAAGAATGTACTTATACCTAGGTTAAGTAAGTGGATCGGATCAAATGTAAAAGTGTTGGAATTTACTACATATCCCTAGGCCCATTATCTCTTAATTAACCAAATGATAGCCTGAATCTTAACAAATAATCAGCAGAGTAAAAATTACCTTAATTTAAAACATAACAAACGTCCTTTTTAATTCATACATTTTACATCGAAATATATACTAACAAATTTATAGAACACCACAGGAGCCACTAAATGTCATCCTTAATCATTCTCTTCCAAGCCCGGTGCCCAACCTTGAGCCTACAACAACTTGATGTGAAGCAAGTTCCTGTAAGACAAAAACTTCTTCACAAAAAGAACTTTAGTACCCATATCAGTTGGATTGCAATCAATTGAAATCTTTCCCCTAAATACAGCACCATTCGGAACATGTAACCAGATAAAATTGTATTAAACATCTGTATTCTGTTCGATCATGGTAGATAAAATTTCAGCTAAGTTGGAAAGATCATTGGTTATCAGTTCGAACATAAGCCTTACCTTTCGGCAACTTCAATTCCTACGATAAATCTTGAATCCATATAACTTCTCTAATTCCTTTGGTTAAAACAATGTATTAATAATCATTTATGAACAAAGCAGCCTTAAACTGTGGCCTTGATTTTTAAGAAACACAATTTCTACACACTGTGAAGATGTAAAATGAACTGGACTTTCTAATTTCAATTTCTTTAGCATAATCAGAATCATAATAGCCTATTATAGAAATATAATCACAATTCTTTCTATAAATCAATCCAACATTAATGGTTCCTTTAATATACCTAAGTAGTCGTTTGATAGCTTTCTAATGTACAACTTAAGGTTTCATCTTTGATTAACTAAGCACATTTATAAAAAAAGGCTCAATCAAGTCTTGCACTTACCATAGCTTACATTAGATAGCCTACAGTGTAATGGAAGACCCCTACCCTGGTGTAAAATAGGGCGGAAGGCCTGATGCCACAATGCAGATGTAATCCCTGTTATAGAAACGTATGCGACTCTAACACTATTTAAATACCTAACAATTCCCAAATTTCCAAAACCATAAAAGCAGCAATAATTCCATTCAACATAAAATATCTGAAAATTCAATACAATGTTTATAGCTCCAAATTCCAACAACTAACAAAGTATTTAAAAAGATTATATCTCAAAATAGTCTATTGCATTGTCTAAATAACCAAATAACTATTTATAAATCCAAATCCAGCACATTTCTTAAAATACAAAATGTCGAAGTAAGTAAAATATGCGGATGCCATATGCATGCCCCTGCTCTAGATGCGATAGCCATCTGCTAAACAATCGATGTACTTGTACCCGTTCAGTGATTTCTACATAATAGAAGAAATAGAGAAAAGGTGAAAATACAACATTAGACTAAAGTCTAGTTAGCAAATCAAGTTCCAAACAATCACATACATTGCCTCTAGACTCCGTTCTAACATGTAGGAGCACAAAATGCAAGGCTCTGCGAGTTCTCTAGAACTCCGTATAACAGAGATCACACCAAATAAACTACAACCACCAAATTATGAGTCTGTCTGATTTAGTCAGCAAACATGTATGAGTCATTTACCGTATTTAACAATTAGGTTGTACTAATAGAGGTCCTAAATGTCGACAGTTTGGGACCCAACTAACTATTGGCCACTAGGATTTCTATATAGGTTTCAGTTCAAAGTTTTCAAAATTTCCAGTTTATGATTCTGTTCGAGTCCTACATTTTCTTTGTAATTTATAAGCAGTGGAAAATAACATAAAATTTACATGTCCACTTTGTTATTACCAATTCAATCAGCAACGAGAAGTTTAAACAGCCTTTACAAATATCAATTTAAGCACAAAACAATCACAGAATGATCAAAACAGCAAACATTATCCAGTTTAATTTAATTTTTTATATTGTCCAAAGTAGCTATATAGAGAAAGCCAGAAAAAAAGTTTAGATATCACATATATGGCCAAAGCTCTATATGACGGAAGACCCAGTATTGGTCGAAGCCCCTGTATGGCTGAAGCCGTTCACATATAAATTGATACTTCAAATAATTTATTTGTATCACTACGAGATACCTCCATCCTTAGGCATGTCATGGATTCTACTATAGATTTTTCTAAAGGCATATATCCGTTGACAGTTTTCAGATTATTTTAGAATTCCGTAAGCTTATCAAATTCAATTTACAACATTCAATTTACAAAACGAGTTACTAACCTAGCCTACGACAAACACGTAATTGATAAAATGCTCACTCCCCATCCTGAATCATGACTTCTATTATGCCTTCTACTTCACGGACACGAAGATAGAACCAATTCTATTACCCTTCCACGACCACCACTTGTTCAACTAGCCCAAACAGACAACTTTGCTCTTACAACCCTTTCTCTGAATTCCTCTCTTATCACACAATGTGGACACAATAAAAAATCTTATGGTCTAGGGATTCAGCCGGGTTTATAGAACTAAGGCTAATTTCTGAAACTCCTATAAGTTTAGAAATTCTAATAAATTGAAACAAGAAAGTAAAATGACGAAAAACCCCTATAGCTCATTTGATGGGGATGCTGATAACCGTAATCCAAGGGAATGGGAAAGCCAAATCTCAAATTGAGAGAAAGATTTGACAAGGTTTAGAATAATATAAGATTTTTCTATAGTGCAAAGAAAACTTGAAAATAATGAAAAATCATGCTCGAATGTCAAAAACTGGCAAAAATAGAACAAGTCAAAATTAACCCCTAAAACAATTGAATTAGGGCTGGTTAATTGTGCAGCATGGACTTCGCATTCTGTTGCAAAATGAAAGTTGTCCGTCTAGAAAATCACTTTCCAGAAAGCTATTGCATGTCCCCAAACGGACTAGAAACAAATTCTTTAAGCCTTTCACAAGTTGTCTCAAAACGACCCACATCCTAAAATATGTCAAGTTAACCCCTAAATCAACTAGATCCAAATTTAGTCCATGACATACAGCCTCAACAAAGGGCACATGATCAAGAATGCTTTCATTATCATGTCTCTTAGTGTCTAAACCGTGACCAATAGCAGTAAGGAGACCAATATGTTTAGTAGTAAACATATCAAAAGTCCTCAGCATCTATTCTAGGTGTTTTTTTAATCTAAATAGAGTTGATTTTTCTTTCTATTCCTAGAATTATTTCTAACGCCCGACCCCCAACCACAACAAAACCACAACAGGAGACTAGAACGAAACATTACAATCATTCATTTCATTTATTCGTTGCCACTAAATTGTGGAAATACTCAATGAAATAGTTTAATTAACAATAAAGAATCCCAAACTGTGTTGTTAAGGGCATCATAACTTAAAATACTAAAATAGTTTACAAATCCTTCAAATGTTAATCCAAAAGATAAATAACAGTTCTCAAAAGTAGTAAAAAATAATTAAACTCGACATGCTTTTATAATATGCCAAAGCATTTTAATTTGCTCGATCACCTATTTCACATTTCAATAGAAGAGACAAGAAAAAAAAGAGAGAAAAGAAACTTTAGACTATCGATGTCTGGTTAGCAAGCTCACACTCCAGTAAATGCATACAAATGCATCTAATTAACATTCAGTCATGAAATCGGCACACAAATGCACCTGGGAACTAACAATCATCCATTAGGAAATCAAACCCCACCTAATCGGTAACATTTATAACAAGTGTAACTATAGCTCATTTATTCATCCTAATTCCCATTTATACTCGTTTGTACTCTTATGAAATTATCTAATGTCTATGTGGATTCATTATTAACCATTAAAAACCCCCATGCATACAATTTCATTCAACACAATCATCATTCAATTTGAAGCACATCAATAGTTCCATTTTTTTTATAGAGTGCTCCTAATCTAGTATCGATAATTAAACGGGACCAATTAGGCCGAAGCCACACAATAAGGTCCGAAGATCAAATTTTGTAGCGTCGTTTTTCCCCCTTATAATGGAAAATCACCTAAAGATTCCATCAATTAGGTCCAAAGACCACCAATATAATATGCCTGGAGTCGGTGGTGCATAGGATTCATCACTCAGTTCAATAGTAGTTAGCTAGATCAAAGAACCTATATTTTCAATAGGTTGAGAATTCTCAGTTACCCCTAATGACATGTCATTCATCACTCTTTCAACCACGACTAAAGCAATCCATGATAAATTTAGGTGATAGAACACACACAAAATACTAAATAATCATTGGCTTTCATTAAACATTCTCTAGTACATTACAAGTGTCTTATCCATTTATTTCTAACTCTAACTATCCAAAGCCTAAGTCTATATTGTCATATATATGTATATATATGTATGTATGTATATATATATATAACAACAGTTCATACAATTAAAAATAATACCACATTAATAATGTCATTTCAACACATTACAATCACCTATTTGTACAATTTAATCAATCTAGGTGGACATGATATTAACCAATTCAATGCACATTCATTAAACATACAAAAATCATAATGTGGAGAACAAAATGGGTTGCTAACCTTCCTTCCATCGACAATATCTAAGCATCACTAGTACGAACTTCGGTACCATCAGCTTTGCCTAACCAATAACAAAAACCCACATAGACATTATATCGAACAATTGGTGCGCGAATAAAAACCTAATCCTATCACTTAGGGTTTTGATGATCTGGAAATAAATAAGAAGAAACATTAACAATTACTACTCAAATCCCATTCCAATTCAAGACTCCAATCAATTTCAAGATCTAGGGTTTTCTACCTACAAAACCCTAAACAACCCAATAAGTTGAACAATCCTAAATCATCATGACAAGTTTTAATAATCAAGAAGATTGTGCTTACAAAAATTGGGAGTCAAATTAGGGTCAAGAGATTGCTTACCCGAGTTGCAACGACGATATTGTAGCGAGCGATTTGAGAGAAAAACCAAACACACGATTCATACGTTATTGCGAATGAAAAGAGAAATGATGTCAATTCAAAAGACTCTTAAATTGAAGTGAAAATCGACCCAGACAATCTCTGGCAACAAGGCTGGCGACATAAGGCCTATGCCGCTAGAGGCAACAGTGCTTTATCCCTTGGAGTTACCTAAGACGGTGACTGGAGACATGACAGGCGACATAAAACTTATGTCGCCAGCACCTAGAGTGTTGTTTTAATCAATTTTCTTGGATTTTACTCACTGGCGACGTAGGGCTATATCATTATCACCTATAGTGTTGTATACCTCCATTCTCTTTTTCGTTGACTTTGTTTCTAATACCAGTACAGACGTAAGCCAAAATCATATAAATTAGCATTCTCAAAGTAATTCATTAAGCATAACATTGTTCATAAAAAAAGATTTAAGGATTACAAAATAAAATCAATATAATCAAAAAGTCGAAATTGGTTCGAATCTACTGAATTGTCTAACCTCAAAATTAGAACATTACAGTATTCACACCAAGAATTTTATATGCATTTTTTATATTCTTAATCTAAAATTTACATCGCAATTGTTGCTTCACACATTTAAATTTATTGAAACCACGTCCAATAAAAAACATGTCATTCATATACAAAAGGAGAAACACAATAGGATTATCACTAAAGTTGAAATACAAATAGGTACCAAACATGCTTCTATTGAACCAAATAGATGTTATAAAATTGTGGAATCTTTCATTCCACTGCTTATGAGATTGCTTTAAGTCATATAGAGATCTTTTTAATCACAAGCTTTTTGTTCATCTCGCTTTCTACAAAATCCCTTAAGATATGCCACAAAAATTTTCCTATCTAAATAGCTATACAAAAAGGGAAAGAAAACAATTAAAGCAAGCATAATCCTAATAGTTAAATAACGAATAATAAGAGAGAAAATTTCATCAAAGTCAATGCATGGTTTTTTGAGTAAAACCTTTACTGCAAGCCTAACTTTATATCTATTACGATCAGCTAATGAAGATTTTTCTTGATTCTAAAAACCCATTTACAAGCAACCAACTTCTTACCTATTGGTTTTTCAACTAGTTCTTAAGTTTTATTTTTTAGAAGAGATTTGGATTCCTCTATAATCGTATACAACTATTTCTCAACATGCTTACAATTTATAGCCTCAGAGTAAAAGACCTGTACAAACTTACCATACAATGCAACATTTAGAGCATATACCACCAAGTTAGCATCTAAATACCTAGTTGGAATTCTAATTACCATTTTCAACTTTCTCTAATTATAGAATAATCATCATAAAATAACTAATCATAACCTGTGTCATCTATTCACATCAATTTCATATTTATCATTAAGAGTATTAGTTTCAAACATCGCAATTTCAAGTTATTTAAGCATTAGGCACATGAGTTTCTGATTAAACAAGCTCAAGAGTAGGGGTGCGCATAAAAACCGGGCCAACTAAACCGGCCCGGCCTAAACCGGTCCAAACCGGTTTCATCCGGTTTTTCAAGTTTAATAGGTTCGGTTCGGTCTTGGTATACTTAAAACCGGTTATATCGGTTCCGGTTCGGTTTTGGATTCTGAAAAATCGGCCCAAAACTGAAACCGGTTGAATAAATAAAAATTAAATATATATTGGTTATTGTGAACACTATGTGATAATTCTATTTATTTAAAATATGTATTGATTAATATAATTATGTAATTCTTACAATGTTATAAATATATATTTGAAGGGATTAATTGTATTTCGTGGGTGACGAGATGATAGCGATGGAATGAAAAACTCTTTTTAATTTATATTTTCGAATAATTTTTTTCTTTATTGTTATTTTAATATGAAATCAATAAATATGTAATATGTTGCTAAATTTTTTATTTGTGATTTAATAAGATTTTAATGGATTTATAATGTGTTGTGATTAGTTTTTATTTGGTGAATGATGAAAATTTAAATTAGATTAATACGGTTAATATTTTTTAATAATCGATGATTATTTATGTTAATTGATTAGAATCAATTAGAAATTTCAATTTTCCATGATTATTTTTTGATATAAGATGTTTGAAAATGATTTGATGATTTTGTAGTTTTGAAAATTTTATGAATATATAAAGAGCTAAATTTGAAGAAAAGAAAAAGCTCCATATACATACCCAAACCAACGAAACCGGCCCGGTTCGGCCCGGCCCAATCAAAAACCGGACCGGCCGATTTTACTATTTAAAATATATCGAGTCGATCTCAACCTTTAAAAACCGGTACAACTGGGCTTGGGATGGTTTTAGGTTAAACCGGACCAAACCGGCCCATGCCCACCCCTACTCAAGAGTATTATCATTTTTGCCAACGGAAGCATTCTCAATACTCAAATCAATTTCACATTCAATGATATAATTAGATAATGCAAAAAAAAACTTGGCAACATCATTAGTAGTATCAACATCAAAGATATAACCGAGAAATTTAGATTCATTAAACAGCACATCCCTACTAATTATGAATTTATAAGATAGATCATCTTTATAGACTAATCTGGTATCTTTGGTACCAATTAAGAAGCTCATAAAGAAACACCTTATAGACCTATGTTCTAATTTACCAATAGATTGATGTGTGTATCTCGTACAACAAAATTTTTATATGATTTAATACAACTCATAAGGTGTTTTACAACCAATCATAACAAAAGGAGATCGATTTCTAACATAGAGAGCAATGTTTAAAGCTTTCCATAAAATAATTTAGGTAGTTTGGCCTTAAACAACATACTCTTAACCTTTTCAAGCAAAGTCATATTTAGGCATTCAACTACCCCATTTTGTCGTGGAGTGTGTCCAACGGTTCTATATATATATATTTTTATTTTCAGCATACAAATAAGCAAACATTCGTTACAAAACTCAAGACCATTATCAATTTTCATAACCTTAACCCTAAAATTTGATTTAGTTTCAGCATGCATTTTCCATAGTTTAAACTTATTAAAAACCTCATCTTTACTCTTAAGCAGTCATATCTTAGCAAACTTAGAGTAATCATCAATGATAGACAGAAAATATATGCTTTTATGAAAAGTTTTGGTCTTTCTTAGACCCAACAAACTAAAATGCACTTACTCAACACAGAATTAGCTCTAAAAATAAATTTTATAGAAGGTAAATGATAAGTCTCTAACTTATATGAATTTTCCCCTTTAATTCTTAAGCTTTAGTGATGAATCCAGAGTATTATCATGTTATTTAATGAATTTTGTGAGATGTTTCAAGTGATTGAGTTGTGTAAGTTAAGAACAATAATCATGATGATATGGATATTATTTCCGCATTAGAATGCACTTACTCAACACAGAATTAGCTCTAAAAATAAATTTTATAGAAGGTACATGATAAGTCTCTAAGTTATATGAATTTTCCCCTTTAATTCTTCAACTTTTGTGATGAATCCAGAGCATTATCATGTTATTTAATGAATTTGGTGAGATGTTTCAGGTGATTGAGTTGTGTAAGTGAAGAACGATAATCATGATGATATGGGTATTATTTCCACATTAAAGTTTGAACTTCAAGCTAAGTGAAGATCATTGAAGAGATCTCTGAAGATAAAAAGTTGAAGGTCAGAAAAACGAGGTCGAACGAGGAAGAAAGCGGAAGAATACAAAACTGTAATGTCTGGCGACATAGTTCTTATGTCGCTAACTATGTCGCCATCAAATCACTTAGTGCTTTCAAATGGGCATGATACTATAGCTACTGGCGACATAGCTTTTATGTCGCCAACAAGCATATTGAGTTATTTGAAGACCAAAACACGATAGTGCCTGGCGACATAGGCCTTATGTCGCAGAGACAAACTAGGGCAATTTCCATCCACTATTCTAGGGCCTTTTGGTCATTTCTGAGAGATGACTATAAATATGGAGTTTCAAGATGTTGGAAGGACTTTTTGCTGGATTCAGAATAAGAGACTACTGCGAGAAGTGACACGAAAGTTTAAGATCAACATCTAGAAGGCGAGTTCAAGAACAGAAAATCTGTGAACTCTTTCTCACTCTTTCGGAATGATTATGTTAGGAAGAAAACCCAATTGCCATGTAACCCTAAGTTTATTATACTTTTATGAATGAGTCAGTTTTTATTATTTCTCTTTCCTATGCTTAAAGCTTGCTTTGCTTGATCACCAATTACATGATATAGTGATTTAATGAATGCTTGGAAGAGATTTATCTGGTTAGATTAGGGCAAGAGAATGTGTATATTTATGTTGTTAGGAATAGAACATGAAATTCATATATTCTGGGATAGGTGTTTCTTAATGCTTTTGCCTAGACTATTCACAAAGGGATATGGAATCAAGATAGGTAGATAGTCTCATGTGTGTTTGCAAGAAACTTTGGGAATAGTAGAACCTTGAGAATAAGAATAAAAGCTTGTTGACATATTAGGCATGATAGGTTAATGGTGAGGTGAATTCGTAGACCTAGGTTTTAATCTCTATTGAATCCTTTACTTTAAGTAATTATTTTTAATTAATTCTTCACAATAATCACTGTTATAAATTTTGCGCTTAGATATAGAGAATTTTATAGAATTGATAATAGATTAGCTTTAGTCCCTGTGGGTTCGACAACCTGAATTTTATTCACTTTACTACTTGATCACGTGCACTTACGTGTAGAAAGTCTTGGTAATTGCATCATTTTATATTATTAGGATTTTCGCCATCAATACATGAGTTTGCTTTCCAAGTTTACTAAATCAAGCTTACAATCCTTATCCTTTTCATTAATTCCTTTAGCCTATTTTCACCCAAATGACCTAATCTATCATGCCATTTTTTATATTAGACTTAACATATTTATCTTTAATCGATAGAGCTTCAATAGTTTAACCTTCTAGTTTATATAGGTTACTAAATTTCTTACCCTTCATTATTACCACTTTAGTGTTAAGATCAATCATACAAATAGACTAATTTTAAATATGCATTCAAAACTGATATTTTCCAAAGAACTAACAGAGATAAGATTCCTTAATTCTGACAACACATTATTCAATAGTCTAATAGTACCATCAAATTGCTTAATTTTTATAGAACCAACACTTATTATTAAGCATTTATGATTGAACATATTAGAATTAGATCCTTTATAATGATTTTAGGCTCATTAAACCATTTCTTATTAGGATTTATACGATGTGTGCACCCTGAATCTATCACCCTATGTGAATCACACACTTTATTAATAACCAAAGCATAAGACATTTTAGCAATCTCATTTTGGCCTTTACAAAAATTCACATCATTATCAAAGGCAGCAACAAAATTAGAATAAACATGTTTAGAAACACCATTTGATTCATCTTTCTTCTTTTAAAACAATCTTTAACGAGATTATTTTGCTTTCCATAGTAGTAACATTTTTTGTCACTCCCTACTTTAACTTTTCCTTTATTTTTGCCTTTAGTCTTATTAGCATTAATATTCTGAGCATGAGGTTTCTTATTTTTATTATTGAAAGGATTATGGTCACTAGAACTATGAACCATTCACCCTTTTTGTACCGTTTTTACTTTTTCTTCATAATCATTCCTTAAAGTCAATGCATAAATTATCAATTTAGTAGTCAATGCAACATTATTGAATGAAATGAATTCATTTACAACACTGTGACTATTAGGCAAGGCATGCAAAAAAGTCATAGCAATATATTTATCAACCAACCTATCACCTTCTTTAGTTATACTATTAAAGTCATGCACTAGTCTCTTAAAAGTAGCTAAATTTTCAGCAATCTTTTACTAATGATCAAATTTAAAACCAAAAAACTAATACAGACTAAACAACCTATTTTGAATATCATTTTCAAGATAACTTATCCCTAATGCAATCCATAATTCAGAATATGTCTTAGAACTAGCAAAATTAGTCATAACATCACCAAGGAAATGCAATAAGATAATGTGATATGCCATTTTATTTAATATTTTACTTTAACCCTCTGATGCATTATCAGGATACTCTTTATTTACTGCCTCTTCAACTCTATTCTAAACTAAGACAGCCAATAATTTCTTTTCCCATAAAACCAAGTCCTATGTCCATCAAGGACCTCTATATTAATATGGCTTGAGTAAAGAGCTTTATCCATATTAATCCTAGTATGCGAGAATGAACAAGTGCAATACAGATAGAGGGTTAATTATGCAATAATCCAATGCCAAATTAGTCAAACAATACGAGACAAACAACACAAAGCAATAATCGCACAACAATATAAAATGGTATTAGCAAAGTAAACAATCACAAAGAACATAAAGAAATAATTACAAAGTAATCACTAAGAACACAACACAGTCTAATCACAGTAGGCAATCATTAGAAAGTAATATAAAAATGTGCAGTATGAGTTAAATATCAACAACAACAATACCTTAAACCAAATATATAAGCTCAACACTATAGACAATAAAAAAGTAACAAGAAACACAGTAGTACAAACAAAAATATTTCCCTAAAGGTGTAAATCAAACCTCATTCATGCAGCAATCGTCAAAGCAGTACAAGATAAACTTAGATCTAAGTAAGAGATGTACCGAGATGAATACTAGCCACAATATCTTTTAGTATTCCATTTTTGTCATTTTCATACCAGTTTCCTTTTCTTGGTTTTAATTTTTATTCTGGTATTATTTTCTTCCTTCTCCAATAAGACAAGTACATGTAAAGAACACAAAGTTAGCACGGCTGAATCATAACAAGATGAAAAAATACTCAAAAGTTTTAAGATTTCAAAAAGAACTTTTTAGATATGGTTTATTGTATCAATATGTCACTTTAACCTATAATACAATTAATGAAAATAAGGTAGAAATAGAGTAAACCACAAAATCACTTTTCACTTGAAAATTATTTTTAAAAGTGGAGGATTTTTCGAATTATTTTTAAAAATTGGGTGAAAAACGAAAATACCATTATTTTCTCTATTTCAAATTTGTAATTAAGGGTGTGCATTCGGGACATTCGGTATCGGAACAGAAATTTTGAGTACCGAATACCGTACCGAAAATTAAAAATTTTGTTCAAGACATACCGCAGTATTTCAATTCGGTATAGACAATACCGTAATACCAAATTAGTAGAAAAAATTAAAAATAAAAAATAATTTTATTTTTTACTTATTATTTGAAGTTGTTTACTAGTTTTATATTTGAATTAGCTATCCATTTTTATTTATTGTTAATTGTATTTATATGTAAATTATTATTTGGGGTTGATATGTATGAAAGATTTAAAATGTTCAATTATATTATATATAATAAGTTAAATTTGATATTTCGCGACGAATATACTGAATACCGTCTCGTACCATACCGTACCGAATTTTCCAATTTGATTATACCGAATACCGACCCGTATTACAAAAATTCGATACGTACCATACCGAAATTTTAGGACCGATTCGGTATTTCTATACGTCTCATACCGTGCATACTCCAATTCATAATAATGAGCATGGAGATCTAACCCTTAATTTATAATTTTTGATATGATTAGATCTTTATTTTTGTTAACCAGATTCATCCATAATCAATTTTCACTAGAATTGCGAATCGATTTTATCAGCAGTTTCAAGAGGATTGCAAAATATGCTCAATTTTTTTTATCAATTATTTATTCCATCATCGTTAACTATTGTCGAATCACTATCAATATTTTCATTTTCAACACTACTATAATCACCAATATCATCATTAGGGGCAGATCCAGCGTGTCAAATGGGGGACAAAATGTCCCCCATTTTTGGAAAAAAATATTTATATTTTCGAGATTTTGTGTTGTCTGAAATTTTATTTATTCTGAGAAGTTAAAAGTCGAAATATAATTATTTTATAATTTGTGTATAAACTGATAATACAGTAGGTTTTATTTATTTATTTATTTATTAATTATTATTATTATATAGGAAATGAAAAAATTGCTATTAAAATGGTAGAGTAGTATATCTTTCTCATTTTCTAAATTTAACTTTTATATAATAATTTTCAGTTAAATCTTCGAAGAAATTGATTGAATACTTATTTTGTAGTAGGTGTACCGTAAGATGTTAATTTTTGTTTAATATTTAAGTATAAGAAAAATTTAATATAAAATATCCCCCATTTTGATAATTCTGGATCCGCCCCTGATCATCATCGTTAAACCAACAAAATTCCTACTTCATTATTGTCCCATACCATCTCAATTAAAATCATATGCAACCACTATCTCCATCAACACTTAGACGTCAGCATAATTTTATGGTTGAAATTGAAAACCTTACATTTTCAAGTTAGAATAATACTGGTGTTTTCTATGAGTTTGTTCATTAAAGGTTAAATTCAAAGTTGATTGCTGTAGTGGAAAAACAACCATAAAGATTTAAGAGTAAAGGCCGAAATGCTCGAAGGGGCTCGATGCCACAACAGACTCGGCCGAAGGCACAACCGAAGGGAAACTCAATTCGGCCTCGACCATTCGTAGCAAGCCTGAAAGGGTATAACTCGGCCGAAATTAGAAAGGGCCAAAGAATGCCTATCTCGGCCGAAAACCCAGCACAACGAGTATAATGAGCCCTCAACAAATCAAAGAATCCAAGCCCACCAGGCCCTGACCGGATCAAATAAGGATTCCAGAAGCCCAGATGATAAGGAAGACCTCTTCCATCACAATAAGGAAATCAAATCTGAAAGGGACTAAAAGTCCCGATCTCTTTAAAAATAGGACTCCCAACAACCCCTATCAATAAGAAGAAGGGATGACTGCGAAAGCATTCGATTTTGATTACTCATTAGAAAAACTCTATTCAAATCTCTTTGTAAGTTTCTAAACTATTTTTCTCAACCAATCTTAACTTTATAATTTGACTGTGGTTTATTTGGCAGCACAGTTGTCCTTTTATCTCATTGTTGAGCGGCAAAAATCTTTCCTAAAAACGCAATGTGCTTTTGTGTAAGATTTTAAAACCTAATTCTTGATTCTTTTGAAGTTGTAAGCATAATTGTTTACATGGAGTTTTTGTTTGATTGTGGTATAATGCTTTGCCTTTATATGTATATATAGAGATCTATTTATGTGGTTGGATTGAATTCCATGAATTTGCGAAAGATTTGCTGTCAATTTGATAAGAATGCATGTATAATTGGTTATTCATCGAATACTTTGAATTAGTTAAAGTTTAGTTGTATAAAAAGTGTATTAAGATTTGACTAATAAGAGTAGTTGAGTTAGTGAGTAGGGCTAATTACGCACGATATTACTAGTTTCAATTTTGTGCATATTTCATGCATATTTCAGTCTCATTACGTTATTAAATTTTTTGAATTCTCATTTCGTGACATATAAGGTACAAAGTTTACTATATTTCTCTTTATTACTAGAGTTTTAACGTTTATTCTTTTTAGATATGTATATATTTTTAAATAGACATGGAATTTATACTGGTTTTATTATTCCTTCCTTAGATGGGATAAAATGGTTTGCTTAACCTAAATTATTTATTTAGTCAACAAAACTGTTAGAGTGTGAAATGGATTAATTTATATATTTTTCTAATCAACTACATGGTATGTTTCTTAGAATTTCATTAGTTTCACAGTAGGATTTGGTATGTTTCTTAGAATTTCATTAGTTTCACAGTAGGGTTTGTATTTAAAATAAAGACATCAGGTGATATGTTTTATGCTCCTAAAAAAAACAAAATCCATATTAAATCAGAGGGTACGAAAGAGACTTATATAATATTTTAAAGGATATAAAAATAAAAATGAAAGAGTCAATCGATTTTATTTAATATATTAATTATTAAATTATGTCTTATTAAGTAATTGAATATTATTTAAAGTAATTTCTTATTTTATTTAGGAACACTAATCAATTGAGTGTAATAGAAGACATTAAACTGTGAAGCAAAAGAGGAGGAAGTTCGTCCTGAAACGAAGCAAAATAATCAGGGAAGAGGTTGAGAAGCTACTAGCAAATGAGAGCACAAGAGAAGTCCAATATCCTGTGTGGCTAGCAAACGTGATAGTAATAAATAGGGCATAATTATCGCATAATTATCACATAATACTTATTAATCTGATCAGTATATATTTATCACATAATTATCTATCAAAATCGTACTAATTATCCATAATAGAATAACTAGGGATGCCTAACAAAATAATAATAACACTAACAATAATGTATTTATTATTAATAAATAAAAAATAAATGAGGTCCATATGGACTTAGAGCATGATCACTAACAAATTTTATATAATTAAATCTTAGTCGGGTTTATTTTCGTCTCTCAAATTTATTTGCTTTTACTGTTGTTTTTGGTTTTATTGTCAACTAATCTGGATATCTTATGATAAATTATTTAATTGCGATAAAATTTCCATTTGTTTATTTGTTGATTGTGTTAATTTTTAAAATAATATATTTAATATATATTTTAGCAATCGTGCGATTTAAAACTCTAAGTTGGAACTAAAAATTCAAAATAATAAAAATTAAACTATTTTCAAAATAATAATAAATACTTTAACTAAAAAAACAACTTTTGACATTATAATAGTATGGTGCATGAATATGTTCGTGGCTAAAATTTATTTGCATAAATAAATTAAACTTGTGGATGGTTCATCCGACAACAAGATGGAGTAAAAAACAAAGGAAAACAGTAATGTTTCTTCAGGTTTTTTTTTTTCTAATGTCTATTTAGTCCGTTTTTTATATCTATTTTCAAAAGTTTTTTTATTTTAATATTTGTAATTCATTTGTTTTTTCATTTTTTCAACTTTTATAGATATATTATATTTAGGCATAAGGGTCTCAGGAGCCCTTAAACTTGGCTATATTTTTCAACTTCGCCCTCAAACTTTACGGAGGGTCAATTTAGCCCATCAACTTTCAAATGGTGGGTCAATTAAGCCATTTTGCTGATGTGGAGGCTGACCTGGCAGCAAAAAAGGTTGACTTCAAAATGTCAATTAAGCTCTCCACATCAGCAAAAAGGGCTTAATTGACACGAAATTTGAAAGTTAAGGGGTTAAATTGAACCTTCGTGAAGTTTGAGGGCTAGCATGACAAATATAGTCAAGTTCAGGGGCATCTAAAACCCTTATGCCTTATATTTATGCATTTTCTATTTTACCCTTCATAAGTTTGGCACATTATTCTTATTTAACAAGTATTCTTCTCATTTAAATTAATTTTGAAATACGTCATAAATTAATTTAATTTTAAAATAATTTTTTTAAAATTTATTAATTTTATTTTAAAAAAATAGAACCAATTTCCAAAAATATACCAAAATTTTTTCAAGCGGAAGAAATCTATTTTAATAATATTTTTTAAAGTCTTTTAGTTTTTTAATAATATTATTTTATTAATTATAAGTATATCATAATTAATTATACTAATTAAAAATTTTAAATAAAATATTTAATCTATTTAAATAATATATATAAATTAAAGTGAATACAAACGTTATAATCAATGCATTTCCTATTATTTTATATCACAAATTTCAAAAAATATATATACACCACTAACAAAATATGCAATCAATTAATGTAAATAATAGGTATAATTACACTATATTTTAAAGTTATACTATAAAATTATACCATCACACCAATCTATTCTATTTATGTATCTACCCTATTAATGAGTTAAGAATATTAGAAATATATATTATATATTAAAAATAATAATAATAAAAATTTTATTTTTAACTAAAATGAGTCATGTGACAACAACTATTATTTTATCTCTAATATTACTCCATGTGACAACATTTCCTTCCACTCGCCGAATTGGTTCACTTGTACCCACTCGCCGGCCGTGTACATCGTCCACGACCTTCCCCAGGTCATATGTAACTCCACTGGAGTCCTTTTTATCGTAGCTAAAGTACAGTCGTCGTTCAAGCATTGGCTCCCATCTTTGCTGTAACAAACGCGTATAGCGGTGAGATCATTACGTGGCTTAAAGTCTATATTGTTTTCTATTACATTACATTTGTTTTTTTTTTTTTTCCTAATATTTAATGTGTATTAGTTGTTTTCATTTGGAACACATGTAATGTTTAAGTGTTTAGTACCTAATTTTTTTGTTCATGGGATATATGCTATTTTGTGTTTTCATATTTCATTAATCATTTACAGGTTTTAGTTTAATGGATGTAGGTAATTTAGTATAAATTCTTATGATTTTTGTTTGGTTACTTTTGCTAATATTACCTTTTATGATATATTTTTAATTTGATAATTAGTTTTTACAACATTTTTGCACCGATATTAATATAAAATTTAATAACATTTATTTACTTTTATTAATATAATTTATTATGAAAATTTTTTTTTATTATGTCAATGAATTTTTACAATTTTTTTTTCCAACGTTAATAGTTGGTTTTATGACATTTTCTAAAGCTATCACCAAAAATTAATATTTTTTACAATGCTCTTCAAAGTGTCCAGAGCCGCTCCCCAACTCTAATAATAGTATGATATTGTCCGCTTTAGGTCAAGGTCGAGCCCCCACGAATTTGTTCTTGGGTACCACTATCTAAAAGGTCTCATACTAATGGAGTTCTATGGATACTTTATATACAAGTCATTATCCTCTTGTACCCTAACAATCCTTTCCTTCAATCTAAGAGTAACATCGCCTCCCCTCAAGTTAGTCCACCGATCCTCCAAACCAATGATCACATGTCAGTCTTCCCTCGAGATAATTCACCAGCCAATCGGTCATCGGCCTCCCCTTAAGATAATCTATCGATCCGTCAAATCATCTTGTATCGCCGTTAGGGGTGGGCATGGGCCGGTTTGGTCCGGTTTTACCTAAAACCGTCCCAAGCCCAGTTGTACCGATTTTTCAAAGATTGAGACCGGCCCGATATATTTTAAATGGTAAAACCGGCCGGTCCGGTTTTTGATTTGGCCGGGCCGAACCGGGCCGGTTTTGTCGGTTTGGGTATGTATATCGAGTTTTTTCTTTTATTCAAATTTAGCTCTTTATATATTCAAAAAATTTTCAAAACTACAAAATCATCAAATCATTTTAAAACATCTTATATCAAAAAATCACCATGAAAAATTTAAATTGCTAATTAATTCTAATCAATCAACATAAATTATCATCGATTATTAAAAATATCAGCCATATTAATCTAATTTAAATCTTCATCATTCACCAAATAAAAACTAATAGCAACATATTATAAATCCATCAAAATCCTATTAAAACACAAATAAAAAATTTAGCAACATATTAAATATTTATTGATATCATATTAAAATAACAATAAAGAAAAAAAAGGCCAAACATACAAATTAAAAAGAGTTTTTCATTCAACTGCTATCATCTCATAACCCACGAAATATAATTAATCCACTTCAAATATATATATAAAAAACATTGTAAGTATTACATAACTATAATAATCCATACATATTTTAAATAATTAGAATTATCACATAGTGTTCACAATAACCGATATATATTTAATTTTTATTTATTCAACCGGTTTCGATTTGGGCCGGTTTTCTAGTATACAAAACCAAACCGGAACCGATATAACCGGTTTTAAGCATATGAAGACCGAACCGAACCTACTAAACTTGAAAAACCGGATAAAACCAGTTTGGGCCGGGCCGGTTGGCCCCGTTTTTATGCCCACCCCTAATCGCCGTCACTACCCAACAGAATCCGCTGTCTGGCCACCATATTTTATCAGGGAGACTTTCGACACAAGGAACACCACAGATCAAGCACGGGCTCCATCTCTGAACCAGGCTCAGATACCACTTGTTGGACCCTCTACAGCCGCTCCCTAACTCTCACATTAGTATGATATTGTTCGCTTTGGGCCAGCGCCGAGCCCGCACAGATTTTTTCTTGGGTACCACCACCCAAAAGGCCTTATACTAATGGAGTTCTCTTGATACTTTATATACAAGTCATCATCCTCTTGTATTACTAATGTGGTATCGAGTTTGACACCTTAACAATCATCCCCTTCAGACCAAGGGCCACATCACCTCCCCTTGAGTTAGTCCAGCGATCCTCCAAACCAACAATCACACGTCAGTTTCCCCTCGAGATAATTCACCGGCACATCGGTCACCGGTCCCCTCTTAAGATAATCTTCCGATCCGGCAAACCATCTTGTACCACTGTCACTACCCAACGAGACCCGCTGTCTGGCCACAATATTTTATCAGGAAGACTTTCGATATAAGGTACGCCACGGATCATTCACGGGCTCCATCTCGAACCAGGCTCTGATACCACTTGTTGACCCTTCGGAGCCTCTCCCCAACTCCCACAGTAGTATGATATTATCCGCTCTGGTCCAGGACCGAGCTTGCACGAATTTGTTCTTGATACCACCACCTAAAAGGCCTCATACTAATGGAATTTTCTGGATACTTTATATACAGGTCATTATCCTCTTGTATTAACGAAGTGGTATTGGGTTTGACACCCTAACAATTTTGTGTTTTCAGATTTCATTAATCATTTATAGGTTTTAGTTTAATGGATCTTACATATTTTATGCAATTTAATATAAATTCTTATGATTTTTTTTTTCTTCTACCAATATTACTTTTTATGATATTTTTTCACTGTGATATTTAGTTTCTACGACACTTTTGCACCGATATTAATATAAAATTTAATTATATTTATTACTTTTATGAATATAAACTATTATGAAATTTTTTTATTTTGTCAATTAATTTTTATGATATTTTTTTTACCATGTGGGTCCATTGCATTTTTGGACTTTCTATTAAAAAAAATATATATTTAGACCAAAATTAAAATTTTTTCAAAACTAAACTTTTTTCAAAAGTTTTTGTAGAAAATAGACCAAAATGACCGTAGTACCCCTGCTTCCCGGTCTTGATTTGCTTCCCGGGCAAATCAGACTGGGAAGCAAAAACTACACCAGGAAACAGGCAAAATATAACTGTTTTACGGTGTTCTGCTTCCCGGACCGGGAAACAGAATACTGGGAAACAGTTATATTTGCATGTTTCTTGGACTGATGCTTCCCGGTCCATCTGGAAGCTCATTTTTACAATTTTTTTTAAAAACAAGTCTAAAAGTGTAAAAAAATTAAAGTTGGTCTAAAACTAATTTTTTTTTATTATAAGATCTAAAAATGTGTATTTTCACATGTTAATATGTCATTTTACGACATTTTCCAAAATACTCCAAAAATATTAATGTTTTTTACAATGTCCTTCAAAATAACATTTCAAAAAAATCCATAAAATAGTTTTTATGACATGTTCAAAATGTCAATCATGATGATCTTTTTTAACCATTCAATAGAATCACATTCAGTTTAAGAAAATATAAATGAATCATAAGCAAAGTAAGATCATTTATTTTCATATAAGAATAAGTTTGATGATTTATTTTCATTGTCAAATAGATCTTCATTAAAAAATTCAAAAGGCTTAAACTATAGTTGTTCAAACAATTGAGCCTACAATTGATAAAATAATAATAATAATAATAATAATAATAATAATAATAATAATAAAAATCCTTACGCGAACTAAAGCAAAACTATAAAATCTTAATTTTGACAAATATCACGTTTGAGCGACTAGCCAGCAAAGTTATTAGATCCTCTATGCTTGAAGACAAAATAATAGTTGCTCAGTAAGGATACGAGATTCTCAATTTTGATAAATATGTTACTAAGTCTCCAAGGTTTGGGTGAGTTAGTGTTAGACAGCTAAGTAACACAAATATAAGAATCAAACTCAAAAATTACTTTGGTTGAACAAGATTGCAATTACGAACTAGAGAATTCTAGAGACTTTTCTATAGCCAAGAGCTCAGTTTCATTGGATAACATTATTCCTATGAAGCAAGAGAACATGATATAATATGACCAAGGTTGTTTCTCATAACACCTCCTGTCCTAGATATACCTTGTTTTTCTTTAAAAAACACCATACATATTCCATTTGAGCCAACCAATTGCGGGATGAGACAATATGCATTGAGGATGGTTTGTAAGGATCTAGGTGGAATATTTAATCTGTCGAGGTACATAATCACCAACAAAAAATTCAGGACTTTGAGAACTGAGAAAATTAAATTTGTAATTGCTTTAATTCAAATGAAAGCTCTAGTTATGGGAACAAGTTTAAAAAGGTACGATATATTTTGGAAAGTTTCATTTTGAAGACACTATCATTTTTGGCAATCCATAATGATGACCAAGTATAAAATAGGAATAACATATTTCAGAATTTGGTTTGCAAATTACCTTTTAACAATAAGATCTCTATACTTCAAAGAGATTATTGAAACGAAAGAGGTATACACAAGGAAATACCCACCAAGCCACCATGCAATACCACACATCATTCAAAGTATAGAATCTGCTTGTATAATGCCACATTGTGCCAAGAATTTTTGTATAGATACTCTATTTTGTAGTGCTTTCCAGAGGAAAAGATAAACTTTTGGTAGGGCATATTTGAAACATAAAGCAATTTTAAGACGAGAATCCAGCAGAAAGAATAGTGCAAATTGCAGATATTGCTTAAGCAGTTAATTAAATGAGAAGTCTCCATATTAGCTATAGATCCAATTTATTTTTGTCTATTTCTGACCTAGAAACTGAAACGGACTTAAGAAGATAAAGAAGATCATTCATCAATTCCAATTTTCAGACCCTTAGTTCTCTTTTCCATGAAAAATGCCTTATCCGAGAACCACAATCCTAAGAACCATGATCAAAATGTTGAATGATGATTCGAAATTGAACGAGCAATCAATGTCCTGATTGCGGGGATCTATTTCAGAGGATTTTTCTCCTTATTCCTTCTTTGTTTTTAGTGAAAGATTGTCTCCTTTATTTAAGGATTAATGATTCCTTTATTTTCGCAAAAGATTGATTTTGTATTATGCTATATAATGATTTCTTCTCCATCAATAAAATTAGCAGTTTGCAAGTAATTTCTTGTGTATTTGTGTGTGATACCAACATTGTGGTATCAGAGCCAGCAGCGTGACAAAATAAAATTTTGAAATTACTCATTAGCAGAGTAAACTCTTGCGAAATGAGAGAGTGAGAAATATGATTAACAACACAAGTAAATCTATGAGTTCAGAACCTATTTTACCAATTTTTAAGGGAGAAAATTATGAATTTTGGGCCATTAGAATGAAAACTCTACTGAAATCTCGATTAGTTGTAAAAGGGTATTCACAACTAGCTGAAATTGATTATGAAGAAACATTTTCACTAGTGGCACAGTTTGAGACAGTCAGAATTTTTCAGGCATTGGCAGCTGAGCAGCAGTTGTTGGTTCACCAGTTTTATGTTAAGTCTGCATTCCTTAATGGGAATCTTAGAGAGAAAGTTTATGTTGTACAACCACTAGGATTCGAAATCAAATGGAAAGAAGAGTATGTGTACAAACTTCATAAGGCTATTTACGGACTCAAGCAAGCCCCAAGGGCATGGTACAGCCGTATTGATGAGCACTTTATGAATCAAGATTTTAAACGCAGTGAAAGAGAGCCAACACTCTATGTCAAAAGATGTGGTAATGGTGATTTCTAAATGTTATGTTTATATGTGGATGATATGATCTTTTCAGGATCCTCTGATAAGGTGGTTCAAGAGTTCAAACAACAAATGATGGCCGAATTTGAGATGATAGATTTAGGAGCTTTACGTTACTTTTTGGGGTTGGAGATAAAGCAAGAAGCTGATGGCATTTTTTATAACAAGAATTGTATGCCAAAACTCTGTTGAAGAAATTTGGGATGCTACATTGTAGTCTAGCTGTTACCCCATTGAATAATAATGATAAGTATGTTATTCATGATGGAGAAGAACCAGCAAATCCAACTGCATATCGGAGTCTTGTTGGAGGGCTTATTTACTTGACGCATACGCGACTGGATATAGCATTTGTGGTAAACACAATATCAAGATTTATAGAAAGTCCATTAAAGGTTCATTTTGCAGCAGCAAAAAGAATCCTTCGCTACGTAGCAGGTACTGTAGGGTACGGGATTTGGTACTCAAGAAAGCTTGGTGAAACTATAGATGGAAAACTTTATGGTTATTCCGACGCTGATTTTGCTAATTGTTTAGATGATCGAAGGAGTATCTCTGCACACGTCTTCACTCTAGGTTCTGGAGTAATTGCTTGGAGTTCGAAGAAACAACCAATCACTGCTCTATCTAGCACGAAGCAGAATACATTGCTGTCACATTTGCTGCATGCCAAGCTGTTTGGATAAGAGGTATTATGAGTGAACTTCAATATCAGCAAAACAAAGCTACAATTATCTTCTGTGATAACAAGTCCACCATATTCATGACAAAGAATCCTACTCTGCATAGCAGAACAAAACATATTGATACTCGAATTCACTTTATCAGGGAGTAGGTAGCAGGTAATATTGTGGATATACAACATTGTAATACGAAAGATCAATTGGCAGGTATTTTGACAAAAGCTCTGCCTAGGGATAAATTTGTTTACTTCAGAACTTTACTGGGTGTGTGTGATTTCAAATCAAGGAAGAATGTTGAATGATGATTCGAAATTGAACGAGCAATCAATGTCCTGATTGCAAAGATCTGTTTCAGAGGATTTTTCTCCTTATTCCTTATTTGTTTTTAGTCAAAGATTGTCTCCTTTATTTTAGGATTAATGATTCCTTTATTTTATCAAAAGATTGATTTTGTATTCTGCTATATAATGATTTCTTCTCCATCAATAAAATTAGCAGTTTGCAAGTAATTTCTTGTGTATTTGTGTGTGATGCCAACACAAAAATAGATGTATTAGGATTGCAACAAATTGAAAAAAAAAAAAGACATGACGATTTCAAAGAATTGTTTGATATCAAATTATCAATCCAAAAAGGGCACATGATCAAATTATCAATCCAAAAAGGGCACATGAGCCATTACCAATTGAATCCCATTTGTAAAAGGATGGGATTCAACTATCTTTCTATACCCCGACAACTTTACCATTAAGTTTCAATTCTGCGACAATTGCAAAGTCAAAGTAATAGTTTCCATTAATCACTATCTATAAAATATAAGCATTTGATGAGTCCATTGATCGCTATCTACCAAATATAAGCATTTGATCAGCCTAGTCTCTATAACTATTTAAAAAGTAGACATCTATTTTTCTAACCAAGCGAATTTATTTCGAGACTAGAAAAGTAATCACCATATAAGAAACTTGATGAAGTTTAAAGTTGTAAAGATGATCATTCAACATTTTTGAAAAGTAATCAAGGTATTAAATCCTTGATTGATGATAGATGAAATCCTCGAAGCTCGTTTCACTCACATGATAAGAAACAGGATAGTATTATATAATATTATTTTTTCTCGTATCAATAATTTGACTATTTCTTAAAACAAAATAAATTTATATGGTAACTTATTTATGCAGTTATTCCAGATAATAAACAATATGAAATATTATGATAACTTCAAATTTTTTACCATACTAACCTCATAATGTATTTGATTTTATCATATATGATTATTTAAAGGTATTCTGGTATTTTATATGATTATCAGATTGTTTAATTAACATTACGAAGTACAAGTTTAATATTATGTTATCTTATTTTATTGCTTATGTAATGATCAATCAAATGTAGTTTTTTATATCACTATACTTATACAATATTTCTTATTCTTATTCAGATATTTATATTACGGTGTCGTTAGCTTATACAGCTACTCAAATGAGCTCTTAATTTCACCATTCACTAGGATAGTATAAGAAGTTGTTTTGGCTATTAGCATAACCAATTTAATCAACTTGTCAGTAAATCTTAGAGCCAACATATCATCTCGTAAACAAAATCTCAATTAAGGAGATGGGCGTGCATAAAACCATTGGTCAATTAAGGTATTCGCTATTTTTAAACCCATTTACTTGTGAGATCCCACATAAAGAGAAATGGGCCGAGTTTTTTTACTGGGCGCCGGGACACTGGCATCAAATGAAAAAAATTATTCTCAACTAAAAACACAAACTATATATAATATTAAAAAATAAATAAAATAAAATAAAAACAAGCTATTCACATGGGCGAAAAGAAAGGAAAACATTCAGGGCTGCTTCTTTATATTACATGAGTATGTATGTTATGCACATATGGAGTTTCCTTAATTTTTTCTCATTATAGGGCGATACATAATACACATGAATGCTTTAATTAAATAACGACGGTCCACATCAACATATCACTATAAAAACACATTTCCACTACACAAAACCATCACACGCTCAATGGCTATAACCTACAAATCCTCCACAACCCTGAAGCCATCAGAGCCAACACCAACCGGAATACTTCCACTATCCGAATGGGACCAAACCGGAACCATAACACACGTCCCCACAATCTACTTCTACAAACCTCCACCCAACACTCCTTTCCACACCATCACCACAACTCTCAAACACTCACTCACCCAGGCCTTGGTCCACTTCTACCCTCTCGCCGGCCGCGTACATTCCATGCACCACGGCGGCCTCCAGCTCATCTGTAATGCAGCCGGAGTTCTTTTCATCGAAGCAGAAGTACAATCGTCACTCGACGGCTTAAATAATTACGCTATTCCGCAAGAGGAGTATAAACATCTTATCCCAAGCGTGGATTACACTATCCCATTCCAGGAATTACCTTTGTTGATAGTTCAAGTAACGAAGTTCCAATGTGGTGGGTTTAGTCTAAGCGTGAATCTCTCTCACGTCGTCGTCGATGGTCAAAGCGCTTTACATTTTATGTCCGAGTGGGCGAGAATTGCTCGTGGAGAGGATATATTGCTACCTCCATGTCTCGATAGAACAGTTTTAAGAATCGAAGAAAAGAATTTCTCGTGTCAATTTGAACATAAAGAGTTCGAAGAGCCTCCGTTGTTGATCGGTGAAAAGAACAATATCGAACAAAAGAAAAAGAAAACAACATTTTCCATGTTGAAGTTAACAAAATCCCAAATCCAAAAGCTTCAAAAATCAGCTAATGAGAATCCTGTCGACATCAACCGTCCATACACGCGTTACGAGACCGTTACGGGACACATATGGCGAGTTGCTTGCAAAGCACGTAACCACAAACCAGATCAACCGACAGCTGTCGACATTTGCGTTGATGCACGTAGGCGCATACAGCCTCCGTTACCACAAGGGTATTTTGGTAACGCGACGCTTGAAGTGATAGCGGATAGTGTGGCGGGTGAGGTGATGGAGAAGCCGTTGGGGTACGCGGCGGGGTTGATAAGGGAGGCGATAGTGAAGGTGAGTGATGAGTATGTGAGGTCTGGGATTGAGTACATGAAGAGTCAAGAGGATTTGAGTAAGTTTCAGGATTTGAGAGGTTTAGGCGGTGAAGATGAGCCTTTTTATGGGAATCCTAACTTGGGAGTGGTGAGTTGGTTGAGTTTGCCTATATACGGAGTTGATTTTGGGTGGGGTAGAGAGGTGTTTATGGGTCCAGGGGTTCATGGGTTTGATGGGGATGTTTTGATTTTGCCTAGTCATGATGGTGGTGGAGATGGCTCTTTGGTTGTTGCTTTGTGTTTGCAGGTTGAGCATATGGAGGCTTTCGAGAAGTACTTCTATGAAGATATATAAGTGGAACAAAGCTACTCAACGGTGTTCCACGTCAAATCATTTAACTATAAATGTCAATTTTCATTAAATAGAGCCACGTTGCAGAATGCGTCATTGAATAATTTGGTGGGGATAAATCCCACCTGAAATATCTGGTATTTTCCGATAAAATGACTCTTGTTATAATGTTTATAATAGTGGACACTATCGAAAATAAAGAAGAAAAAATATTATGTGTCATTCCTATTGATCAATTTTAATGTTATAATATAGTTATTAAAAAAAATTATCATGTGAAATAAATTTCACAAAGTTCGAGAAAAACGGATTTTAATTGAAAAAGAGCAATGTTATCAACATTAAACAATATGTTAAAACTTGTTTTGGGTTACAATAATAAACAAAAGTTTATCCATTTAATCTAATAAAAGCATTTCCATAAAGATGAATGAAATCAATAAAAAAAGTAAAGCAAAATCAATCTGCATTCGACATTTATAATCTATAATATAAAACAAATTTAGTACCAAACATCCATCAAATAAATTTAGTACCAGACATTCATTATTTGTAACTAATTCAACCTCAAAATTTAGCAGCATTTGACCTTCATCAAGCATCAAAAACGAGAGAACGAGAGAATTGGAATTCATACTGATAACTCAAATTCCTTACTTCTAATTAATCACCAATAATTCCTCTCCTTATTTGACTACCAATGGTAACATTCCTCTTTTACTGTATCATACCAAACACTTTCCACTCTCAAAAGATTTCCTCTGTTAATTCTTTAATTATGATTTGTTTACGTTAATATTAGGGAAATCTCTTAATTTTCTCGTATTACCTTTCTCATAAACTAATATATATATATTAGACAACTTTGTAATCAATCAATCAATTCAATACTAAATTCAAATTCAAAATATATTCTTAAATATCTCTGATTATCATTGTATTAGAGCCCTGGTATCTTCAAAATATATTTTTCGACCGGTTATTCCCTCTCATATTTTTTTCTGTTTATTTTTTTCTTACAGTTTTGTTTATCACTATTGAAAGGCATAATGGATACAATACTCACAAAAATCATGATGTATTGACCATTCGGTTCGGTGGAACAAACTACACCTTGTGGGAATTTCGCTTTCGGATGTACATTGAAGGCAAAGGCCTCTCTGATTTATTACTTGGTACTAATGCTACTCGTACCGATGACAAACGAAAAGCTCTCCTCCAATCCAATAATGCTCGTATTATTTCTTGGCTACTCAATTTTGTTACACCTGACATTGCTATAAGCCTTTATCCCTTCAAATCTGCCTCTGATATGTGGAATAATCTCCGATTTATTTTTAAGCAATAGAATCATGCCCGCAATTTCAAACTTGAAATAGACATATCAGAATATACACAAGGTGACAAAGATATTCGTACTTTTTATTATGGCTTAATATCTCTTTGGTTCGAGCAAGATCAAACTATTGGAACAAAAATGTCGGCAGAAACTCTTGTTGAAATTTTGAATGAATATAAATAAACTTGTATGGTTTAGTTACTCATGAAACTCCGACTGGAGTTCAAAGCAGTTCGGGTAAGTCTTTTAAGTCGCGAGTCTCTTCCTCCTATTGAAGTGATTTAAGGTGAACTTGTGCGGTAAGAGACACATCTCCAAACTTAAGCCACTCTCAGTAGCACTTCATCAATCGACACAGTCTTATATTCTGCTTTTTCAAACTTCAACTAAAGCTTACAAGTGAAGAGATGTTATGAATACAATAAAGAACGACATATCGCGTCTCATTATTGAAAGACAAATTTCTGTGTTTACTACAAAAAGGCTGGTCATATTCTTCCAGATTATCGTCGTCTAGTCCAACGCAATAGATTTGATACTTCAACAACAAATGTCAATATTGCCACAGTTGATGCATATTCTATAATTGATCACCTATCCGTAAACAACTCTGCCTCTACAAAACCTAAACCTACAATAGCACTCTCAACAACAATTGCTACCCCATTAGGTTCATTCGATCTACATGTTTTGACAAAATGAATTCAAGAATCTGTGGTAGCTGCATTCCATAACATGACATCACAATATCCTAGCACTAACGGTAATAAATCTCTCTCTCTTAATGGTACATCGACTCTACTTGTTCTAATCATATGATAGGTGAAGTACAAAATGTAATGAACATGCAAACAACGAATCCACAACAACAAATTATCACAGCTTATGGTGAAAGGCTAACTGCAAAGGGCATTGGCTCTGTGAAATTTTTAAATAATGTTTTAAATGTTCCTCGCTTAACTACTAACCTTATATCTGCTGGTCAGTTAGTTGAAAATAATTGTATTGTGACTTTTTTACCTCAATGTTGTATTGTGCAGAATATTAATATAAGGGAAGTGGTTGCAACAGGTTATAAAGTCAGGCGCTTGTTTTTGTTACAATTTTTTAATTATTTCAAATTTAAATGTTTTCTCACGGTATGTAATAAGGAGATTGAACATTCAAATAATTTATTTAATATTTTGCATCATTGTCTTGTATATCCACATGCTCAATGACTTTCTTATATGTTAAAAAACTGCCTAAATTTTGAAGTTTTAGTTATTCCTCATTTTTTCACTTGTGAAAATTATGTACAATCAAAAATTCATAAATTATCATTTTTAAAAAGTATTACTACTTATACAAAACATTTTGATCACGTAGATAGTGATTTTTGGGGACCGTCCCCTATATTATCTCGTCTAAGATATAAATATATTTTATTATTTATTAATCATGTTTCTTCATATATACATAAAAACATTTTTATGTATATACATAAAAATTTTTCTTCAAATTAAAAATGAAGTTAGTGGATATATTAAACAATTTTCATCTTAGGTTGAAAATCAATTTCAAACCAAAATAAAAGATTTTTGCTCTGAAAATGGTGGAGAATTTACGAGCCATGATCTTAATTTTTTTTAATATTATTGAAATTATTTTTCAAACAATTTATCCATATACACCCGAACAAAATGTGGTAGTTGAAAGAAAGAATTGTGACATTCTTGAAACAACTCTTGCATTACTAGGAACCGCACACATACCTCATAACTTTTGGGTTGAAGTCATTTGAGTGTCTATTAATTTGATAAGTCGTCAAAGTACTACTACTCACAAAAATGTTTCACCATTTTTTAGCCTTTTTCAAAGAAGCCGAATTATGATCATTTGCGAATTTTTGGAAGTATTTGCTTTGTTCATCTTCCACGCCATGAACGTCATAACTTGTCGGTTAAAGCTACTAAATGTATTTTTTTTGGGTTATACTGGCACTTAATAAGTATATATTTGCTATGACCCAAAAAAAAAAAGATTTATTCACGTTTCCCATCATGTCATATTTTTATAAAAAATCTTTTTACTATCCAAGAAATGTGTCGTCAAATTCTTTTTGTTTTATTCTACAATTTAACATAGATGAAAAATCAGCATTCATCCCTTACTGCAACCACCGCCCCTATTATTGAAAATCAAAATGGTAATAATGTCAATACTCCATATACTTTGCCACTTTCTAATGTGACAGGAACCATTTTGGAAGAACAATCTCCTAATCTGCAGTTTAGACGCTCATAAAGATATGTCGAGCCACCACAATGCTATGGAAACTCACTTAGAGAATGTGGTAAATTTTATTTTTTGATTAACAATTCACATTGTATTTCTATCCCTATTTCTTTCAAAAAAGCAAATGAGCGAGAATGTTGGCGCAAAGGAATGGTAGATGAAATGTCTGCCTTAGAAGATAACATGACCTGGATTTTTCAAACAAAACCACCTATTGCCACCCTTATAGGTAACAAGTGGGTATACTCAGTGAAATATAAGGCTGATGGCTCCTTAGATCTCTATAAGCCCGTTTTGTAGCCCAAGGCTACAAGCAAGAATATAGACTTGATTAAGATGAAACATTTGCCCCTGTTGCAAAGATTTCTACTGTGCATATATTTTTCTTTCTTTCTCCCATTCACGATGGGGAACTTCACCAAATGGATGTAAAAAATGCATTTCCCCACAGTGATCTTCAAGTGGTAGTCTATATAAAGCCATCCCTGGGGTTCTCTCCAATAGACCCTATTTGGTTTGTCGCCTCCATAAATCATTATATGGGCTTAAACAAGTCTCTCGAGCTTGATTTGAAAAATTTTCGTAAAACCATAATTCAAGTAGGATTTCATGGAAGCGAGTGACTATTCTATGTTCTTGTGATATTCTTCCAATGGTATCACTATCATACGCATTTATGTTGATGACATTATTATTATTACTAGAGTGATGCTAATGGAATTTTAGAGTTAAAACATTTATTAAATGCGGCCTTCAAAATGAATAATCTAGGCCCACTAACGGTTTTTTTTTTTTTTTTTGGGTTTGGAAATATCTTATTTGCAAGATGGAATTGAGTTGTCTCAAAAGAAATATGTCGTAGAGTTAATTAGACTCACTCATATTACTCATGACAAGATAGCCTTAACACCAATACAATAAACTATAAAATTCACAAATAAAGATGGAAGCCCATTAAAAGATGAAACTCTCTACAGAAAGCTCATTGGTAGCCTGACCTATTTAACAATGACTAGGCCTGATATTTTTTATCTAGTCCAAGTGCTTAGTCAATTTGTTAATAAGTCGTGTCAGCACCATTATAGTGCTGCTCTTTGCACCATAAGATATATCCGAAGTACCATTAACCGAGGCCTCTTTTTTTCCTTTTCATCTTCAATTACTTTATCTGGATATGCTGATGTAGATTGAGCATTAATCGTAAAATTCAATATAACAGCTAATTATTAATGTTATCTGAACGTGATTGTAATAGTTAATTGAAAATCTAATGTAAAAATACTCTACGATACATTTAAATGGACTTCACATATTCATTAGTTTGACAATAAAATAGTTTTTTTAATTAAATAATAAATATACAGACCTTAATTTTAATTTTATTTAATATGACCTGATTCAATTTAAAAAATATTTATCATATGGATTTAATTACTTAATTTTATTTAATATAGTTAGATTCATTTTTAAAAATATTTATTATATGATTTTGATTACCTTATTTGTAATGATAATGTAAAATGGGTAGGTAGGATGTACAAATAAATACTATCCTAAATAAATAAGTATATAAATATAATCACATATTTTAAATTTATATTTTTTATTAATTCTAAAAGAATTTATTTTTATTTAAATCTTATTTATTAAAAATTTAAATAAAATTATTAGTATTTAATAAAATTTATTTATTTTTATTAGTTACATCACAGAAAACCATTATAATACCAATATAAACTAATAAACCAATGTAAGTAAAAATTTATGTGCATTTCTTTTGTTAGTAAAAGAAAAAATAAATTTAGTAATTCACTTCCTAACCAATATAAATTAATAAAATAAAAATGTTAGGTATAAAAAATTAAAATGAAAATTAATTTATAAAATTAAAATTATATATTTTTGTTTTGGTTTATTTTTATGCATATTTTAACTTAAAATCCAAAACATTTAAACTAATATGAAATTTCAAATACCACATATTATCATACACTAGTCTATAGAGTTATATTTAAATGAAATATTCTTTCATAATTATTATTATAGTTGAGGTATTACTTATTATTCAATATAATATTAAAAAAAATCTAAATATAAATGTAAATAATTATTTAATTTTACTAATAAAAAAATTACAACACTAACAACCTACTGAATAACATTTCAACATATTTAATATTTATTTTATTATTAATAATTTAAATTTTTTATTTTTTATTAAACTTTATTTATTTATAATATAATTTATTATTTTGCCATAAATTTATTGGTTAAGTTAGTTTGAAAAATTCATTATTATAAATATAATATTTTTAAAAGAATAATAATATATTCGGCCCTAATTCACTTCTAATAATTATTTAATTTTACTAATAAAAAAATAATAACATTAACAACCTACTGAATAACATTCCAACATATTTAATATTTATTTTATTATTAATAATTTTAATTTTTTTATTAAAAATTATTTATATATTATATAATTTATTATCTTGCCATAAATTTATTGGTTAAATAAGTTAGACAAACTCAATAATATTAATATAATATTCTTAAAATAATAATATATTAAGGCATAATTAATATACATAACTAATTTTACAATAATGACTTTTATACTATAAAATTAGTATTAAAGACCAAATTGTCTTCACACCAAGACTTAGACATTACAATCCATGGCTATGACCAACAAAACCACCTCCATCCTAAAACCGGCAGAGCCAACACCGAGCGGCATACTTCCACTCTCCGCATGGGAGCAAACCGGCAGCATAGCACATGTCCCCACCATCTACTTCTACAAACCTCCGCCCAACATTTCCTTCCACACCATCACCACAACTCTCAAAAACTCACTCACCCACGTCTTGGTTCACTTCTACCCCCTCGCCGGCCGTCTAGAGTGGATCCCGGGAAGCCGCCTCCAGCTCAACTGCAATTCGGCCGGAGTCCGGTTTGTTGAATCAGAAGTACAATTCTCACTCGACAGCTTAGGTGATTTCTCATTTTCTCCTGCTTATGAATATCTTGTCCCTGAGGTGGATTGCACTCTGCCTATCAACGAATTACCTTTATTGCTTGTCCAAGTGACGAAGTTGAAATGTGGTGCGGTTTGTTTGAGTACCAATACGTCTCATGTGATCGCCGATGGTCAGAGTGCTTCTCATTTTTTAGGTGAGTGGGCTAGGATTGCTAGAGGGGAAGAGATTTCATTGCCTCCGGTACATGATCGGAGTTTTTTATTAAATAATAATCCAATTTCGAGCTTCGGATTCGAGTTCGAGTTCGGATTTGGGTTCGACCAACCGCCGTTATTAATAGGAGAAGAAAATTACCTCAATCAAAAGAGTAAAAAGACTAAAATGACAAACCTCAAGCTAACAAAACCCCATCTCCAAAAGCTAAAAGATTTAGCTAATAAAAACAACACTAACCGTCCCTATACCCGTTACGAGACCATCACAGCCCACATGTGGCGAGTTGCTTGCAAAGCACGCAACCACAAACCAGACCAACCAACAGCCGTAGGCATTTGTCTAGATCTACGTAGCCGTATAGACCCTCCATTGCCAAAAGGGTATTTCGGGGATGCGACGCTTGACGTGATGGCTACGAGCCGATCAGGCGAGCTGATTGAGAAGCCGTTGGGGTACGCGGCGGGGTTGGTAAGGGAGACGATAATGAAAGTGAGTGGTGAGTTTGTGAAGAGGAGGATCGAGTTCATGGAGGGTGAGGAGGATTGGAGTAAGTTTAGAGAAGGGAGTGAAGATGGGCCGTTTTATGGAAACCCTAATATTGCTGTGATTAGTTGGTTGGGTTTGACTGCTTATGGACTTGACTTTGGGTGGGGTAAAGAGGTTTATATGGGACTTGGAGAACATGAGTTTGATGGAGATGTGTTGATTTGTCCTTGTCAGGATGATGGTGAAGAGGGCTCCTTGATTGTTTCTTTGTGTTTGCAGGCTGAGTATGTGGAGGATTTTAAGAAATACTTCTATGAAGAGGTGGGTGAAAATTTTTAATTATAGTTTTCTATTATTTGAAATGATAAATTTTAAAAATATTAATTTTATTTATGTTTTGGGATGGTTAAAGTTAAAAAAATTATTGCATTATTAATCTTTTATGATTTTATGATATATTTTCAAAAGTTTCATTTTAACGAAATGGCATCCAGTAATTTTATATTCACCTAATTACCACTCTAAAAGCGAAATAACTCAAAGTAAAATAACTTTGAAATAGATTTCAAAATGTATACGTACATAACAGCTTTAAAGTTTAAAAAAATAAAAGTAAATATGTTGAACTGATTTTAGTACGTGTGATGTGACGAACCAATTTCTAAATTATAAATGTTTAAAACATAAAAAAACAACTGACCGCATGTTCTTATAGCATTTTGCACCCAATAGGATTCTATCAAATTATCATTGGGTTTGGAGCTAGTCATCAATAATAGGTGTGGCTTTCAAACAAGCATCAAACTATTAGAATCGCAAAGTATCTGTCCATTAGACTCAAAGCGGTTATTATAATCAGTTCCGAAGAGAGTGCTTCCGTAAGAGGAACAAAATTCTTCAGAATTTTGTAGTTGCTAATAAATTTATTCGCTCAGTTAAAAAATAAAAAAGACAAGATTTTCTGCTCAAAATTTATTTTGATAAAGCCTTTGGAACTGTGTCATAAACCTATATAGAATCTGTCCCAGAATCAATAAATTTTCTAAATAAATGGATGTCCTGGATGTCCAACTAATTCCTATGGAATGGATTTCCAACAAAGAAAATTTCACCTTCATAAGGTTTTAGGCAATGCAACTCATTATCTCCTCTTTTATTCATAATAGCTGTTGAAGGACTTCTGAAATCCTAAAGAACTTCATTGATCTTGGTCTATTCGAAGGTGTTGCAATTTCTCCGGAACGCAATTAAGCATAATTTTCTCCTTTACAACTGATGACACTTTAATCTTCATTAATGCTAATGAATATTCACCTGTTATGGTCGAACACCTCCTTTAAATTTTTTCGGCAGTTTCTGAATTGTAAATTAATTTTTTCAAAAGTTGTCTCATTGCATAAATGTTCCTAAAGATTGGGCTTCTAGATGTGCAATCCGCGTTAGATATCTTTCTAGTTCACTTTCTTGCACTTATATAACCTTCCTCTTGGAGCTTATTTTATGAGATCTTCCTCCTAGCAGCCTGTTCTTTCTATGTTTGCAAAGAAACTAGCCTCCTGGAAATCAAATTGTCTATCTTTGCCAATAGACTTATTATATTTAAATTAGTGTTGGCTAGTATTCTTGTGTACTATTGTTCGCTTTTTAAAGCCTCTAAGACAATTGTTAATGTAGTGGAATCAATCATGAGACGGTTCCTTTGGGGTAGCTCTCTAGGTAAGAAGAAATTGCAGAAAGTCAGTTAAGATATGATAACCAAAAGTAAGAAACTTGGTAGTTTGGAAGTGTATTCGTTAGAAAAGAAGAATAAAAGTCTCTTGTTTAAATGATTTTGGAGATTAGATCTTAGTAGTAATGATTTATGGCAAAAAGTTGTGCATCTCAAATATAATTTTAGAAGCAGTTTAGTAGCTCAGTTTCGTTGTAAGTCGAATTTCTCTCCTTTATGGAAACAAATTAAGAATATTTCTCTTTCATCTCCATTTCAGGAAACACTAGTAGAAAATAGGCCTTTAGGAACGGTGACAAAACCGTTCTCATTGTGTGCAAACTGTTCTCCTAAGATATAGTAACGGTTTTAATACTATAGGGAACACATTTGTAACCGTTCCCTGTACGGCCGTTTCTTTAGGTTTTGGGAACAGTTTTGCTTAATATGGGCAACAATAATACAAAACCGTTCTCTATAATGTATACTTTTGGGAACGGTTTTTTAGAATCCTTTAGGAAACGATTTTTAGGGACCCTTTAAAGAACGGTTTTAGAAACCCTTTAGGGAACAGTTTTTTTTTAACTCTTTAGGGAACGGTTTTGTATGATCCTTTAGGGAACGGTTTTTTATGACTATTTAGGAAACATTCTTTTTAAATGAATTTTATTTCGGTACAATGATAGCAATATATTCAGCTTTAAAAAAAATTGAAATTTGGCTGCAATATGAATTTTCATTACAAGTGATGCAATATTTTCATATTGAAAGTTTAAAAGAGACCAATAATTAAATATATTAATCAAAATGATTAAAAAAATCCAAATACAACTAGTCACGGATTACACACAATAAAAAAATCTTTCTACTGCTGCTTGGAAAAGTTTAGTTTGCAAATGAGCAATTCTTTTTTTTTTTTTGTCTTTCAGAAACTAGAAGTGAGTCTAATTTCGGAGGCTTCTCATCTTCAAGCTCACTAAGAATGACCTCTTCTCCATCCCTGTCAGACCTACCAGTTTCTTGTTTATTTAACTCAGTGAAAGACCCTCTGGATCTTTTGGTTCCGAGAAGAAAACCAGTTTCACAGGAATTATCACCAGAATCAATATCAGCACAAGCAGAATTGACGCAATTACATTGATTACAGTTTGGCTCACACTCACAATATCTTCAAGCTGCAAGACACCTAAAATATAGGCTGCCAGAAGAAGACAAACAGAATAAGTGAATAAAAAGCATGAATTATCTGATGACTTAAGTTGTTTGTGACCTCCTACAGGTCTGATAATGAGCATAAAAGCTATTGCAACCATTGTTGGACCAACTACAACTAAGAAAATAAGTGATGCTTCATTCGAAGAGTTGATCATAAGATATATTTGAGTCAATACTACATCACTCATTCCAGCATATCCTTTTAATATTTCCAAAATATGACTCTTACTTTTGGGGAAGTTCTGCACAGATGAAACTAGAGGTGCTATGTTGAAGTCTCACTATTGGTTCCAATATCACAACACATAGCTGCATAATTTATACCATCAAAGAATTTTAGCAACAAGCTCGTTCATGCATGAAATATCATATAAAGTACACAGTCATCTCAGCAAGCATTCTCAAACTTTCACTAGCTAAAATGCGATTCAGTATGAGTAAACAAAAATAAATAGAAATTAAAACAAAACCTAATCAGATACTTGCAATTTCATAGAATGGCACCTTATTGCTAGCTTAATTTTCACTAATACTTGAAAGACAATATCAAGTTCATACTTAAACCATTTCACAAGTGGAGGTTTTCCTTCGTCCCAGTCAGCAACAGTATATCACAGACTTCTCATTTTTAAGATTTACCTGAAATGAATTTCTCAGCAATGTAATGTGTCAGCATAACCCCAAACTTGAAGTTACAGTAAGCACTTGGCATAAAAAATGAACATAGAAATACTGATCCAATTAGATTAAACAAACCAAAGAAGCAACATCATGGCATGGCTCAGGACTCATAAACAAATATGGCTATGAATCAGTGAAAGCAACAATTGCGTAGCAAATTTCCACTACTATACACAAACCGGTTCATCATCTAATCACTTTTACTAAGAATTCAAAAGAAGTGCTCATATATGAGTCAATCAAAAGAAATTTAGAAGGATTTATCAGTAATCTAATAACTGAGGTAAAAAAGGCGATCAACTGGCCCAACTATGCCCCTATCTAATTTCCATCCATATTTTTCTTAATGTTATCTAATTTCCATCTATATTTTTTTAATGTCAGTAAAATTGTCATTCTTAATCAGCCAATGCAACATAACCCAAAATTAAGGCTTAACCTAACTGAAAAATAATAAAAAATAATAATAAATAAAATAAAAAGGTAAAAAATTAAATTGTAAAAGTAAAATATATATATAATAATAATAATAATAATAATAATAAAAAGCTAAATTAGTTCAAAAAAACAGCTAAATCAGTTCAAAATGAATCCTCCATTTTCATTGTTAACATTGTTATATGAGACAAAGAAGAGGATCAATCAGCAGCAATTCTTTATTGGTTTGATTTTGCACTTGGAAAACATGGCATTCTCAAGAAAACAGAAGTAATACCAGAGATGGAATTCATAAATAAAAGAATATTCTATTCAACACGCACAAGTTTTTCATGTACAAGATTACATGGCTTCACATTTAACAAATGGGAAACCATCTAACAACGTTCAAAAACCTCACATCTTAATATGTACCTCACTTCAATTCATCATAGAAAGAAAGAAAATTTTAAAAATCCTAGATCAGACTGTTCCTTGAATGATTGTAAATGAAGGTAAATGACTATTTTTTGTATTTGCTTCTATCATATATATTTGCAAAAAGTCAAGTCCAACAACAGAAAAATAAACTAAAAAAATCCAACGGACCTTTTCTTGAGTATGGACTTTTGACACAGGTAGTGGTGATTTTTGTATGGATGTGGTTACTGAGTTATGGTAAATTAGAGGCCATAAGACCCATTGATTCTGCAACTTCCACTGCAGAAAGGTTATCGGTTTGTTCCTGCAAATAGAAAGAAATTGAAACCATAAGTATTGAGCATCTCCAGAAGATTAGTCAATCCAATCATAGCCAAGTTAATAAACTAAGGATGCACAATACATAACAAAATATAGACGGTAGAAGGATGACAGAACAGAATATCCAAGTTAATATGTGACAACATCAAATATCTATCTCTAGTCTCTAAATATAGCTTACTCTTCTACTTCTGTTGCAAAATTTGTGTTCGTTTCAGAAGAATACTAAAACAATGATTCATGCATAGATGGACATAAACCACTGTTGTTTGGAAAAACAAAGTGACAAACCCCAACATAGTAAAGCTTTCTACCTTACAAGGTCGATGTACAGAGTCTTTCCTCTTACAATTAAATTACAAAGCAAGTATTAGGAAAACAATATACAAGAACAACTTTGAAGTTGGGCATATTGCAGCATTTTACAGTAACTTCATAAGAAAATAACAGATACTGTATTCGTACCATGTTCATTAAAGATAAAGCTAATATCTATTGAGAAATATAAAAGGCAATGCCAAACAATTTCATTAACCAGAAATTCAGCTTGTTTCCTCTCTAGAAACATTTAATTTGTGAAAACTCAACCTTTTAACTTGCTTCCAGTAGTGCAACAGAAACTGAATCATCTTCAAAGAATACTAGCTAAAAGATGCAGTAAATGAATATACGAGAAGACAATAATAGGATCAATGTACCATTCAAATAACTAAACTTCACTGTCTATTACAATTTGTCATTTACATTATTATTGTGCAATTACCATTATTTAGTCCACCAAAATGGAGAAGAAGTGATCAGTAACCAGTACAACAGATTTCCAAATTTTCCTATTGCCCATTCCAACCACACATTATCAAATACAGTACTTATGCAAATCAAGCAAAAGAACAGATATTCATTAAAATATCTAAACAATATCCATAGAATTCAATATAGAAAGCACAAGCAGCAAACCAGAAATAGATCATCACCATCATTTAGGAAGGTCAGAAACTCTATACAAATCAGGTGTAACCTCTGTCAGCCACAACCCTGAAAAAACAACCTGCAAAATTTCAACACAAAAAGAAAACATCAAACAATTTGAAATTGCACATAAACCAAACTAACATATATAAATCAGACAAAAACTTGATATAATCATACTTACATCTAATTACTTCCGAATAAGGCGAGGTTTCTTTTTACGTCTTGTAGTAGATCTGGAACCAACAACAGTAATGAAATCCTCCTCAACCTCCTCATTCGATAGCGAAGCCTATAACTTGACTCTCTCCTCATTCATCTTCACGACTACATCTTCTCTAGGAGACTTACAAGCCGTGGCTTTTCTCTTTCTCAAATTCCATGGCACCAACGAAGTATCATTGAAGCCTTTCTCTTGTTCTTTTTCTGCAAGAACCGCTTCCTTAAGTTTCTGAGCAATCCTCTGAACCAAAGTCAGCTTCTTTCCTTCAATTGCTGGCGGAGTCGAGCTGTTGTTGATGTGTTTCGATTCGAATCTTTAATTTGGTGGTGAATGGCGATGAGGTTTGGTGAGATTTGGCCAACAAATTGGTACATCGAACGGCGCGGTGAGATTTGGCGAATAAATTGGTTCGGTGAACGGCAGCAGTGAGCGAAGTCGAGTGTGAGAGTGGTGAAAGGTGAGTGGTTTAGAAGGGATTAAGCAATAAAAATTTTAGAAACCTAAAATCTAATTATGGGTATTAGGAACGCTTTTGTAAAAGTTGAAATGGTAAAAACCTGTATATTAAAATTTAATCAAGAACGGTTTTCATCAGATAATGGGATACGGTTCAAAACCGTTTCCATATGCATATTTCTGGATAATTTTTACTCATATTTTTTAGTACAGTGAAAAACCGTTTCAATAAAATGGGTTTAGGGAACGGTTTTTCTATACTTAAGAAGTACGGTGTTAAACCGTTTCTATAAATACGTTTTGGGAACGGTTTTGCTCTTCTTATTTAGTACAACTTAAAACCATTTCTATTAATATTTTTTGAGAACGGTTTTGAGACGTTGCAAAAAACCGTTCCTATACATTCTTTTAAGAACAGTTTCCAGACCGTTACAAGGATGTCTGTTCCTAAAGGGTTATTTTCTACTAGTGAAAACATTAGAATTTCAGTTAGAACTAATGAAGTTATTCACTTTTGGTTTGATTGTTGGATCATACCTCTTCCACTAAAATATCAATTCCCAAGATTATTCTCTCTCTTAAAAAATTTATATGCTATGGTATCAAACTGTGGGGTTTGGAATGGTTCTAATTGGTCTTGGATATTTTCCTGAAAAAGTGATAAGGCTGCAAATTAGCATCCTTTCTTCCCTTGAAACTTAGACTTTTGCAATGAATTCGAGAGCATTTCTGGTGAAACTAATGTTGTTACAAGTTATTTCAGGTTCTAATCCCGATAAGCACTTTGGAGTCGTGCAATAGAAAAGGAGAAGATGGAGGCCAATAGAGTATCAGACACGGAACTGGAGTGAAGACTATGCGGGACAAGTTGAATTATAGGTTTATGAATAACAAACATAAGTGGCAATCCAGGGCCATGTCCGCTGCTAGGACCCGCTGCCAGCGGAAAGAAGGAACGTGACATCGAAAGAAAGCGGCGCTCCCTGTAGAGGCTCGCCGCCAGCGGCCGCTGCCAGCGAGAAAGGACAGTGGTGACGGCAGATGAAAATGGCCCTCACCCATTCGCCGTCACATCTCGCTGCCAGCGGGCAAACTAAACGTGTCGGCGGTCGACACTGACGTCAAGGGCAAGTTTGGGTTTTCGCAATTATTTTGAGGGCAATCTCGTCTAGGACTTGGAGGATGATAAAGGGAATTGACAAACCACAAGAGGGGGATCGAGAAAGGGACGAAGAAAACACATTCGAAGATCACACAATTTCATCTGGAGAGATTGGAAGAGAAGATCAGGGGTGAACTCTCTCTACTATGTTAGGAATAGCATTATTAGTTAGGGTTGCTTCCATGATAATGTAAAACTAAGTCTGATCTTAGGTTTGCGATGTAGTCGCCCAGTAAACTCTTGTTATACTCGTTATTGGTGTATTGATGCTGTTTTCGTTGGAACTTGTTCTTAAAGCTTGATGAATGATTGACCATGTTTATCTTGTTCTGCTGTTTATAATTGTTCAAGAAAATTATAGTTTAGACCTAGGGTTTCAAAAATATATCAATTGAATACTTAGGGATAAGATTTGAGAGATATATATTCAAGGATAGCATACTCACTGCATCGAGTGGATTGCGTTACATAGGAATATGGGATGAAATTATTCGATAGGTTGCTAGGATTTGGAAGAATCTAGGAACACATATGAATCTACAAAACAGGTAATAAACCATTGTCACGAGTGTACGTGGAGTTTAGGGTAGGTGAAATCGTAAACCTAGGACTGTTCACTATTGTTAACTGAGTCATTTAGATAAAACGCTTCTTACATACTTCAAAGAATTGTGCATCTAATTAGTAGAAAATTTACAAGTTGAATTTAATTTGCGTAGTCTCTGTGGATTCGATACCTGAACTAATTGAGTTCTCTATATTACTTGATAACGTGCACTTGCGCAAGCAATTCTCTTATACGGGAATTTTGACATCAAGTTTTTGGCGCCGTTGTCGGGGACTACGGCTCTATTTTGTTCAACTATTGAGAATTTTCTACTCTTTGGACTTTTTAATTTGTTTTTTTTTCTCTCCTGTCTGTGCAGGTCTTTAGTGGATGCGAAGAACTAGACATTCAGGAGCGCAATTAGTGGAACCGTTACCTGAACCTGAGAGACTCCTACGCGAGAGATGACGTCAGCATCGAATGGCAGACGCGGTGAATCCTCCTCGCCGTACTTTGAGGGAGTTTATAGCTCCTACATTGAACGGTATACATCAAAGTATCGTTCCTCCAGCAGTGACGACATATTCTTTTGAGATAAAGACGTCTACTATCACTTTGATTCAACAGTCCTGTAAGTTCCATAGACTATCTAATGAGGATCCCAACCAGCATTTGAAGAAGTTCCTTTCTATTTGCGGGACGTTCAAGACTAATCGAGTTCCAGAGGAAGTAGTGCTTTTACGCCTTTTTCCATTCACTCTCCAAGACAAGGCTTGGAATTGGTTGGAGTCTCTCCCGCCTGGATCTATCACTACTTGGGCACAACTGGTGCAACAATTTCTTCCGAAATATTTTCCACCAGCGAAGACAGCTCGTCTCAGGCACGAACTTATGACCTTTCGTCAGATGGAAGGAGAATCACTATATGACGCCTGGGAGAGAATAAAGGATTTGGCAAGAAAAGTTCCACACCATGGATTATCAGATGAAATTGTTTTGCAGACCTTCTATTCAGGTCTTCATATCGCTACCAGATCAGTGTTAGATGCAGCCGCAGGCGGATCATTAGCAAATTTGACATATGCAGAGGCCTACCGGAAAATAGAAGATATGGTGATGAGTATATAGTGGGAGGCAGAAAGAAATCCGTAAAAAAAGCCAGCCGGGATGCATCAAGTTAGCCAATTCGACAAGGTGGCAGCCCAGTAAGAAGCCCTGACAAAGAAAGTAGATGCTTTGAGTATGTCGAAGGGGGAAGCTGTAGAGGATTGCACTGAAGAAGGGATGGAATTCGAAGACACTGGAGAGGCTTCAGATATGGTAAGTTATGTGACTAATAGAAATTTCAATAACTCTTATTCGCAGGCCTACACTCCAGCTAATAGGAACCATCCAAACTTTGGATACAAACAACCGTTCAACAAGCAGCAATCATTCGGACAAAGTACTCAAGGTACCTTCACCAAGCAACAACCGCCACCTAGATATGCACCTCAAGTTCAACCAGAGAAGAAAGCGAGCACTACAGATGATCTTTTAGCTCAGCTGGTGAAGTCTCAACAACAACTCATGCAGACTCAAGTACAATTCATGCAGGCTCAACAGGTTGAGAATAATAATACGAAGGCGTCAATCAGAAATCTTGAAGTGCAGGTTGGACAACTAGCACAAGCAATGCAAGATCGCCAGGCTGGGACGTTGCCTAGTAATACTCAGAACAATCTTATTGAGCAAAAAGAGGTGAAAGCGGTGAATTTGAGAAGTGGGAAGGTACTGAAAGAACTGGAAAAGAAAGTGAAGAATCCATTGAAAAAGAATCAGGAGAGGGACGTAGAGGTGGCAAAAGAAGAGGACTTGTCTAAGAAGAAAGATGATGAAGTCCAAAGTCCGCAAAAAGATAGATTGGTTGATCTTGTTCCTACCCCACCTTTTCCTAACCAGTTGAAGAAGAAGAAGTTGGACAGCAGTTTAAAAGGTTTCTTGACATTTTCAAGAAATTAGAGATCAACATACCTTTCGCAGAAGCCTTAGAGCAGATGCCCAGTTATGTCAAATTCATGAAGGATATTTTATCCAAAAAGAGGAAACATGGAGATTACGAGACAGTGGCCCTCACTGGGGAGTGCAGTGCAATTCTTCAACGCAATCTATCTCAGAAGTTAAAGGACCCTGGGAGTTTTATTATCCCATGCACCATCGGGGATCAGTTTTCTGGAAAGGCATTATGTGATTTGGGGGCGAGTATTAATTTGATGCCCTATTCTGTTTTCCAACAGTTGGGAATAGGGAGCTGCGAGCCGACGTCTGTGACTTTGCAATTGGCTGACAGGTCATTAAAGAAGCCTAAGGGTATTATTGAGGATGTTCTAGTGAAGGTGGGTAAATTTATTTACCCAATGGATTTCATTGTCTTGGATATGGAAGCTGACCTGGAGGTACCATTGATTTTGGGAAGGCCATTTCTGGCTACTGGAAGAGCAGTTATAGATGTTCAGAAGGGTGAATTGGTAATGAGAGTAGAGAATGAAGAGATTAAATTCAATGTTTTTAAAGCTCTGAAATACCCTGCAGAAGATCTGAGTGCATGAGGGTCTCTACTTTTCAAGAAAATTCTCAAGAACTAGCTGTAGAAGACTGTTGGTTTTTGGACGCACTGGAAGCTGCACTTATGAACATGATGGGTGAAAGAGAAGAAGTCTCTGAGATAATTATGCAACTTGAAGAGAGACCATATTGTGAAGTACATCAAATTGAGACTAGGCCGATATCTTCTCAGCCTAAACCATCCATTGAAGAGCCACCAAAATTGGAGCTGAAACAACTACCGGAGCATCTCAGGTATGCTTTCCTGGGTGATTCTTCTACTTTACCTGTTATCATATCTGCGAAACTAACCCATGAACAGGAGGAGAAATTAATTGTTGTTCTGAAACAATACAAAAAAGCCATAGGATGGATGATTGCAGATATAAGAGGGATCAGTCCTTCTGTGTGCATGCACAAGATCTTGATGGAAGGGGACTACAAACCTTCAATTGAAGCGCAAAGGAGGTTGAATCCGAACATGCAGGAGGTGGTAAGGAAAGAAGTTCTCAAGCTACTGGACGCAGGTATCATTTACCCTATTTCTGATTGTTCTTGGGTTAGCCCAATTCAATGTGTACCTAAAAAGGGGGGAATGACTGTAGTAGCGAATGAAAAGAACGAGTTGATTCCCCAAAGGGTAGTTACAGGATGGAGAGTCTGCATAGATTATAGGAAACTTAATAAGGCAACTAGGAAAGACCATTTCCCATTACCATTCATTGATCAGATGTTAGATAGATTAGGGGGACATGCCTTTTAATGTTTCTTAGATGGGTACTCTGGGTATAATCAAATAGCTATAGCACCTGAGGATCAAGAGAAGACTACTTTCACTTGCCCCTATGGCACTTTTGCATATAGGAGAATGTCGTTTGGCTTGTGTAACGCTCCTGCCACTTTCTAGAGGTGCATGATGGCAATATTTTCTGATATGATTGAGAGATACATGGAGATTTTTATGGATGATTTTTCTGTATTTGGTGAATCTTTTGATCATTGCTTAGAGAATTTGGGTTTAGTGTTGAAGCGGTGTGAGGAGACACATTTAGTACTAAATTGGGAGAAGTGCCATTTCATGGTAACCGAAGGGATAGTACTAGGACATAAGGTGTCGGTGAAAGGGTTAGAAGTTGATAGAGCAAAGGTAGAGGTAATAGAGAAGTTGCCACCTCCAACATCAGTTAGAGCGGTCAGAAGTTTTTTAGGTCATGCGGGTTTTTATAGACAATTTATCCGTAATTTCTCTAAGATTTCGAAACCTCTGAGTACCTTACTTAAGAAAGACTCTGTATTTGATTTTAATGACAATTGTTTGCAGGCATTTAATTTCCTTAAAGAAAGGTTGGTCTCTGCACCTGTGATTACATCACCGGATTGGGACCTTTCATTTTGAATTAATGTGCGATGCAAGTGATTTTGCAGTGGGTGCAGTGCTTGGACAGAGACGTGATCTTATATTTCACACAATCTACTATGCTAGTAGAACATTGAATGATGCACAGGGGAACTACACCACTACGGAGAAGGAATTACTAGCAGTGGTCTTTGCGGTGGATAAGTTCCGACCTTACCTAATAGGATCTAAAGTGATTGTTTTTACTAACCATGCAGCTATTAGGTACCTGGTGATGAAGAAGGACAGCAAACCGAGGTTGATACGTTGGGTTTTGCTACTTCAAGAATTTGATCTGGAGATTAAAGATAGAAAAGGGACGGAAAACCAGGTGGCAGATCACCTATCAAGAATGGAACATATTCCACTAGAGGTTGATGTGGAGATAAATGAAAGATTCCCCGATGAGCAGTTATACACTTGTCAGTCAAAGCAATCACCTTGGTATGCTGATTATGTGAACTATATAGTTTCAAAGGTAATTCCAGATGACTTGACTCCCCACCAGAAGAAGAAATTCTTCCATGAATCTTTACGGTACGTCTGGGATGAACCCTATTTATTTCGTCGATGCGCTGACCATATACTTCGTAGATGTGTAGCTTTTGAGGAAGTTGAACAGGTGTTGGATAGCTGTCATTCTTCAGAGTACGGTGGACATTTTGCGGCCGATAGGACAGTTGCAAAGATCCTCCAGTCTAGATTCTATTGGCCTACGATGTTTAAAGATGCAAGAGCTTTTATTGAGCGATGTGACCGCTGCCAACGTACCGGAAACATCTCAAAGAGGTGGGAAATGCCACAAAAAGGCATTCTAGAAGTCGAATTGTTCGATGTGTGGGGCATCGATTTCATGGGACCTTTTCCCCCTTCCCAGAAAAACGAGTACATATTGGTGGCGGTAGACTATGTCTCGAAGTGGGTAGAAGCGATAGCAACTCCAACAAATGATGGTAAAGTGGTGCTTAAGTTCTTGAAAAGCCACATCTTCGTACGATACGGGACGCCACGAGCCTTGATTAGTGGCGGAGGTACACATTTCTGTAATCACCTTATTGACAGGTTATTGAGCCAATATGGAGTTAAACACAAAGTCACCACGGCGTATCATCCGCAAGCAAGCGGTCAAGTGGAAATCTCTAATAGGGAGCTGAAGGGAATCTTGGAAAAGACAGTGAACAAGTCAAGGAAGGATTGGAGCTTGAAGTTGGAAGATGCATTATGGGCGTACAGAACTGCTTTCAAGACGCCAATTGGAATGTCACCCTTCAGGTTAGTTTTTGGAAAGAATTGCCATTTACCAGTAGAAATGGAGCAGAGAGCATTTTGGGCGATCAAGTACCTGAACTTCGACTTAAAAGATGCTGGTAACAAACGCCTTCTACAAATGGACGAATTAGATGCTTTTCGATTTAAAGCCTATGAGAATGCTCGTCTATACAAGGAGAGAACAAAGATATGGCATGACAAACATATTCTGCGATGGGAGTTTACCCCAGGTCAGTCGGTTCTGTTATTTAACTCTCGGTTGAAATTGTTTCCAGGCAAATTAAAGTCCCGATGGTCCGGACCATTCCGTGTTCATCAAGTCTACAAAAATGCAGCTGTCGAAGTGGAGGATAAAAGTGATGGACATCGCTTTGTGGTGAATGGACAGCGGTTAAAGGCATATCTAGGAGGGAGTAAGGAAAGGGGTAGTCAGACTATCTATTTCCTTAGCGATCAATAGGCCGCTAAATGTCGAGCTCAACGACATTAAACAAAGCGCTCGTTAGGAGGCAACCTAACAAACTTATTGTGTATAGTCATTTATATTGTTTTGTTATTGTGTTATGGTGTTGGAAAAAAAAAATAAAGGCTCCCAGGTACAGTTCGCCGCCAGATTTGGCTGCCAGCGAAGAGAAGAAGGAATGCCAGCGGACAGGAGTGGCGCTCTCGGACAGCATTCGCTGCCAGCGTCCACTGCCAGCGGAGGGGGTTATTTGACGGCGAATGCCTCCGCTGTCACATCTCGTTGCCAGCAAACAGGATGCAAATTGAGGACAAGCCATAGCGGCGCTCACTGTCAGGGTTCGCTGTCACCGTCTGCTGGCAGCGAACGACATTACTGTGGCAGCGGACGACCCTGACAGGTAAGTATTTAAACACCCTTCTTATTCTTTTCTCTCCCAATTAGCATTGTTTCCTCTAGTTCTCTCTTCTCCAACAGATTGGACGTGCTACACTCAACCACATCCACCAAGTTTTCTTCCCTTTCTTCTTCCATCTTCATCCTCCTCCTAGATTATACTCCCACCATGAGGTAAGTTTTCTTTCTCTTGTCTTTGCTTGGGAATTGGATTGAATAGAGGTTAGGGTTGTTTTCTTTCTTGAACTTGAATGGTACATTATGTTGTGTAGATTTCTTTACTGCACCATAGGATGTTAGAGCTGCCATTGGATGTGATTTTTGGGTGCATTACCATTTAGTTTAGTTGACTCTCATAAGGTTCAACTCATGAACACAAGGTGTTTGACATAATGCCTCAATGACAATTTTGATGGTTTTGAGTACTCTTGAATGTTAGTTGTCATTAGAAACATGATGAGGTTGTAGGAAAATACTTTTCATGCCATCTTATGTCTGAATTCTATATGCTCGCTAGGTGTTTGATGAATTACCTAAATGACAACTTAAGTGCAATTAGATTGACTAGTGTTCTTGCATATGTCCACTCATGCTAATTTTCATTTTGGAAGTTCACTAGAAGTGCTAGTTTTCCTTTTATATTTGTGTGATTGCTTCTAGGTGACGATATTGCATGGTGGTTTGAAATTGGTTGTAACATAGAGCTGCTTATGTGTTATGTGTGCTGTTTTATCTTGAATTTGTGCAGAGGAGCAACAATTGAACGTTCGCGGCGAAATGACACACGCCGGGATGAGCGGGCTAGACGAAGTGCCAACCAAAGAGCGGAGCTGCTGCGGAAGGAGCAAGAGGAGAGGGATATAGCAGTTGAAGGGGCTAAGGTTGTGTTAGAATGGGGAGTTGATGATAAGGCGCTGAGTTATATGAATTGGGCTCAGGATTTTGAGTTGAGAGGATGGAAGGGCCTAACTAGGCAACGCCCTCCGTCCAACTATGATCTAGTGAAGCAATTCTACCGGGAGATGGATGTAGATAGCTTCATGAAGTATGACTCTGTCACTTTACACGGAGTATCAGTTGTGTTTTCTGCGCACAAGATCAACAAGTATTATGGTATTTCTCGTCCACCGAAGCAATCTCACGGGTGGCCAGATTCAGTCCAGCAAATGCAAGATGCCGACTTGCTAGCGGTGTTATGCGGTCCTGAGCATACCAAGACGGTGGCAGCTACTAGCCCGAAAGAGATGGATGAGAGAGCACACATCTGGAATGTCTTCATGTGCCAGAATCTCACTCCGGTGTCGCGGCGGATGTTTACCACCGACCGACTTCATTGCCTCCATGCATTGAGAAGTGGGCCAATTGATTAATCAACAATTTCGTGAACGGCTCTCGGGTAGGATGGGACACAAATCCCTCATCTTTCCTTCTTTGATTACTGAATTTTTCAAGAGGGCGGGACTGCATGTAGATCTCGATGGGGAGGTGATGTTACATTACCCTAACTTGAACATGGTCAACATCGCCAAGGTGCGAGCAAACCGTGGGTTACCGGCTCTTTCCAGGACTACCTCGGCTACTACTGTTCTGGCAGCCGCACTGCATCTTCCAGCGACGCCACCGCTTCTATCACACCAGCACCATCTAGCAGCACTAGTTCCAGCAGAGCACCTGTGGAGATTCTTCTTCGAGGAAAAGTGGAGAAGCAGGAGGAGCTGACCGTGATACAAGAGCATCTCATGGAGCTTCTAAAGCAGGGGACTCAGGCTGATGATCCTCAGTTTCAGCAACTCACGGGCAGGAAGAATGCACTCAAAGCAGAGATTCAGTCGATCGACGCCTTTATTGCAGCTCATTGCCCACCACCACTGTGATTGTTCTGTTCTTTTGTTTTAAGTAACTCTAATTTTTTTTGAGACTTTGGTATTGTTTGTATGGATATGTATAACTGGTACTTGAACTTGATATATTCGTATGTAGTTAGTAGGAGTTGCTATTGGTTTCTCATCTAGTGGTTGTTTTGGTAATACATTGAGACAATGTATGGACTCAAGTTGGGGGTGGCTGCAGGTATAGTATCATGGATGTTTGAGTTTGGAGCTAATTTTCTTTCTAAAATCTTTCATTGATTTCGGTTTACTGAATAAGTTGAATTTGACAATAGAATGTGAATTCTAATAGCTCTGCGGCCTAAATGCTCTGAATTTCGCTTGGCACCAGTATTAGAAAATTCTAGAGTACTGTCAAAGTAGGTAAATAGGAACAATAGTGGAGATACCCTGTGAGTATTTGAGCCTATAAATATCTTATTTGTGAGAGTTTGATCTTATTTTCTTCACTTCATATACACTTCTCTATTGATTTCTCTATAAAGCCCTTCGTTAGGTTTGTTGGTTTTGACAGGAGTTCCTCAAGTGCAGGGGGCAGTGATTGGATGAGCAGGATGACGAGAGGAACTGTGAAAATGACGTAGGCATGGTAAGTGGAGTGAAGCAAAGCAAAGCCTCGGCCGAAACACATCCCGCAACATTAAAGAGTGATAACTAAAGCCCAGTTGAAGCTAAACACCATGAACTTTTGTGGTCCCCACCTCGTCCAAACCAAGAATTTGGGGTCGAAATCCGAAGAAATTCGGAGCCGAAACTCAAATTTAAACACTGCCCTACCTAAGAACTCGTGAATGGTACCAGAACCCAACGGGGAGAACAATGAAAGAATTAGTTGATGTGACCGAACAAATCAAACGAAGGCGATTAAAGTGCAGAGATGTGAACCGAAATTATGGAGTAGGAAGTAGAAACTGTAAGCACTACTTAGTTTTTCTTTTTTTGATTGACCAAAAAAAATATATATATATATATATGTATATATCTATATATTTAGAAAGAAATACATGGTCTCAAGGAAGACAAGAAGAGAAACTTAAGGGAGTGAGAAGGAAGGTGAAGAACTGGTTTTCTGAAAACAACAGACTAAGGAAAAGCCAAGTTGGGGGTGGGATCAGTCACGAGTTTTATTTGTCTCCCATCATGAGTTTCATTTTCCTTCGAAAACAAAACCTTACCTTGACACAGCCCAAAAGACCTACAGATTCACAGGGAATCGAGCAAACTGGCATCTTGAGATCTCTAAGTGCCCTGCAGCTTCTATCAGTTCCATTGGTCACGAAGGTAAATATTTATTTCTCATATCGCGCATCAGAATGGATCTAAGTATTTTCAGACATTAGGTCGACCTTCATACTACTTAGAAATTGTTGTGAGACACATAGGGTTCTGAGAGACGAGATGACACAAAAATAGAGAGAACTAGTTCTTATACTTGTTGAGATAGGAAATAAGAATTTTCGAAAGCTGGTAACTATCATCTTAGCAAGGGAATTGGGCACGGGAGCCTGAGCGTTATCCTTCTATTGTCCGATTCATACTGAACGGGAGCCTAAAGATTTATCTTTGTATTTTCTTTCTTGATTGCTCCAAATTTGATCTGCTATGATACAATATGTTTGTGGGTGTCGTACTTGGTAAACCCTCAGGAGACTACAACTCCTCCTCTAAGGCCACTTAAGGGTTTAAAGGCTTGTGGCATCTGCTAAATGCCATCGTGTATCCTACGAAAGTGGAACAATTTAGTAGACTTATCTTTAATTAGTAAATTTTGTATTGCGAGCATCAAGCCATTAGAAGAGAAATAGGAGATTTCATTAAACTGGTTGCTCGAGGACGAGCAAGGGTTTAAGTTGGGGGTTGTTGATAAGGCTGCAAATTAGCATCCTTTCTTCCCTTGAAACTTAGACTTTTGCAATGAATTCGAGAGCATTTCTGGTGAAACTAATGCTGTTACAAGTTATTTCAGGTTCTAATCCCGATAAGCACTTTGGAGTCATGGAATAGAAAAGGAGAAGATGGAGGCCAATAGAGTATCAGAGACGGAACTGGAGTGAAGACTATGCGGGAGAAGTTGAATTACAGGTTTATGAATAACAAACATAAGTGGCAATCCAGGGCCATGTCCGCTGCCAGGACCCGCTGCCAGCGGAAAGAAGGAACGTGACATCGAAAGGAAGCGGCGCTCCCTGTAGAGGCTCGCCGCCAGCGGCCGCTGCCAGCGAGAAAGGACAGTGGTGACGGCGGATGAAAATGGCGCTCCCTGTAGAGGCTCGCCGCCAGCATCCGCTGCCAGCGAGCAAGGGCATGGTGACGGCGGATGAAAATGGCGCTCCCTGCACCCATTCGCCGTCACATCCCGCTGCCAGCAGGCAAACTAAACGTGCCGGCGGTCGACACTGACGTGAAGGACAAGTTTGGGTTTTCGCAATTATTTTGAGGGCAATCTCGTTTGGGACTTGGAGGATGATAAAAGGGAATTGACAAACCACAAGAGGGGGATCGAGAAAGGGACGAAGAAAACACATTCGAAGATCACGCAATTTCATCTGGAGAGATTGGAAGAGAATATCAGGGGTGAACTCTCTCTATTATGTTAGGAATAGCATTATTAGTTAGGGTTGCTTCCATGATAATGTGTAACTAAGTCTGATCTTAGGTTTGCGATGTAGCCGCCCAGTAAACTCTTGTTATACTCGTTATTGGTGTATTGATGTTGTTTTCGTTGGAACTTGTTCTTAAAGCTTGATGAATGATTGACCATGTTTATCTTGTTCTGCTGTTTATAATTGTTCGGAAGAAAATTATAGTTTAGACCTAGGGTTTCAAAAATATATCAATTGAATACTTAGGGATAAGATTTGAGAGATATATATTCAAGGATAGCATACTCACTACATCGAGTGGATTGCGTTACATAGGAATATGGGACGAAATTATTCGATAGGTTGCTAAGATTTGGAAGAATCTAGGAACACATATGAATCTAGAGAACAGATAATAAACCATTGTCACGAGTGTACGTGGAGTTTAGGGTAGGTGAAATCGTAAACCTAGGACTGTTCACTATTGTTAACTGAGTCATTTAGATAAAACGCTTCTTACATACTTCAAAGAATTGTGCATCTAATAAGTAGAAAATTTATAAGTTGAATTTAATTTGCGTAGTCTCTGTGGATTCGATACCTGAACTAATTGAGTTCTCTATATTACTTGATAACGTGCACTTGCGCAAGCAATTCTCTTATACGGGAATTTTGACATCAAGAAGACAATTATGGATTTGGGCGAAAGCAGTAGAAAGGAACTTCTCCACACCATTAATTCCTTCACTCATTCTCGTTGTAAATCTAGTAAGGTGTTCTGGTCGCTTTCATTATGATGGATCTTATTCTATAAAATCTGCTTGTTGTTCATTGTATGGTTTGGTTACTCCATCTCCAATGGAAAAACATATTATATTATATTTGGTTCTCAAAATCAAATTTGTCCCCCCCCCCCAAAGTTAGCATCTTCTTATGGTTCGCTTTGCAGAATCGAATAAGCATTAAATCTTTCTTAGCCAAGTTTGGTATTATGAGATGTTTATTCGTAAAATCAAATTATATGAAGTGCAATTTATGAGATGAAGTAGAGGAAAACTTGGATCATCTTTTTGTCCACTATTCATTCATCTCTTCTATTTGGCTACGGATTGCGCGTTGGTGGGGCATTAGTCTATGTATTCCTAATAGCTTTATCCATTTATTCTCTTAAAGTCTAATTTGGTGTTTGGTAAGAAGTTATCTAAACTTTGGACTACTATTTTCTTAGCAACAGTGTGGAGTACATGGTTAATTAGGAATGATTCTGTCTTTAACACCAAAGTTTGCTTAGAAACTATTGCTATTGATCTAATATGAAGTTGTGTTCTCTTTTGGGTAAGGACTATCAAAGATTTTGAAGGTCTATTCTCTAATTAATTTTGGTTTCGTACTGCTACTTTCTGCCCTTGATTTATAAATCTTGGTACCATGTTAAGCTAATTCCTCAAATACTCTTTCCTCTTTCTTAGTTTCATTTATTTTTTCGGATATTGTTAGTGTTGTTATTGTCATACTAACACTATTATTGAGTTTTTGAGTTGTTATTGGGTTTTGCATTAGAGCATCTATGTATACTTCTTCGATTAATGTTGTGCGGACCTTTAATTAATTGATGAAATCTTTTACTTATTAAAAATAACAATTCAAACATGCAAGAATTTAAAATGTTAATTCCTAAGAGAAAACTCTTATTGAAATTAATTTTGAGACTTGATATCGTTGAGAAAGCCACATAACTATTTCTGATTCATAGTCATATTCTCTTTTGCCTCAATGAATATTAAGGTATAGTTTACGAATTTAAGGTGAGATACTTTCACTCAACTAGAATTAAAGTTGATCATCAACCCATTTATGAGATTCAGATCACATGGTTTCTTTATGATTCTTGACAGACCCACCACTACTAAATTAAACAGAAGTGGTGACAGTGGGTCACATTGCCTTAGTCCTCTTGAAAGGTGTTATGACAGATATGAGAAAGATAGTGATGTAATGGCAAAATAAAAGATACACCAGATTTTAATGGTTCACTAACAATGTGTTAGTTACCTTCACCACGGTAGACAAACCAGATTTTATTAGAAGGAAACAAATTACAATAATAAACTCCCTCTATTCTTTTTATCTCTTTATATCTTAGGTTAAGAATATAGGAGTGTATTTACAATACTCCTACAGAAATCCTAATAAGGAATAGAAGCAGAAATTCTAATTAGGGACAAAATTAGTAAACCTAATTAAGAGAAAGAAAATAGAATTCCTAATTTAGAACAGAAAGAAAAAAGCTAATTAGAGACAATTTTAGATTCAAGGCATTACAACAAATCTCCACCTTGACTTGAATCTTCTAACAACTAACAGATGTAGTAGATGCTCATCAATCCCTGATTTGCCTTAAGAGGAAAATTAACAGCTTGATATGTTTAACAAGTCCAAATAATGTTGAAACTTGCTGTGTGGAATTGACTTGGTGAACATATCAGCAGGAGTACCAACAGTACCCACTTTTTTCACCCTAATTCTCTTCTCATTTTAAAGAAAATTATAACAAAAATCGATATGTTTAGTCCTCTCCTGATGAACTTGATCCTTCGCTATACATATTAAGCTTAAACTACCACAATATATTATAGCCTGATCGTGATGTAGAACCAAATCATTAACTAGTCCTTTCAACCAGATTCCCTTTTTAGCTACTTCTGTTAGTGCCATATATGATGCTTCTATAGTAGATAGAGTTACGTAGGTTGTAGGTAGCCTTCTAATAAATAACAGAACCATCAAGAGTGAAAACAGAACCAGTAATTATTAGAATCGCAAACATCGAACTATTAGAATCGTAAAGTATCTGTCCCTGAGACACAAAGCGGTTATTATAATCCGTTACAAACAGAGTGCTCTCGTAAAAGGAAAATAAATTCTTGACAATGTTATAGTCGCTAATGAACTCATTCGCCTTTATGAAAAAATAAAAAGGCAAGATTTTCTACTCAATTTATTTTGACAAAGTCTTCGAAACGGGGCATAAAACTATATAGAATCTGTTCCGGAATTTAGGGGTGGGCATAAAATCCAGACCGACTCGGATCAGATCGTGACCGATCTGGACCGTACTGAAAATTATCGGTCCACGGTCCAAACGGTCCGGGTCCGATTTGTCAGTCCGTTCCGGTCCCCTACCTCTAGAGACCGGACCATTTAATAATAAAAAATATATTTATTAAATAAGTAAATTCATATTAATAATACAAATTAAAATACTTAAAATAAAATTAAATCCATATACTTAATGGAATTTAATTGGATAGCGAAATTTTAATATTTATAATAATATTTAATTATATTAATTTGAATTTATTAGGGATAAAAATATTTTAGGTGAATACATAATATTATAAATTGACATTAAAACATTGGTATTTAATTTATAATATTAGATATAATTTATATATAAATTTTTAAAAATGATATTTTTAATATTTTTTTAAAACATTAAAAAGTTTGTGAAAATTCAACCCGGTTGGACCGGACCGGACCGAGACCGGAACCGGTTGGGACCGGACTGATCGGTCCAACATTTTAACCGACCGGTCCGGTCCAAATTTTTGGGACTAGTTATACTAACCGGTCCGGTCCCGGTCTAGGCAAACCCGAATAGGATCGGACCATGCCCACCCCTACCGGAATCAATAAATTTCTAAATAAATGGATGTCCTGGATGTCTAGTTGCATCCATTCAGCTAGAATCTCATTCCTATTGAATGGATTTCCCACTACGAAAATTTCACCTTCATGAGGTTTTAGGCAATGCGACTCATTATCTCCTCTTTTATTCATTGTAGCTATTGAAGGACTTCTCAAATCCTCAAGAACTTCATTGATCTTGGTCTATTTGAAGGTGTTACAATTTCTCCTAAAAACAATGAAACATAATTTTCTCATTTACAATTTGTTGATGACACTTTAATCTTCATGAATACTAATGAACATTCACCTGTTATGGTCGAACACCTCCTTAAGATTTTTCGGCAGTTTCTAAATTGTAAATTAATTTTTCTAAAAGTTGTCTCATGGCATAAATGTTCCTAAAGATTGGGCTTCTAGATGAGCAATATGCATTAGATTTCTTTCTAGTTCATTTTGGTGCACTTATGTAGCCTTCCTCTTGGAGCTTATTCTATGAGATCTTCCTCCTATCAGCCTGTTCTTTCTATATTTGCAAAAAAACTAGGCTCCTGGAAATCAAATTGTCTATCTTTGCAAATAGACTCATTATATTGAAGTTAGTGTTGGCTAGCATTCTTGTATACTATTTTTCTCTTTTTAAAGCCCCAAAGACAATTGTTAATGTAATGGAATCAATCATGAGACGGTTCCTTTGGGGTAGCTCTTTAGATAAGAAGAAATTGCACAAAGTTAGTTAAGATACGATAATCAAAAGTAAGAAACTTGGTAGTTTGGAAGTGTATTCTTTAGAAAAGAAGAATAAAAGTCTCTTGTTTAAATGGTTTTGGAGATTAGATCCTCGTAGTAATGATTTATGGCAAAAAGTTGTGCATCTTTAATATAGTTTTAGAAGCAATTTAGTAACTCAGTTTAGCTGTAAGTCGAATTTTTCTCCTATATGGAAGAAAATTAAGAATATTGCTCTTTTATCCCCTTTTAAGGAAAATATAAGAATTTCAGTCGGAACCAGTGAAGCTATTCACTTTTGGTTCGATTGTTGGATCATACATCTTTCACTAAAATATCAATTCCCAAGATTATTCTCTTCTAATTGGTCTTGGATATTGTCCTGAAGAAGACAATTATGGATTTAGGAGAAAGCAGTAGAAAGAAACTTTTCGACAACATTAATTCATTCACCCATTCTCGTTCTAAATCTAATAAGGTGTTCTAATCGCTTTCATATGATGGATCTTATTCTGTAAAATCTGCTTGTTGTTCATTGTATGGTTTGGTTACTTCATCTCAAATGGGAAACATATCATATTATATTTAGTTCTCAAAATAAAATTTGTCCCCCTTAAAGTTAGCATGTTCTTATGGTTTGCTTTCCAGAATCGAATAAACACTAAATCTTTCTTAGTCAAGTTCGGTATTATGAGATGTTTATTCGTAAACTCAAATTGTATGAAGTGCAATTTATGAGATGTTGTAGAGGAAAACGTGGATCACATTTTTGTCCACTATTCATTCATCTCTTCTATTTAGCTAGGGATTGCACGTTGGTGGGGCATTAGTCTATGTATTCCTAATAGTTTCATCCATTTATTCTCTTAAAGTCTAATATGGTGTTAAAAAATTTCAATTGGTCTTTCAAATTGTCCATTGTTCATTTATTCTCTTAGTCAAGTTTTATAATTAATAGTATAAAATTTCATTATTTAAAAAATTATATTTAACTTTATTTTATAAATAAATCAATTAAACGGGTCAACCCACCAATCTGTGAATTGACACAGCTAATCCACTATTAAATGGGTCGGATTCGGATGGATAAATAGGACACGCCAACCCGAATTGTCATTCCTAAATTTAATAAAAAAAAATAAAAATCTGACTATAATTTAAATTATGCCCAAATCAAGTTAGATTTACTATTTTCTTAAATTCTAATTTTATTTCGTTATAATTGTTTCCAGTTTTAAAATAATTATCCTCTTAATTTTCCTATATTAATTTTTATATGTACTAAATTAGAAATAATTGTAATAATATTATATTCTTAATTGATTAGGAAACAATTTAACGTTCTTATTTAATTGTCACCTAATATATCATCCAATTTTCAAATATATATCCCTTACATTTCATAGTGATAAGACGAACAAAATGCGCCAGATGGTATCATCACATTCTTCTCATCTTTGCAACCATAGGTAAATTTCTAGATATTATATAACGAAATATAGTTCACTCTCATATGTATGTATATTATATGAGAGATTATATATATATATATATATATTCTCCAATATTAATTACATAATATATATATATATTCTCCAATATTAATTACATAATATAGAATGAATTGAACTGGGTCAATGTTGTTAATTGCAAATGGAAGGGATATGTGCTCTGATGGTGTATGCGATCTAATGATTAAATAATGGATATTCTAGATTAATGAAATGGAAAAGGAGGATCAACTCGTACATGATTAGCAACAAACGGGAAAAAAAAATGATAAATTGTTGATTTTGGTAATTTCATATAATCAATCTCAATTGTATATATAATAAAAAACTAATAATTAAAATATTAAAAGAAAAATATGATATACTTAGAAAAATTAAAAATAATAATACATAAAAAAAAGAAACCATAAAAATTAGAAATAATTTTTCCAAAAAACTAATTTTTAATTTTCCATATAGGGCATTTTCAATTTTTGGTTGCCTTAATATTCGTAAATTATTGATTTGGGTGAATTTTTGTTTGTTTATAATAATCAAATTTGAAAAAAGAAATTTTAAAATCCCTAACTTCTAAAATTAGAATTGTAAATATTATTGATTTTTTTAAAAAGAAAATAACTCATTTAAAAAATTAAACTTTAATAAAATAAAAAAGAAAATAAATGAAGATAAATAAATCAATAATAAACTTGTACATTTTAATTGTACAAAATAATCAATTTCAATTATCCAAATAAATTATAAAATAAAAATTATTAAAACACAAAAAAAAAAAGTAAAAGTAAAATTTTTTTTTAAAATCCCAAAAATAAAATATATAAAAAATATTACACTTTTAAAAATTTAAAAATAATAAAGATAAAAGAGTTATAAAACTAATATTAAACTAAAAAAATATTTATATATATCTATTTAATATTTTATAAATAATCACTTTTATTTTAATAAACACTTTTACCCTACTTTTTAAAAAATCGAATATCAAAATATTTATTTCCAAACATACACGCTTAACTTATAGCTAAATTATATTTTAATTTAAAATATAATTAAATATTTAAAAAATTGTAACAACCCAAACACACCTAATATCAAATTAATCTTAATACATTTTATGATAATTTTAATTATTTGTATATTTTAATATAATATGTATATTCTATATTAGGTGAAAATTTTATATTACAAAATAAAAATCAATATAAATTATATTTTGAAGATATATAATAAAATATGACATAATAATAATATTATTTATTATTTCAAAAACTCTAGTTTATATTATTTAAAAAAATATTTTGGGAGAATTTATTTTTATATATTATATGAAAATAATATTTAGAACATATATACATATAAAATATTTTGATGGCTCAAAAAATATGTATAAACACCCTAAAAATCAAACCAGGAAAACACCCCACTTCGATATTTTTAGTAGTATCTAGCCGGAATACAATTGAACACTCCAACATTCACCCAAATCAATTGCAGTAAGATTCCAATTGCTAATACATAGACAAAGAATTATTTTAATCATTGATTTTTAACATCTAAACGTGCAAATACAATCAATAATATCAGGATCTGTTTCTAAACAATTTCCTTGACCGGCCTGTGTTGGGTATTTGTCAATACATTTTTGGTCGCAGCACAAAGAGTTGCAATTGTTGGTGCCACATGGTCCCAAGTCCTCAGTGCATTGTTTCACTTGACTGATGTCCCTTCCCTTTGCAATTACCAACATTGACCCTGTTCAATTCAAACCGTTAATATTGAAGAAAACATACATGCATGGAAAAAATTTCAATAGACTTACCTATGGTTGCAAGGATGAGAAGAATGTGAAAATAAGAAATCGATTTAGCCATCTTGCAGGTTTTGTTTATCTTATCACTGTGAAATGTAAGGGGTATATATAGTAGCAAATTGGAAGATACCACAGATGACAATTGAATAATTAAATAAAAATATTAAATGATTTTCTAATTATTATGCAAGAAATCAGGAAATAAGCCTCCTTAAGGGATATTATTAAATGTGCATAATAGGAGATCTCATATTACTTATATCTAGGAGTTTCCATAGATATTTGATTTTCTTTAGCATATGTAGTATATAATTATGAGTTAAGGAAAGATGAATACGGAAAATAATAATAATAATAAATAAATAAATTCCTATTTTTTTCCTTTCAAAATATAAAATTATTTCAATCAATCCTTTTTTATAATTTTTTATATTTACTAATATAATTAATATTATATACTAAAACTTAATAGAGAAAAAGTTAAAATGGTAATTATAAAATTTATAACTTTGACAAAAATTAAATTACATTTACCAATATAGATTTTTACAAAAATTTGAATATATATATATGTATAATTTAAAAAAAAAACATAATTTTTAATATTTGACCAATTTGATTATTATTTGGAGTGGTAAAAATTAGTCACGGATAAATATAAGAATCCGAAATTCATGCCCCGAAAATAAAATCCAATCTCCTAACATATTCTCATAAAAATAGAGTGGCTGGCCAATCACATTCATTTTACTATTTTTAGATTTTTTAAAATTTTTTTATTAGTTAGAGCATCTCTAATGGTTTAGTGGATGGAGGTAGTTGTGGCTTGGTAAATAGAAGGTGTAGATAATGATGTGTCAAAAATAATATTTCTGGAGAAAAGAAATTAAAAATCGCCCACAGTGGTTATTGTCTATTCGGATTTCCCTAATTTATAATCCATTAGAATTAATCTTCTATTTCCTTTTTAATTTATAATTTAAATAAAAATATGGTAATTACAATTTTAAAATATTAAAATTGCTGATTGACACCGTCAACTAGGACGTGGAAAATAGAAACTCTACTCCACACCCTCTATTATTTTTCCTGCCACGTCACCAGCACATTGTAAATTCACATTGTCATTGGAGTGAATTTTTTAAATAAAAACTCTAAAATGTCCACGTGGACGTGCAAACCAATAAACTCACATTCCACTGGAGATGCTCTTATAAATCAGTCTAAAGATTTTATTTTATGAATAGACCAAACAATTTTGATTTCAAACTATATAGAATTGAAAAAATAAACTTTAAACAGATAATACTTTCTGTTAAATTTGATTTATTTATGTCATTTTACTTCCTGCTTTCAAAATAACATTAACTATTTTGGTATAATATTCTTTATTGATAGCACTGTCAGAAAGGAAAGTACGGTACAGTCCGTACAAGACTTTTTCAAAAAATGGATTGGAGCGGATATGTCCATTTTCTAAAATGATTTATTTTTTAAGTCTAGGTCCTCCCACGGATCCGTACTGACGGACCCGGACATATCCATTAATTTTCAATTTTTTTTTATTAATGCATAGTGTTGAAGAGTTGTATATTTTTTTATAGCCTTTGTTACTCAATTTATAAGCTATTTTACATTCATCTTATTCAAGTACGGTTATATTTATGGTCTAAAAATTTGTAACTTGCACAATCTCAAAAGACTATCGCAAAATATAAAAACAACAGTTATCAAATATTTCGGAAAAAAAAAAAGACTCTAAAGCGGATTGGAGTAGATTGACACATATCCGTACACTAGTTATCAACGGTGGGTGACACAGTGAAATTTAGGGTTTATTAGTTGTGAATCTTGATGTTTTCCGGTTAAAGTAGAGCAAGTTAAAAAATTTAATTTTCAAAAAATTTATATTGGAAACAGCGGATATCCACGGAGATATCCGCTCTGGTCCACTAAAGTCCATTATCCGTGCGGAGCAGATAAAAAAGCCCGCGGTCAAAATGGACACTAATTTTCTAAGTTCATATCTGTACAAATTACAAGCGGACCCGGATAGAACGCGGACTTTCAGTCCGTTTTGACAGTACTATCTATTGCTTTCAAATATGGTAAATAAAAATTTGTACCTAATTTTCCCACATTTTCAGGAGCATCAGGTTCATAAATTTTGTTTCAAACCACCGTATTTTAAAGGAAAAATGGGTTTTGAATTTAAATTTTATCTCATATCTTATTTTTAATAAGAAAATAAATAGGGTTTATTTTAAAAACCACTCAATTTTTTGAAATAGATTATTTCCAAAAAAAAAAAAAAATCCACTTTTTAAACATTTTACTTTGAGCCACTAGTTTTAAAAAGTACCATAAAAAAAATAAAACAGTTGATGACTTTGTTGTTGGATGAGCGGTTTTGGATAATTATGATGTAAAAATTATTTTTTAATTATTATTTAATAATTTTAAATTATTAAAATATTATAATATTCCAAAACTATCCATGTGAACTCCAAAACCATTGATCCAACAATGAAACAACTAGTTATTTTAATTTCGGAGATGGTTTTGCAAAACTTTCATAAATCAGTGGTTCAAAGTAAAGTATTTAAAAAAGTATGGAGTTTTTGAACATAATCCTTTTTAAAACATTTTACTTTTGTCATTTGCTTTGCAAACTTTTAGCGAAAAACTCTAAAACCACTCCAAACCAAGAGTACTAGTGGTTTTGGTGAGATGTGAGTGGTTTTTATATATTTGATTTTGCTAATTATTTAGTTTTAATAATTTTAAAATTTTTGGTTTAATAATTTTAGTAAATATTAAATATTTCATCAAATAATTTAATTTTTTCATTTTTAAAAAAAAATATTTAATTTCAAATTTTACTAAACTAAAATAAATTACTATATATTTTAGTATTTTTTTTGAATGTTTGGTTTAATAACTTTTAATATTTTTTAGTTTTAATTTTTATTTTGGTTAAATAATTTTTGTTTTAATTTTCTAAAACCTACAACAAAACAATATTTAATTGTAGGTATATTTGAAAAACTCGGGAAAATTATTTATATTATTATTGTATTATAATTTTATATATTTTTAAAAATAAATATTAAAAAATAAAAAATGTTTAAAATTGAAAAATAATAAAAATAATGTTGATATATTTAATAATTATTTTAGTTTTTTTTTTAAAAAAAAAAGCTCAATATTTCATTTAAAAATTATTTAAATTACATAAGCTTTAGTTGTATATAATAAAATTAAAAATTAAACGTTAAAAATAAAAATTATTAAAATTATTCAAATAATTAAATAAAAGAATCAAATTTTTTAAAAATTATTGATACTAGTTATAGTTTAGTAAAATTAAAAAGTAAAACTAAGAAGTTAAAAGTTTTATTTTTTTCTAAAAAACCATATTAAACCAAAAAATTAAAAAAAAAAGTTAAAACATAATATATTAAGTAAAATTTAAAGTGAAAAATTAATACTATAAATTACTAAAATTAATGAATTAAAAATAAAAAATTTCTAAAATTATAAGAACATTATTTAATATAAATTTTCAAAATAAAAAATAAAATATTTTTAATTAATTAATAAAATATTTAAAGTTTAGTAAAATTATTAAACCAAAAAATTAAAAGTTATTAAAAGTAAATAATTAGGAAACAACTCGCAAATTTAAAAATCACTCAAACCTTACCAAAACCACTTGTAGTTTTGATTTTGGGTTGTTTTCGGATAGTTTTGTAGGAGTTTGCAATACCAAGTGTCAGAAGTAAAATGTTTCAAATTTTGGGTGGTTTTTTAAATTATCCCAAAATAATTACGGCATTTAAAACATTTTAACTTTGAAAATCCAAAACTATACCGATCAAATTTCTTTTAAATTTTTAAACATTTTAAAGTTTATTTTTCAAAATTAAACCAAGTTACCTTAACTACTCCTTCCCAATCATTATAATTCCATTTATATTTTTCCAATTTATTTAACTAAAATTAGGTATTGAAATGCCAACTATAAACTTCACAAATAATTTGAAATATTATTATTTAAAATTTAATATTTACCTTTCCTTAATAATAATTTTTTAAAATAAAAATAAAAATAAGTGTTGCGGTTGTCGGCGAACTCCACTGACCTTGCTGGAGCTCCGGTGACATCCATTGCCACTGATGTCGGAGCACCGGCCACTTCCAGTGACTGTCGCCGACGGTCTCAAAGCACCTCCACTGCAAACCACGTTTGAGTGTTAGAGAAGTCTTAAAGACGATTGACAATTTTTGAGAAGTCTCTGAAAACGTCTCACATGCAAGATGTTTTCTGAGACATTTATGAGAAGTTTTAGAAAATGTCTCATACACAAGACATTTTCTGAGATATTAATGAAAAGTTTTAGAAAACATCTTGCACAAAAGAAACTTTCCAAGACATTTGTGAAAAGTCTTAAAAAACATCTCACACGCAAGATGTCTTCTGAGACATTTGTCAGAAGTCCCAAAAAAACGTCTCACAAATAAGACATTTTAAGAGACGTTTCAATATAAATTGTGATCTCTTGAAAAATCTTCAAAAATGTCTAGGTGAAAGATGTTTTCCGAGACATTTTAAAAGATTTCGATAGGAGAAGACATTCCTTAAAACTTATAATAATCTTTTGAAATACCTCAGAAAATGTTTCACACACAAGATGATTTCTAACGCGTTTCAAAGGAGAAAAAAAATTCATTAAAATTTATAAAAATCTGTTGAAACACCTTGGTAAACATATCACACGTAAGATGTTTTCTGAGGTATTTTGATAGAAAATGACCTCCCAAAAGCTCCCGTAACTGCTGCTAATCTTGTCTGACTTTCGTGCAACCACGCTAGAGCTTTGACAAATGTCGGCAACCTAGCTAAAGATCCATAAAATGTTGTTGAAGCTCCGTCGACTGTCGCCGACCTTGCTAGAGCTATGATGGATGCCACCGACCTCTTTGGTTTTCCGCCGAATGCTAGTGACCACACGAGAGCACCAGTGATGGTAAAATGATATAAAATGCAATTTGTGAATGACAAAAAGCATTTGTGAAAGGCCGTAGATGATATCAAACGGATTTGTGAAGGTCTCTTGTTATAAACCATATATTTTACTATTATGTGATTGTATATGAATTTAGACTAATGACCATTTCAAAATGGTCTTTTTTAATAGTGGTTTGTGAAGGGGAAAAACTATTTTTTAAGAGACCTAAATAACCTCTAACAGATTTATGAAAGGGTTCACACGATCCGAGTTATGTGTAATTGTTTTAGTTTAACCCTTATTGACAATTGTATAGTCAAACAGTTTATAGGATAGGAAAGTATGAGTTTATTCACTATATACAACTAGGTAATGGGGCAATTTTTTATTTTCTCAAAACGGGCTCATTTTTGGTATGGTGATTACAATTATAATGATGGTCTTTTTGCAAAAGAAAAATATAAATTTGAAGCTTAATCAATGATGGTAAAGTAGTATAAAGTGCAATTTATGAAGGGCAAAAAAGTTTTTGGAAAATGCTCTATATGACCTTAAACAGATTTATGGACGGCTTATGCAATATATACTCTGTTTTTATTTGTTATGTGACTTTTATATTAGTTTTTATGGTTAGTAAATTCTGAAACAATCTTTTTTGGTGTATGTGAAGGGTAAAAAATATTTGTGAAGTAGTTTAAACGACCTTTGACAGATTTGTGAAGGGATTTAGATAATCTGGGACAAATTTACTATTTAAATTTGAAGAACTGAGTTTATTTTTATGGTCATTAATTTGATGTCTTCAATTGATAATGTGAAGAGTTAAAATATAAGAGTTTAGAGTAAGAATCTTCTATAAATTGTATTACTCTCATTTAAAAGTAAGCAACAGAAAGAAGTGAATTATAGAACAAACAACACTTCTTATTCTCTATTCTTATATACTTAAAAAATTATAGTCCTTCAAAATTGGTATTAGAGCCTAAATAACAATGGCTTCGATATCTCGTTCAATTGCAAATACCTAAAATTGATGAAAGAAAACTATAGGATGTGGAGTATCCAAATGGAGGCCTTGTTAGATTCTCTCCATGTGTGGGACCTTGTGAAGATTAGCTATGGAAAATCATGTTTCGAAAATGAGGACGAGTAGAAGTTTAAAGAATAGAATAAAGTAAAGAAGAAAGTTATATTAATAAATTATAAAGTAACTGATGAAACAATTTTCGAGTTGATCCCAAGAGCAAAAAGCTCAAAAGATGCTTAGGAGATACTGAAACAATCATATAAGGGAATCATATAAGGGAATCAACAAAATGAAGAGTATTCGCTTGCAATCCTTACGAGCTTTATTCAAATCATTGTAACAAGAAAACATAGATAATATTTTTGATCATTTTTCACGAGTAATAGCTATTAAACATTAGATGAAGAGTAATATTGAAGAGGTGAAGGATGATCTAATTGTGGAGAAAATCATGTGATCTATAGACTTGAAGTTTGATTTTGTAGTTGTGGCGATTGAAGAAACGAGAGAGCTAGAGACCATATTTATGGTGGAGCTGCTTGGATTGCTATCAGTATATGAACTAAGAATAGAAAAGAAAAATGGAGTGAAGAATATGGAGTAAGCTTTACAAGCGAATATTCCATTAAAAAAATATGACTCTTCTAGAGGGGGTTATCAAAAAGGATCATGGAAAGGAAAAAGTCAAGGTCATGGTAGAGGACGAGCTTCTTGTGAGCAAACCAATATTCATAATAATAGAGAAGACAATAATCAAAGGGGTAAAGATCATGGAAGAGGTGGTGGCCGAGGTAAAAGTTGTTGATGTGGATAAGGAAAAAATAACAAATCTAATGTCCAATGTTATGTTTCCAAGAAGTTTGGACATTATTCTTATGATTGTTGTTACAACACAAATAATACTAACTACGGAGAGAGAAAGTGAACCTTGTCGACGAAGAAGAAATTAACAATGGATTGGTACTACTCATAGCGTGTAATGAACCGAAACAAATTGAATCCATTACCAGGTTTCTTAACACCAGAGCTTCAAATCACAAGTGTGAGAGAAAAGAATTCTTTGTTCATCCAGATGAAAAAGATAGCTCGGTAACATTACTTTTGGAGATCTCTCAAAGAGACTGATTAAAGGAAAATGTGATATTATTTTCATACTCCTAAATGGAAGACTTCAGATTTTTGTTATGTTCTTGATATCAAGAGTAACTTTTTAAGCATTGGGCAACTGGTGCAGAAGGGCTATGATAGAAAAAGGAGTAATTAAGCCTTAGTATTCAAGATAAAATGACAAACTTATTACTCTTGTGAAGATGACTAATAACAGGATGTTTCCACTAAAGTTATGGATTGGTGAATAAAACTACTTGAAAGATGTAACTTTGAGCAACTCTATTCTTTGGCATCTTCGCTATGGACATCTAAATTTTGAGGCATTGAAACTATTTGAGAAGAAAAACATGGCCATAGGATTACCAATACCAAAACCTCTAACAATTTATGTGAAGTTTGTGTTGTCGGCAAGCAGTAGAGAAAGTCATTTTAGAGGAACATGTCAAAAAAAAAACATCATTGCGTCTCGAGTTTTTGCATTGAGATGTTGGTGGACCTATCAAGTCTACTTCAATTAGTAGAAATTGATATCTTTTGACTTTCATAGATGATTGTAGTGGAAAAACATGGGTTTACATGTGAAGTAGAAAAGAGAGGTGTTCTCAAACTTTAAGGAGTTCAGAAGTATAATTGAAAAGAAAAGCATATGCCAGTTGAAATGTCTATAAACTAACGGTGGAGGAGAATATACATCTTTCGATTTGAGTGCCTTAACAAAGATAATGGATTTTTACATCAGCTCAAAATGCCTCAGACAACACAATAAAATGGTATCTCGTAGAGGAAAAATTGAACCATTTTCAATATGGTTCGATGCATGTTGAAAGAGAGGAATATTCTTAAAGTGTTTTCAGGAGATGTGTGCTATTTATTTGTTGAACAACTTTCTAACAAAACGCATTGGATATATTACACCGTAATAAGCTAGGAGCTTTCATAAGTCAAAAGTTGACAATCTCAAAATTTTTGGATGTGTTCCATTTTCGAAAGTACAAGAAGAGAAACGTACAAAGTTGGAAGATAAGAGTCAAAAGTGGATTTTTTTTGGGTTATGGTGAAAATTGCAGTGACTACAAACTACACAATGCTATAAATTGAAAAATCATAATTTCTGGAGAAATGGAGTTTGATGAGCAGCAATCAAGGGATTAAAAGAGCAATGACCAATCAAAATATATTATTTTTTTATTAAGAGTAGTGGTAGAACGATTTTGTCGATGAAAATTCTTTGTTCCATGAAGATGGAGTTCAGTTTCATGAAGCAACTCGCCCATAAGAAAGACAAAGAGGATTATCGGAGATTTATACATCTAAGTACCAATTAAGTTTGATTATAAAGATGAGATGAATAACTTGTGTTTATTTGCAGGATTTGATCCTTTGACATTTGAAGAAGCTGTAAAAGAAAAAGAAATGGAGGGAGGGAATGAATGAAGAGATCTATGCAATTTAAATGAACAACACATGAGAGTTCACATTTCTTCCTCAAGGAAAATTGGTACTAAATGGGTGGTTAAGATAAAAATAAATGCAGAAGGAGAGGTAGAGAGACATAAAGGAAGGCTGGTTGTGAAGGGTTACAAACAAAAATATTTTGTGGATTATTAAGAGGTATTTGCACTTGTAACTCGACTTGAAACTCTTAGATTATTAAATTCTCTTGCATCTAAAAAAAAAAAGGAAATGTGCTGGATGGCTAGGAAATCGACATTTTTAAAGGGAAATATTGAATAGGAACTGTACATTGAACAACCATCCGGCTTCATTATTGAAGGCCAAGGAGATTTAGTCCTTATGTTGAAAAAAGCTCTCTATGGCTCAAGCAAGCACCAACACCTTAGCATTCAAGAATTGATGCATATTTTATTCGAGAAAGATTGTTGAAGTGTCTATATGAGCATGCTTTATATGCTAAAGTCTATCTAGTAATGACATTTTGCTAGTATGTTTATATGTGGATGACTTGGTCTTCACATGAAGCAATAACTTTTTTTATCCAAGAGTTTAAAAAATCAATGGAGAAGGAGTTAGAGATGACTGGTTTGAGTTAGATGAGATATTTTTTGGGGATTAAGGTGCAACAAGGTAAAAATGGAATGTTTATCTCGCAGGAACAATATGCTATGGAGATTTTGAAAAAGTTTTCAATGGAGGATTGTCAATTTCTAGGTACACTGGTGGAGTGTGGTATCAAACCCACTAAGGAAGGAGAAGGGAAGTTGATTAATCCAACTTATTTTAAAAGTCTTGTGGGATGTTTAAGGTACTTGACTTACATTCGCCCTATTATACTTTTTGGTGTTTGTTTGGTAATAAGGTATATAGAGACTCCAAAGACTTCTCACTCGAAGATGGTCAAATGAATCCTTACATATATCAAAGGTACAATTGGTCATTGGCTGATTTATAAATCTAAAAAGGAGATGGAGCTTATGGTTTTGGTGATAGCGATTAGGCTGAAAGTTGTAATGATCGGAAGAGCACTTCCAGTTTTGTATTTTATTTTGGAACTACAACATTTACTTGGACTAAAAAATATAATCTATTTTTACTTTATTGACTTGCAAAGTTGAGTATGTAGTTGCAGCGTCTTGTGTTTGTCATGCAATCTGGTTGAGGAGATTGCTTAGAGAATTTAATTTGCACCAAGAAGTTGCGAGAAAGATATACGTGGACAAAAAATTGCTCTGGCAAAAAATTCACTCCATCATGAGCGTTCTAAAACACACTAATACTTAGTTTCATTTCATAAGGGAGAGTATCAAATAATAAGAAGTTAATCTTGTATATATGAAGTCAAGCGATCAAATTGTAGGCATATTTATGAAAGTTTACAAGTTGAGCTTGTATATGTTAAGTCAAGTGATCAAGTTGCTAGCATATTAATAAAAGCAGTTAAAGTTGAAGTTTTTCAGTATATGCGGAAACAACTTGGAGTTATAACTTTTGGAGAAACAAGTTTAAGGGGGCAAATGTTGGAGTTTAAACTTATTTTTATTATCATTTAATTTATGTTTCAATTTACTGTTTTAAGTTGAAGAATTAAATTTATTTTTATGGTCATTGATTTGATGTCTTCAGTTGAGAATGTCTAAGAGTTAGAATGTGGAGAGTTTAAAGTTAGAGTCTTCTATAAATTGTATTCCTCTCATTTGAAGTTAAGCAATTGAAAAGAAGTGAATTATATAGTAAACAACTCTTCTTCTTTATCCTTTTATATATGAGTAGTGCTACGCAGCCTACTCTTTTTGCCTACTTTCATTGCCTACCCTTACGTGACAATATATCATTGGATATAAATTTTATAACAATTAATACATTAATTTATTTACCCAATCAATTCTTGCCACATAAGAGTAGGCACAAAAAGTTGTCACGGAGAGTAGGCTATCAATCATTACTCTTTACATATATATATATATATATATATATATATATATATATATATATATATAGTCCTTCAGTTAGGTTAAAAACATAGTTGTTTATATAGATATTTTTTATAAAATAAAATCTATATAAAAACACGTCTGATTGTAAAATTTAATTTGCTTTAAATCTTCAATTTTTTGAGCCCAACTTTACCATTTTAAGAACTTCCCCAAGTAATGTTTGAAAAACTAATATGAACAAGAAAAAGACCCCCTCTTGAAGAAAGAAGACCGAAAACCTTTTAAATACATCTTTATTACCGTTTAACAAATGTCATGTGTCTTTTATTATTATTATTTTAAATTAATAAAATAAGAAAGAATTCAATCCAATAACACCTCATTATCTTTGTCAAGTAGCAGCGATGGCAAGTTACACACAACGGGTTAACATGAAATGAAATTGATTATTAAAAGTTAGAATTGACTGTAATAATAATATCGTACCGATAAACATATCGAACTATTTAACTTGGTGTCGTGTAGATATTGATGTAATATGTTATAGGTTGATTTCTATCGATAGAGTATATATATATATATAAATTTAAATTTTATACTTTATTTATAACTTTTTATTAGATAAAATTTATTTTTATTAAATAAATTGGTATCGATCCCTTTATTAAATTATTTACTGTGTTATTTTCATACTATTGAATTAAATTAAATAATAATACATTTATTAATCGTGTCCTGTTTATATAAATTCATTCCTAATAATATCATCTTTGTAAATTACTGAAAGATTACTATCTATTTAATAAGCGTGAGGTATTGGTATCATGTCAAATTAAATATATTCATGTGTGTTGTAGGATTATCACGACTCAGGGATCCCACCAGCTCTGGATAGCAGCCCACGTTAGGGGCAATTTTTTTTTTTTTTTTTTTTTCTCGGTCAACATTGATATGGATATATTCCACTTAGAAAAGTAAAATTTATTAATTTGTGTATATATAAAAAAGTATATTCGTTTATATTTTAGAATGCTATTGATGTAATTTGTCCTACTTTAATTTTTTCATAATCTAGTTGAGATGAATTTATTACTTTCCATCCAAGAAAATATTAGCTGAACCTTTTCATAGATAGACAAAATTAATTGTATTAAATTTTTTATTTATAAAAAAAGATGTAAGAAATTATTTAAATAAATTTTAAAGTTAATAGTTTGCTATAACTAAAAAAAACTAAAATAGAAAGTTCCCATCCTAATTAAAATTTCTTATCAACAGCTCTCTATAAAGAAAAAATCCAGACAAAGCAAATCACCACAACCAAGAATAGATGGCAGTGACCTACAAAGCTTCCTCCACCGTGAAGCCATCGGAGCCGACATGGACAGGCACACTTCCTCTATCCGAATGGGACCAAATCGGAACCATAATCCACATTTCTACCATCTACTTCTACAAGCCTCCTCCCAAAACTCCCTTCAAGACCATCACCACAACTCTCAAAACCTCCCTCGCTCGCACATTGGTTCACTTCTACCCTCTAGCTGGCCGTCTAGACTGGATCGGAGGCGGCCGTCTCCACCTCATTTGCAACAATGCCGGTGTCCATTTTATAGAAGCAGAGACGGAATCTACATTGGACTCTTTGTTAGGTGATTCCTCACCTAATCCGGATTACGACTACCTTGTCTCATCCGTGGATTACACTATCCCCATTAGGGATTTACCTTTACTTAAGGTGCAAGTAACAAAGTTTCAATGCGGTGGGGTGAGTGTTAGTGTTAATATATCTCATGTGTTGGTTGATGGACGAAGTCTTGTTCATTTTATGTACGAGTGGACAAGGATTGCTCGTGGGGAGAAGATAATGATGCAACCTTTTCTTGATCGGAAAGTTTTACGAGCCGGAGAGAATCAGGTTTCGAATCCGGTTTTTGACCATAAGGAGTTTGATCAACCTCCGATTTTGATTGGAGAAAAGAACAATGTTGAACAAAGGAAGAAGAAGACTATGGTAGCTAAGCTTAAGTTGTCCAAATCTCAGCTCGAGAAGCTTCAAAATTCGGTTAATAATAACCAAATGGGAGATAATTGTCGTCCTTATACCCGTTATGAGACTATTACAGGACACATATGGCGAGTTGCTTGCAAGTCACGCAACCACAAACATGAGCAACAAACAGCTGTGAGTGTCTGCGTTGATTTCCGCAACCGTCTGAACCCTCCTTTGCCAAAAGGGTATTTCGGGAATGCGATACTTGATGTGATTGCAACCGGCCGGTCGGGCGAGGTGGTCGGGAAGCCGTTGGAGTACGCGGTGGGTTTGGTGAGGAAGGTGATAATGAAGGTGAGTGATGAGTATGTGAAGTCTGGGATTGTGTATTTGAAGAGTCAGGAAGATTTGACTGGGTTTCAGGATATACATGAGTTTGGTGTTGATGGTGGGCCTTTTTATGGAAACCCTAATGTTCAGGTTGTGAGCTGGTTGGGTTTTCCTACTATAGGGTTTGATTTCGGGTGGGGTGAAGAGGTTTATAAGAGTCCTGGGACTCATGATTTTGATGGAGATGTTTTGATTTTGCCTGGACAGGATGAAGATGATGATGGAGGTTTGGTTGTGTCTGTGTGTTTGCAGGTTCAGCATATGGAGGCTTTTAAGAAGTATTTTTATGAAGATATGTAGGATGAATCCTGCTTCTTAGAATCAAGAAAGTAGACACAAAATTATATTAGTTTTTTTTTTTTTCTTTCTATTATAGGGTTTTTTTTTTTTTAATGATACACAAATTATTTGAAAATTCAAATTTAAATGATTGTTCTGAATATTAATTTAAGTTTATATAATTTATAAAATATTAGAACAAAGTTTACTGTTGATATAGTTTGTCAAACAAATAAAATAAATGTTGATTGTAAAATAATCCACTAAATAATTATTAGGGTGGCGAATCACCCGAAAGAGAATTAACTCGGAAGATGGACCAATGAAGGCTGACTTGGCAACTGGATAGAATTTAGCAACTGCAGAATTAAAAACTAAGCACAGTGGCGAATCAAAGGATGCCATGTGTAAAGGGATAAGATGGTGAACCAATGAGTTAAGGAAACGAGTGAGGGCATGACATGGACCAAATAAAAGATAAGGATGCTAATTTCATATATAAATCTGATATATGTCTCTTTTTGAGTCTGATGTGGTAAGAGTCTGTGATTCCTTCGAATCACTCAAAAATCTTATTTCCAATATAAATCTGATCCTTAAAATCACTCAAAACAAATTCTAGAAAGAGACTCATTTTCGGTCATTTTAATCACACTATAAATTATTATTTCTTTTCTTATGTTTTGTGAAGATGTTATATGGATTTGAAAAGAAATTTTCAATTGTAGTCTTCAGCAATAAATAAATAAATAAATTCTACAATATTAAATAATTTAAACTTTGTATTAATGTTTTTTTCCACTGTCATACTTTTATATTTTATACTAGGACTGAGGCACCTGCACCTGCAACGCAGGTGCCAAAATCTATTGAGTTATTTTTTTTAATTTAAAAATATAATTATAATAAAATAAAATATAAATATATATATATATATATATATATTTTTCACAATTTATTTATAAAATTTTTGAAATTTATTTTAAAAATTATATATATTTTTAAAAAAACATAATTTATTTATGCATAACAGGTAAGAAGTTTTTCAAGTTTTAAAGGGAAAGTATGTTTATTATTACTTTTATTTTGAAAAAATATTTTAATAAAAATTTATATATTTAAAATAATATTTAATTGATTCGATATTTTTTTAATAAGTAATTATTAATTTAATAAATTTTTTAACAATATTAGTTGCACTTCTAATAATAAATATATTTATTAACATAAAATATAATTTATAAATTATAAATTATGTTTTATTTTTTTAATCAAATAAGAGTATATTTAACATCGGATTTTCATATAGTTGTAAGATTAGTGTCTAATTAATTGTTAGATTAGATTATAAATCAGTTATTGAGTTAGCGATTGATTTTTTAATTTTAAATTAATTGTTAGATATAAAATTACTAAAATTTATCACATATCAAAATATAATTCAAAAGATAATGATGTAATTAATTATAAAAGAATACACTAATCTATATTAGTGTTCGGGCAAAAGTTAAATACTAATTGGAACTTTAAGTGCTATTTTAAATGTTGTTATCAAATGTAGGGGTGTAAAAGAGTCCAATCGAGTTTGAGTATACCTAAATTCAATTCGACTTGTGAAAAATTATATTAAGCTCGAGCTCATCGAGCTTTCAAAAATCAAGTTCGAACCCGATCTCGAATGATAATCGAGCTACTCGACTCGTTAAAGCTCTTTAATATTTTTATAATTGATTTTTTAATTTTACGTAATTTTTTTGACTTGGATTTGGTGTATTTGAATTCAACTCGTTTATTCTTTCTATAGTAAAACTCTTTAAGGCTTGCAATCTTTATGACTCAAGAAACGAGTCAATTTTGAGTATTTCTCGAGTCGATCTCGAATAGCTCGCGAGTAGCTCAATTCACTTACACCCATAATCAAATATCAAGTACACAATTTTTTTTAAAAAACTAATTTAAAATTTAAACAATATCTAAACTCTAGTTGAATTTTTTTTTTCAAACACATACTAAATATTTTAATAAAAGAAATATGTTTAAAAAGATTTAACCCCTTAAATGTTTGCGAATTAATTAAATTAATAAATTGAATTATTAATAGTGATGAAAAAAATTATTAATTTAATTAACTCATGCTAGAAAGAGTAAGTTACCCCATGATTAAAATTTAAACATTTAAATAATTTCTAAATAAAATTTTAGAAGTCAATTATTAAAATTTATTTTATTAGAAGATATTCAATCTGAATTAATTTAAAAATATTAAAAACAAAAGTACAAAACTTAATTTAAATCCATAATATAAAATGCATGTTTTCTTAAAATTATTATGGTATTATTTTATATAAAGAAAATGTGTATACACTTATAGACTAATTTTCTACCTCTAAATTCTGAAAACTATTTTTAAAAATATTTGAACAAAGGGAAAATTACAGAAAAGGTCAGTGAGGTTTCACATAATTACATCCGAAACGAAGTTTCAATTTTTTCGCACAAAACCTGCACAAGTTTTTGGAAATGTTGCTGGCAGGTCTACCGGCGTCAGCTCAACGCATTGACTCCGTTAACTGCCATGTCAATTATTAAAAAGACCATTGTACCTCTCTGACTATTGTCATATCACATTTGTATGTTTATCCAATGGTTACATTTTAGTTTTTATCATTAGTTAATTTTTTTTCTAATAATTACATAATCATCGGAATGTATATTTTGTATTTAATAATAATAAATATTAAAAAAAAAAAAAAGTAATTTATGCGACATTTCCCACCACGGTTTGATCTTCCATATTTTATTTTATTATTATATCGTAATTCTATAATAATTTATTATTATTATTAATTATTTATGTTTATTTTATGTATCTTAAATTTATTTATAAAAAGTTAAGTTTAATTATTTGGATATGAAGTAGTAAAATTAAAATTCATGTATTTTTAATGATTATTTAAAAATTTATTGACCAAAAGTAACAAGCAGCTGGTGGAGAAAGATGATAATTTTTTAGCAAGTGAAAGATGATTTTTTTAATATTTGAAGGTTAATAATGTAAATACACACAAGCAAGCTGGTGGAGAAACAAGCAGCTGAGACAGGAGCTTGTTCTCCGTTTTATATATTAAGAAAAAATAGTAAAATGAAAATACAATCTTACCCTTAATATGGAAGCAAGTGGAGAAAGAAGCTGGTGGAGAGACCTGCTTCTTGCAGATTTTAATATATATATATATATATATATATATATATATATATATATAATATGAGCTATTTTTGAAAGAACTCGATCCAAAGACCTTAAGCATGGTCCAAGTCGAGAAATAATCAGGTTCAAATCCAATTTTCCAAACGGTCCAGATAGTCTGATTCCAACCAGAGACCTATCAACTTTCAAATATACCGTTGAAAAGATCCCAAATTTTATGGAAGTAACCTCATGTTCCTATAAATAGGTTAGTAGAAACCTGACCTTCATTATTTGGCATCGATTTTCTATTACTGACTCTGCGAAAATCAATACTGAAATGCTTTCAAATATTTAGTTAATATTTCGATGCCATTTCCTAAATAAAAATTAAGATATAATAGGGTTGTTCTAATTGTTAGACACTCATTTCTGACGTGTATCAGATGCTTCTATGGCATAATTAAACTACAATGTTAAAGAATTCGCTACTCGGTGATTGCTCGCCATCACCAGGAGTAGCGAGTACTTGGCTTATTTGGGGTATTCGGATCTTACTCGGCGATAAATAGTAAACTTATTTATTATCGATTAAATAAAATTAATAAAATAAAAAAAAATATTTTTTTAATGTTTAATAAATTATATTACATTCGAATAAGAAATTGATTATTATATAATAATCTTTATTTCAAATAACTTATAGAAAATAATCACGAACATCATAATATTGTAATATAATATATTTTAATAAAAAGTAATAATAATATTATTTGGACAAGTAAATCCGAGTTGGACCGAGAAAATCCAAGTCGGTTCGAGTAAATCTGAATTTGTCCGAGTAAATTTGAGTTGGTCCGAATAATCCGAATAGCCGAGAGGACCGAGGACTGCCAAGTATTCCCAAATCATTTTTTTCTACCAATTTTGATATAATCGAATCCATAGAACACAAAGCCGCGATTACTCGGAGTGTACTCGGCCGAGTTTTAAAATATTGTTTATATATAATAACTATTTAAGAAATGGTTTTACATAGTAAATATCTTTAAAGGGCTTTACCATCATTTTACGTAGTAGAGAGACTTTTGTCACAAATTAAGAGTAATTTCAAAATTGGATAATTACAAATTTGGATAAATCAATTATAAATAGGATTTACTTTTAGATTTCATTTTAAATTTAGAATCCTCATAAACCATGATTGAAATTAGAACTCTTATATGCTTAAAGTAATATGTTGAAAGTTAGACCAATTTCAATTTTTCGAGTTTTTGTGTAACAACCCACTCTCCTAGAGCTATTAAAATACTATTATCTACTAATTATTTTAGTAATCAAGCATGCTCCATAATAGGTTCACACACAACACAACACAAGATAATCATATTAAAATGCGGAAACTAAAACTCAATAACAAATTTCAAGTTAAGCATATGCATGATAAAATCTTAAAGTCTAAAAAATAATACTGCATTCATTATTTAGACGAAATCTACACAGAAGAAAATAGGCAGCATTCTATTTTATCACCAAAATCACTTTGCTCGGCCATCCACCTGCGTCAACGCCCCACAATAGCTTTACCTGAAATATGAAAGGAAACTATGAGTCTTTTTAATTACAACTTGATCATATCATAATTCACTTTAAAAAAATACAACTTATGGATACTTCTAGGATCCAAGACTGTTGAACTTTTAGTTACTATGGGTATATGACACTTTGAGCAATTCTAGATGGTTACCAATACTCATAGTTAGAGCAGAAATAATACATGAATAAATTCTACATGTAGATCATTCTACTACTACTACAATATTGTCTATACAGGTCTAGAGTTGTAATATGCATCTTATTTAAAAGCGATTTGTCTAAAAGCAGCTTATTTAAATGCTTACTGCTTGAACCATTTAAAACACAATAACTTTAAATTTAATCTATTCTCAAGATTCAGTAAGTACGAGAGTACTTACCTGGATTAGTGTACAAATACTCCTGCAACTTAAAAATTTCTAATTGCGATTCCGCTCAATTTAGTTTCGAACAGCAACACTCTGGTTCTGATAGCTCATTCTAGAGACATCTAAATTAGATCTTCACCGTTAAACATCAACATCAATATGTTTTCTGAAACATATTAAAAAATCAAGATGATCTAACGGCTAAATTAAAAGAAAATAAACTTTTAAACTTACTGCACAGTGCAGATTTCTTATTCCGACCAGCCCTAAAACAGATTAGATTTCTCTTAAATGAAATCTTATAATTAAAATCCCAATGGAGAATATTCATATAAGGGTGTAACAAATCTTACGGTTAATGTTCAAGTTGATCCAATTGTTATAATGAGAGAAACTTCACTTATTAATTTACTACACTAAGAAAAATCTCTGTTTCCGATCAGACCTAAAACGGAGTCGATTTCTCTCAACTAGAATCTCAAAATATCAATCCCAACGGTGAATATCTATATCAAGATGTTGGAAACCTTACCCTTAAGTTTGAAGACGATCCAACGGTTGAAATTTCGGTGATGAGCACATCACTAAATCTCGACAGATTGTCTCTCAGCAGAATTTTTCATCTATTGTACGATTCTTTCTCTTTCTTTCTCTTTAGCTTCTATTTTCTTTTCATATACATTTAGACTTAATACTTCATACTTCTTTAATATCTCTTAAGCCCACTTTAAACTTATTTATCTTAACTTATCTCCAATCAAATATTCTATTATATTAATCTACTAATATAATAGATTACTAATAAAATGACTTATAAAAAATAAATATATAAATTAATTTTCGGGTCATTACATTTTGTTTTAGCATGTGTTCAGTAGGATTATTAATTAGCAAGTCGAATATAGTTTAGATTCTTAATAAAATTTTACAAAATACGTGTCTAGTTACTACATTTAAAATACCGTTTAGTATTTCAATCAGCGTTTACCTTCGATATAAAAGTTAAAAGTTATTTACTTTATTAAGGGGAAAATTTTTAATTTTGGACTAAAACAAATTAAAAAAACTAGTTTTGACCCAACATTATAAAAACTATAAAATTAAACAATTAGTATAAGTTTTGCATCCAATGAACGAATTAGATTGTTGTATCCTTCACTTAAGATTTTATTTTAATTTTATATTTTTTACAAAAAAATAATAATAATATATTGAATTTCCGAAACTATCCTCATCCCACCCACTTACCATTATCATCTAACACTAACTCTTCCAATTCCATTAAAATCAGAGTTCAAATCCCTTTCATCATCTTTCATCTCTATTGTTGAGACTTTGAAAACTAGATTGAAAACCATAATTCAACATCAACTATTTTCGATCAAGTCCAACATCGGTTCCCATTTCTTTTTTGCCCTTTCTTCTAACTTCATTACCTCACTTCATTCTTATGCTGCTTTTCTCAAGTGAATCTCTTATAAGAGGAGTTTGGAACTCGTTATTGCTTTAATCAAATACATTCTTGCATATGAAATTCTAATATAGATTGAAACTACATCATCATCGTCGTTAAAACAAAGCCCATATCTTTCAACTTCTAATCAAATGGAATAAATAAGGACAGATAAGAAAGGTTTTGGAAATCTGATTTCACAAAGAGAAAGGTATCTCATGTGGCAAATATAACACCCGAACCCCCGCCCCGACGGAAAGGAGACGCGGAATCCGGATGCTACTGGTGCGGAAGATAAATAACGGATAACAAATAAACAGACATACAAATCATATTCAAATCTGAAGAATAGTTCTTATAAATCCAAATTCAAATAGTTCGAAACAAATCCAAAACAAATTAGTAATTCAACTACAAGTTCCAAATGAAAGGAAAATCATGTAAAAATATCTAAAAAGTATTTAATCTAAAAAACAAATCCAAAACATAGTGAAGCGGGTTCAAATACAAAATAAGTCTAGCAACAATGAAACAGAAATGCAATCCCAGTCTGAAGAGGATGCCATGTGATGCTCGATGCTAGTGATATCCTGCTATCCCACCTGACTGTCTGAACTCAGCAATTTCCATTCCCAAAAAAGGGTTCAAAACATACAAAACAAAAATAGAAACAACGAAGGGTCAGACTATCGATGTCTGGTTAGTAAGCCAATGCCAACAAACACACACAGATGCGTCTTATTAAACAGAATAGCATGTCATACACAAATGCAAGTTACTAGACTTACCGAGTTGTAGTTCGGTAGACAGTCCGGTAGGCTATTCAGTCAAAGAGCAATTATACGAATTCATGGAAAGGTTTAAGTAACAGTCGGTTCTTAATCCGGTATGAAGCTCGGTCAGAGAGTCTCAACTCTCCCAGACATGCCGAATTTTAATTCGGTACTTAGCTCGGTGAAGAGCTGGGTCAGAGAGTTTGATTAATCTTCGGAGGTTCATACCGAACTACAGTTCGGTAGCTAGTTCGGTTAGGAATTCGTCCAGAGAGTGAAACTAATGATCTCAAGGCTGATCGAATTGTACCTCGGTAACCATCTCGGCAAGAAGTTTGGCCAGAGACCATCCTACGTCCAGTTTTCAGTTTTAAGTGACAGTCCGATATACAGTCCGGTTACGGACATTGGGCACATTTTTAGCCTAATTCTAATTATGTCTTTCGCCAATCAAAGTCTAGCTATCCAATTGGATCTAATCCTAGCACTTACAGTCAGTTAGGAGTCACAATATACACTACCCAAGGTTAGAACCCAAAAGAAAACAACTAGTATCAGCAAGAATCAAACCAAAACATATCCAATACATAACCAGAAGCAGAAACATATCATTATCATATATTTTCAGATTACCCAATTATTTAGGTGTTTAACTTACCAAGCCTGTCCTTAGTCTAATAACAAAATCGGGAACATAAACAGATAGATAGGTTAAACCCTCAGAGATAGATCAAAGATCCCAGAAGTGATGCCGTCGCATCCAGACATTGAGCAAAGCTCCAGAAGTGATGTCGTCGCATCTAGAAAGTGGTTGACAATCAAGGCCATATACGCTTTCGCGCATTGATGTATACATCTAGTTTTCCCTAACAGCATGCTGGTCTTATCGTATTAACCTTAGGACAGGACTTTAACGGATTACCAAATTCAGATTACAGATTACAGACAGATAGCAGACAGATATGGACACTAATTCACATGTTCGATCATGAACAGATAATATGGCAGCAATATACCCAAATAGTTAATATTCGCAAATGCAGCAATCTCAACTATTTCAACCAAAATTCATTTTGTATATTTGTTATCAATTTACATACAAGCAACAAACAAAAACAGACAAACGTGAGGGCGTAAACACGACTACTAACCTTATTCGCTAATCCAAATCAACCGAATTTACTCCGGTCGGCGATCCTCAACTTGGTCTACACCAAATCAAGAATAAATCATAAATCCCTAAATTGAGCAGATTAGGGTTTACAACAATCAAAATCAAAGTTTCAATTAAAATCTCCAAAAACCCAAAATCGATTGTGACACAAACCCTCAAATTCGTCAAACCCTAATTTAAACCAAAATCCCAAAATCAATAAAATGCTTTAAAACCAAGAGAATAAAAGAATACATTACCTAGGTGTGAAGAAAATCGAGGCAACCCAAAAATCCAATTGGAAGCTTTGAAAATCGCAGCTTTGAAATCCGTGGAGAGGTTTTTGGTTGAGAGTGTTTGAAGAATACGTGAAATCAAGTTTCTAGGTTTGTATGTTAAATTAATCAAAAACCCTTCTTTTCATATTTATATGGGTGGTAAATATCTCCACAAACCCATGTATTTTCAAATTAATTAAAAATATCCCCATTTGTAAAATAATTATAAAATTAACTCAAATGTCAAATTGTTTTCAAATGTAACCCAAAAGTCAACTTAGTCAAATAATTTGGTCAAACCGAAAAAGTCAATATTTTACAAAAATGCCCATTTTACCCTTGAACGATAAATAGACCAAAAATTAAATAAAATTTCAAAATAAGCAGACGAATAGCCCCAGATTACGGACATGACGACTTAGAAGCAGTCGGTAAAGTCATGAGAACCTTCAAATCTTACAACACAACTGAGTAGTCAAGCCGAAAAGGTAACGGTTTTGATGTTTATTTTTTTTGATTTGGTCTATTAAGTTTGATAGAGTAGGAATTTGGGCACTTGAATGTATTTTGGTTTAGCTGTTGTTGTGTTTATAGAAAATGCAGGTGCTTCCTAGTGTGTATGAACAGAAATCGACATGTTATTTTTACCTACAACCCGGTCATTCATACCAAGAAGTATGTATTCATAATGTATTGCTTCCCGTTATACTTACCATGAAGCACTTTTTTTTTGGTTTTTTTTTATTGAAAGTAATAATGCTTCGGGTCTTGAAGGCCAAGAAGCATTTAAAGTATAGTGCTTCCTGGTCTTGAAGGCTAGGAAGTAAAGTGTAATGTTTGTTTCCCTCTATCTTACTAGGAAGAACACTTGATTTTAATCTGCTGCCCGATTATGACACTCGAGAAGCAAAATAATTGTTTTTATATATATATATATATATATATTAGAATTTATTTATGTGTTTCTAATGGTTTGTTGCTCCATTTTGTTCTTGAAGGCTAGGAAGTAAAGTGTAATGTTTGCTTCCCTCTTTATCTTACCAGGAAAAATAATTGATTTAAATTTGCTTCCCGGTTATGACACTCGAGAAGCAAAATAATTGTTTATATATATATATTCATTAGAATTTATTTATGTGTTTAAAATTGTTTGTTGCTCCATTTTGTTTGAGGAGGCAAAAAAAAAAGGTGCATTCAACGATGGAAGATACTTTCAGCATTCGTCAAAGGATTTTGTGGATTCCAAATTGAATAATTATGGATTTTTTAAAAATATTTTAGGTTGTTGGAAATGTTATATTATAGTGATGTAGAAATTTGGATTTATTTTGATGATTTTATAGTTGTTGAAATCATTTGATAATTCTAATGTTATTGAAAATTGATTTTCTTTAATGTTGCAGATGGATTGTATGTGAATTGAAATATTTTGTTGTTGTTTCATAAGTAGTAGGTGCTTTCTGGTAGTCAATATCAGGAAGCAATATAAATTTGAGTTTGCTTCCCGGTATACACTTTCCGGAAGCGAAATCTGCTTCACGAAAGTACATACTGTTAGGCCCCGAACTCCGCTCCTTCCACCCCACATAAAATGATATTGTCTGCTTTGGGCCTAGCCAGCATGGTTTCGTTCTTGGACTCCTTCCAAAAGGCCTCATTCTATTAGGGTGGGTGTGAATGTATATATATAAGTCTTGCTTGACTTCTTTAACCGATGTGGGACTTTGGATTGCATCCCAACAATCCTCCCCTCAAACCAAAGGACCACTAATCCCGTTGCTTCCCCTCGAGCGACCTCCCCTCGAGTCATAATCCACCCGATCTGTCTTAAACATCTTGCACTACCGTTACGCACCAACGGAACACGCCGCCTGACCACCAGATTAACACGGATCGACTTTTGACATAAGGTACACCGAACACGGATCAATTTTCGACACAAGGTACACCAAACACAGATCACCTGCGGGCTCCACTTTCATACACCAGGCTCTATTACCACTTGTTAGGCCTCGAGCTCCGCTCCTTCCACCCTACAAAGAATGATATTGTCCGCTTTGGGCCTAGCCCGCATGATTTTGTTATTGGACTCCTTCAAAAAGGCCTCATTTTATTAGGGTGGATGTGGATGTATATATACAAGTCTTGCTTGACTTCTTTAACCGATGTTGGACTTTGGATTGCATCCCAACAATCTTTGTTGGGAGAAGCATACGCAATCAATCAAACAAGCAGCGGAAATCTTTTCTCCCTAAGATGAATACGATCTAATCAATCTAAGTAAAGCACACCATCAACCATGCTCACACAAAGCAATATAAATAACACAAATGACACAAGCCGATTTTTACGTGGAAAACCTCTTCAATGTGAGAAGTAAAAACCACGGGAACGTAGTCCACCCCAAAACTCCACTATGATCAAAGAAAGAGATTACACAATGTTCCAACACCAAATAGGGAACCAACAATAGCAGCTATCCTAATAACACCAAGAGTAGGATCTAAAAACAAGAGAAAGAACACAAACCAAACCAACACCTCTATTCTGATGAATGTTGCTCTCTACAGAACTCTCCAAATCCGATCTCCACCGTCCATAATAAATGTTAATATGTTCTTGACAACATATCCAAATTTCAGCTCGATCCAATGGCTAACCAAAGAGATAAGCCCTTTTGAATCTGACTGTCACTGCTGTGACGGTAATCCGACAGCCTCCACTTCCGGCTGTATAACTTCTTCCTAAGAACTCCAACGGTCAATCTTGAGAACCATGTGTCTTCTATGTACTCTCCAAAGTTGAGCACGATCCAACGGTTAGTTTAAGAACAGTCGTCAAAATCCTCAAACTGTGCGGAGGAAGAACAACTAGTTTTCTTCTTTTCCTCTCAATCCTTTTTCTCTTCTTTCGGTGGCTGCTCTCACTCTATTCTTTGACACTAATAAACTTTAAACTCCTTAACTTTTAAACTAGGGCTCCTTATACTTGTTGGGGCCTTTACATAAGATGGAACCCGACCCTACAAATCTCCCCCTTCCCGATTATGTGGAGGGGCTTGCGAATTCGGCAATCTCCTTGCAGACTTTGAACATCCCTCTATGTTCACCTTCTGAAGCCTCATTATTAAACTCTTTTTCTTCCCCGTCAGTTAATAACTCACCATCATGAGCATAACCCTGAATTCGAATCAATCAAACTATTACCGTTGCCATATTCCATAACCTCAAACTTTTTTTATATCTTGTATAGTTGGATTTTCCATGAACAGAACATCTCTGCTTCTTACTAGCTTCTGCACCACCGGGTCATAAAATCTATACCCGGACTCATCTTGGCCATAACTAACAAAAATGCACTGCTTGGACTTCACATCAAGCTTGGACCTTTCATCTTTAGGAACCTGCACAAAAGCCTTACACCCAAAGACTCGTAAGTGATCATAAGTCACATCTCTACCTATCCAAACTCTCTCTGGTACATCGAACTCCAATGAAACACATGGTGTGAGGTTAAGGACATGTACAACTGTACATAAGGCTTTACCCTAGAATGACTCTTGCAATTGTGATTGTGAAAGCAAACTTCTCACCTTTTCAACTAGTATTCCATTCATTAGCTCAGTTAGACCATTCAACTGAGGTTTTCTTGGAGAAGTCTTCTGATGGCATATTCCCTGTTGTTTACAATACTCATCAAAAGAGCCTTTATATTCTCCCCCATTACCAGTTATGATGCACTTTAACCTTTTCTCAGTCTGTCCCTCAGCCAATACTTGAAACTGCTTGAACACTTCCAATACTTGATCCTTTGTCTTCAAGGTATAAACTCAAGTCTTCCTTGAATAATCATCTATTAAGGTCACAAAATATAAGGCACCCCCAAGTGACTTCACTTTCATAGGCCCACAAAGATCCGAGTGTACAAGATCAAGTGTATCTAATTTCCTTTAGTATGAAGAACTGTGAAAGCTAACCAATTTTTGCTTTCCTCCCCAACAGTGGGAACACCTCCTCAAATTTTCTGTGTTCTTCATATCAGAAATTTTCATCTCCTGGGTTAAAAGGGTCAAATCTTTCTCACTAATATGTCTAAGTCTCTTATGCCAGAGTTCAGCTTTATCTTCATCCTGAACTGCACCAATGAAAGATTTTAAAACATTACCTTGCAACATATACAAGTTAGATTCTCTCTTACCTTTGGCCTCTACCGTAGCTTCTTTAATGAGCTTCCATTGACCATCACCAAATCTGTTGCAATATCCTTCATCATCAAGCCTACTTGTAGAAATAATATTCATATGAATATCAGGAACATGTTTGAAATTCTTTAAAATAACCCTGGAGCCATTATTTATCTCCAATATCACATCGCTATATTTAATGACTTTAGCTACATTATCATTCCCCATTCTCACACCCCAAAAATCACCAGCAATGTAGGATGTAAAGAAATCTTCCTTGAGGTCGCATGATAAACAGCTCCACTATCAATCACCTAACTAGTCTCATTACTCATAAAGTTGATAGCATCATCATATACCAGCAAAAAGTCATCAAGTATAGCGGCAGTAACTCTGTCACTGTCCCTTTCACCTTCTATCTTATTTTCTTCGCTTGTGTCACTGTTATTTTCCAACTTTAGTTGTCTGCAATGCCTTTTAATATGCCCATTCTTGTGACAGTGATAACACTCAACATTGGCGTACCAGTTTGACTTCTCTCTTCTTTGATTCATATTCTCTTGACCTTTAGTCTTACTTCTTCCATTCCTTTCTGTAATAAGGATTTCTGAAGTAGATGCTGATCCTTGAGCCTTTCTCCTCATCTCCTCATTCAGAATATTACTCTTCACCATATCCATGGTTATTGTACCATCTGGAGCAGAATTTGACAAGGACATCCTGAAGGTTTCCCATGAATCTGGAAGTGTACCAAGCAACCACAAAGCTTGTACCTCATCATCAAACTTTAAACCCATTCCCGCCAATTGATTTATAATACCCTGATAGGTATTCATATGATCTTTCAACGGTGCACTATCATTATACCGCAGCTGCATCATCTGCTTCATCAGAAATAATTTATTATTTTCGATTTTCCTGGCATACAACTCTTCCAGCTTTGTCCACAAAGTTCGAGCATGTGTTTCCCCACTCACATGGTTCAAAATATTATCACTAACCCATTGCCTAATAAACCCACACACTTGCCTATGTAACAAAGTCCACTGTGTATCATTCTTGTCATCAGGTTTTTCAGCAGCAAACACAGGTAAGTGAAAATTCTTCACATCCAAGAGATCTTCCATCTTCCCTTTCCTAACGTGATAATTGGAACCATTTAGAGTAATCATTCTACTTAGATTCAAACTACTATCCATATTCATCTTTTCCAATCTTGACAACTCAAGCTCTAATACCACATTGTTGGGAGAAGCACACACAATCAATCAAACAAGCAGCGGAAATCCTTTCTCCCTAAGATGAATACGATCTAATCAATCTAAGTAAAGCACACCATCAACCATGCTCACACAAAGCAATATAAATAACACAAATAACACAAGCCGATTTTTACGTAGAAAACCTCCTCAATGTGAGAAGTAAAAACCACGGGAATGTAGTCCACCCCAAAACTCCACTATGATCAAAGAAAGAGATTACACAATGTTCCAACACCAAATAGGAAACCAACAATAGCAGTTATCCTAATAACACCAAGATTAGGATCTAACAACAAGAGAAAGAACACAAACCAAACCAACACCTCTGTTCTGATGAATGTTGCTCTTTACAAAAGTCTCTAAATCCAATCTCCACCGTCCAGAATAAACGTCAATATGTTCTTGACAACATATCCAAATTTCAGCTCGATCCAACAGCTAACCAAAGAGATAAGCCCTTTTGAATCTGACTGTCACTACTGTGACGGTAATCCGACAGCCTCCACTTTCGGCTGTATAACTTCTTCCTAAGAACTCCAACGGTCAATCTTCGGAACTATGTGTCTTCTATGTACTCTCCAAAGTTGAGCACGATCCTACGGTTGGTTTAAGAGCAGTCGTCAAAACCCTCAGACTGCGCGAAAGAAGAACAACCAGTTTTCTTCTTTTCCTCTCAACCGTTTTTCTCTTCTTTCGATGGATACTCTCACTCTATTCTTTGACACCAATAAACCCTAAACTCCTTAACTTTTATACTAGGGCTCCTTATACTTGTTGGGCCTCAACATAAGAGGAAACCCGACCCAACACATACCAGGAAGCAGATTTAAATTTACACTACTCTCAGTGTTGACTACTGGAAAGCACCTATTACTCCACATGATTCCCGGTTTCCACACCCGAGAAGTAAAGTATTATTTTGCTTGCTTCCTGAATTCCACACCAGGAAGCTATATGACAAATTATTGTTTATTTTTTTTACTTCTTTTAACATTTTATATTCAATTTAATACACATACAAATCACTCTTGACTTTTACTAACTTTTACTATTATTATTATTATTATTATTATTATTATTATTATTATTATTATTATTATTATTATTATTATATTATTATTATTATCCCAAACTTCACGTTCACATGTCCTTGAAATAGAAATTAATCATACAAATAATATCAATTATTCTCCCTCTGAAAGGCTAACTGCTTATCTATGCATCAAAGAGCAGTGATCTTATGCAATAGCAGAGTTGAAGACAGCTAACTAAATAAATGATGATAATCAAAAGGTAATTAGGCCACCAAGTTCTTTATTAATATAAACAACGGTACAAGCAAGTAAAAATATGTTAAAACGTTAGAGTTAAGGCCTAGCAGGAGGATGACCAGGGTTACAATTGGAATAGCACCAACACCATGAATCAATACATTTTCCACCACCACCTGGACGTGCCTGTCTGCATTTTGCGTCACAACACTTCTCGTCGCAAGTTTTATCGCACGGTCCCAACCCTATCGCGCAAACATCTCCTTTCACTTCATGCAACAACATACCTGCACTCACTACCAGGAGCAATACAATACATTGTGTAAACAACTTTGCCATCTTTGATTTGGTTATTGCTTTTGTGTTGTGTTGGTTGTGGATATTGAAAAAGCTGGTTGGTATTTATAACGATAGATGAGTAACTGACAGATGTAACTTTTAATATTTTTTCTACTTTAAGAGAGTTGAAAATTGGATTGTATTTAATGCTAAGATTTAAATCTGATTTTTATAAGAAAATTAAGATGTCAGTATTAATTTGCTTCGTGGCTATTGGGTAATATTTTTTTTGACGGTGATGTAATTGAATGTCTAATTGATTATATGAGTTGGAGCAGACAAGAACTCTATATATATGGCAATTACATAATAATAATAATATTGATTAGATGATCCATATTAAGGTAATTTGTCGATTTTGGTCAACACTTAATGACTATAATATTGAATGAGAAGAATTATATTTACTCACCGATCATAAAAGAAAAAGACTTAGGACATTTCGGAGCCATTGATTGATAAGATAAGTAGGGTGAGTAGAATTAGGAGTCATTTGATTGAGGGAATAAAATGACAAGAGTGAAATAAAACTTTCGATGATATTAATACTATTATTTTTATTAAGTATGGAATTAATAACAACTTATTTATTAATATCATCATCTCCACTGTTAAAGAAAAAATAGCTCACAAGCTCACATGGTTAATAGGATAAAAATAGAATAGAATAAATTGAATATAATTTATATATTTATTAAGTATTTAGCCGCCGTATAAAATAGGATAAAATCATACTGATGATAATTTTATACGGTATATAAAAGATAATTTTATTGTTGATGAATGCTCTAATAATTTTATCACATATTTTTTATATTAGATGTTGATTATGTTATTATTAAATTATCCTTTGACAAAATTTTTTTAAAAAAAAGAAAGAAATAAGAATAAAAGACTACACAAAATTTTGGGATAATCCAAAAAAATTCCAAGGGTGTTTTAGAAATTCAAATATTGAAATGACCAAAATTACCTTTCCAAATTTTTAATATCATTTTAAATTTATATTTTTAATTTACTTTTTTTTATTTTTATTCTTAATTAGTATTTTTTATTTTTAAAAAATTAAAAGTTGGAATGACCGAATTACCATTTTAAAATTGGTAGAAAAAAGTCAAAATAGTAAACAATAGTAAATTGAATGTTGAGTGACACCAAAATGACAAATTGGGAAAAAAATTATAGAGATTTTTTTGAAAAATATCTGTAACCCTCACAAGTTTTTTAGAATTATTCTTAATATTTACTTTTACTAAAAAAAAATATTAATATATATTTATTATATTATATTTATTTATTTATTTTTAATGCATAAATAATTAATTTATTATTTGTCAAGTTATTGGGTGTTTTGGTCATTCATAGTATTATTCTATTACTTATCAAGTTTTACCCAATACAAGTTTAGTATTTTTATTATTCTATCATGTTACCTATACGATAACCAGTCAAATATAATTTGTGAATAACTTAATATTTATACAAAATATTTATTCTAGTCCTTTTCCTTATATTATATTATATTTATCCTACCATGATTCAGAAATGCAGTTTTAGTTTTGTTTTTTTTTTCTTTTTTTTTGTTTTGTTTTTTTTTTTATATGCTAGATTTTTAAACTATTACTGAAAACATTTCATTTATATTGTAAAATTTTATACTAACCATTTTTCTTATACTATACTATGCTCAAGTTTTTATTAATGTATGAAATGAAAATATTGGCGATTTATATTTGATAAATATTATTATGTTTTTTGTCTTATATATTTATAAATAATAATAAACACAATGATACTCTTATTATGAAAGCAAGAATACAATAGAAGCAAAGAGTTGGTTACTTAGTGCAGCAATTGTCTCCAGTACAAGTAAAAGAGCACCAACATTGCTGATTCACACATGATGTTTTGGCTCCAGGGTGTGCTGAAGTGCACCTCACAGTACAGTAACTATCACACTGCTTCATATCTATCGAGCAATGATATTCCTGATCTCCTTTCACTGTTGTCAGAACAATGAGGAGGAGAAAGTAGTGAGGGAACAACCTTGCCATCTTTCTAGTGTAGATTGTTTTAGTTGATGTACTGAATGAATAATATGTTGGTATTTATTGAGGAAAAGATTTTTAAAATAATAATAAAGGTCCAATCTCTGTACATGCCTCATTAATTCAATATTTTATTTAATATTCAAAATTTAAAAGTTATTTATAAAATATTGACTTTTTATTTTAAAGGGTCAATTTTAAAAAAAAAAAATCAAAATTTACTTGTCATCATTTAAATGCACACGTCAGCAATTAATAAAAGAATTGAAATAGATTTTGCAGGACCACTAAAAAGTAAAAGTTTCAATTAAATTGATTATTTAAATTTTTATTTTGGAAGTTTATGTAACCATTTCAAAATTTTAACTAATTGTATAAGAAAAACTAATTCTGTTTTTAAAAAATTATTTTATTTTAAAATTTTTATTTTTGGGAAGTTTAACTCAGTGGAAATATGAACCTTGGGTTTTAGGTTTGGTCATACGTAAAGTTCGAGTTCTAAAAAATTATAAATAGTAAAATCTATTAAAAAGTATAATATACATAAAAAGAAAAAATAAATTTCCTAAAATGATATAAATGATCATTTTACCCTTAGATCATAAAAGAATGTTCATAAATTCATGATAGGTCTTCACTAGTCTGTCAAGAGGCAAAATGTCATATTTACTTATTTTGTGAAATTTAAAAACTTATTTAAAAAAATATTATTTTGTTTATAAATTTAAACTAAAATTTAATTAATTATATTTATTTATTAAAAATTTAGTTAAGCGGATCATTTTATAGATTTTATAATTTTTTTTTAGTTTGAGAAATAAATATATTATCAAAATTTTTATGTACAACAATTCACTACAACGGTTAAATTTCTTTCGGAATCGATATTTTATGTGAGAAAATTACATAAAATAGACCAAACAAAATTTTTAAATTAAAAACTAAACCAATAAAACTTTATTTCTATTTTTGAGTCATCCAAATTTTGATTTTCAAAAATAGACATTCACACCTTCACAAATCCTTTTCAAAGACCACCTTCACAAATGAGTGTAAAAGGTCTTCACAGAAGGGTAAAATGGTCAATTTGGTTAATTTTTTAAAAATGAAAGTTTAAATGATTATTTTGTAAAATTTTTAAAGTTGGACTTTATAATATAAATAAAAGTTATAAAATAACAAAAATGAAAATAACCTTTTTATATGTTATTTTAATCCTCTATAACGACAATTTGACTATAACAGCAACAATCATAATTTGAATAGTATATACAAAACTCATCCTCTATAATGGCCTTCTCAAATATAATATATTTTTATTTTTATTAAAAATACTATAAAAATAAAAAATTTAAATAACTATTATAATTATTTTGAATAGTTAATTTTTTTTAATGTTTAATAACTAAAAATGAAGAATGAAATGGTGCATGAGTAACGATAATGAATATGATTGAGTTTGAAAGGTTTAATAATTATAAATAATTAGAATAAAATATCTTGATGATGTAGGGAGTGAGTCGTCACTACATATGTAGAATTTGATGCAATGCTTCCTGTTATTTCAAGTTTCATTAATAAAGAGATTATTGCTCATGTTACAAAAGTAGATGAACAATAAAAAAACTAGGGAAGAAGTGGATGATAGTGATAGTGGAGATGAAGAACCTCAACCAGTTGCTACTTGGCTAGAGATTGAAGATTCAAGAAACAAACTTTTGGATTTCCTTCAAGAGAAGACAATTGACTACCCTTTGGCTGAAAGTTTGGATCAAAATCTTCGTCAATTCAAGCGTTATATAGCTAGTAAGATATTAAAATCTTCAAAACAAGCTTACTGTAACACCCTATATTAAGACAAGGTTAAAAGGAATTGAATTGCTACACATATCACCAATGTGCTTATTATTTTTCGGGAGCCCAAAACTTGAGAACTCCAAATTTAAGCGTGCTTGGCTTGAAGGAATCTTGGTATGGATAACCTTCCGGGAAGTTTTTTCGGAAAGCATGCGAGTGAGAACAAAGCATGCTGGAAAGCGTAATGGTGGTCTGTGGGGCTAGTGGTCAGCCTTAAGACCAGTAAAGTAATAATGTGGCTCCCTGCCACCGCGCCTGTGGTTCATCTGGGGCGGAGCCCGGATGTTACAAATGGTATAAGAGCAACCTTGCGACCGCGAGTGCGCCTGTGGACATAAGAGCCCTCGGCATTCGTCTAGCAGGGATAAAGATTCTTGGAATAATGTCGGCCAACCAAAACAAGAATGTTGTGTCCTAAGGGGGGTGGATTGTAACACCCAATATTGAGACAAGGTTAAAAGGAATTGAATTGCTACCCATACACCAATGTGCACATTGTATTTCGGGAGTCCAGAATATGAGAACTCTAAAGTTAAGTATGTTTGGCTTGAAACAATCTTGGGATGAGTAACCTTCCGGGAGGAAATTTTTCTTGGGAAGCATGCGAGTGAGGACAAAGTATGCTGGTAAGCGTAATGGTAGTCTGTCGGGCTAGTAGTCGGCCTTCAATTTTAACTGCAGATCTTGATTGCGGTAGGGATGGATTCTACCATATTTTGTTTTCCTTTTATTTGTATTGCTTTTCAGTCACCTCTTCTAAATCCTAATCATAAAAATTTTCTTTCAATCTAGAGTTTTGCCGATAGAGTCCTATCAGTCCTCTCATATATTCACATGAATAACACATAATTGAGTTTTCCGATAGAGTCCTATCAGTCCTCTCATATATTCACATGAATAACACATAAACACTTTTAATTAGCACCATCAAAATTAATCTGTTACCCGTGGGTAGCGTGTGAACCAAGGGCGAAGCTACATTGTGCTTTGGGTGTTCTATTGAGCACCCAAATACTTTTTTTTTTTAAATTATATATATTAATTTTAATAATTTTAGTATTTATAAACTTTAAAAATTAAAAATATTTTGTATTACACAAAATATTTATGGGTCTTCAAATAAATATATATATATATATTATTTATAACCATATTTTGAACGGCTAAACATATAATCCTAACTTCGCCACTGCCGTAACCTCCTTTTTTTTTTCGACAATGAAATGGGAATCACGAGCTTCTAAAGTTCGAAGCACAAAAGCCTAAGCATTTGCTGGCGTAACCGCAGCCAGCCTGCGGGTACCTGGGGTACCCACAAAATTAAAAAATAAATATATTATATACCGCACAATTTATTAATTTTCATATAATATTTATATATAGTATATATAAATAATATAATTTATATATATACGGAATAATATATAATATAATATATTAATGATATATTAAATAATGTATGATTTATAATAAAATTTAAAAAAGAAAAAAAGGAAAAAAAAAAGAAGGTCGTGTCCATTCGGGCTTACGTAGGCAGTAATGGATGAACTCGGATGGACAGTCCATTTTTGCAGTGCTACTTTCAACTTTACTGCACACAATTCATTTCAAAGCTAACCTAATACTTAATTCGCATACAAGGTAAGAATACGTTTAGATCATGCCCCTATTTTACTATGAAAAAGTTGGTATCCAAACCAACAACGCTCCTGGGCAGGATCAATGGTTAGCCGAAGCAACATTATCTGGACAGTATGCAATATTGGTGCAAAATATGATTGGGAATCATAACATCCTACATACAGTTCCAGCAATTCCAAGTCGTATAAAGTTGTATGTGATGACGATTGTATTTGCCGTATTCACAATAAGTTCAAATCCAAAAACAATAAAAATTCTGAATTCCAAAAATCTACAATAATAAAATTGACGTGAAAATGGGAGGAAATGTTTTCTCTAAAACATCCATTTTTGACCATTTCAAACCTGTTGATTGTTGGATTTTAATATGAGTTTAAAAAAAAAAAAAAAACTAAAGCAAAAAGTTATAGAACGATATATTTTATTAAGATAGTTTCTACTAATATTCAAAGACTAAATACATCCTTTTATAACAAAAATAAAAATAATAAATAAAAATATCAGCTTAATATTTGCTAATTATTAATGTTGACCAATTCAATAACTGATTACTAGTAGATTAGGTCAAGTATAATTTAAATTTTAAATTATTCCAACATCCTCCCTTAATTTAAAATTTATTATTATTATTTTATTTATTAATTTTTTTTAAAGATAGGGGTTATGGGCATGGACATGGATATTTTTTTTTCAAAATAATACCTTTTCTTTTTCTTGAACGAATAATCCAGCTTGTCCTTCTTCCTTGCAAACTTTTTCAACATGGCCCATTTGACCACAATTTGAACATTTGACGTCTGGCCTCCACCAACACTTGTAAGTTGGATGATTTATTTTCTTGCAGTGATGGCACGCTTCATTATCGATATTTGATTTTGCAAGCAGTGCAGCTTCTATGGAGTAGTCCTGATCCCTCATCGATTTTCTCTGCTCAAATGCTTGTAATGCATTGACAAGTTCTGCCAAGGAAATACTTGAAATATTCGAAGTATTTTCCAAAGATGAAATAGTAATTTCATATATTTTAGGTAACGTCACAAGAATTTTTTCTATTACCCTTTCATCAAGAAAATCTTTACCAAGCAGTCTTACTTTGTCTACGATGTCGTGAAGCTTGTCCACATATACCTTCACAGATTCTGAACTATTCATCTTCTGCAGTTCAAATTGACGTAACAAATTTATTATTCTCATATTTTTTACCTTTTCGTTTCCTTCGTATTCCTCTTGAAGATACTCCCAAATTTCATTAGGAGACTCCAATTTTATGATGCGGGGAAGAATTGAAGACGAAACGGCAGAAAATAGACATGACATGGCTTTAGCTTTTTTTTTTTTGTCTTTTTTTCTTTATAAGTCTTCAGTTGTGCAGCGGTTGGATTTTCTCCTAATATTAGAACTTTGAAATCTTCATCTAGAATCTCCCACAAATCAATAGCTTGAAGATGAATTTCCATTTGAACGACCCATATTTGGTAATTTGATCCGTCAAATTTAGGAGGTTGTATTTGGTGGGTAGGGGTTTGTGTTTCCATGGCTCTGATACCACTGTTGGATTTTAATGTGAGTTATAAAAAGAAAGAAAACTAAAGCAAAAAGTTATAGAACGATATATTTTATTAAGATAGATTTCTACCTATCTTCAAAAACTAAATACATCCTTTTATAACAAAAATAAAAACAATAAATAAAAATATCAACTTAATATATGATAATTGTTGCTGTTAACCAATTTAATAACAGATCATTCGTAGGCTAGATTAAATATAATTTAGATTTTAAATTATTCCAACATTGATCGGAAAATTAAACTGGAAGGATTGATATTTAAATGCTCCAATAAGAGTAGTTTAAAATTTGGGAGAAACTCCGCTGTCGGCACCATGGGACTGAATTTACATCCAGTTTCACTATCGAGTTCAAGCCCCAAATCCTACCGCATGACAATTTTTTAAAAAAGATGAAATCTATTTCTATTATTTGGATGATATATTCCTCACTCAGAAAATGACACACATATGTATTAAAGTACAGAGATAGTGCACGTTGACGAATTAAAATGTTATAAAGTAGGTTAGGTAAGTTGCAAATGTGTAGGTATTACTATTGACAGGTTGTGTCAAATTTGGCCTAAACTTTTTCAGTGGAATAGAATATCTGATTTAATTAATTTTATCACAATTATATAAACTTAAATAAAATACTAATTATTATTTCATATTCAAAAATTAATATTGCAGCCAAAAAAAAAGTAATATGATGTGTGCACCATAATATACTAACTTAGTTATAATTAACAATATCAAAGCAATTATTTGGATTTGTGCTCGCCCATACATGCACGTGGGTGGACATGAGTGAATCCTTTTCCATTTATATATATATATATATATATATATATATATATATATATATATATATATTTGTTTGGAACTACAACTGATCCGGACTGACTGGACCGGATGGTTCAGAGCTAATTGTGGACCGATTCCAAATATAAAGGGATCCTGCAAAAAAACAAAGATACGTCCGAGCGGACCTGGGACACCGGTGTGGAGTCTGTCGTAGGCACTCCGACGCTCAAGTCAGTTCTGGACTGAAAATTGATAAGAAACTAAACAAACGAAAGAAAGGTTTAACTTCCTGTGATCAATGGTTCCTTTCAGAAAGATGGCCTCGGAAGGTAGTCGAGAGACACTTGAGTGAGCTCTAGGCTTAGTTAATTGAGATTGGTACAGTGATCAGAATCGTCAATTGTTCACCGGAGTGCAATCGAAGATGAGGGCAGCTTGAGCAGCGATTTCAGCAGAGTTTCGGTAAGTATCAGCGTATGTCTTTTCGTGAAGTCAGGCATTCTATTATAGAGGCTTCGAGGGTTGTTGCAAGATTCCGCTGAGATCTTTGCGGAAAGATCTCCGCAGAATCCGGGATTTCCCCAACAGCTTACTTGGTCAGGTGAATGGACTTGGAAGGGACATGGGCCTTCATGCCTCTCGGAATCATTGGGCCTGAGCCTTTCGGAACCATCAGGCCTGGGCCTTGGCCTTAGCCCGTTAGGAGTTTTAGGCTTAAGTATTAATTCCGAACCGGGCTTAGGTGTTTTAGCCCACTACAGATTCCCCCATTCATCCGTGAGGATGGATCCGAGCGGATGAATGAGACGAGAATTCTAAGCGGTTGATAACAGCTGTCATGCACGTCACATCAAAGTAAACTCTCCATTGGGGCAGCGACACGTGGCGAAGCTTCCCCAGGAAGTCTCGCCTTTTCACCTACCTCCTATGCCTATAAATAGGTCAGAACCACCCCGCTTTTCCACTTCTACTCTCTCCGATTCCCTTTCTCTCTCTCTAAAACTCCTTCTAACTTCCATCAACGAAAATCTGTCGGATCCCATCTTCCTATCGCAAACTCAAGGTAAATTACTCTATCATCCTCTTTTTTTTGCTGATGCTTGCTGGTTGCTTTGTGTGTTTGTGTTGTTTTTTTTCGTCGGAGAAGACGAAGGGTTTTAGTAACCCGACGAAAATTGGTATGTCAGGTTACTGTTTTTGAGGGAATGACAGTGCTTATTGGACTGATAAGAAGTCTTTAGTTAGATTTTTCGGCCATTTTGAGCCTTTTCTGGAAATTTTGGACCCAAACTGTATTTTCCGTTAACTGAAAAAACCCTTGATCTGACTGTTGACGTTTCCGAATAGGTATGTCAAGTGAAGCTACTGAATCCGAGATACAGAGGATGTTCGGAGACAATCCATCCGGAAACGACGACAATCCTCCCACATCTGGATCGACTAAAGGATCTAACAGTCTAGACTTGAGTCCGAGGACCTTGGCAAAGGTCCGTGCAGAACTACGAGGTGATAGTGATCCCACGGGGATTCCGGCCGGGATTATTATAGAGGTGGTGGATGAAACCATGGGCCGTCTGGTGGTGCATCCTTCAACCTTCAAGCCTCAAGGAATTCAAACAAAGGATTGCCTTTCCATCATCCGCTCGGATCAAATAGACCATATCTGTAGGGCGTACAACATCCCGGACAGCGTTTTGATCCGTGCTCCCGAGGCCGAGGAACGGACCGATTAGGTTATTGAAGGATGGACCCTAATGTATACACTCTTACTGAGCATGGGTCTTAAATTTCCGATTAGAGGGATGCTCCGAAAATTTTGCAAGAGACTACGGATTGCTCTGAGCCAGGTGAATCCGAATACCATGAGACTTTTATGGTCGTTTGACGAAATGGCCGAGGAGAAGGGAATAATCTGCGAAGTCACTGATATATATGCGGCTTATTCCGTCCAAAGAGTAAACCGTGATCCGGGTCGAGTGTGCCTTCATTGCCACTCGGATTAGATGAGGGTGTTACTTAATCCTACCTCATGTGACAAGGTATGGAAGGAAAGATTTTTCTTCGTCTCAGATCGGTGGAGAGAAGAGGGTGATGGTGACATCCCGTGTTGGTGGAATTCCGAGCCAAGTATACGGGCGTCTTTTAGCTTGGAATTATTCTTTTTCTTTGTTAATATTTGAATCTGACAGCCTTATTTTTATTTTGCAGTAGAAATCGGGAAAGCAAACTGTCCGTGCGGTTTGAACAGTGAAGCTGTTATTGACCGCATTCTGTCCTTTGACCCAGAAATTCGCGACCTTCAGAAGTTGGTCCCCATTCTTCCCGATCCAACCAAGAAAGGTCAGGCGTCGAAGATGGACGGAAAAGATCACAAGAAGAAGAAGAACAAGGGGTCTTCCAAAGCGGCGGAGGCCCTTAATTTTCTATTAAAGCAACGTCCGAATAAGGGCGTAGTGATTGGTGATCCTTCCTCCGGAAGGAGAAGGAAAAGGATAAGGCTGTTAGTGTCTCAGCTCGAAAGCCGAGCAAAGATCAAGGCGTTGCCTAGGTGCGCCCTCGTGAAGAAGGTGGGTCGGAAGTTCCAGACCCAAAGAAGCAGAAGACCTCACCCCCGGAGGTCCAAATTTTGGGGGAGTCCGAGACTGTATCTGTGCCACTCGGACTTTATCTGTGCCAGCTGGCACTTCTTTTTTTAGAGAGCCTGAAGCGGTCCTTAATGTTTTCAGAGGGATGGCTTTAGAGGAGGACCAGAAGTTTCTCTATGACAACCGCTCCCAACTAGTCGATGAGTTGTTGCTGGCGAGTCACAAGGTAACGTCTGAATATACCCTTTATATCTATGATCCTTTCGAAAAATGACGTGCTTGTTTTTTTTTTTGCGCAGATGGTACAGATTGGTCATGCCTTTGACCAACAATGGGACCGCCACTTTGCTGCAGTCAATAAGGCTCGTGCTGACTGAGACGCTTATAAGAAGGACAGAGATAATGTCCAACAAAAGCTAGAGGCTGCTGTCTCGGAGCTAAATAACCTGAGGGTAATTGCTCCAGACAAGGAGAAAAAGCTTGCTTTCGAGAGGGAGATGACGAAGAGGGCTGTGGAGGAGTCCTCTATGCTGAAGGGGACTGTTGAGTCCCTGTCTTCTCGGATGGCCGAGATGGAGAAGGGTCTAACTGAGGCCAAGGAGAAGGCCATGCGGACTGAGGCTCGTGTAGAGGTCGAAGCCAAGGGCAGGGTTTATCAAAAGTTCTTGGCCGACACTCTTACTAAAAAAGTGGCTGATAGGAGGTTCGACTATTGGCAGAAGTTCGTGGAAGCTACTGGTACCTCTCTTCCGAGTCCTACCGAGGACAGTGACTCGGAGAAAGACTTCGAAGAGGATGAGGAAGAAAAGGAGAAGGAGGAGGGCAATACATCCCTTCCGGAGAAAGAAGCCGAAGATGTTGCTTACGGGCCTGTGGAAGTCGACCCAATCTTCGTGGTTCCTCTTGTCGTTGTGGCCGCTTCCGAAGATCATAGGGCCGAGGAGGAGTTAACCCTAGATGACTTAGAGCTTTAGCTTTCTCTCCCTTTCTTTTTGTACCTCTCGTCTTCTTTCAAGGCATGTACCTCATTCTTTTATTAAATGAAATCTATTTGCTTTTTCTTCCAATTGTCTTTGCATGAATTTTCTAAGTGTTGAAACAGAATAAAAGATATTCGGAACTTAATTAATGAATAAGGCATTCAAAAGTAAGCAGTGAATTTCTAACAACAGTGAATTTCTAACAACAAAAAAATCCGAGTCGATGCTTGGCTTTTATTAGCTGAATGGGGATTGTTCTTTCAAATACAATAGCTTTAGTCCTTTCGGACAATAATTAATAATAGTCCTGTCGGACTTTCCAATTTCATTGTCCTTTCGGATTTATGTACACAATATGATTAGTAATCAATTTTTTACAAGTGTTGATTCAGAGAATTGAAGCGCCGTATGGGGTCTTATTTTGCGCCCAAGCGGAATTTTCAAGACGGTTTTATTCTGAGCTCAGTTTTTTGTTTGATTCTTCATCTTGAGGGGTTTTCCATGTTCTTGTTTGGAATTTTTGGTGCGGATACCTCGCAAAAAAAAACTTTTGGGGTTAGAGCATGATTCGAAACCTGTGTAATACGGACTTACGTGTCTCAGATGCGGAACTTAACTTCATTTGTTATTCATTTTCCAGGATATGCATTGGGCGTTTTGCCTTAGGTTCCGTACTTCCTGAGATTTCAACACCGGGTGAGGGAGGTCCTCAACGTATTGAGGACCCTCCGATGCTTAAGTCAGTAATCGATTCGGAAGGAAAATCGAAATTGAAAATGTGAATATCGAAAGGTTTCTTTAGAAAAACCTAATTTCCCATTGAAGGGATTTATTGTTCGGACGGACGTTGGCTTCTGACTGCAAAGCGGCAAAAGGTTTGGATGGTCCTCAACTTATTGAGGACCCTCCGATGCTTAAGTCAGTAATTGATTCTGAGGGCAAATCATAATTGAAAATTTACTTGAATGTGAAGAGTTTATAGTTTGAGGTCGGAACTTGATCCCCGGACTACATGGGGTTTTACTAGTTTAGAACTGGAATTTCTTCAAATGAGCTGCATTCTATGAGTTTCAAACCGCTTAGCCGGCTTCATCTTGAAGTTGATATGCCCCCTTGCCTATTATTTCTGTAATTTGATACGGACCTTCCAAGGATTCGTCTAATTTGTTTGCAGCGAAGTTTTTTCGAAGTACCCAATCCCCCACGGAAAAAGTTCGTATTCGGACGGATGTTGTAGGCTCTTTCAATGGACCTTTTGTATTTTTCCATTTTTATCTCGGAATTTTCTTGCAGCTCGTCGATCGTGGCGAGGACAAAGTCCAGCACAACTTGGTTCTGATCGTGGAGTGGATATTGTCCAAATTCTACGTCGAAAGGAAGTACTGCCTCGACCCCAAAAACTAGAGAGAAAGGAGTTTGTCCTGTCGGAACCCTGGGGGTTGTTCTGTAAGACCATAGAACGCCAGGCAACTCTTGAACCCATGCACCCTTGTGCTTCCCCAGTCTCTTCTTGAGAATTGCCATGAGAGTTTTGTTTGTCGCCTCAGCCTGACCATTCGCCTTTGGATATCTGGGGGCAGAGAAGTTCAGTTTAATATTCCAGGCTATGCAAAAATCTTTGAACACCTTAGATATAAATTGTGAATCATTATCTGTGACTATTTCGTTCAGAACCCCGAATCGGCTGAGGACGTGCTTTCATATGAAGTTTCTGACAGCCAAATTTGTGACATTGGTGAATGCCTCGGCTTCTACCCACTTAGTGTAGTAATCAGTGACAAGGAGGATAAACCTTTAACCTTTCCCATGAGCGGGTGGAAGTGGTCCCACTATGTCCATTCTCCATTTGGAGAAAGGCCATGGGGATGAGATTCCGTGCAGAAGTTCGGCTGGAGCATGAATATAAGTCCTGTACTTTTGACAGCTTTCACATCTTTAGGCTAGGTCTTTTGCGTGTGATTTCATGGTAGGCCAATAATACCCAGCTCGGAAACATCTAAACGATAGGCTTCTTCCCCTAGAATGGTTTCCAGCTTGACCGTTGTGAAGTTCCTGCAAGACCCTCTTTGCGTTGCTCTCGTCCAGGTATAACTAGTAAGGACCACTAAGGGATCTTCTGCAGAGTACCCCTTCGATCACTGCAAATTTGGTTGCGGATGTACATAGCTTCCGAGCCGAAATTTTATCTTGGGGCAACAAACTAGATTGAATGTATTCCAGAATTGGCTTGATCCAACTTTCTTATAGCCCGTTGACCGGAAGAACCTCAGATTCAAGTGATTCTGCTTTAATGGAAGATTTTTCGATGTGTCCGTACGGAATGTACCTTGAACCTGGATCTTTAACTGTCGAACCGTAGGAGGCAAGAGTGTCCGCACGGCTGTTTTCCCCCATTGGAATTTGTTCAAACGATATTGTCAAGAATGATTGTTGGAAGGTTTGAACTAATTCAAGGTAGGCTTTCATCCTATCGTCCTTCGCTTGATAAGCTCAAGTGACCTGGCTTACAACTAGTTGAGAGTCGCATTTGACCAGCAGATTCTTGATGTGTAGGCTTTGGGCTAGTTTTAAACCGGCGAGTAACGCTTCATATTCTGCTTCGTTATTTGTGACTTGGAAGTCGCAGTGCAAGGAATGTTCTAGGAGTTGTCCATTCGGATTTATCAATATAATCCCCATACCTCCTCCTTGTGAGTTGCTGGCTCCATCAAATTCTAAAATCCACGGGTCGGACTTTTCTTCCGTATTGTTGACATTCTGAGGAAGGACTACGATGTCCGCCATGAAGTCGGCTAGCGCTTGAGATTTTATGGTTGTACGAGGTTTGTAGTTGATGTAAAATTGACTCAATTCCACAGCTCACTTCATCATCGGCCCGGATACTTCAGGTTTGTGCAAAATCGCTTTGATCGGGTAGGATGATATGACACTTATTGGATGGGCTTGGAAATAGAGTCTTAACTTCCGAGAGGCTGACACTAGGGTCAGGGCGAGCTTTTCCATACTACTGTACCTTGTTTCTGCATTTGCGAGAGACTTACTGGTGTAGTAGATTGGTTGTTGAGTTTTTCCTTCCTCTCGGACTAAGACGACGCTAACTGCCGCTTCAAAAACTGCCAGATAGATGTATAGCATTTCCCCAGATTTTGATTTGGCCAGAACTGGTGCCTTTGAGAGGTGGAGTTGAACTTTTCGTAGGGCTTCTTCACATGATCTTGACCAATTAAATTTTGTGCCCTTCTGAAGTAAGTGGAAAAGGGGTTTGAGGTATTCGGAAGATCTCGGAAGAAATCGGTTGAGAGCCGCGATTCTTCCGGTCAGACGCTGGATGTCTTTCTTGTTTTACGGGATTGGTATTTTTACAACACCTTCCAATTGGCTTAGATTTGCTTCTATCCCCCTTTTCGTTACCATGAATCTGAGGAATTGGCTGGAGCCAACTCCAAATGAACATTTCGCCGGATTCAATTTCATGTTATATTGTCTCAAGATTTGAAAAGCTTCTTGTAGATGTTCGATATGCTATTCAGATTTTAGTGATTTCACAAGCAAAACATCTACATAAACTTCCATAGTTTTTCCGATTTGTTCGGAGAACATTCGGTTGACTAGACGTTGGTATGTTGCACCGGCATTTTTCAGTCCGAAAGGCATCACGTTATAACAGTAAGTTTCCCTTTCGGTTATGAATGCTGTCTTTTCTTGATCTGCTGGGTCCATCTTGATTTGATTGTACCCCGAGAAGGCATCCATGAAGCTTAGGAGTTCATGTCCCGCAGTCGCATCCACTATTGTGTCAATATGAGAGAGATGGAACAGGTCTTTCGGACATGATTTATTTAGGTCGGAATAGTCTACAGATACCCGTCATTTGTTATTTTTCTTCCTGACGACAACGACGTTAGCCAACCAGTCCGGATATTTCACCTCTCGGACCATACCATTCTTCAGAAGGTTCTAGACCTCTTCATTGACAATTTGGTTCCTTTCTGAGGCGAATTTTCTCATCTTTTGCTTGATGGGCTTAGCCTTAGGATCAACTCCCAGCTTATGGGCAATAATGCCTATGTCGATACCTGTCATGTCCGCGTGGGACCAAACAAAGCAATCGAGGTTAGCCAAAATCAAAGTTAGGAGTTTACCTCTAAGTTCCGGGTTAAGAGCTGAACCAATCTGGATTTTTCTATCGGAATGTTCCGGATCGATTTGAACTTCCTCTAGGGGTTCAGGCACCAGAACTTCCATTCAGCCTTGCGCGGGGGCTCCGCTCTATAATTGCTATACTGCCGGAGCTTTCTTAAAACTGGTGTGATAGCATTCCCTTGATGCTTTTTGATCTCCTTTGATTTCTTTGATTCCCCATTTGGTAGGGAATCGAAGAGTTTGATGATAGCTCGAAGGAATAGCCTTCATCTCGTGGATCCAAGGTCTCCCAATAATTAAATTGTAGGACGACTGTGCATCTACTAGGAGAAACCTGGTCACGAGATTGATTCCACCTGTAAAAACAAGCAAAACAACCTCACCTATAGTCTGTTTCGATTCTCCACTGAATCCAGTGAGTGTTGTCGTGCTTCGGATGATGAGTGATTCATCCAGATGCATTTCCTTGAGAGCCGGAAGGAACATGATATTCGCTGAGCTTCCGTTGTCAACAAGGACCCTCTTCAACTTGCAGTTGGCTATTTGTAAGGTTATGACCAGCGCATCGTGGTGCGGATCTGCAAGTCCCTGCATGTATTGGTCAAAGAATTATAGTTCATAGGTAAGAGGGGATTTACCTGGCCGGACGGAAGCTTCATTAATGCTGACTAGCTCTCAAGCATGCCTTTTCACGGAACTTTGGGTTATTCCGCTCACTACTGAGCCACCGTGAATAACTTCAATTATCCGTTCGACCTCTAGATCTTCTTCGGGCATTTTGATTGCTTTGGACTCATGACGCTTTTCTTTAGACTTTTCTAGAGTCTGCTTTCCTTTATCAGACAAGAACTCACGCAGGCGTCCTTTTTTCAATAGGGAGGCTACCTCAAACCGTAATGCCACGTAATCCTGTGTTCTATGGTCATGGTCATTATGAAATTGACAAGACTTGTTTTTATCTCTTTGGTGTGCGGGAGTCCGCATTTTTTCTGACCAAGTAATAGAGGATCCCATGTCTTTCATTACAACGACCAGGGATTTAGGCTCTATGGTTAGGTCATAGGCCGGGACCGGTCATTTTGGTTTGTTTTCACCGTTCCTACCTGTGGTTCTGGACGGACCTGAATTGGGGTGAGGGTCATGCCTTTTCTATGGCTCAAACCTCCCCCCGTGAGGCTTGTTACTGCGCTGTTCAGACTTACCGTTAGCCCTACTTTTAGCCATGGCAACCCTTGCAGGATCTTCTTCTAATTTGATTTGCTGAGTCGCGATTGCAAGGGATTCTTCTAGCGTCCGAGGCTCGCATTCCGTAAGCTGCTCGTACAGGCGAGAGAATGGGGTAAACCCTTTCGGAATGTAGTCGCAGCGGTTGATTTCACAACGTCTGAGATTTTGATGTATTTGCTGGTGAAGCGAGAAACATACTCTCGGAGGCTTTCACCTTCTTTCTTGGCCACGGAGAAATAGTGATCCGTGGTTAACTTGAAATGCCAGCGGCTAGAAAACTTGACAACAAAATAATTCACAAGTTGAGAAAAAGAATGAATAGAGTTGTTTGGAAGATTAAGAAACCAAGTTAGGGTTGGATCGCCCAAACTGCTACCAAATGTCTTGCAAGTTATGGCTTCGTGAGTGTCACTCGGAAGATTCACCATGGACATTTCCTGGCGGTACTCGGCCACGTGCTCTGCCGGATCCGAATCCCCTCGGAACTTATGGAAGGTCATAATGATGCTTCTTTTCGGCATTTCTACCATGCAATCCTATCCACAAATGGAGAGAGGATGTAGGTGTCCACAGGAGAGCGTTCAAAGGGTGCCGGAATACCAGGAATAGTCCTGATGACGGCCTGAAAATTTACGGCCTCCTTCGCCGTACCTCTTTTGATCTCTTGGATTTATTTTTGACCAAGTGAATAAGAATAACTCAAAACTGCATGATTTCTTTTTACTGATTCAATTTGAATCTATAATCAACATCATTCTGATAAAACCTTATCTGTAAAGTGTATCTAGTAGCAGAGATGGTTTCACTCTCACCTACAACTCAACTTTTAACATTAAGGTTTCACTTCAATCGACTTTTAAGAGGAAAAAATACATCACAATTTGTTCAAACATAACCTGTCTCATAGGACATGACTTAACAACACAGATGATAAAACTGCAAAAGAGACTCGTAACAGAACATCTTTTCACAGTATTCATCCATCGACACAATAATATACAACCACTTCAACAAACACAATAAACTTCACATTCTCCAATTGAAAAAAGCCAAACAGATTATTAAAAACCCACAAATCCACATGACAAAAATACATAATCGAAGCTAATACTTATCCATAATTTAAAAAATGTGTAAAAAGTAAAATGGTTGTGGTCATGGCCAAGCAATGCCGTCGATTACAATAGATAACTATTTGCTTTTGGAAACTCAACTCCCAATCAGAAAGAAACAAGTGAAAGAAAAAGAGATATAATTGTAAAATTTCTCTTTCATCATTAAAAAATTCGTATGAGGTCCTCTAAGGATCAATATGACTAGAAACGAATTCAGTGGTCCTCAATAGCCTTTAGCAAATGTGGAATTATAGAATTATAAGCTTTTTTTATATGTAAAATTAATAGACATTGAAGGTTATAATTAGAATGCAAAGATCAAACAAAAACCACGTCAGTTGTTTGATTCTTTTATATATAAGTATATAGATGTAATAGAAAACGTCCAACCAAACAAGACACTGAACGAGCTCAACATGGTTATATCAATGTTTTTTTATCACTTAGATAAAAAAAACATTGATAAATACTATATTGATGTTTGATCTATTAAGTGTAGTGTTTTGGTTGATGCGCGCCGTATGTTTTATTCAGATTTTAAAATAAATTTATTTAAATATATATAAGTTTATATAATTTACTTACATGATTTAAAACTTTTTAGTTTATAGTATAAATTTTTTTTTAATATTTAACATTATTATTATTATATATATTATTTATAGTTTAAAATTAGGTATATTCATATTAAAAATGGTTAGAATTTTTTTTAATACCGTATGAATTTAAATTTATTAATATATAAAATTGACAGAAAAAAATATATGATATATATTAATTATATAATTATATTTATTTATATAATTTATTATGCTTATAATTTATATCATAATTTATTAAATAACTTTTAAATTTATAAAATTTGATAATCTTATTAAATAATTTTAACATAATTTTAACTAGTAACTTTTTTAAAATTATAATTTTTAATTATGCAATACTATAATTACATAAAAAAAATATATTAAAAACATTTAAATATATATTAAGAATATAAAATAAAATTATATATTTTATAAAAATTAAAGTTTAAATAAATTTATATTATGTCAAAAAAATAAAATATTAAAAAAAAAACTGTTTTTTGAAAAAAAATTAAAGGGAAATAAATATTATAACTAGGGATGATAATTTTACCGGCTTACCTGTGGATACCCGCCCGCTATGGACGAATATGAATATACCTATTAAGGCTGGTGGGCGGATATGGATAGAAAATCTATACTCATTAAAGATAAGGATAAGAATATGGGTACGGTAAAATATCCTTACCCATATTGTCTGCCCGCAAAATAAAATTAAAAATAAAATAAATTATAATTCTATATTATTATTAGCGAAACTCATGTCCATCTAAATTTATTTGAAAAAAAAAAACCCTTGAAAAAATTCATAATTTAAATCCTAAACTTTACACATCTTCTACGACCATCAAAACACAATGTCTCTTACGTATAGGATCACTATATAACAAATTCTATCTCCTCAAGGAGGCTTGGCTCGGTCCTTGATTGGCCTATCTTATCCAAATGTGTTATGCATATATGGATACATAACCTAAATTAATTAAGATTTTATTTTATTTTTTTAATATTTTTTTAAAATATTAAATTATTATAATTTTTAATTATAAATAATAGTATTGAATAATAAAACAAAGAAATACCATAGAATTTGTTTTTAAAAAAAAATTATAAAAAAAATTTGATTAGAAGTTGAGATCGAATACCAAATTCTTTATTAGTAGCAACAGAAGAATACAAGCAAGGAGGCATGTGTTTGTTTACAATGACTAGGTGGGCTGCTTAGGCTGGCAGCAATTTTCTAGTGGGGTGGAAGGTGGACATGTGAAAGTGCACCAACACACCTTGTCCAGATTTTGTCCGGTGCCGGAGTACACAAGGCGGCACCTTTCGTCGCATTGATCGTCCCACTGTCCGTATGGTACATTGCAAGTAATCTTACCTCTTGCCGTCACTACAAACACGAGGAGGAGAAGGTAGCGAACACACATCTTTCTCATCTTCAATTTCGTTTGTTGATTTTTGATGTTGTTTCATTGATTTATTTCATATATTTATGAAGGTCAATAAAAGTAGAATTAGGAAAGATACATTGGATTTTATTGGATTTCTTTTACACGCAAAAAGAAGTTATACATGTGGCTAATAGTTCATGGTTTATTATAAAAAAATATTTAAAAAGATTTTGTAAGGGACTGCATAATAAGTTAAAGAATATGCCACCAAACACTTAAATAAGTGATTTAATGTATTTATTTTTTCATTAGAAAAAATTTTGAAATTAAGTGATATTTATCTGAATCATTCAGCTAAATTTTGGTGCTTAAATTTGAATGTAAAATGTCTGAATTCATTTTTCTATATCAATTTATATCATTCTCCTTTAGTATCTTCTCGAGATTTGTATTTTTCCTTATCATAAAGGGAAAAGACTACCATGGTCCCGGCCTACCACGTCATTTGTAGGCCCAACCAATCACATCTCTTCTTTTTAATTGTATTAAATATTCATGTAGTATTTAGAAGAGTAAACAATTAAAAGGAATATATGTGATTGGTTGAGTCTACAGATGACGTGCTAGGCCGGGACTACGATAGTCTTTTCTTTCAAGTGCAAAAGACTACCATGGTCAATTTGGCCCTTTTCAACTATGCAGCAGATGATGTGGCAAGATTGTTTTGTAAATATTTGGCTCTGAATCACTTGCCACATAGGTGAAAATGGTCAAATCGACTTGATATTAAATTGTTGAGGGGTCAAATTAAAATCTGGCCTAGTTGGAGGGCCAAATTGAAAAGTTAGCCATGTTTTTTTTGGGGGTTTGAGGATCATTATGCCTATCCAGTGAAAGTAATTAATATTGTGATTCTAAATTTCAACAAAAATAATAAATATTTTTAGATTTTCTAATAGTGTTTTGTTCTATTTTATATTGTAAATTATTAACATTAACTACCATTTATTAATGAATTTAGCAACAATTTATATATTATAATTGATTATTATTATTATTATTTATTTTATTTAAATCCATAACTATAAAATATTAAAAATATAAACATTCATATGAATTATTATTATATATTTTAAACATTATAAATTAAAAATTAAATAAAACCATTAAACTATCAAATATTTTAAAAAATTTATAAAATGACAAATTTATAAATTAACAAGCAATCACTTATTTTAAGATCATGATCAAATAAAAAAATATCAATAAGATTAGTAATATATCATAAATAATTATTAGTAAAATAAAAAAATATGTAGAATAAATAATTTATATTATATTTATTTAATAGTTTTACTTTTAAGTTTTAATTATAAAAATATCCATGAATATTTTCTATTTAGGAAAAAAATAAATTAAAAAAAATCATCATTATTAAAAGAATATAATAGGAGATATACGGATAAAATGATTATATTACAAAAAGGTGAATTATTTTAAATAAAGTTAAATATTGAAAAATAAATAGATAAACTTCATATAATTATTAAAAAATTTATAATCATCACTTAATTTAAGCTCTATTAAAAAAATAAAGAAAAAAGGACTTTAATTTATTACTTTTGGTTGGACTTAAATGTTATAAAACCTTCTTTCCAAAAATTAAATAAATATTTATAAAAATCCTGAGATAGTGTTGATTATTAATATTAATTAATTCTTTTTAAAGTTTGGATTTAATTTGATAAATGAAAACTATTTCCCACTTGGAATTACTTCCTTAAATAGATTTGGCGAATAGAATATTTTGTAACAATAATCAAGAAAAATATAATCAATCTTACATAAAATGACAACCAATAATCATTGTCTGTGATCAAATTAGTAGATAAACTAAATTATAATTGTCACAGTTATAATTATAACGATAAATATTATTAACTTAGTAGACATAATTATGATTGAGGACTCTATGTTTAATTATTAATATTTTATAATTTATTAAGAGTCTTTATAGTTTTTGACTTTTTATTAAAAAAGTTAAATTTTTAGGTTAAAATTAAAATTTTTACAAAATTAAATTTTTTAAAAAAAAGTTTTGTAAAGATAGACCAAACTTACCATAATACCTCATCTTCGCGATTTTAATTTGTTTCCCAAACAAGTCAGATGGGGAAGAAAAAAACACTGGGAAGCAGCAAAAAATAACTCCTTCCTGGTATTTTGCTTCCCAGAGCGGGAAGCATGACACCGGGAAGCAGTTATATTTTTCTACTTCCCGGTCCGATGATTTCCTGTCCACTAGAAAGTTCATTTTTAGAATTTTTTTTTTTAAAAGTTTAGTTTTGCAATTTTTCAATTAAAAAAATCTAAAAATGTAAAAATTTTAAAATTTATCTAAAACTAAAAGAAAAAAATTATAATGTCTAATTTTGCATATTTTCACATTTATTAAACTAACAAATAGACTGAGTTTAATTGTGGACTCAATCATTAATTGGACTCAACACTTACTAACCAATCCTTGACCTATCAAGTGAAATTGTAAAATGCTTTAAGAACTGAAAAGACCCATACCCATACCAAACAAATCGACTCAGCTGGTTGATTTAGTTATGATATGAGTTCTTACAGGATTCAATTAAATTAAATACTTACATATTTAATTTAGTCGAATAACGAGAAGCTAACATATTCAATCAATTAATCAATTATCAGTATACATCAATCAATCAAATAAACTAACATATTCAACCTTAAACCAAGTAATTGAAAATATAAACACGGTAAAGTACAATTCCGACTACATATAAAAACATAAATAATTACTTTACTTAATTAACGTAGCTTAACGAGTTGTGGACTCAACTAGAATCATTATTATTGAAATAAAAATGTACCTACAAAACTAAAATGGAGAATAAAACAAGAAACATAATTCAATAAAATGTAAAAAAAATAAAGTCTAACCTCCTGCTGATTCTCTCTCAAAGTTAATGTAATTTTGAAAGAAAGTTATGGAGATGAAATTAGAAATCCTTAAACATTTAAGCTAATGAAATTTTAACTTAAATAAATATGATCACATGATGAAAATGGATAAATTATTTGACTTGGTCTTTAATTTTTACCCGAACTCATAAAATGTTCTTCTAACCCTTAAATTTATTCTTAATTGCAAAATCATCTCTAAATTACATAAATTCACAAAAGCAATTAGGTAGCATATCCATCAATTTAGTCACAAAATAAGTAGAAAAAATAAATATAAATTGTACATATTATACATCGAATAAGATCTTTTAACAGTAATTTTGTAGGAGGAGACTTTTAGAAGTACAGATTTGAAGAAGAAAAAATAACCATTTTCTTATCAATTAAAAATATTTATCAATTTCAAAATTTGAAATATTACTTTAAGAAATATTTTAACACGTTATAAATACTTAAAGTTGCATTGGAGATTTCGAAATTTATTTGAAATATTACATATTAAATTCTTAAATTTTAAAACTAAATTTAGTATTTCGCAATTTCTAAAATTCTAAAATCAAAATTTCAATATGATAACAAGTGAGGATGTAAATAGTATGGTTTGCATGTTTTTGGAGATAATGAAATGGAATGATAAAGGTGTTAGCTCAAAAAGTTGGCTCACAAAGATTGATTGAAGAAATTTATTTAGGTATCAGGTATTTTAAGATTGATTCAAATAGAAATGAAATAGGATTGATTGACTTTTATTATGTGATCAATTATACACCATCCATTTGTATTCAAGCTTCTCATTATTGTTATCTCATCTCTCTATTCTTCTTGTTTAAATAAGTTAAAGATGAAGGGAGAAAAAGTCGACGCCCCTTTCTTGTAATGTTATTCCATTCATATGGTGTTTCACCTCTCATCTCTTTATCCTTAATTATCCCCTTTGCTCAACCGCTAAAATGGTTAGCCTCCATTTATCTACCTTCAACCGTCTTTTTACTTCTCTAAGCTTTAACAAATTTTTCAGGACTTTCATCTCTCTCCATGACTGATTGATTTCTTTCTTCTTTATCTCTTTCTTATCACTAAAATGTTGATCCTACTTTCCTTTTCTTCAGATCTGGTACCTCACTTTTGGCATGACGGTTCATTTTGACAAATATGGTGCATGGACGAGCACTGAGCTCGACCTTCCACTACCACAAATGTCTTCAGTTCTGATTTCTATCAACATGTTAATCTTTAACTTGACTTTTGCTGGAAGATTTAAAATAGCTTTACTTGCTCTTTCTCAAACATGGGCCTTGCTTTGGCTTACAGACTTCTTTCAGTAATCTAGTCAGGCCTATGACCCCATTCTCTTAATCCATAATCTTTCCTTAACATCAGCCCCTAATCTTGGTCAATGTTGCTAAGCTGATGTAAGCCAAGATTAAACTAACTTGTCGGCCCAGTCCACAAGCTTTCTGACTGAAATAGTTCAAGATTAGATCGAGCCCTTAGGCCCAGCTCATGGCTTTTGTGCCCTAGTCAGGCTTATATCATTCTTAACCTTATTTATATAGTTATGATCCAACAATTCGTTTCTTATTGTCATTACAATTCGACTGCCTCTATTTCTTCCCGCTCTAGTAATTATGAGGGTGCAGTTAGTCATCTTGTCATTTTTTTCCAAGATGGTTGAGTTTTAAAAAGACTTGCATGTCTATACGTCTTCTCAAGTTTTTTTTTATCTCTTTTGCGCTCAGTCTTTATTTTACTCTCTTTTTCACTCCCTATTTCCTCTCTAATTAGGTAAACTCCTTTCTTGTCTTTTTAATATTCGATTATGAAATGTAAATTATACATTTGTGATAATTCAAGTAGTGATCATTATTGCGCTTTATCTCCACATTCTAGTGGTAGCAGAACTAAAATCCTTAGGGATCAGTCATCGCCCATCATTGTCGAGAGTCACGGTTCACTTTCTTGTCCAAAAAAAGGTCGTTCATGAGAAGTCTCGCCAAAAGCGTCCGGGGACCTAGTCCTCATCGGTTAGAGGGTGAATCAGGATAAAAAGTCAATTTAAGGCTCATTTAGAAGCATTGTCCTTATGCCATGTTATTTCTCCTCCTTCAGTTTTCTTGGTCCAACGTTTAGGGGCAGCTAAAAAGCATATAAAGCCTTACTTTGACACATTAATGTTCAAAGCTTCCAAATTTGACTTGGATATGGTCCTCAACACTTTGAAATTTCCCACGGGCATTATATTAGGATCCCGCATCACTCTGAATGTACTACTCGTCCTCCTCCTTGTGAAGTTGCTGTCAATTTTAGGTTTGGATTTGCCAATGTAGCCTTTTATTCACAATCTTCTTAGTCATATGGTTATAGCTTCTATTTAGCCTCACTCTAACTTCTTCAAGTTCTTCATCTCCTGCTGGCACTTTCTAGATCACCAAGGGTTGGGGCGAACCCAAATTTGAAGAATTTGGTTGAATCTTGCAAACTATCTTGACAAGTCGAGGATTAGTAGTGGCCAAATCCTGGAATGTTGCTATCAACTCCACACGGTTAGGCCCTTTTATTGACAAAATGTAGGATACGAAATGAGTATTTATTTTAGGAAATATGGGACAAGATGTGATGGTGGGCAATGTTCATCATACTGTTCCTACCACCATTAGTTATTCAGGTGTTCATCCTTTCATGTTTAATTTATGCTTGCAATGTCGTTTTTCTTACTACATTAATTTATCTATATTTTTCTTATTTTTTACAGTAAATTTTTGGAGCACACAGACCATTGCTCCATCTGCCACGATCAAGATCTTGAGGAATTTAGTCTTTAGTTTGTGACTTGTGCTTTACACATTATTTTTTTTCTTTCTATTTTACTAATTTTGCTGATGTTTCTCACATTACCATCCTCGCTAGCCTTTTATCCTTAGATGGGTAATTTGTCTTCATTGCTCTCTCCTAGGGGTTTTACTTCTCAATTACCCGATTCTGCACCTCCAAAAGAGATTTGTGAAAGAAGGGACGCTTGGCCTTTCTAGCGACTATAAGGTGGTTGGTTATAAAGGCATTATTGACCATCGTTCACTCCTCCTCAGGTCAATTAGCAAGCTCATTACCTCAGTCTCAGTGTAAGATAACTTTGTGAAGGCTCCTAAATTGCTTCCAACACTATTTCAACCTCTCATTCTCCCAAGAGGTTTAAGGGATCCAATTCTTCTACCCTGCCTGCTGACTCGCTCAAAGATGTCATTGCCTTCTTTTTAGGAAATCCAAACACTGAGAACATTCGTCAAATGACTCCTGACTCTCTTTCACAAACGTTAGACTGCTCTTGTGATGTTTCCTGTTTGGTAAGTTTTTTTTTTCTTCCACTTTTTAAGCATGATGAGCTATTTAGGTCTCTTCCTTGGCTAATTGTTGTTGATTGCGTACTTTATTGTGTTAGCATTTGCTACTGTTAGCTATTTTATGGTTGCTTATTTTTTACCTTTTTTTTTTTTAGGTTACCTCATTTTCTTGACGCCTTGATTGCATTTAAACATTTATGCTTATATGTATCCCTTTAGTTTATATATATATATATATTATTTTTCACATCTCTTGTGGGCATCATATTTTGTCATACATACCAAGAAACTGGCAAACTTCCTTCTTGATAGCAACAAATGAGAGGATTCGTGAGCTGACACTAAGATTTTTGACCTAAGTTGCGAGATGAACTCTCTCCATGATCTGAAGAAATCCCTGGAGTTATCCTTAACTTTTGTCGATGAGATGTTGGAAATTAAGGTGGAGCATTATTAGGTCCTTGGATTTGATTCATCCTCTCTTATGCGATGAGGATTCACTATGGCCTAAGAGGAAATCATGCAACTGCATCCTAATTTAGATCTTTCTTGAGTGAGTATGCCACCATCGAGCCTTACTTCTCGGATTCCTGTTGCGATACTTTCCGCTCTCTGTGAGGATGACCCATCTGAAGATGATAAAGCTTGATGTTTTAAGTCTTTGCTCCTGTGTTTTATTTTTTTTTTGTAGGAGTGGCAATATGGGTGGTGACATGACGGGTTGACACGAAACGAAACCGATTATTAAGAGTTAGGGTTGAGTATAATCTTGTCGTGTCGGTAAACGTGTCAAACCATTTAACCCGTTTAATAATCGTGTCGTGTTGTGTTGGTATAATCGTGTCACGGGTTGATCCATTTATTGAGGATATATATGTAATTTTAAATTTTGATATTTTATTTATGATTTTTTATTAAGTAAAATTATTTTTTTATTAAGTAATTTCGTGCCAACCTATTAAATAATCGGGTTAACGTGTCAATTTCATGTTGACGTGTCAGATTGAATAATAACCCATTAATTAATCGTGTTATCGTGTCGTGTCCGTGTCAACTCATTCTAATCGTGTCGTGTTCGTGTTGGATGTTCACAAACCGTTTAATAATCGTGTTCTGTTCGTGTCGTGTCAAGTTAAATGGATTCGTGTTCGTGTCAGGGTCAAGACGACCTGCGAACCCGTTTTGCCAGCTCTACTTTTTTGTCTAGACTTTTCCTCTTTTTTTGTGAAGCGTGGACTTTATCTTTTTAATTGACAGTGTTATGGTTTCGTTGGCCTTTTTTATGCGGTCTGGTGTATGTAGCTTATAGGTTGCTCGGTACTTAGTCCCTTTTTGGACCATTTTCCCTTTGGGTGTGAACTTTCTTATGTGGCTACTTTGGCCTTGAATTGATATTACAACTTCTTTGTGCCTTTTACTTAATTGCACTCTTTTTTTAGGCAATTAAATATTATATCTTATTATAGTTCTAAGATGTCTCCTTGAACTTTCAAGAATTGTTCCCACCATTTAAGGATACGGTATAGTTTCATTTACAAGTGTTGCGATTGTTTGTGTTCTCTGGGTCGCGACCCTCAATGTCTTTATTCTCTTGCAATTCAATACATGTTTTATCATATTATGACCTTTTTTGACCATTTACAAATCATCTTGGGGACTTTTGCCCATGTTTGATTGATCAGATTCAAACCTTTTTAGTTCATTTGTGAATCATCTTAGGGACTTTTGCCCAAGTTTGATTGATCGGATTCAAACCTTTTTTGGTCATTTATGAATCATCTCGTGGACTTTTGCGCAAGTTTGATTGCTCAAATTCTGACATTTTTTGGTCATTTTTGAATCATTTAAGGGATGTTTGCTTGGTTGATCAAATTTTGACCTTTTTTGGTAATTGGCGAATAATCTTGGGGATTTTTGCCCAAGTCTGGTTGGTTGTCTGGCTTTTAGTATAGTTTCATGGACCTTCCTCTTATCTTTTGATCAGATTGTATACACTCAATAATACATATTTATTCAACCTGGATAATATTAATTATTTTAAAGATGGTGATTTAAACCTTTCAATGGTGATACTACTTCATTGATATTAAGTTTCGAATACAAAATTTTACCTGACTAAGTTCATGTGTTTTGTTACACTTCTTGGAATTCAAATTGCATTCCTACCTTCTAACTTGCTTTTCATCTTCTTTGATAATATTTCTTAAGGTGCTCGGTATTCTAGGTGTGTTTAATCAACTTCCCATTCATGTCATTCAGCTTCAACATACCAAGTCCTAGTTCGGCTTCGACTCGATATAGTCCCTCCCAATTTGGCCTAAGAACCCTATCCTTTGGATTTCTTATGTTAACAATTACTTTTCTCAACGCCAAATCACCTTTCGCTAACTTCTTTTACTTCACTCTGTCGTAATAATATCTCGTGATTCTTTGTTGATAAGCTTCAATTCTCTATTTTCTGCCTCACTCATTTCATCAAGCAGGGCCAATTCTCTTGACCTCTTTGCACTATTATCATCACAGGTTTAATAAGCCCATAACACAGCCTATAATTCTTCAGCTCAGGTCTCTTTTTGTGCACTCAGCTTCTTTTTCATCATTTTCTTATTATTTTGGTAACCGCTTCCACTTGCCCGTTTGACTTTGGATGAGCCACTAAGGTATAGTGATTCTGAATCCCATAACCTTCACAAAAGCTTTTAAATTGCTAATTATCAAATTAGGTTATGTTATGATATTATGGCATATGGAATTTCGAATCGACATATGATAGACCTCTAAACGAAGCTTGTGATCTTGGCCTCTGTTATTGTAGCTAAGGGTTCCGTTTCAGTCCAATTTATAAAGTAGTCAATAACAACTAACGCGTACTTAACTCCCCCTTTGTCTGTGGGTATTAACCCGATCAGGTCAATCCCCCATAATGCGAATGGCCATGGTGACGTTATCGTTGTAAAGTTTGTTAGTTGTTTATGCGTCCAGTTTCCAAATTTTAGGCATTCTTGGCAGTGTGTCACCAAGTCTTGTGCATTGTTAGCCAATAAAATCCTTGTATCAATATTTTGTGAGCTAGCATTCTTGGGCCTGAATGCCCTCCACATTCCCCTCGATAGACTTCTTCCGATATGACTTTGACTTTTTCCTCGTGAACACATTTAGGAAGTGGAGATGAAAACCCTTTCTTGTACATCTTTCCATCTATTATACAATATCTACTGGACCTCCTCCTTAGCTTTATTGCTTTATTTTTATCTTCTAGAACTTTTTTAGTGGTCAAGTAATCTACTATAGGAGTCATCCAACATACCCCTGTCCTTATGCAAAAAACTTATTCCACTTTATCATATGTCTCAGGGATTTCTAGCGTGTGTAACTGCACTCCCTATGGTACTAGTGCTTCAGGTTCAGTTGTTGTTCTTGTTATCGAGTGCGCGAACTTGTTTTCTTCTCGTGGGATTTGTCAGATCTCAAATCCTTTAAGCCGCTTGACGCATTTCTTGATTTCTCCTAAATATATCACCATGTTCTCTTACTTTGTGTGATATTCTTCCTTCACTTGGTTTACCATTAATTGGGAGTCACTCTTGACTTTCACATTTTCTACTGTTAGAGTTATTGTAAGCTTTAACCCTCCCAACAATGTTTTATACTTCGCTTCATTGTTGGTTGCTGCGTAGTAGAGTCGTAGTGCTATCAATGTTTGGTTCCCATATGGGTCTTGTAACACTATCCCGGCCCCACTTTCTATCGAGCTTATTGATCCATCCATATACATTTCCTATTCACTTTCTTCAGATGTTATTTCTTTCTCCATGCCTGCTAAGTCTTCTAATTTTTGCTTCTTTCTTTTGGTGTTCAGCTTTTTGATATCCTCTACGCTTTGATCTTAGTAATTAAATTATGCTACAAGGTCAGCCAGTACTTGTCCCTTGATTGCTTTCCTTGACTTGTAACCTTTGTGGAATTGTCTTATTTCCATGGCCCATTTCATCACTCTTCTAGTTGTATCAAGCTTCTGCATGACTTGCATTAAAGGATAATCTGTGATTACCTCCACATAATAAGCTAAGAACTATGGCCTCAGTTTACTTGTTGCGATTATTAATGCATAAACAATACATTCCATTTTGGTGTACTTCTTTTTAGCTTCCGCCAGCCCTCACTCATGTAGTAAACGAGATATTGAATTTCTTGGTCATCATTTCTTATTAGTGCAGAACTAACTGCCCTTTGGGATGCCGACAGGTAAAGAGCAAGACTTCTCTTTCCTACAACCTTTTGAGTAGGGCAGTTCATGAGATGCTATCTCCGACCGAGGTTAGGTCTTCTTTTACTTTGCTACTATTATTCTTCCTCCAACCTGTATACAATCCCATACTTTCTCAATATCTCAAACATTTATCTAAGGTGCTAAGGATGATCTCTCTCGCTTATTGATTTGGTAATCATATCATCAACATACACATCCATCGTCTTCCAAATTTGAGATTTGAACATGCAGTCAACTAGTCGTTGGTATGTAGCCCTGGCATTCTTCAATCTGAATTACATTACTCTATAGCAGTAGAGTCCATGGTTGGTTATGAAACATGTTTTTTCTTGGTCTTGTTCATGCATCTCTATCAGTTTAAAACTAGAAAAAGTGTCCATGAAGCTCAAAAGGTCGAACCCTAAGGTTGCATTTACTGATTGTTCAATCAGAAGGAGAGGAAAGTTGTCTTTTGGCCATGCTTTATTTAAATTAATGAAATCCATGCACATTCACCACTTCCTGTTTTTCTTTCTTACATGAACCACGTTTGCTATCCACTTGCGATACTTTACTTCGTTGATAAACACTGCTTCCAACATTCTGCTAACCTCAGTTTAATTGCTTTGAAGCGCTCTTAGTCGAAGCATCTTCTTTTTTGCTTCAGTGGTTTTACTAACGGGTTGACACATAACTTGCGCGTTGCTACTGATTCGTCAATTCCTAGCATTTCCTTATGAGTTCATGCAAACACATCTCAATATTCTCTCAACATAACTATCAATTCCTCTTTTACTTCAGGAATTAGATTCTTTACCATTTTGATAGCCTACCTGCTTCACCTTTTTTGATTGAAATTCCCTCAACTTCTTCTATTGGCTCTACCTTTTCTTCATTTTCTTGTTCCCTGTGATGAATAACAATAACATCGTGACTTTTTACCGATTCATCATAATACCTTATTGTGGCAACTTGATCTCCTATGACTTTTCCCACTTTGATATTTACTGGGAACTTCATGCTAAGGTGGTACATGAAAATGATAGCCTTTGTCTTAAATAAAAATGGCCTTCCCAGTATGGCGTTGAAGTGTCCTGAGCAGTCTACAATTACAAATTCGGTCACGACCGTCTTCCACACCATGCCTTCTCCTGCCACTACTGGTAACATCACAGATCCCATTGGCATTACTACATCTTGTACGAATCCGTATATTGGTATATGAACAGATTTTATTGTTACATCTCTGAGATTCGTCTTCTCAAACTCTTTTTTATATATGATATCTAATGAGCTTCTGTCAATTAATATTTTTGCCACCCATTTGGTTGCTATTTTCATGGTCACCACTAGTTGATCATCATGAAGGTATATTACTGTTCCTTCATCTAACTCACCCAACATTACCTCTGGATAGTGGTGGGAGCCCCCTCTTGGGTTCATGTGGCTTAAGAGGATCTTGCCAGCCATACATCATTTTGTAGCTCTCCTAGCATAGTTCTTTTTTGATCGGTTTGATAATCCTACCAATGTTATTCCTCCATTGATAGTGTGTATGAAATTTTCTTTTTTGCGTTTTCTCCTTCCCTTTGGTCACCGACCCCTTGATTTCACATGTCCTCTTTTTCTCTTTGACATATTCCCTGACTTTCCTCAGGAACTCTCCTAAATATCCTTCCTTGATAACCTCTTCAATTTGCCTTCGTAAGCTAAAGCAGTCAGTGGTATAGTATCCATAGTCTTCATGAAATTCACAATAACGCCGCCGATCCCACCTTCATGGCACACCACAAATTAGGCTTGGTTTTCGCAACATCTCCTTGTCTTTAATGGCTGTCAATATTAGTTCATGTTTCCCTTTGTGTCACGATATCCTTGTTATCTCTTCGGACTTAGGGTAAGATTGAACGCACATGTGTTCTTCTTACTTCCCTTGGCTGTTCATTCTTTTGATTGTGTCCCGCTTGTCATGCATCTTTCACTGTTCTTTCTCTCTTCCTTCTATTTACTTTTGTCCCAGGTTCTATAACTTGATGTAATCTTGGTGACTCTGCCACTTCTTGTTTTCTTTTAATATGATAGTTCTTATCAGTCTATATCTGCTTTAATGCCCTTGCGTATGCTTCCTGATACGTTTTTGGATTTCTTTCTACAAATGAGCTCTACAAACAAAAAACTCTTAGGTTCTTCTAAAAACTCTATAATGTTTCCTTAGCTCCTATCACTTCCAGCTACATGACCTGATTATGATACTTCGTCATATAATCCTTTAAACTTTCACTCTCGACTTGTTTGATGTACTATAACATTGTAGGATCTCTAGGGGGTGCCTTTTCACCTTGGAATTGGCTGACTAATGCATTTTCTAGGATTAAAAATGAATCAATACTATATGTTGCGAGACACTTGAATAATTCTCGTGCTAGTCCTTCAAGAGTAAGGGGAAAAACCCGACACATTAATCATCGCCTACTCCCTACAATATCATTTGTCCCCTGAAGATCTCCACGTGTACTACTTGATTAGTTGCTCCCTTATATATTTTTATTCCTGACATTTTGAAATACTTTGCTGGCTTGGTATATCAGACTTGCCCCCTCAATGGGGATAAATCCAGTGGCTCAATTACATCTATTTCTTTATTTCTTTCCTTTATTCATTTAAATTTCTCTATTTCACAACAAAATTTCATAATCGTCATTTCCACATTTGGTAATACCATTTTTTAGTCTACACTACTCACTTGCCTTGGTGGCTCAGTCTCCTTAAATCCTCGAGAGTTTTTTATTTTGAACCATATGGCTGTTTGACGTGCTTCCAATCTGACTCCTCCTTTTTAGTGATAGATTCTGTGTCAAAAAGGTCCTCCATGTCCTTTCCCTCTGACTCATCAATACTAGGCTTCCTATCCTACCCTTCCCTTGACTTGCTTGGGGTGTCATTATAGAGCCCAACCCCCGGCCACGGCGGAGCCGCGAGCGGAAGCCGGAGCGCAACATTACATTCTATACATTCGTTTGATACAATACAGTGGGTGCGGAAATAAAAATTGATATTAAAATAATCGGATTTAAAATAATCCTTTTGAACCTGTTTTGAAAACAATAGAATAGTCTAGACAATTCATTTGAAAAGAACCATGTATAATTTATTTTATCAAAATAAATCTCGTCTGTATCATCAATTCAATGTATGACAATATCTAAATAACTGTCCAAAAGATAGAAACTGAAAACATTAAAATGTTCTTTACATGTTCCTTAAAATTAGTCCCAAAAATTAAAGAAAAACAATGTAATCAATATGGTTCTGAAAATATGAAGAATGCAATGCGACCTTCAATCTGCTCGATCTAAGGGTGGCAAAATGGACCGGATTTGCTGAATCCAGTCCATGTCTTGATCTACTAATATCTAGTTAATTAATAATCCAGTCCAAAAAATGTCCAATACTTTTGAAGTCCTTTTCTTTTCGGACGTCCGTGTCCAGGATTTTGAAAAATCCTTAAAATATCCGGTTATCTCTTCTCATTTGATAAATGAATAATAAAGTTTCTTTTGAAAAGCGTCTTTGTCATTTTGTCATTTAATTATCTTATCTTATCTTTCTTCATTTATTATTTATTATTTTCTAATTTTTTATATCAATTATTGATGTTATATATTATTAAAATTACTTATTTAATCTTTTTAAAATTAAAAATTTCAAACCATCATCTCATATAAATTTAAAAATAAATTTTTATATTTTTTCAAATCAATTTTGTTGTCATAATTTATATATTATTAAATATTTTTAATTATTGACGGGAAAAAAGTATAACAATATAAAAATTTTTCTATTGTGTTTATTTTTGAAAAAAAATTATTTTTTCTTTTATAAATATTATTAATTATCTTCCTTTTTATATATAAAGTTAGTTTGTGTTTGTTTTTTTAACTTAACACTTATTACCACTTAATTTAAGACATTTTATGCCTAAATTTGATGAAATTAAGTGGTATTAAGTGTTAAGTGGGTAAGAAAAAAAACAAGCACATATATATGTTCGTTTCTTAGTTTTTGATGTTATTATTAAAATTAATTAAATAATTTTTTTATAATAAAAGTATTATTTTCCATTATAAATTGTTACATTCTTATTGTAAATTTTTGTTTATTATTGATAATCACTTTTAATTGAATATTTATTGTTAAAATATTTTTACATTTTTAATTTATTATTTTTAGTTAAATATTTATTATTTCATTTAAATAATTTATTAATTTATTTATTGAGATTTTTAGTTATTTATTTATTTATTGAGATTTTTGTTTCTTTTACAAGAAATAAAAAAAAAACCGAAATACATAAACAATAAACTTAAAAACAAATGAAGAAAAGTTCTAAAAAGTTTAGAAACTATACATTTCTATTAACCAATTTTAAATACAAGAAAATAAATTTATAAATAATTAAGTTTTTAGATAAATAAATTAATTTATCACTATTTAAAATTTTAATTATAATATAATATTATTTATTGATTTATTAATAAGGATGAACTTAGAACGTAGTTAAGGATAATATTAGGATACAATTATGAATAATATGAAAATCTTAAAAAGAAAATCCTAAAAAAATTAAAAAATATTATAAATTAGAGGATAAAATGAGGACATGGACAAGGATAAATCCATATCCTCAATTTCTTAGGATAGGATTTTATCCTATTCATAAAATTTATTTTAGGGCATGGATAAGACTTTTATCCTTACAAAAAGTAAGGATCTAATTAGGACATGGGTGAGCATTTATCTATGTCCTGAATGTTGCCAACCTTAGCTCGATCACATGTTTCACATTTTCAAAATATAGAGACAAGAAAAATGGACAAGAAACAACGTCAGACTATCGATGTCTGGTTAGCAAGTCACACTCCAACGAACACAAGCAATGCGTCTATTTGAAGATACAATTATGATTTTTGGCACACAATGCGTCTAGCACTAGCAATCAATTATAATATAATACAAACCCACCCAATTTCCAAATTATTCACGAGTTCAATAAGGTGTATTAATCATTACGTTCCAATTATACTCATTATATTCAATTAACATTCTTAGGCATATATATAGGTTCTATATATCCATATAAATCCCCCAAAGCAATCAGCTATCCACTAGCATTCATCACACAATAACAATCACATTATGTTTCCAATTTTATTGGACTACCACTAATCTAGGATTAATAATGAAACGGTGCCAATTAGGCCGAAGCCACCAATAATCTATGGTCCGAAGACCGAAATCCGTAGAGTCGTTTATTCGGTACTTTAGGACGAACTACCACATTTTGGATTTCATCAATTAGGTCCGAAGACCACCAATAATCTGTGGTGCCGTCACACCCAATAGGAGTCGTTACTCTGTTTTTCATTCAATGGAGGTTAGCTAAACCAAAGACCTATTTGCTCAATAGGTTGAGATATCTCGGTTACCCCAATGACATGTCATTCCATCACTACTTTCAACCATGACTATGGCAATCATTATCTGTTTCATTAGGTGATCAAAACACACTATTCGATTCAATCATTCAATCATTACATTATATCAATTCATTAGCTTTCAATCAATCATTTGTCGGATACTTTACTAGTGTCTTATCCGTTTATTTCTATCTCTAACTGACCGAAGCCTAAGTCTAACATGCAATAGACTTATCAATATCTCTAATCAGCAATATATCAACAATCACAATCAATCTTCATCAATCTATCATTCGCTATCTATCTCTATCAATTTACAATTCATATGGTTATCTTGTTTAACCATGTTAATGCACATTCATAAAACATACAATAACCAATATAGAGTATAAAATGACGTTGCTAACCTTTCTTTCGACGATAAGCTAAGCTAAGCGTTGCCGGTAGGATTCTTGATACCGTCCGCTTCGCCTAACAATAACAAGGAACAATGATACACTTAGACAATAGATCAAACATGTAGCACACAACTAAAGAAACCTAGTCTAATCGAAAAGAGGACGGCGATCGGTTGAACGATAAAGGATGACGATAACAACCTAAGATAAATAACAGGGAATAAAATCAGTTTCGTTCAGTTTTAGAGTTTACAATTTTTTACTATGATATCACAGAAATTTGCGGATGCAGTCTTCACAAAATTTGTAGCCAATAAAAAAAATAAAGAAAACCCAATTAGATATAAATCGTTCGGAGCTCACATGAAGAAGATATGACTGAATGAATACCGTTCGTCACTGGAGCGATTCTGCAGACTGACGCTTCGGTTTTCGGCAGATAAGACCATGACAATGCAAGATTCGGAAGACGGTGTCTTCATAAAAGTTTTAGAAAATTGAAAGACGAAGAAAACCCAACTAGATTCAAGTCATTCCGATTTCAAACGAGAGAGTTACGGCCATCTGAAATTCTATTCTAGAACTGACATCTTCTTGATGGACAGAGCTAGTTTTTGACGAACATAGTAGATTCTGATAAGGTTTGAAATTCAATTGTTTCAAGAGTTTATAGAGCGATAAAAGAGGATTCCGTAGCCACTGAAATAAAGTCAATCGGACGTCTATGGAAAAAGTAACGGCAATTTGAAAGTGGGCAACGCAGACCAAATATCAGAATTTTTTTGAGAGAAAAGGGATTTAGGGTTTTTGGATGTAAAATAGAAGAGATGAAAAATTCTCGTTACAGTAGGAAAACAACATTTATGTACATACTGACTAATGGGCTAATGGACCGGGGTTTCTTTAGAAAACTTTTATTACTTCTAAATTCACCGAAAAACATAATTTAAATTAAAACCTCTAGTTATAAACAAATTTTCATATTTTCCAAATTAGACCTATTTTAAATAAAAATTAGTTTGAAACAAGTTTTAATTAACCATTTCAATTTAAGACTTCTAAATTCAGATTTTGAAATTACTATTTTACCCTCTGAACATAATTTTCAAAAATAAACATTTTAACCCAATTAAGACATTCGATTTTCACTCAAAGAATTTTCAAAATTTCAAGACTCTGAAATTGATATTTTAAGTTCCAAAATCATATCGAGTTAAATATAAATAATTTAATACATGATTCCAAAACAATTCAACTTCTAGGTCAGGTTTGCGGACGTTACAGTCATGGCCCGCTCTAACACTAGTCCTCTCTCTTTTTGATTGGTTCTTGGAACCCAACGCCTTTGCTCCCTTCTGTTCCTTTGCTGCCTCTTTTATTTAATGCAAGAGTTGTAACATGCTTATTATGTCTTCTTTCCTTCGCTATCCATCTTACATTCGTTCTACCTTATCCTTCATGGTTCGTATTTCTTCGTCCATAACTTCGCTCTCGTCACGCGCTACATCCCTTTACTTTGATTGGTGCTTCCTACTATACACATATCTCCACTAAGCCTTTAATTTCCAACAATAGTTCAAAGGTTGTTAAGCTTTTGGTGGTTTAATGATAGCAATACACAAGCAATGAAACCTTTTTGTTTGTATCCCAAAGACGGCGTCAGTTGTTTGAACCAAAAATTGGCTCACAACGATTGAATGAAGAATTGATTTAGGTATCATGTATGTCAAGATTGATTCAAATAGAACTGAAATAGGGTTGATTGACTTTGATTACAAGATCAATTATACTCAATCAATTTGTATTCAAGCTTCTCCTTATTCTTCTCTCATCTATCTATTCTTCTTCTTATTCTTCTTCTTGAACTAAGTTAGAGATGAAGGGAAAAAAATTGGATGCCCCTTTCTTGTAGTGCTCTTTCCTTCATATAATGTTTCACATCTCATCTCTTTATCCTTAATTATCCCATTTTGCTCAATTGTAAAAACCGTTAGACTCCCTTTACCCGCTTTCAGCCGTCTTTCTTCTTCTCCAAGCTTCTACTGACTTTTCTTAACTTTCATCTCTCTTCGGGAATGATTCATTTCTTTCTTCTTTATCTCTTTCTTATGGCTAAAATGTCGATCATACTTTCCTTTTCTTCAAATTTGGTTCCTCTTTTTTGGCATGACGGTTCATTTTAACGGGGTGGCGCGTGGACGGACGCTGGGTGTAACACCCGAACCCCCGCCCCGACAGAACGGGAACGCGGAATCCGGATGCTACGGTTGCGGAAGACAGATACCTGATAACAAATAAACAGATATATAAATCATACTCAAATCTGAAAGACAGTTCTTATAAATCAAAATTCAAATAGTAGTTTAACTACAAGTTCCAAATAAAGAAAATCACATAAAAATATCTCAAAAGTACTTAATCTGAAAATCAATCCAAAACATAATGCAGCGGGTACAAAAGTCTGATATAAAATTCAGCTAAATAAAATAAAAAATGCAATCCAGGTCTGAAGAAGATGCCATGAGATTCTCGATGCTAGTGATATCCTGCTATCCCACCTGACTGTCTGAACTCAGCAAATTCCATTCCCAAAAAGGGTTCAAACATACAAAACAAAAATGAAAACAACGAAGGGTAAGACTATCGATGTCTGGTTAGTAAGCCAATGCCCAACAAACACACACAGATGCGTCTTATTAAACAGAATAGTATGTCACTCACATATGCAGGTTAGTTAACAACCAAAGGGTACAAATAGAAGCAAACTAGTTTATTATCAAATCAAGTTATCCCAAATACAATCCCCTTTAAGTGATCTAGCATAAGTGATTATATATTATTTCAATTACCGACTGAAAAGGGCTTAACAGTTGTCAAATTATTTTCAAAAGAAAGACCGATACCAAATTAGGAGTTCGGTATGCAGTCCGATAGGCTATTCGGTTAGAGAGCATTTCCAGAGTTACCGAATAGTATTTTGGTAATTAGTGAGGTACATAGCTCGGTCAGAGAGCAATTATACGAATCCAGTGAAAGTTTAAGTGACAATTCGGTTCCAATCCCGGTATGAAACTCGGTCAGAGAGTTTCAAGTCTCCCAGACATGCCGAATTGTAATTCGGTGTTTAGCTCGGTGAAGAGCTCGGTCACAGAGGTTGAATAGTCTTCTGAGACTTATACCAAACTACAGTTCGGTAGCTAGTTTGGTAAGTAGTTCATCCAGAGACAATCCTAGTCTAGTTTTCCAGTTTTTAAGTGACAATCCGGTACCTATTTTGGTATACAGTCCAGTTACGGACACTGGGCAGATTTTTAGCCTAATTCAAATTATGTCTTTCGCCAATCAAAGTCTAACAATCTAATTGGGTCTATTCCTAGCACTTACAGCCAATTTGGAGTCACAAATTCGTACTACCCAAGATTAGAACCCAAAGAAAACAACTAGCATCAGCAAGAATCAAACCAAAACATATCCAGCACATAACCAGAAGTAGAAACATATCATTATCACAGAGTTTCAGATTACCTAATTATTAAGGTGTTTAACTTACCAGGTCTGTCCTTAGTTTAATAACAGAAATCAGGAACATAAACAGACAGATAGGGTTAAACCTTCAGAAGTGGATCAAAGATCCCTGAAGTGATGTCGTCACATCCAAAAAGTGGTTGGCAATCAAGGCCATATACGCTTTCGCGCATCGATGTATACATCTAGTTTTCTCTAACAGCATGCTGGTCATATCGTATTAACCTTAGGACAGGACTTTAACAGATTACATAATTCAAATTACATATAGATATCAGACAGATAAGGACACTAATTCACATGTCCAATATGTACAGATAAAATGGAAGCAATATACCCAAGCAGTTTATATCAAATGCAGCAAATTAAACTAATCAATCACAGAATTTCAGTTTATATTAATTTAACCAATTCGCAAACAACCAACGGACAATGGCAATCAATAGTGAGGGCGTAAACACGCCTACTAACCTTATTTGCTAATCCAAATCAACCGAGTCTACTCCGGTCGTCGATCCTTAACTTTGTCTACACCAAATCAAGAATAAATCATAAATCACCAAATTGAACTAATTAGGGTTTATATCTAAAGAACAATTAAAATCAATTGAGATTCAATTAAAGCCCAAATAGTGAAATTAAACCATGGGATTCAAAACCCAAACCATATAAAGCAAAACCCCCAAATCAATTCGTTGAAATCAATTTCAAATTATCAAACCCTAGTTTATGTAAAAATCCCCAATTCTAATAGAAATCAATTTAAAGCAAAAAGAGAAGAGAAATCATTACCTAGGTGTGAAGAAATCAATGGCGCAGAAAAATCCAAGTGAAATCCTCAACAATTAAAGCTTAGAAATATGAGTGTGGGTGTTCTTGATTTTTGGAGAGAAAGTAACAATACGTAAAATTCAATTTATCTAGGTTTTGGTGATAATGAATTCTAAAAGAAATCTTTTTATATTTATATGGGTGGTAAATATCTCCACCAACCCATAAGTCTCATGTGGTTTTAAAACAACCCCATTTTAGAAATAATTGCAAAATTGGCTCAAATCTTAAATTGTTTCAAATCCAACCCAAAAGTCAACTTAGTCAAATAATTTGGTCAAACCGGAAAAGTCAACATTTTTCAAAAATGCTCATTTTACCCTTATAACAAAAATAAATAAAAATTAAGAAAAATTTCAAAATAAGCAGACAAATAGCCCCAAATTACGGACGTGACACTGGGCTTGAGCTTTCCCTTTTCTCGCTACCACCGACATCTTTTGTTCTGATTTCTGTCGACATGTTATTCTTTGACTAGTCTTTTGCTGGAAGATTTAAAATAGCTTCACTTACTCTTTCTCAATCGTGGGCCTTACTTTGACTTACAGACTTCTTTCACTAATCCAGTCAGGCCCATGACCCAATTCTCTTAATCCAAAATCTTCCAGTAAGGCTTCTAATTTGAAATTTTAATTTAATAAATGATTTTCAATAGGCTTGAATTTTTTCAAATTTGCAAATGAAATGACGAGTGAGTCCAAGCATACCATTTAACTCAAATTCAGTATTTGTAATTAAATTCGTGTATCTAACAAATCATAAATGGTATTATATATAATTATTTTAAGAGAAAAAATTACAATTTTCAAAACTATCTATATTCAAAATCATATAAATCAAATATGACAAAAAATATTTGTTTAAATTAATTTAAATATAAATAATACACTTTTTTTATTCAATTGAAATGAAAAAAAAATTTGAAAAAAAATATATATATATATATATATATTATTTATTGTTGTTCAAATATTAATATTAATATTTTTAATAACTTCAAACGTGAGGATGTTAAGACAATTCAGGTCTCTAATCCGACTTTAATTATTATTTTATTGATTTCTTTAGAAAATATTAAGTAATTGTTATATTAGAGTTTCTAATCCATAGCTAATTTTTATTGTATTGATTTATTTAGAAATATAAAGTAATTATTATATTTGAGTCTCTTTAAAAATATTATTTGTACATCATTTTACTAATTTCATTACACCAGAGAATATATGAGAGAAATAAAATTTAAAAAATTCTATTTTTGTATTATTTATTATTTTCACTTTATTATTTTATTATTCACAAAAAATATATGGATCACAAGAAACTCCGCTAAGAGTTGGGGTGAGATAAAGAATAGCTAAAGAAAATGGAGAACTTTGCATGTAAGTGCAACTCATAGCTAGTGTTATATAACTTACCCCATTAAATATACTTTTTTTTAATATTATAATTTTCCTATCCAACTTTTAATAATTGCATTCATAATTTTTTTTTTTACATATATTGTACATAGTTAATTCTATCAAATGAATATTTTATTTAAATTGAAACAATTGCTTTAATTTAAATTTAGTATTAATTTATAAAATAAATAATATAATTAATTATGGATAATAAATCTTTATATTATTATTATTATTATTATTAATTATCAGTTATTTGTATTTATTTTATTAATATTATATCTCGATACCATGTTAATATTATCTAAAAGAATATTCCTAAGAAATTACACCAAGTGCTAAGGTATTTTTTTTAAAAAAATATTTATTTAATAATCTCCTTGAAGAATTGGATCGATAAGTGTGGTATTAATAATAATAATAATAATAATAATAATAATAAATTATATAAAATAACTCAAATAAAATTTTAAAATAATAATAAAGTTTAAAATTAATTAAAAAAATTTCATTCATATTTTTTATTCATACTTAAATTTTTGAAATAGCCCTTCATAACTGTTAAACCCTTCCTCACAAACCGGCTTCATACCTTCATAACTTAGATTGACACTAAAATCTTTTATACTAAGTTATTTTTTAAAAATAAAATTTTAAATGGTTATTTGTGTAAAAATTTTAAAATTATGAATAAAAGCTATAAAATAGTAAAAATTAAATTCTCCGTAATAATAATTCTATGAAAAAATTTGAGATGGTAAGGATTGGATGGCCTAGTTAAATGCAAAAAGAAACATAACAATCACAAAAGTACAGGAACCTCAAACACAATCACAGCCTTTCTCTCAAATAAGAAATAGGTGAATAAATAAGTTGAAATGTTTAAACAACAATTTTGATTTCTCAATCACTATTTATTCATCAAACAAAAATACTTCAATCCTATTATAAAAATTAGCATCTAATTCTGCAATGACAACCTGCAAAATCACCAACAACAAGGCAATATCCTCCATCACCGTCAGGATATTTATTTTCACATAATGAAGTACAAGAATCATTATCACATGAATTAAAAATCCCAAGCCCCACATCACAGGTTTTAGTTCTGCAAGTAAAATAACAAAAACAACGAGAATTTTCACAATTGCCTACACCATCTGAATATGTTGATTGGCAACGTGAAGTACAATCTTGTGTACATTCTCCCAAATCTTCCGTGCATGTCTCTCCTCTGACCTCTGCCCATTTTTAAAAAACTTACTTATCAGTAACTATGATTTCCATTTAAGATTAAATACAATTAATGGGGTTAAAAATTTTACCTGTTGTGAGCATAAGGAGAAGGAGAAGAACGTAGGAAGAAGAACACATCTTTGCCATCTTCAAATGTATGATAGTGTATGAAGTGAATAACAGGGGTAATATATGAATAATGCGGCAATTTCATGGATAAATAAATAAAATTAATTATATAATAAATATAAATTAAATTTATAGCATGTATAAGTAGATTACTCATCATGATATATATTGATTATTATAACACATTTAATATTATTTGGTTAGTATTTTATTTTGGAATCCAATATTTAATTGGTCTATTTTTTATTTTTATTGTTTAGATTATACTATTGTGAGAAATAATTTTTTTTCCCTATTAAAGGAAATCTAACAAAATTATTTTAATGGTGAAATTTAATAATGAATATGAAAAAGATTTATGTATGGTAACACTATCCTATTATTTATAGATCTAACACGCTACTTTTAAATAGAAACCATCATAATTAATATTTAATATTAATTCTATAAACATTAATACTTAATTTTGATGTCCTGGTAGTCTCAATTTATTTAAATTGTACTCATAACAAATTTGATTTTGGTTTTGAAAGTTCTGATTTTGATTAAAAAAAATAAAAATAAAATAAAGGAAAATTGTAAAATTAATGAATGAGATCCAATTATAAACGTGAATGGAGGGATGGGATTGGTAGGGGATTGCTTTTGGGATATTATTGTTTTATATTAAAAAGCTGACTAAAATATTTGTGGCAAAATGGTAAGAAGGTTTACTTACCCAAATGTGTGAGGTGTTCAATCCCCATGCCAATATTTTTTAAGAAATATAATAGTAAATAAATGAAAAAAAAACAAATAATAATAATTCAAAATTAATATATAATTACATAATTATCATTAAATTTAAAGGCAATTCATTTACTAATAATAAATATTATCTTGGAGGATTATTATCCTAAACTATTATATATATATATATAATTTAATTAAATATTATTTTTAAATTTATACTGATACTATTATCAATCAAAGTTAGTATAAAATTATAATATTTCTATTCTACTATTTTTTTAAAAATTCACTACTCAAATAATATTATTTAGCAAATAATATAATATATATTATAAACACATGAATATAAATAGATGAGAATATAATTATTTTACTTTTTTATTTGAATCTACAATGAAATCAAACTATTAATTATAGTTAAGTTTAAAAAGATGTTTGAATTGGCATAAAAGGAACAATATATATATTGAATTTTGAAGTAGATAAAATATCATCAACTTGAAGTAGATTACATAATGAATTTTTGTAATAGTTGTAGTTGAATAATTATTAAAAAAGATAATTATTTAATATTACTATAGTTTAATAAAATTAAATAAAATAATAAAGATTAATATTAACATCTATAACCAATAAAAGACTGTTAGTGAATAATTTAGTTAATCTATGCATTTGATTCGTAAGTGATGTCTGTGGTGGGAAAATAGCTATAAGGCATCATAGTCGAAGGTCAGAACAAGCAAAGGGAATGGAAGTCCCTAATCAAGTTTGACTGAAGATGGATCCAATCACTCTACTCGGCCGAAAGGGCTAAAAACCCGAATAACATCCGGAGATCAAGCTCGGCCGAGATGGCCAAAGACCCAGAGACAGCCCCACTCGGTCGAACCCAACAAAGCTTAACGAACTGCTATTAAACCAAACACGAATTTCTGAAACCTGATTGACAAAGAGAAACCTATCTCATTGGATCAAGGACTCCTAAAGCCCGATTGATAGAAGGAACAAAGCCCAAGAAGGAGACCAAGCCTCAGAAGGAGACTAAGCCCCAGAAGGAGACCAAGCCCAAGAAGGAGACCAAACCCCAGAAGAAGACTAAGCCTGAGAAGGAGACCAAGCCCAAAAACGAGATCGAATTCAGAGAAAACAAGAAGTCTCAATCCAAATAGAAATAGGACCCAAATACCTTCTATAAATAGGGGGTAGGGATGATTGTAAAGGGATCCGATTCTTATTTTTCTCAAGAGCAGATTTTGTTCAACCATCTTTTGTAAGCTGTTAAGCTATTTTCTCAAGCAATCTTAGCCTAATATTCGGTTTTGGTTTATTTGGCACCACAGTTTGGCGCCCACCGTGGGGCCACGAACCTCACACCCACAAGGTTGAGAAGTCTTGAATCCGATACGTCATCACCAGTATCCTTTCACCCGATTTCAATAACCGTCTGTCCAATTGCGATCAACAAGATCAATCTCGAACCCACGACCATAAGCAGTAGTCTTATCATCATCAACAGCCATGGGTTCCTCCTTACGACCATCAGTATCTGACGGCGACTATGGATACGATGTAGCAATAAATAATGATCTGCCAGTATCATTATATGTCTTACAACGCTTCCCCTCCTGATTACTATCAACAACAGCAGCACTATAACCAAAAACTACATGGAGATGGCGGCGCCAGTGGATTCAATAATGGTAAAAAAAAAAGATGGGATTGATTGGGTTCGTGGTTTGCTCCATTGAATGGATGAGACTTACCTTCACACTTGCTCATCTCACACTGGTTAGATCTTCTTTATTTATTTATTATTATTTATTTGACGTTTCAGTTTATCCATAGTAAGTGTTCTTTCAATCTTGGATTCTCCGATTGCCGTGATGTTTGCATTGATATTTGGAGCGATGTGATTAGTTGGTAAAAGTTTAGATCTTGGTTTATTTGAATGGTTTGAAGTCACTAAATGCTTAGATTTTTATTAAATTCTGAGATACTGTTATGAATATTTATTTTTATTAAAGCATCCAATTTCGAATAATGCCGAGTATGAGTTTACTGTTTAAACAATGTTATAACTCGAGCTACACCCTAATTGTGATTTTTAGTGATGAATTGTTGTGTCTTGTCTTTATGGAAACTGACATGTGGAGATTTTATTTGTTGTTTGTATTTAATCACTTATGGTTATGATTTTGACATTAACCATCGTATCGATGTCGAATTCCGGACGAGTCTTCACATCCGTTAATCAATCATCTAACCGTTTGGATCGTAGTTTGACGATTTTAATAAGAGGTACAATTCTACGGATAAAACTTCTGAATGAAGGCTTCGAGCGAGAAGAATTGCCCAAAGGGCAACCCGAAAATTGCTAAAGGTAAGCCCCTGGTAAATCTAGAGGGTCTCGGGCGAAGACAAATTGCTCAAGGAGCAATACAAAAACTGCCCAAGGGGCAACCCGAAAATTGCCAAAGGCAAGCCCCTGGTAAATCTAGAGGGTCTCGGGCGAAGATCAACTGCTCAAAGAGCAATGCAAAAACTGCCCAAAGGGCAACCCGAAAATTGCCAAAGGCAAGCCCCTGGTAAATCTAGAGGGTCTCGGGTGAAGACAAACTGCTCAAGGAGCAATACAAAAACTGCCCAAGGGGCAACCCGAAAATTGCCAAGGGTAAGCCCCTGGTAAATCTAGAGGGTCTCGGGCGAAGATCAACTGCTCAAAGAGCGATGCAAAAACTGCCCAAGGGGCAACCCGAAAATTGCAAAAGGCAAGCCCCTGGTAAATCTAGAAGGTCTCGGGCGAAGATCAACTGCGCAAAGAGCAATGCAAAAACTTTCCAAGGGCAACCCGAAAATTTCCAAAGGCAAGCCCCTGGTAAATCTAGAGGGCTGCTCAAAGAGCAATGCAAAAACTGCCCAAGGGGCAACCCGAAAATTGCCAAAGGCAAGCCCTTAGTAAATCTAGAGGGTCTTGGGCGAAGATCAACTGCTCTAGGAGCAATACAAAAACTGCCCAAGGGGCAACTCGAAAATTGCCAAAGGCAAGCCCCTGGTAAATCCAGAAGGCTTCGGGCGAAGATTAATTGCCAAAGGCAATCCGAAAACTGCCCAAAGGGTAACCCGAAAACTGCCAAGGGCAAACCTCTGGTAAATCTAGAAGGCTTCGGGCGAAGATCAATTGCCAAATGCAATCCAAAAACTGCCTAAAAGGCAACCCCCGGCAAACCCGGAAGGCCTCGAGCGAAAGAATCTTTCCAGGCTTACCAAGAAGAATCAACCGAAACAAATCTCACTACAAAATCAGACGAGCTAAGGAAAACCTACTGAGACTGAGGACGAAAAAAGCCCAAGAGGTCCATTTGACCAAAAGCAAAACTGGGGGATTGGTTCCCCAACCAAAGAAACAACAAAAATGAACAGAGGGATAATCGAAATCAAGTCACGAGAAAAACGACAAATATTTTCATTGATTGAAGAAAATTACATTCGGGCGAAGTATTACAAGAAGCAAAAGGCGGCAAAAATGCGATCCAAATCCCGGTAAACTCGAGGGAGACGCGGTCAAAGTAGTCAGAGAACCCAAAGGGAGCGAACTCGGCCAAAACAAACACAAACTCAGAATCAGGCCAAAACCAAGAAAATCCTCTAAGATAATGGGGGATTGAACTGGTCCAAAGCCAAAAGCACAAGAACTGATCTCCTCGGCCGAAGACAGAAACTGGAGGATTGATCCCCAAACCTGTCTACCGACAATAATAGATGAAAACAAGGAAAGTAAAGTACCAAAAGCAAAACACTACCTGAAACGGGTCCAAAGGAACCAACCGTAGACTCGTCCTAAACATAGACCGAAATAACTTCATATATTGCCATGACCAAAAGATTCAAGCCATGGCAATAGGGGATTATTGTGGTGGGAAAATAACCATAAGGCATCATAGTCGAAGGTCAGAACAAGCAAAGGGAATGGAAGTCCCTAACCAAGCTCGACCGAAGATGGATCCAATCACTCCACTCGGCCGAGATGGCTAAAAACCCGAATAACACCCGGAGATCAAGCTCGGCCGAGATGGCCAAAGACCCAGAGACAGCCCCACTCAGTCGAACCCAGCAAAGCTTAACGAACTGCTATTAAACCAAACACGAATTTCTGAAACCTGATTGACAAAGGGAAACCTATCTCACTGGATCAAGGACTCCTAAAGCCCGATTGATAGAAGGAGACCAAGCCCCAGAAGGAGACTAAGCCCCAGAATGAGACCAAGCCCAAGAAGGAGACCAAGCCCCAGAAGAAGACTAAGCCCCAAGAAGGAGACCAAGCCCAGAAGAAGACTAAGCCCCTGAAGGAGACCAAGCCAAAAAAGGAGATGGAATTCAGAGAAAAAAGGAGTTCCAATCCAAATAGAAATAGGACCCAAATACCTTCTATAAATAGGAGGTAGGGATGATTGTAAAGGGATCCGATTCTTATTTTTCTCAAGAGCAGATTTTGTTCAACCATCTTTTGTAAGTTGTTAAGCTATTTTCTCAAGCAATCTTAGCCTAATATTTGGCTGTGGTTTATTTGGCACCACAATGTCATCATTAGAATTGTGGTTATCATCTATTATAATACCTTTGATTGATATTTTAGTTACATAGGACTTTGATTTTATGATGTTATAATTATAATAGGTATTATATATATTTAAATATTATATAATTAATAGAAAATATGGTGTTTTTAAATTTTTTTCATTTAAAATTATAAAGTGGATTGGGAGGAGACAATATATAGTGTATGTAACGAATTCTTATAATAAAGAATTGGATTTAACTTTATAGGTTATAATTATAAATTATAATTATTAAAAAAACAATTTCTTTATATTATTATGGTTTAAGAAAAAAAGAAATAAAATAATAACGTAATGAGTTATTACGGTAGTTGTAGTTGAACTAGAATGAACTTTATTGGTTATAATTATAAGTTATAATTATTAAAAAGATAATAACCTAATATTATTAAAATTTAAGAAAAATAAATAAAATAATAACATAATGAATTATTATAGTAGTTGTAAATAAATTAGAATTAACTTTATTGGTTATAATTATAAATTATAATTACTAAAAAGATAATTACTTAATATTATTAAGATGTAAGAAAAATAAAATATTAACGTAATGAGTTATTATAGTAGTTATAGTTAAATTAGAATTAACTTTATTGGTTATAATTATAAATTATAATTATTAAAAAGATAATTACTTAATATTATTAAGATGTAAGAAAAACAAATAAAATAATAACATAATGAGTTATTATTTTACCTATAGTTAATTAGAATTAACTTTATTGATTATAATTATAATTACAATCATTAAAAAGATAATTACTTAATATTGTTAAGATGTAAGAAAAATAAATAAAATAATAACGTAATAAGTTATTATAGTAGTTGAAATTGAATTAGAATTAACTTTATTGGTTATAATTATAAATTATAATTATTAAAAAGATAATTACTTAATATTATTAAGATTTAGAAAAAAACAAATAAAATAATAACATAATGAGTTATTATTGTAGTTGAATTAGAATTAACTTTATTGGTTATAATTATTTAAAGATAATTACTCAACGTAATGATTTATTATACTAGTTATAGTTGAATTAGAATTAAATTTATCGGTTATAATTTTAAATTATAATTATTAAAAAGATAATTACTCAAATTATTAAATTTTAAAAAAATAATAATAACATAATAAACTATTATAGTAATTATACTGAAATTAGAATTATATTTATTGGTTATAAATATAAATTCTAATTATTAAAAAATAATTACATTATATTATTATGACTTAAAAAAATAAATATAATAATCCGTGTTGTAAAAATCGTACCTGGGCGCCGCCTAGGCACTAGACGGTATAGTAACATGGAGAACAAGACCTCGGCGGCCTTATTAGGCGTTGAAACGCCTACGCGTCCTAGGCGGTCCAGGCACCGCTTAGGCGTATAGAATATGACAAACCGCCTAGGCGGTCAACTTCTACTAGGTGGTCAATAATTAATTTTTTATTTTTTTAATTAATTTTGTTAGACTTTTACATGTTACTTTCACTTTTTATCAGATTTTTCTTTTCTAACTTACGAAATCTCCCTCGTCTCTTCTCTTCTCTGCCCTATCAACTAGATCCAAAAGGCTTGAGGAAATCACTTCCATTCCATCTGAATCGCCCATAAGCTATAAGTTAAATTTGTTTCCATTTCATCTAAATCACACATATGCTGTTAATTAAATTTGTATGAATGAGATTTTTGTTAAATTTGTGGCTGATTTGTATTGTAGGCTTGTTTTGAGGAAAATCCGGTCAAGACTGTTCCTGTTTCTAGTCCTTTCAAGTTCTTCCGGAGGTGCATGAGATCAAGTCAAGGTTAGTATTATTGAATTTTGACTGATGTTTAAGTGGGTTTTATTGGCCAAACCCTAGAAATTTGTCTCTGTTTTTTCTATTAATTTATTCTCTAAATAATCAAATGTGATGTATTTGTTTTTCAGTTGTTCTTGCACTTAGGAATCACACCCTTGTCTGGTGGCACATCTCTTTTACTTATACAACTCATCAAAGGCATCATGCAAATCTTAGTGCTTAAGAACCTTGATATATATAGAAGCTCAACATCCCAGTGCTTTAGAACCTACAACAACTAGCATCATCTTCTATTCTCCTTATAGAGGTAAAGCAAATTGTCTAATTTTGTAGTTAATCTGGTATATTTAATTTTATACTGGTATGAATTACATTCTTAGACTGCCATATCTTTGTGTAGTGGTATGAGTTTCACGTGCATATCTCTGTTTGAAGGAATTGTTATAATGTGTGTTCAACCTCCATCTTTTCCTTGTTTAAAAACCCAACTCATTCTGTATATTTTAATCTAGAATTGTGTTCTAATATATTTAGATTCATGTAAAAATAAATCACATAGAATTGTATCTGATCACTATTTGAATTTTTAAAAAGCATCCATGTGATTTTGTGGCAATTCTGAATTGTAAAGTGTTAACTTGATGGTCATTATCAGGATGGAAACTAGTGAGTGGATCCAAAATTTACAGAATATCTCTGCAATCACTAGAATCTTATTGCATTAATGTGAATATGGTCTATTGTGCATGCATGTGCATGTATACAATACTCAACATATAAAAAAAACCAAATGCATAGATATAAGTCTTCATTTCCAGCCATGTTATTTTTGTTTGCTTTTGGTCAATGAATATACTATACACTGCCTGAGGCAATGAAAACAAAATTGTATAATTATAAGTAAGAAGCAATTGAAAAGCTGAGAGGAACGTGTCTGTATATATATATATATTATACAAAAATGATCCATTACTGTAATTCAATAAAACACACCAGAGACTTGATTTGAACTTACTCTTCTTTAGTTTTAGTAGATGATGTTACGTCTTTTTGTTTTGTACATCTATAGCAAAACTCCATTTTGTGTCTATGATTCATGAACTCCGAATAGCCTAAGCTTGCGTGCATATTTTGGTTTCTACATGTCTGTGAAAAGCTTATTCAATGTCAGCACATGGAGAGAAAATATGATGCTGTGGCATTCATAAGAAAATTAAATAATGCATGAATAGATTTTGAATATTTGGTGTTGATTCTAAATATTTATTTATCCATAAATTTAGACAATATGCATTAGTTGTTTATTTGATGATAAATTATTTATTTATTATAATTTCAATTCTATTATATTAGTACCATATTTTTCTATTAATAATATTTCAATTTTTCTCTATTCATTATTGAATAGGTTATCGATGTCAACTGTGAATGTTGATAACTCTTCGGGATCTACTACTCAAACTCTTAAGCAAAATTCAAATGACATTGGATGGGAATATGAAGTTTTAGTAGATGAGAAGAATTTTGACAAGGTTAAGTGTGTTTTGTGTAACAAGCAAATGTCTGGAGGAGTTTAGAGAATAAAACAACATGTGGGACATATAGGTACAAGTGTGGCTAAATGTCAAAAGGCAACAGAAGAAGATAAAAGTAGATGTAAGAATTCCATTTTGGAGAGTAAGAATAAAAAAAAAAAAAAAGTAAGATGAGTGAAGAGAATGATGTTAGAAGGGAGGTGGCTCTTAAAGTATCTCATAATACATTATTGGAGGATGTACTCGAAGATGAAGAAATGAGTAAGATAGGTGGGTTAAGAAAAGACCATGGCGTCATTGGATCTATGGATAGATTTGCTAGACCAATTGATGTAGATTCTTCTATTGGAAATACCAAGTCAAGTTCTAGACAACAATCTATCAAAGAAGCAATTTCTAAAGACCGAGTGGAACTAGTGCATAATTATGTGGCTGCTCGGGTGTATGAGAATGCAATTCCTTTTAATTCTATTCAAGATGAGAGTTTCATATGTATGCTTGAAGCGGTTGATAAATATGGACCTGGATATAAGTCACTGTTGAAAAAACAAGTTGAGAAAACCAAAGAGATAGTAAAAAAACAAGAAGAAGAATGGGATTGAAATGGATGTTCAATTATGACTGACGCTTGGACGGATAGGAAAAGAAGGAGCATCATGAATTTGTGTGTGAATTCTAGAGTTGGAACTATTTTTCTTTCTTCTAAAGAGGCATCAAAGGATGCACACACAGGTGAATACATTTATGAGTATGTGGAAAAGACAATTCAAGAAGTTGGGGTAGAACGTGTTGTTCAAGTAGTAACTGATAATGCCTCCAACAACATGGTCGCGGCTAAGATGCTAATTGAAAGAAGACCATCCATATTTTGGACTCCATGTGCTACACATTCCATCAATCTCATGCTTGAGAGCATAAGCAAACTTTCGAGATTTGCCAATGCAATTGATGAAGCAAAGAAGACAACAATTTTTCTTTATTCTCATCATAAAACATTAGCAATGATGATAGCATTTACCAAGAAAAGGGACATAATTCGGCCTGGAGTTACCAGATTTGCATCATCTTTCTTGAATTTTCAAAGTTTAATGGAGAAAAAAGAGCGCTTGATAATTATGTTCACGAGTAATGAATGGTTGAAAAGTAATTTTCCGAAGACTACAAAAGGAAAAGAAGTGGAAAGAATTATGGTGAGTCACTCATTTTTGAAAGATGTAAATGCTTGTTTGAAGGTATTTGGACCTTTAGTGAAAGTGTTAAGAATAATTGATGGGGATCGAAGGCCATCAATGCCTTGAGTATATGGTAAGATGCGAAAGGCCATAGAAAATATTAAAGAGGTATACAAGAATAGAGAAAACAATTATCAAGCGGTACTTGAAATCATTGAAGCAAGAATGAGACATTTTGAAAGTATCCATGTGACATGGACATGCAAGAAAAGATCATCATGGAAGAATTACCAAAGTATGTTGCAAAAGAAGGTGACTTTGGAAAGCCATTAGTACTGAAAACAAGTGCAAACTTTTCTATCGATTATGGTAAAATATTTTACTTTCTTTATCATTTTGAAATGTTATTTCTTTACTCTTTATATATATATATATATAAAAGGATATAAACTAATTATATATATATACATATATTTTTGTATATAATTTTATTCAATGTAGTTCAATGGTGGAGCATGTTTGGATCCGGCACACCTCATTTACAACGTGTAGCAAAAAGAATTAATTCTTTAACTAGCAGCTCTTCGGGATGCGAAAGAAATTGGAGTACTTTTGAAGGGGTAAGAAGGGGTAATATATTCTAAAATATATATATATATTATTTATTTTTTATTTAGTTTTATGTTAATATGTTAGATAATTTTAATTTGATTTTTTTTTATATATATATAGATACATACAAAGAAAAGAAATAGACTAGATGCTACTAGGTTAAGCAAATTAGTCTATGTCCAATTTAATTTAAGGTTGATGAAGGAAAAAAAAAAGGTATGAAAAAGTGGATATTGATGTGTTAGTAGAACCTTCTGGTGATGCTTTTGCTGCTCAAGAATGGCTTGTAAAAGATGGTGATAATGATGATGTAATGGAGGCTATGGAACTTGGAGAATCAAGAGAGCTTCATGATGATTTTTCATCCGAGGATGAGGAGGTAGAGGAAGATGATATTAATATTGATTTTGAGGAAGACACTAATATGATGCTTGATCGTGAGTACGATGAAGAAGAAATTGATTGATTAAGCATGAAATTGACATTATTCCTGCACTATTTTGTTTATTATTTTTAGACCTTATTGAAGATTTGCTATTAATTTGTCTGTTTTTGAAATTTTTGACAGATTGGAGGCAATTATACAAATATGAAGGTTTTTGAGGATTATTGACAACAATTGCTAAAATAGAGTCAAACTCAACAAGATTTCATTTGAAGACTTATTTAGAAATAAACTGATAGGATTTTTAGGATTTTTATGTTTTGAATTTAGAAGTTTTAAATAAGGATTCTGATGAGATTTTTAATGATTTTTCAGTTTTGTAACAGAGTATATATTTACTCTGAATGATCAGAATTTGTCAGTTTTTAGTTTTCAATAAAAATACTCTGTTTCTTCATTCTTTATACACAATTTTATTGAGACGATGATGTTCGTTGTGCCCATGGGGTGCTAAACTAGTCTCATCCAGCTAAGTCAATTATACGTGTTGTGAGAATTGTGTTTGTGTTTTAATTTATATGCTTGTTTAATATTTGTGTATTCTCTATGGGCATGGTTAAATGCACATGTTATTCTAATTACTTAATTAAGTGCGCAATTGATTGGTTAATTAGGATTAACACATTGCATGTCAAATAGCTCGTAGTTAATTTGACCTAGGTAATGTTGAGAGTGCATAATCATAATTCAAGAACTGTCATACCGATTCAATTGGTTATGGTCACGGGTCTTTTCTAGTTCTTAGTGCGGTCTACTTTAGATTAGTGATTGATTCGAAGGGTCGTACCCGGTCAGTCTAATAGCTGAGGAAAAGATTGGTTATTAGGCATGTTGTCAATAGCTATAACTTTGACTATTAAACTGCATATATATACTTAGTTTCGATGATCAACACTACATTGAATAAGTTGACTTAGCTGGATGTTTAAATATCATTGATTGTTTTATTCTGGTAATTTCATTTTTAGTTTAATTATTCATATATTCTACACCCCAATTTTATTTGATTTGGTCTTAACATTTACAACTTTTGATTTTCGTTCTCTGTGGGATCGACCCTGTTTACTGCAAAATTATTTGTATTACAGGTTAAATTTATATGGACGGATTCGACACCCGTCATTGATGCTTAAGTTTATTTATTTATTTATTTTGTATTGGTGGAATTGATGAAATTTCTTATAACTTGTTTGTTAATTTTCAAGAATACACTAATGTGTTGGTCACACTGGTATCTTTTACTACATGTTTAGTTAGCATGACTTGTTTATTAAACTTTTAAGTGATTACTTATTTCTTGTTATTTTTAAAATTTTGTTTGTTTTTTTTATATACAATTTCTAGGTTATTTTGTTTAATTTTTTTCATCTTAATTATGTTGATAAAAAATATTTAATTATAATTCATTTTAATAATATTTTGAAATATTATTAATTATTTAGTATTTTTTAATATTATTTTATATATTTAATATATATATGTGTACTTCCATTTATTTTATATAATTTCATATGATAATACAATTCTTAATATATAATAATTTCTATGAATATAAAATTTTTCGCCGCCTAGAATAAACGCCTAAAACCGCCTAGGCTTTCGCCTACCCGCCTAGGCACTAGGCTCCGGGTCACCGCTTAACTCCGCGTAATGCCTTTTACAACCTTGATAATAATAAATATAATATGATGTAAAATTAACAAAAATTATAATAATGTTTTCAGTTTATTATAATAAATAAACAGCCAATAACGAAACACCATTTATTATAAATAATATGAAAACAACAAAACACCAATCAGTAAAACAAGCCAAAAATAGCAGAAAAGAGTAAATCAGATTGAAAGACGCTTAAACAATACATAAAAACAAATTTAGAACAAAACGTGCATGTTTAGGATTATCCACAAAGCACTTTGATTCCTTTCCTTTAGCTTTGGTTTGGATTATCAACTGTGGTAGATTTTGTGACCTGACTGGATTTATTGATTGAAAATTTTGTTTAAAAAAAAATTGTGATGCAGCTATACTCCAGGCGGTAAGATGTATTCAAATTTTTTTAATTTTTTTTTAAATATGATAAAATTGTGATTGAAAAAGATACATTTAAGCCAAGATAACATCTAAACATATAATAAATCACCACGTAGGATGATGCTTAAACCAAACATAAAAAATAAATTTAGGAAATGGAACATATAGAATTATTCAGAAGGGCTCTTTACATCATTTATAGTTTTCTTTATTGAGTTCCGCTTTATCATCAACTACATATTTTGTAATTTATCAGAACTTGCTAATTGAATTTTAATGTAGTTATAGAACTGGCTGCTCCACATTCAAAAAGTCACTTTCTGTGATATTACTTTATTTGAAATTCGTAGTGTAATATTTCTTCTTTCGTTTCCTTCCTGAGAGAAGAGTCAGATTAAAGTTTTTAAACATAACAAAACTCAAATCAGTTTGATTATATAGTATTTAAAAAAATGAGAGTTTAAAGACAATTTTTGTCTAATTAAAACAAAATTGTTGTCTTGACGGAGTTTTGTCCTCGTACTTTTCTGCTTATTTATATATATATATATATAGATAGATAGATATTACATTAATTATAATAATTTATAATTTTATAAAGCCGTTTGCATTTTTAAGTTATTTTTAATTTAAAAATATATATATTTTTAGATCCATGTTAACTTAAATTTTTTTTTCAAAAATAGACCAAAATGACCGTCTTACCTTTCAATATTTAAAAAGAAATACTTAGTGATTTTCCGGTATTACATATTGAAAAATACGAAAAATTAAAATTTAATTTCCCTATGTATAATACTTATACATAAAACAAAACTTCACTTCCTGGTAGTACACACCAAGAAACAAACTTGAATTTTGTCATATTCTTTATTACGAAAAAGCTCATTTTTTATAATTTTTTTTAAAGTTTACTTTTGCAATTTTTTAATAAAAAATTAAAAGTGAAAACAAAAATAGGATTGATCTAAACCTGAATTAAAAAATTTGATAAAGTCTAATTTTGCAATTTTTTCACTTTTATATATATATATATATATACATGTTTTAAAATATTTTCTACTTTTAAAATTTTAAAATTATATAATATTACATTAATTGTAATACTTTATAATTATATATATATATACATATTTTAAAATATTTTCAACCTTTAAAATTTTATAATTATAAAAATAATATATTTCAATCAATTATAACAGAATATAATTTATAAAATATATAAATATTAAAAAAATTATAATATATTAAAATTTAATAGATTGTAACAATATTTAATTCATACTATATATATTTAAAAATTTATTAAAATATATCATATGAAAATGTATATTATTATGAATTATAAATATCTAATTATGGCATATATTTTTAAATGTGTATTAAAATATATGAAGATATTTAAAAAAAATACCGTCAAAATTTTGATTCATAATGATCTCTAAGGTAATATTTTATTCATAGTAAATTGTATATTTAACTTTTTTTAAATAGACGCCATTTAATCATCCAAGCATCATGATATGGAAAATTTGGTAAATTATATTAATATTAATATTAATATGTACTCCATTAGAAAATTATTAAAATATATTTTATAATAATAATAAAATTTTAATATATTATAACAATTTTATTTTAAAAAAATAGATTATATAATTTATACTACATATATATTTAAAATTTTATTAAAATATTTTATACCAAACCACATCCATGCTTCCTTTTCAAACCCCTCCGGAATTAATTCCGGCTCCGTGCCTGTAGCTACTGGTTGTAAATATGTGTTCGTAACCTTTACTTGTGAACTATAAGAATTTGACTTCTCTGTGTACAGTTATTATATACCTCCTCACTATTGATTTAAATATTAAATTAACTTTTTACATAAAATTATCCAATTTAGTGGTCATGACTGATGAGCAGGTACCATACTCTCCAGCTCTTTTTATTTTTATTATATAAATTGTGACTTATAGACAATAAAAATAAATAATAGAATAAAATTATATTATTATTTTAAAATTAATTTATACAAATAAATATTATAACATCAAAATTGATCAAATACTGAAATGGCCAAATCAAACTTTTAAAGATAATATTAGAGGAATCATCTATTAAGGAAAATTGAGAAAAAAAAGAAAAATTCACATATTAAATATGTATTTTTTTATTACTAAAATAGTATTGAGGCCTGTGCGAGACGTACGGTAATAGTTTTATTTTAAAAATAATAATAAATAAATATATAAAATTATAAATAAATTTTTAAATTATCTTTCTATACAAAAAATCTAGTACTATCAAAAGGGATTTTATATATGTGGATAGTTCAAATTTGTACATATTTAATATGGATATAATTACTAAATTTATTATCCATTTAAACTACATATTCTTTTACTCGAACAAATTAAGCCCGTGGCTCGTTAAGAATGGAATTAGAGATAAGCACAAACATACCTTCCTTTTTTTTAGAAAAATAATCAAATAACATATATGAGATCTAATCTATACTAAAATAAATAAATAAATAAATCTATTGTGACACAAATCAATTAAAATAAGTGAATATCAAAACTTTCTTCATAATAAAACTTATTATTAAAATAGCGTATAATATAAAGTTACCTAAAAGTTAATGTTCAAATTCAACCATGTATAATTAATTTATTTTAAATATTCATTAATTTTTATTTTTCAAAATTATTGATCCATTAAAAAAATAAAATATTAAAATTATATTATTATTATTATTATTTTCTTCGATAAAATAAAATTTATTTAATGTTTAATTAGATTTTAAAATTTGGTGTAATTTTTATGATTTTATGAAGTATATGAACAATGTATATCTGTCCATAAATCCGTTACTAATAGACTTAAAAAAAAAAAAACTCTCAAGTAAGAAATACTATATTAATAAGGATTTGTTTTTTTCATCATGTGGTGTTTCTTTTTTTTTTTCCACCTAAAATTTAATGGAACTTAATGTAAATGTTAAATAAAAAATTTTTAATATATGAAGATATATTTTAATTTTTTTATATTTATCTATCTTGCAATAAATATATTTTATTTTCAATTGAAAAATTTATTCTTTAATTCTTAAAGTTATTTTAATATAAATTTTATCTATTATGATATACGATGGAGTATGTTAGATTGTAGTCATATTAAAATAAATAACAATCTTGTCATTTTACAATTTTATTATTTTTTAGATTCTCTTTATTTTATAATAATTTTATAATATTGACATTTAAATGGATTTATTTTTTAATGTTGATAATTAAATACGAATTACTATACTATATAAATATTAATATTTTAATTAATTTGATAATTATGAAGTTAAATTTGGAGAATACATATATGTCAATTAAAAGAATCATTTAGCACATATAAAATAATATTTAATTCTCACTAATTAATGTGATGTTTTAAAATATAAATAAGATATATACCCAAATATCTTTATTTTTTAAAATTCTAAACAGCTTTTATTTTTATTTACAAAAATAAAAAAGAAATCACATGTTTAGAAATCAATTTATATAAATTCATATCAATTTATATAAATTCATATGTAAATCAAAATTTTCAATATTGCTCAAATATTTTAAAGAACTTTTAGAATTAAACCATAAAATAACACGAAATAAGTGAATCAATTCATTTTTACGACAAAACAATCTTAAATATCGATTTAAATTAAATCAAATTATAATGATATAAATAATTATTGGGATGAATAGTAGTGAAATATAAAATTACATAAGGATAAAAATGAAAAAAATATATATTATACTTAGATGAAAAGTAAGCTTAGCCCATATATATTTCTTTAAGAACATGAAAATTACTATTGTAATGATATAATCATTATTCCTCTTTCACAGCTAAACCTACCAAAAAATATAATCCTATATATTAAATTTGGATGGAATTGATTCGACACAAAAATTTTCTTATTTTTCTAATAATATAATATCTACATTTGAATTTTTTTAATGATCTTTTATTATACATAAATAAAAATTAGATTTCTTGTAATTAATGTGATCTTATATATATATTATATATATATATATATATTAAAGTTTTTGGGTAATCTATTTTTTTTTTAATTTTTTAAAATTTGAAATCACTTCAATGAAATTAATTGCATTGAAAATGAAACTAATTAAGAATTGAAATAAATGTAATATTTACTATGGTAATACTTATTCAATTAATTTATTTAGCTTTAAAATAAATATATAAGATTTGTTAATTATTGAAATATAATAATTTTTATTCTTATGAATCTCATCACTGACCGACAAATATGTGTGAATAAAAAAAACAAATACTTTTATATATTTTAAAATATTAATAAAAAAATTCAAATTTGAAAGGTTTAAATAGTTATATACCTTTCAAATTTATATATATATATAATATAATATGTTTCGCAAGTGATAATATTTTTACATTATTTATTTATTAAAAATAAAAAATTAAATATATTTAATAAAATATTTGAAGAAAAATAAAATATAAATTTATTTAATAAAATATATGTATATCGATTCTACTGTTATCAATAAATATTTTTTATTTTATGATTCTAATTTTTTTTTTTTGGTTGAAATATTATAATTCATATTAACAAATAAGACACATTAAATAAATTACCATAAAATGAAAAAAAATAAAAAATAAAAAAATGGTGAAATTACTTCCTTCTAACTCAAGAGTACATATATAATTTTTTAAAATAAAAAATATATGTATTAAATGGCGAGTTATAAAATATTTAAGGGATAATGTAATTTTCAGTACCTAATGTTGTACAAAATTTTCACTTAAGTACTCCAACTTTTCGAGGTTTCATATAGGTACTTCAACTTGCAAATTACAGGTCATTTAGATCCTCGGGATGACTTGGAGCTAAAAGATTGGAGTACTTATATGAAACCTCACAAAGATGAAGTACCTATATAAGGATCTAATTTGCAAATTGGAGTACCTATATGAAACATCGTAAAGTTGGAGTACCTATATATAAATCTAATTTGCAAGTTGGAGTACCGATATGAAATCTCGAAAAGTTAGAGTACCTAAGTGAAAATTTTATACAACTTTAGGTACACAGGGTTATATTATCCCAATATTTAATGATGTCAAACCCTTCTAACTAAAAGGAAAGCAGTCAAGCCGAAACCAGTGGATTGTGAATCCACCACGCCCGGGTTCAGTCCCCATCGTTCGCCCATCAATAAATGGACCATTTGTTAATGGAATCAGTTTACCGGGCTTACTTTCATGCCAACACGAGTAGTCTAACTTATCTGTTAATATAATCTAACTATAGCATACCAAATTTATCTACTTATAATTTTTGTTTTTTTTTTTCAATTGACAATATTATGATTCAATTTTTATAGTAATTACAATACAATTATAATATATTATGATTTTTTATTGGTTCTTTTTAAATGATAACCATATTAAAATAAATGACAATTTAGTTATTTTACAGTTTTATCCTTTTTAAAATTTTCTTTGTTTTTATAGTAATTTTTACTAATTTTTTAATATTAACATTTAAATGAATTATTTATTTTATTTTAATAATTAATTATAAATTTTATAATCTATATAAATATTTATCTAATTAATTTTTTTTTTATAATTATGGACTTAAATCTCAAGAATAATTAAATGTAAATAAAAAAGAATCATTTACCATATATAAATTAATATTTAATTTTCGGTAATTAATATAATATTTTGAAACAGAATTAAGATATATAAACAAGTATATACAATAATCATCTTGAAAGTATATGAATATTTATATTTTAAATTCTAAATGTTTATTATTTTTATTTAAATTAGAAATCATGTGTTTAGAAATCAATTAAAATCATTTATATGTGAATCAATTTTTTCCAAAAAAAAAAAATCAATATTGTTCAAAGTTAAGTAAAACTTTGAGAATTAAAAATGGAAAATAAGAAATTATATATGAGATGAAAATTTTTTAGAAGCGTTAAAATTACTTTTGTTATGATATTATCATTTTTTTAATCTTTTACAACTAAACATACCAACATTTAACATCATACACATTAAATTTCAATGGAATTGGTTGAATAAATTTTTTTCTTATTTTTTAAAATAATTTAATAATATTGTATAAATTAATATTAATTTCATCTCATTAATGTGAGTTTCTAAAATAGAAATAAGAAATATAAGGTTTAGGATTTTCTTTATATTCTAAATATTTTTTATTTTTTATTTTTAAATTCAAAATCACAACATATTTGACTATTCCAATTTATTTGATTATTCCAATATATTGATTGAATTCCAAAAATAAATGTAGCATTCATGGTGGATAATTTATTCAATTTATTTCTTTATTTTTTAAAATACATATATAAGATTTTCAATTATTATAATATATAAAACAATAAGTATTATATTTATGAATTTCGTCTTTTAGTTATAGAAATGTGTAGATAAAATAAATATCGAATATTATTATATATTTTAAAATATTATTGAAATAAATTAAGTTTCAAAATATGGAAATAGTTACGTACCTTCCCAATGTATAAATTAATATTAGATTTATTCTCATTAATGTGAAGTTCTAAAATAGAAATAAGAAATGTACCTTCCCATGTATAAATTAATATTAGATTTATTCTTATTAATGTAAAGTTCTAAAGAAATGTAGGGTGTAGGTTTTTTTTTTTTTTTTTTTATCAATTCAAAAATAAATTACTATAACATGAAAAAAAAATTGATCAATTCATACAATTAAAATAAATAATTGTCAAATACATATCAGCCGCTAAACTCACACTCACACGCTTCGCCTTTAAGTAGATACATAATAAATAAAAAAATATAAACATATTAAAAATATAAAAATAAATAAAATAAGGTATGATGACTCTGCTATTTGATTGGTTGCATATGTGGTAGATCTCTGAAAGAAAATATAAAATTTTAAATTAGTTTAAAATGTCATAAAATTTAAATAATCACAATAATATTAGAGAAAAAAATTAAATAGAAATACAACTTGAATAGAATACTTACCTGAAATATGTCTGAAAAGAATAAAACTGAAAAAAAAATGCAGAAGAAAAAAAAATAGAGAATTATAACAGAAAAAAAAAACCAGAATAAACATATTTAAAGAAAGAAAAAACTTATTGAAAAGATTTTTGAAAATAAAAAATAAAATCGACTGTACACAAAATAATGTAAAAAAAAATATAACAGAAACATAACATTAAAAAAACTTGAATAAAAATACTTACCGAGAGTTGTTTTGAATAATGAAATTGTCTGAAAAAAGATAATATAAAAAAAAATAACAGAATTAAAAATAAAAAAAAAAACTTAAATAAAAATGTTTACCATGAAATTCGAAGACATATAAAAGAAGTAGAGATATCCGAAAAATAAGAACAAAAGAGTAGAATGATTTTTTTCTCATTACATAATGGTATCATAATATAAAATTATTTAAAAATGGTAAATAAATATTTTAAATTTATAGTCTTTATACCGAAAAAAGATACCATATTAATATACGAAATGTGAAATAAATATTAATAATTTATTAAATATATATTTTTTATTAAATATTTCAAATACACGTGTCAATCCCATAAATTGACACTTGTTAATAATTTATTGGTCTAGTGAAAAATAGGCGGGAAAAACAACGATTATTATATATATATAGATATCTCAATTTAAAAAAATAATAATAATTTCGTAAAAACGCTAAGTGATGATTTTATTTATAAATAAAAACAATAAATAAAAATTTAAATATAATATTAAATGGTCTAAAACGTGTCATCTAAATATTTTTTCAATAACAAGAAATTTAATTTTATTTTCTGTAGAAAGCTTATATTCACACTTCCAAACCTAGATATGAAAATCATTTTACAAAGTATTATTCTGATAATATGGTTTATATGATAAGAAATAGGATAGGATAACTTAATACGATTTATATGTTTATCAAGCATTTGGCTGTTGTTTAAAATAGGATAAAATAATACTGACTATAATTTTATTCGATACATATAGGATAACTTTATTATTGATAAATGCTCCGATAACTTTATCACGTACTTTTCATATTAGATGTTCATCATGTTATTACTAAATTATCCTTTGATAAAATTAGAAAATAAAATAAAATAAAATAAAAATTTTCATAAAATTTTGGAATAATCCCAAAAAAATCCGGGAGGATTTCAGCATTTTTTTGAAAATTAAAATGACCAAATTACCCTTTTAGAATTTTTAATATTATTTTAAATTTCTACTTTTAATTTATTTTTTAATTAATATTATTTTAAAATTAAAAATTGGAATGACCAAATTACCCTTCCAAAATTTGTAGGAAAAAAGTCAAAATAGTAAATAATAGTAAATTGGACATTCATTGACATTGGGAAAAAAATTAGGAGACTTTGGAGAAATTTCTAAAACCTTTGTAGATTTTTTTAGGATTATTCCTAATACTTATTTTTATTAAAAATATATTGATATATTTTAATTATTTATTGTTAATCTGTAAATAACTGTTTTATCACTTGTCAAGTTTTTGAGTATTTTGGTAATCCATACTGTTATCCTATTACATATCGAGGTTTACTAAATATAGGTTTAGTACTTTGTCATCCTATCATGTTACTTATACGATAATCAGCCAAATACAATTTATGGATAACTTAATTCTTATACAAAACTTTTATGCTAATCCTTTTCCGTATACTATTCTGTGCTTATCCTATACGATGATTCATGTGAGCCCTCAAATTATTGTACGTAGTAATATTCGTAACATTGATTTTATGGGAGCTCCAACCCGCTTGATCGCTAAATTTCTTTAAAGCAAGTTTATATATTAGCTGAGTTGCACCAGATGGCGGATATAAAAAAGATGGGAATCATTCGAAGATTGTGCTTTTCTATGCTCGGTTACCAATTATAGCACATGAAAAAAAAAATTCAAGGTCAAGATAACTACGATATCTCTTAATTTTTTTAATTTCATTATAGTGATAATTCTGATTTGATTTATGTACACATTTAATAATGTGTTTGTGATTTTCACCATAAAAATTTTTATTTATAAGATTTTTTTCATGAAAAATATTTTATTTTAGTCAAATAAATTTACTTCTACTATTTTAAATAAATTTATGTAAAATATTAGATATTATTATTTTGAGATCAGAGAAAAACAATGATAATAAGATAGTGAATGATCCAGGTGACAAAGAGCATTAAAAAAGAAAAGATACCGTAGAAATGAAAAGGGCCATCAAATGAGGATGTAATTAGGAATGATAATGGGCGCAAATCTAACCCGAACCCGAATTCAAATCCATTTAGGTTCACTCGAACCCGATCCGAACCTGGTGCATTTTAATGGATTCAAGTTGGATCTGAACTTGCGGATTTGGGTGCACCTGCGGGTATCCGAAAATTTTCTTTTTAATTAAGTGATAATTAAAATTTTAAAATTCAAAACTACCATTAGTTCATGTCAATATATTACTATTATTTTATTATGGTTTTAAATTGAAATTTACTCAATCTAACAATTAATTAATGTCTAATGACAATTAGTGAATACTAAAATTTACGTGGGTTTTATTTAAAAGAATTGAAAATAATTGAATAGTAAGAAAAATTAATTCAAAATTTATGTAAACTTCGAATAAAAAAATTGTATAAATTTATTATTTAAATTTTTTTTCTAATTAAAAAATTTTCACAGATTCGTAGATTTGAGTTAGAATCACCCAAACCCGAACCCATAAAAATTAATGAATTAAAAGTTAAATCCGAATCTATAAATCTACGAACCCGCGAACCCGAACCCATAATGGGTTTGGTGGATGGATATCCACGGATTGGTGGATTAATGGATTTTTTCACCAAAATACTGCAAAGAAATAAAAAAAGAAAAATAGATATAAAAGGAGCATGGGAAGCATGATGAAGAACAGCCAATATTATAATAGTATATTTGCTGGATATAAAAATAATATTTCAATATGGCTAAGTTTAAATGTAGTATTTTATATCTTACCTAAGTATAAATACAGTACAATTTAAATATAGTATTTCATACTTTATAATTTCAGATATAAAAATAGTTATCGATAAATACAGCACAATGCTGATTTAAATATAGTATTTCATACTTTATAATTTCAGATATAAAAATAGTTATCGATAGGATGAAAAATTATAATAATATCTAATGTGTTATTTTATACTCTTAGAAATAAAATGTTTGCATTTTATTTCTTCTTCGTTTATCTCTTCTGTTAAATAAAATATTAAATTTTATATTTATTTCAAAAAACCAAATAAATAAAAAGGTAAATAGAAATAATAATTTCCATTCAATTTCATCCACTGTGGAGGATATAACCAAATTGTATTTATATTTTAGGGATAATCCCAAAAATCCATAGAATATTTTGTGTTTTCCTAAAAAACCATAGCAGTTTGTTTTTTTCCTCATTTGACCACTTATAGGGTAAAAAATGTTAAAATATTGAAAAATGAATTTTGGACTTTGGTGAAGTTTTAAGAAATAGGTTTAATGGTGGTGGTCCATCGACAATTGGTGGTTGGATGGAGGAGAAATGATAGAAAAATAAATTTTCGACAATTCTTAATTTCATCAAAGCTCTTCTGTTCAACCACCAATCGCTGAAACAACACCACTATGTTGGGAAAATCCTTGTGATTGCAAGAATATATTATGCTAACCTAATATGGAAATAAACAACAAATATAAACCCCAACTGTAATGGATAATAGTAATAAATTTAAATAAAGGGTAAACACATAGATTTACGCGGTTCTTCAAATTGTGAGTACGTCCACGTAGGCACCGATAATATTATTGAAATTGAAGAGTAGACACTAATTTACCCAATGCTCAACAATGAATAACTCACACTCTCACGAATCACTAAAGTGTTTCCCCTCACAAGTGTTTCGCTCTCTTACGATCTCTAACTTGTTGAACTCTCGAAACTAATACTTAATAGTGCAGACCAATCTACTCCTGAAGAGATGTGATTTGTTCTGCCTCCAAAATCCATCACTACCAAAATCTGGTAACCCATCTTAAGTTTATATATTACAAACTTAAGGTAAAACCTAATGGGCTTAAATATAACAAAGTCCATAACAATGGCCAACACATGACTGGGAACCACCCTAACACACTATTAAACTCGTCTTTTGGAGTTCTACTAAGTTAAAAAGTCTCTTTTAAAAATTTTAATGTTTTGAACTAGAGAATGGTCAAATAGAGAAAAACGAAATCAGTATAATTTTTGGAAAAAAATCCCAAAGCTGTGTTGGATTTTTGGGATTAACCCTAAATTTTATATTTATTCATCAGTAAGTAGAAAACAATTCACAACTATTTTATTAATATTAACATGGGTAGTTAGAGATACACCAAAACACTCTAGAACTTGCACTTCTTACTTTTCAGAGTAAGGACCCGTTTGTTTTTTCAACTTAATACTAAATAGGTCTGAATACTTAAAATAAGTGATTTTAAAGTATTTTTTATTTTAAAAAAAATATCTGAAATTAAGTGAATTATATCTGAATCGTTCAAATAAAATTTTTGTGCTAAAACCTGATTGCAAATGACTAAATTCAATTTTCTATATGAATTTACATTAATGTCCTCGATTATTGTGTGACATTCTGTTGGGTTATTAATACCTGAATTAACTTTTTAATAGAATAACATTTATGATTGTAAATTCCTATACCATTAATTGTGAATATATCAATTTATTGCATATATGATTGTAAATTTTGATAACAATAATAAATATATTGTCATTATATTTCTTAAAATACACTTCACATTTTCTTTTTAGGAGCTGTTAAACATCCAGAAAATTAGTGTTCAGAATGTACAGAATAGGCTTTCAAAATTTATTTCGTCAAAATTACCCTTTTCATTTATTAGATAGCTATTTTGACTTGATATGTTCTCTCTCATTTAAACATAGTTAACGCATCATTTCCACCATAAATGTAATAAATTCTCTTCATCTCTCTCCTCTACCATTAATATAATTCTCTTTCTATTATCATTCTCTCAACTTTTTTTCCAATTCTATTTTTTAACTTTTTCCATATCAAACTCAATATTATATATTTTAAATTTTAAAATTGTGAATTAACTAACAAGATCTATAAGCAAACATGCAACATAAAGCCAAAAGTCAACACAAAGAAAATTACGTGGTTCACCACAAAAGTGGCTAATCCACGGAGACCTCAGACCAAAGAGAGAGTAGCCTGGTTGCACTATGAATCAGAGAGTAATGTACAAGTTACAATAGACTCAAATCATCACAACAAATCACAAAGATCAACTTACAGACCAAGAACAACAAACCCTAGCAGAAGTGGACGAGAGAGAAGAACAGCAACAGTCAAAGTTTCTCTCTCCTCTTTCTAAACCACTAGAAAAGAGAGCATTTATACTGAGGGTTAAGAGATCTGATGGATAGGCGCGGATCACAAGGAACGGGTCAGGTAGAAGTAGTGGACCAACACATATACACAGGACCAGGCCCAGACAAAAAGGTTCCAAAGCCCACCAGCCAACAACAATAAGGGCTAAGTACAAATATACAAAGAACAACATAATGATATATTACATGATATACATCAGACTTCCCCTAATATATCAAGCTAATTGTTCAATGAGTCTTCTCATCACATTCAGTCCTGGTGCCATCCAAGGTCTTTTCTCTCTTTTAATCATCATTGGTCTCAGGTTCTTCATGATCAGATCTGGTTGAGGTGCAAAAAAATTCTGCAAAACAGAAGCTTCTTTGCTGGAACAACTTTCGTCCCCATGTCTGCAGGATTTTGATCTGTAGATATCTTTTCAACCTGCAAGATACTATTCAAAATATTTAGACGTATAAAGTGATATTTAACACCTATATGTTTGGTTCTGCCGTGATAAATAGGGTTCCTGCTAATGTGATAGGCACCCTGACTATTAGTATATACAGTTGCTTTTCTGTCAAGTAACTTGATTTCCTTAAGCAACCCCTGTATCCAGAGTGCTTCTTTTAGGCCCTCAGTTAAAGCTATGTATTCAGCTTCAGTAGTCGAAAGAGCTACTTCAAATTGAAGTTTAGATTTCCAGGATACACAGTTACCACATACAGTGAAGACATAGGCAGAAATAGACCGTTTGAATTCACAGTCTTTTACAAAATCAGATTCAGTATACCTATCTATACAAACATGATCAGTAAATTTTCCATATTCCAGTCCATAATCCAGAGTTCCTTTTATGTATCTCAGAACCCCTTTTATTGCATTCCAGTGCTCCTATCTGGGCTTCATCATAAAGCGACTTAATACGCTTATTGAGTAAGCCAGATCAGGGCGAGAATAAACCATGGCATACATTAGAGACCCAATAGCCTCAGCATATGGAACATCATAAAGAATCTGATCATCATCAGGAATTTTCCTGTCAAGTTTATGGCTAGCAGACAATGGCAAACAGTTAGATTTACAATCTGTCATATCAAAAATTTTCAGCATTTTAACCAGATAGTTCCTTTGATCAACATGAAGAACACATTTATCACGGTTCCTAGATATATTCATCCTAAGATCCTTGGGGGCTTCCCCCAAGTCTTTCATTTCAAATTCCCTTCTTAGACCTGATTTCACATTATCCAACAACTTCATAATAGGGCTTATTAACAGAATATCATCAACATAAAGCAACATAAACACAGGATATTCATTAACAGTTTTGAAATATAAGCAGGCATCATACATGCTTCTTTTGAAGCCCAATTTAATTGCATATTTGTGAAACCGTTCATTCCACTGCCTTGGGGATTATTTCAGACCATATAGTGACCTCTTCAAGAGACACACTTTACCACCATCAACACAAAAACCCTCAGGTTGATCCATATATATCTCCCTGTCTAAAAAACCATGTAAAAAGGTTGTTTTGACATCCATCTCCTCTAGTTCCCAGTTGAAATGAGCAGTGAGTGCCAGCATGATTCTAATGGTGATGTACCTTACAACAGGAGAGAAATATTCTTCAAAATCAACCCCCTGTCTTTGGGTAAACCCTTTGGCTACTAGTCTAGCTTTAAACCTGTGAGGATCAGCCAGTGGTAGGTTATCCTTAACCCTGTAAACCCATTTACATGCCACTGGTCGTTTGTTGTCAAGTTTGTCAACAAGAATCCATATTTTATTCTTTAACAGGGCGGCTATTTCTTCTTCCATAGCTTTCTGCCATTTCATGGCATCAGCACAGGATATAGCTTCTTTGTAACTGTTTGGAATAAAACTTGATTCAACCTTAGAGTTTAAAGCATAGATAACTAGATTAGTGTCCACGTAATCATTGAACCTGGAGGGTAATCTAGTTGACCTTCTTTCTCTATCTCTAGCAAGGATATAGCCATCTAGATAAGGTTCATGATAAATCTCATCCAAAATAGGTCCAGAAGGGTTATCAGCCATTTCAGAATCATTAACAGTATTTTCTACAAGTGCAAGACCATCCAGATCATTTCCAGGTTCATTATTGGGAATATTTACAGGATCTGTTTGAGTTTCGGTCACTGGATTTTGATCCAGACCAGCAGGAATATTGCTATCAGAATCTTGAATATCAAAATCATGCATTTTTAGGTGCTGATATGAATTAAACCCTTCTTGCTTGGAGACCAAATTTCTAGGAAATTCAGATTCTGAAAATACAACATCTCTGGAGACTAGAAACTTATAGACAGAGCCAACTTTCTAGGCTATCTTGATACCTTTAGTGCCAGATTTATAGCCCATAAAGATCCCTATAATAGATCTTGGATCTAGCTTATCATTTTTTTGATGAACAAACACTTTACAACCAAAAACTCTAAGATGATCTAGACTAGGAGGTTTGCCATACCAAATTTCATAAGGAGTTTTGAATCCTATGGTAGAAGATGGACAGCTATTTTTCAGATAAGTGGCATAACTAAGAGCTTCACCCCAGAAGATTTTAGGAAGATTGGCTTGGAAAAGCATGCTCCTAATTTTCTCTAACAAAGTACGGTTAAGCCTCTCAGCTACTCGATTTTGTTTTGGGGTATATCTAACGGTGTGGGGTCTAGAAATCCCATTCTCATTGCAAAATCTATCGAACTGTTCATTGCAAAATTCCAGACCATTATATGTTCGTAAACATTTTATTTTCTTTCCTTTTTCATTTTCAATCAAGGTTTTCCAGTTTTTAAAATTTTCAAATACCTCAGTTTTTGATTTTAGTAAAAAGGTCCAAGAAAATCTGGAGAAGTCATTAGTTATGGATAAAAAACTAAATGCCATTACCAAAAGTTTTGGTCCTGGAAGGACCCCATAAATCTGAATGTAAATATTCTAAAATAGTTTTTGCTTTAAAATTTGATTTTTCAAAAGGGAGTCTGGTCTGTTTTGCTAGAACACATTTGTCACACAAAGGAACTTCACTAGGAATATCTCTATCTATCAGCCCTTGTTTCTGAAGTTCTCTTAAGACATTGTTTCCTATATGGCCAAGTCTTCTATGCCAAAGAATGGTTTTATCTAGGTTTTTACTAGGTTCGGTTTTGGAGGCTAAGGCTTCTAAGGTTTCTCCTTCTAAGATGTATAGATTGCCTATCAAGTTGACTCTCATAACAACCTCTCTGGTGTTAGCCCTAGTGACAGCTATAGAGTTCCCTTTAAAGACACACTCCAGGCCAGCTTCTCCTAAGCTACTAACAGAGAGCAAATTTCTCCTAAGACCAGGAACCCACTTAACACCACTAATGGAGGTTATATTACCATTATACTGCTTAATGGTTACCGAACCTAACCCTTCAATGCTACACCTATGGTTTGACCCCATTAACACAAAACCTTCCCTATTGACCTTAAGGTTAGCAAACCAACCCTTGTTAGGAGACATGTTGTGAGTACAACCTGAATCAATCACCCAAGTATTCAGTTCATGTTCGACAGAATTCACATGATGCAATTCAAACACAGCAGTTAAACCTTCACAGAAATGATCAACAACAGTAGTATTAGAAGATGCAGCAGATTTAATAATGTCATTTGCCTCATCTTTCTTCTTTTGAAAACAGTCTTTAACAAGATGATTATTCTTATTGCAATAATAACAATTCCTATCAGACTTTTGACTTGATTTAGCCTTCCCATTACCCTTCTGCTTGTTGCTATTATTCCTATTCCAGTTATTATTTTGAGGTTTCTTACCCTTCCCCTTAGCCTTGTTGTTGTTATTATCAGGTTTAACAGACAGACCTTCATTTTCTTTCTTAATAACATCCTCCCCTACAGATCTAAAATGCAATGCATCTATTATATCTTTAGTTGTGAGGGCCTGTTTATTAAAGGAGATAAATTCCCTCACCACACTGTGGGTATCGGGTAAAGAATGCAGTAGAACCATGGCTAAGTATTCATCACTGAGCCTTTCAGCCTCTTTGGTTCTACTGTTAAGGTCTTGAACAAGTCTCTTGAACACTGCAAGATTCTCATTCACCGATTTATTCTGTGAAAACCTAAAACTGAACAATTTATGCAGGCTAATTATTCTATTAGGGATGTCAGACTCAAGATAACTAGCTTCTAAAGCCTTCCACAAAGCATCATCAGTTTTAACATGAGTAACAATGGTAAGAACATCATCAGACAAGTGCAAAAGAATAGTATGATATGCACGCTTAGCAATTCTAGACTTTTCAGCATCTGTAATACGAGCAGGATAATCAGAATCTACAGCCCCCTCAATTCCATGATGAACTAAAACTGATAACATTTTCTTTTGCCATAATACGAAATCTTGAGAGCCATCGAAAATCTCTATATTAATAGAGTTTGTATTAGATTTTGTAGACATTTTATTATGAAAGAGTTTCAAAATTCTAAGAATTTTCAAAAAAGGTTTGAGGACTGAGACTAAGATATCAACTAAAAACTGAGCTAAAAGGTGCAAAAAACAGATAGCAGATGAAAGGTAATTATTAACAAGTATAAGAACAATCACAGACAATTAATGTAAACAATCAAAGCAAATGCAAAGAGATTTTGAATCTGCCAAAGCAATCAAGAACAATCACAAACTTCAAAACAACACAAGACAATGGGCCTCAAACAAGCTGTGTTTTGTACCAGCGGACGTTCGGAACTTTTAACAAGAACAAAGCTTGTATCCCTCAGCCAAGACCCAAAGTCATCACAAAGATTAACAAAGAAATTTATAGAATCAACAATTATCAATGCAATAGACAGAAATAAAAAAAGGAAAGGGTTTAGAAACGCTCAAACGTCCTAAGCTGCTCCGCAACAGAATCCTGAATTTTTCAGGTTCTGCTTTCCTCCACAATTTCGATTTCTCTTGGAATTGCCTTCAGCTGCAATTATTCCAGCTCTTCCTCCAGTAGTCTGAGAAGTTTTACTCAGATATACTCTTCAGTTCCAGTGATTAGGCTTCTAGGTACCTGTCATCTCCACAAAGGTTTGTTAGAAACAAATAATGACAGAGTAATGCAAGAAATAGTCCTAGACACCTACTGCCTCTGCTGAAACCTGATTGCAAATGACTAAATTCAATTTTCTATATGAATTTACATTAATGTCCTCGATTATTGTGTGACATTCTGTTGGGTTATTAATACCTGAATTAACTTTTTAATAGAATAACATTTATGATTGTAAATTCCTATACCATTAATTGTGAATATATCAATTTATTACATATATGATTGTAAATTTTGATAATAATAATAAATATATTGTCATTATATTTCTTAAAATACACTTCACATTTTCTTTTTGGGAGCTGTTAAACATCCAGAAAATTAATATAATTCTCTTTGGCATCATTTCCACCATAAATGTAATAAATTCTCTTCATCTCTATCCTCTACCATTAATATAATTCTCTTTCTATGTTCATTCTCTCAACTTTTTTTTTTCCAATTCTATTTTTTAACTTTTTCCATATCAAACTCAATATTATATATTTTAAATTTTAAAATTGTGAATTGACTAACAAGATCTATAAGCAAACATGCAACATAAAGCCAAAAATCAACACAAAGAAAATTACGTGGTTCACCACAAAAGTGGCTAATCCACGGAGACCTCAGACCAAAGAGAGAGTAACCTAGTTGTACTATGAATCAGAGAGTAATGTACAAGTTACAATAGACTCAAATCATCACAACAAATCACAAAGATCAACTTACAGACCAAGAACAACAAACCCTAGCATAAGCGGACGAGAGAGAAGAACAATAGCAGTCAAAGTTTCTCTCTCCTCTTTCTAAACCACAAAAAAAGAGAGCATTTATACTGAGAGTTTAGAGATCTGATGGATAGGCGCGGATCCAAGGAGTGGGTCAGGTAGAAGTAGTGGACCAACACATATACACAGGACCAGGCCCAGACAAAAAGGTTCCAAAGCCCACCAGCCAACAACAATAAGGGCCAAGTACAAATATACAAAGAACAACAGAATGATATTTTACATGATATACATCAAAAATAAATTTAATTTATTGGTTAAATAATTTTTTTAAAAATAATTTAATATAATAACCGAATTTAGTGATTCATAAAATTATAATTTATAATACAATATATGTAGTAAATTATGAAATTTGTTTAATTATGCTTTCTCAAGTTGACAATATTTTTTCAAATTTATTAGATTGAAAATTTAAAAACTACAATTCGAACTATATACAAGTATATATAATAACTTATATAATAATGTATTTTATAAATTGGATTACTATAGTATATTTTATAAATAAATCAATCTTGCATAAATAAATTATTTATTTTATAAATAATAATAAGTATGACCACCATCTTAAATTTAATCTAATTTAATAAACTTACATGTGAATAAATATAACATCTACATCTTGTAATATCTTAAATTTAAATAGCTATCAAATTTAGAAGAACCAGAAGTGGACAATTGAGATTAAATGCTATATGCTTATTAAATACATAATCCATTCATTTTTGCTCCATCTCAAAATCAATGAATATGTATCATGTTAGAGTAATACTATCGTAATTCAAATTATCTTATATTATTATAATTCAAATGACCATTCATATATATAATTACTTAAGTATATACATGGTAAAATTTGTGTACTAAAAGAGTCAGAAATCACAAGATTGAGAGAAGACACCATAATATTGTGGTTGGAGAATGACCTAAGATCTCTAAGGGCTACCATGTTATTGGCCAAAATTGTTATGGCCGAAATATTAAGGGCCTAAAGTCCCACATGTTCAAATCCGACTCAAGTTGGGTAGGGCCCAAGATCAAACAACTTGCAACTGATGATATATCGATCATGGTTCCTTCATTTGAAAATAAGTGTTTATGAGGTCCCAATAAGATTTCGGCCGAAAGCACATTCGCATAGTTCCAATCCCTTTTTCCTTTGTAAAAAAAAACTACGATCCAAACCTAACAAGCTCATTCAATTATGTTTTCCGATTATATCTTATTAGTGTTACCATTCCAAGTTAGGTATAACAAACTTAGTACTGCTAAGAGACATAATCCTAGTAAAACTAGGACCATTTGATCCTCTATAAATAAGAGAGGCTAGGGATGAATAAGAGATTCAAATTTCTGTAGCGATTAAGTCATCTTTCTGTAGCCTCGTAATTTAACTGTGGTTTTATTTGACACCATAAATATGACATAAGATTGAGATAAGACAGTACAATATGACTTTATATATATGAATTTGTGTAATCAAGCTTTAAGGTTGTAGATTAAACTCAAAAATATGAAACTTAAAATTTTGATTTGAACATAAATTCAAATGGCAAATAAATAAATAAATAAGTATTATTTTCTTTATTTCTATTTGAGTTTTTTTTTTAAAAAAAAAAATCCAATAATAACGTATTGTTTATATGATGTACTTATCATTATATCGAAGCAACACTAGAAATTTATTATGGTGAGGATATGTGTCTCATCCATATAACTAGTTATGAGAAATAGGATTATAAGTCATTTCGACAATACATGTACTAATTTATTTTATTTGAATATCTTCTTAATTGGATTATATGATTATTTTACTGCCGTATAACATGTTTTTATGATTCCATATTTTACTTAAAAGAATCTCGACTTATCATATATAAAATATATAGACCAAACCAAGAAACATTGCTAGTACAAACCCATCAAAATTTCACCAATCGATTAGGGAAATTCACTAATTCAATATTTATACATTCGCGGGGTTAAAAGCTCAAATTTTCATCTCTAATTAATTATTATTTTAAATAATTGATATTGTTTATTTATTTAAATTTATTTAAATTTTATATAATTTTCTAATAAATATGTTTCATTATTTATATTTTTTATATCAATATTTTTATTTTATTTAAAAAAATGACAGGTATCAATACAATTGAAAAAAAAATATTTTATTAATAAAAAATTTAAAAATATAAATAATTAATATAGAGAAGAGAGAGAACCATAACCTTAAATATGAATATTGAATATACTATTAATAAATGAAAGGAGAGAGAATATTATTACATTAGAAGAGAGAGTATAATTAATAGAGTAGAATTAAAAAAACAAGGGCAAATGTGGAAATAAATTGTAATTTAATAATTTCTGTACATTCTACGTATATTTTCTAAAAAAAAACTTCCTTTTTTTTTTTTTTTTATTTTGTAAAATTTAATTTGTGTCAATAAATTAAAACCATTTATTTTAAATAAAATTGTGGGACATTTGCATAAATGAACCTTAAATAAAAAAACATTAAAATTTTAAGCCAACATTAAATTTTCTTATAAATGAATCATAAAATTTTTTACATCCAATAAACCAAATTGACAATGGTGCTCTCTCATATTAAAAAATGAATTAAAATAATTTTATTAACTCTTTAAAAGTGTGTAAAGTTTGATATGCCCTCATATTTAAATATTTGATTCAAATCATATATTCACAAAAAGACCAAGTCAAATTTTAAAAAAGTCCCCACCAAAATAAACAATTAAAAAATAAAATTATTCCTAAATTAAAAGAACCCTAATTTTGCATGAAACTAAAAAACTTACAAACCGTGAATTTCTTCCCCAAAATTGAATGAATCTCAATCATAATTGCATAATTCCTTCCAGCAAATAACTCAGAAATCTTCTTCAATTGCTCTTAAGAGGTACGTTTCTTAAGCTATTATGGTTTTGAGTATTGTAAAGATTGTATTGTGTTGTGTAGGCATATTTAATTATATATTATATGCATGATTTGTAATAGTTTAGAATTCCTATGATTTGATGGACTATTATTTGGAACCAATTTTTCAAGTACGAGTGTGATTTCTTGAATTTTCGATTGGAGATTTTTTTTCCAAATGCTTCCTGATCCCAACACCGGAAAGTAGTTGAAAAATTATTTAATTTTCTGGTCCCCGAAACCTGGAAGCAGATATGATGCTTCCTGGGTTCCACACCAGGAAGTAGACTAATTTTTGTATTGTTTGACGCTGTAGGGACCGGGAAACCACTGGGCAGTCTTTTGTTTTTCGGTGTCCAAACCGGGAAGCAAAAGTATATTTTACTTGTTTTCCAGTGCTGTTAACTAGGAAGCAAAATATTTTTTATGCTTCCTGGTTACATGACTAAGAAGAAAATCCAAATTATTACTGACTGGGAAGTTAGATTTTTTTTTTTTAAATTCAGCTTTATATTTTATTGAATACTTTTAACGTTTGTTTCATTTATCCAGGCATGACAATGAAAAAGACCCTAGTGAAGTTCAAGGAAGAATGGTTAATGGTGAATATAAGGGTGGTGAAATATTCATTTTGTTGCTTGATACGAATATTTCTTGTTCCCAACTAGTAGAGAAACTATATGCAAAAATACTATCTACTTTGGATTAGACCATACATTCACTGCTAATAGATTCTATGAGACATCGGTATCAAGTTGGAGATGATGAAGATTTAAATTTTACGAGCTTCTGGACCATTCACACTAGGAATAAGACAAAAACACAATCAGCTTCTTGCTATATGCGACCGAGAAGCAATAAATATGCCGGCATGCATAAATAAAATTGTAGATTGTAATCTGATTTTAGGGTCATTATTTACTGATTAATGATTTTTTAAAATGAATTTACAATTTTTAGCAACACAAAAACACCCTTGTAGGTCATGAACACTTGGAAAAAAGCAAAGAAGGCCTCCTACTTTTAGGTATGCATGATCCGGAAGCATGTTTTTATGACTCTTTGTTTAACCATTAATATTGTAAAAAAACTGTGGATATATAATGGGATCTAATAAATGTTGTGCGGCTCATTTTCCACTCCGTTTGAACGATTGATCTATCCACTTTATGTATTCGTATCGAAAATGTACTTCGATCGAGGGATGGGGGAATCGATTCGGAGTGTTAAAACCATCCATTTATCATGCTTGCAACACCATGAAAAATATTAGATAATATTTTAACTGCATATTGAAAATCGAATGACATGATATTTCTTAGTCCTATGTAGGAATATACTTTCTAGGATAAGTAACCAACACATTCCCAATGGGCTCACAAAACTTACTTATGGAAACTAATTGATAGCAGGGTCACTACTTACTTATTTTATAATTTTTGAAAATGAATTTGCAATTTTTAACAACACAAAAACATGCTTCCAGGTCATGAACATTTGGAACCAGGAGGAATTTTTTCTTGTTTCCAGGTGTTCAAGATCTGGAAGCTACTTTACCTAGCTTCAAGGTGTTGCACACCTGGAAACAGGCAAAGAAGGCCTCCTGCTTCTAGGTATGCATGACTTGGAAGCATGTTTTTTTGGATTTTTATTCAACCATTAATATTGTAACAGTTGTGGGATATGTAATGGGATCTAATAAATGCAGTGGGGTTCATTTTTCACCCTGCCTGAACGATTGAAATGTCCACTATTTTCGTATAAAAAATGTGCTCCGTCTGAACTTTCCATGGTTGTCCCTCTAGTCCGCGTGGCATGTGTACTAGGCATGACTGGTTACGGACAGAATCTGGGGAAAAGTAATACTCTTTGAAAATCATGAACATCTTTCGACAACCAATGATGAAAGAGGCAAAAGAAAAGAAACGAGTTGTTTAATGCTCACCTAGGAAAGTCTTGGTGGTTGAGAATAGTGAGCCTAGATGTCATGTGAATAACATAATTTAAATTCCATTTAGTTTAGTCTTTTTCAAGTGTAATAGTCCGGCCCCCGCCCCTGGATGAACCCGAGGCATGGTGGCAAGGGGCCATGACATTCACAATCGACCTTAAGGCTGACCACTAGCACCACAGACCACTATTACGCTTTCCAGATTGTTTTGTCCTCAATTGCATGCTTTCTGAAAAAACTTCCTAGAAGGTCACCCATCCCAAGATTGTTCCAAGCCAAGCATGCTTAACTTTGGAGTTCTCAAATTTTGAGCGCCTGAAAAACAATGTGCACACTAGTGATATAAGTAGCAATTCAATTTCTATTAACCTGTCTCAATATGGGGTGTTATAATCAACCCATTTAGGACAGAACGTCCTCGTTGTGGTTTGCCCACAACATTTTCAGTAACTTTACTCTTGCTAGACGATTGCCCTGGGCTCTTCTATCCATAGGTGCACTCGCGGTTGCAGATTTGCTCTAATACCATATGCAACGTCCGGCCCCCGCCCCAGGATGAATCTGGGAGCGATAACAGGGCGCCACGTCATTCACAATCGGTCTTAAGGCTGACTAAGCCCCACAGACCACCATTACACTTTCCAGCATGCTTTGTTCTCACTCGCATGCTTTCCGGAAAAACTTTCGGAAAATCACCCATTCCAAGATTGTTCTAAGCCAAGCACGCTTAACTTTGGGGATCTCAAGTTTTGGACTCCTAAAAAATATTGTTCACATTGGTGATATGAGTAGCAATTCAATTTCTTTTAACCCTGTCTCATTATGGAGTGTTACCACATGACCAGATATACATTTCAGGTCTGGTTAAGTCTAGTCAAATCTTTCGGTCCCTATAATCTATAAATGCCATCCCATTTGACATTCTATTATGTTACCTTCCTTTTTCAACTGCATTTTATTATCATTTTGAGTACCATATGTACTTTCTGTTTCTGCAACCTTTAGTCTAGCTTTTTTATAATTTTGTTTTTTTTTTAACTGTCTACATGTTCTTCAAAGTTAATGATTGTAAAGTATAGTTTCAATCTCCGAATTTTGCCCTCAGTTGTGATTTTTAAGCACACTCAAAATATATAAAGTTACAGTTCTAAAGTTAATAAAAAAGCAAAATTGATATCAATGCAAATGTTACCAAATTTGGATTCAACTTTTTCAGTATTTGAATTGTATTTTCTTGTGTTCAGATAAGTGACTCTGTGACAACATCAAAGGCTAATAATTTTTTAATATGTGTATGTTAATATTTGACG